>CM060840.1:45675833-46301666 GCA_030762175.1 Metallyticus violacea | reverse complement strand
ACGGGATTTCCAAGAATCGAGTCCTGGATGTAAGGAACAAATCTTACAGTTCTGTGATGGGTCGCAAAGTTGTTCACTTTATTAAGGAGGAAAGAAAGAAAGAAAGAAAGAGGGAAAGGAGAGGGAGAGAGAGAGGGGGAGGGGGAGGGAGAGAGAGATGGAAAAAGAAGAAGAAAAAAAAACAAGTAACATGTACAATACGCAAATTTTATTTGTAAAATCGAAAACACTAAACACCGGCTTTAGCTATCGATCTGTACATCGAAGATATTTTACATTAAAAGGGCCAGCGTAAGCTGAAAAAGCTGAATTGTTGCTGATACCGGCTTATACATTAATTGAATGAACAATAAAGCTATTAGGGATATTTAAGAAACCTCAGTATTAGCATACATTTCATAACAAATTAGTATTATCGAATTCTACCAATTCATTGGACAGCTAAAGTTAACGTATTTATTTTTTATTAATTCTGTAATTAAGTATTTTAAATGAATTGAATTATTGATTCTGTTTTAGTAGCACATAAATTGTTTCCTTAATATTGTCATTACATAATAGTCAGTAAAGACATTTTAGCAAGGAAAACAAATGTAATGACAAAATTGTTATTGTGATTAGTTTATTAATGATTATGAACAACAAAAAAGACTGTATAATTCTCATACACACAACATAAGAAGAAATATATATATATATATATATATATATATATATATATATATATATATATATATATAAATGGTGTGCAAAACTTTTGGAATTACTTTCGTAAAATGTAACAAAATGAAAGAATGCCAACTATTGCAAGTGCTACATTTTAAATCTTAAAACCAATCTATGAAAAAATGACTGTAAAGACAAAGCTGGTGTCTGTTTTAGGCTCTACTAATGGATCTAGGCAATATCGCAACGGTTGAAACCTTGTGTATTTCCGCTGTGTATAAATCGGATGCCAAAACAGCCAAATGAATAAAATATATCTACAATTTATGCACCAATTTCAAAGAGCTTTGGTGTTTCACAATCTCTAATATCTTGTTTAATATAAACGAAAGCCTTTCTATTAGAATGGCAAACTTTCAATCATTAAAACAAAGGAAACTTAGTTGCCTCAACTTTTAACAGCCTTTAGGTAGGGGGAACGTATATAGATGAAAAATTTGTGAATGGATATCATTGTTTTAAAACAAAAACTAGTTAATTTAATTTTGAAAAAACTTTATATAGGTCACAATATAGAACGCAGATTTTCATGAATTTTAGCTTTGTGTTCTTATGTTTAACAACAGTCTATTTTCGAAATTGGGTAAACTAAAAGAAAAAATACAATAATATCATAAGTACTACAATTGCTCTGATATTAACACATAAGTGGCTCTATTCAGAATGTTGCTTTGGCTGTGCTCAACTGAGCCGGGGATAACTGGAAGGGGGGGAACTATAATTTAATGACAATTTTGATTATTTTATTAATTTTTTTCTTTTCTATTTAACTAAACGAAACTATAGTTACATCTATTCCGTCGTGTATTGCCTTTCTTTTTGCCATGTTCATAACTATTTGCAATGTAACACTTACAGATAATTCATTATTATTGATCACATCCAGTTTAAATATTGTATACCTGAATATAGTCAAATACTCAAATGAAGGTCCAAAATAAAACAAGTATATCAGAAAAATCTAACTTTTTAAAACACAAGGAACAGTACAAACTGACAAGTAAATATATATATGTGTGTGTGCGTGCGTGCGTGTGTGTGTGTGTATATTTACGTTTTCTCAATAGATTGAAACTAGATTCCAGTCAACACCGTCCTTCTTGGGTATTTTTTGCAGGTTCCCTCCATCCTCATAAATGACAAATGCCGGAAAGGTACCTTAAACTTAGGCTGGAAGATTTCCTTTCTTTAAGTGTCTACCGACTGTTATGAGTATTCTTTTAGGATGCAAAACAGTGTAGATCATTAGCGCCCGAACTGCATCAATACTAAAAGAATAATTGAATAAAACCACCAACACTGAAATTGTGCGCAGAAACTAAACACAAACATCAGGTTGGCCATTAAAAGTATAAACCCATAAACATATTAATAAGGCAAAAATGTATAAATCATATGCTGTAAACATACACCAGCAATATCAGGAAACAAAACTTGAAATGCACTATAAAAGAAACCGTCACATATAAAATGAAAAGTGCCAGATGGTGATAACCAATTAAAATTTGACTCACTGTATAGGCGTAGCTACAATCTGTGCAAGATGGAGCAGATTCACTCTTTAAAATGTGACGGTGACTAAAAATACAATGTCCAATCCGCAAACGAGCTAAAACTACTTTTCGACGAACAACGCGAGAAGAGGTAGAACCAAGTATAAGGGGCATGTCCCCCCCCCCACCCCATAAGTTTGTTTCCTTGGAGCAAGTGCCCATTCTTCGCGTCAGCGCGAGAGGTCCTAGGTAAAATCTCACTAAAATCCCCTGAGTAAGTACGTTTCTGGGTTGTGGATGCGACATCAGCGCCCTCATTGTCCCTGAATGCCCACATGTCCAGGAATCCCAACAGGATTATGCTGATGGTCATCTCAACTAGCGCAAATATTGCGTCCTGCATCTTATGTACAAGAGGATGGGAGTTGTACAGATTTCGAAAGCTCAATAGAGAATCAGGGAATCGGAACAAATTACCGAGTACCCCAGTCGCTGTTCCGATACATATAAAAAAGTGCTCTATAAAGGGCATAAGTTCCACCATAAAATAGATGTCGCAGAGTTAAAACCATGTAAGTAAAACTAAGTGCATTAGAAACGAAGGCACATCCAACATGTTTCTGCTTTCGAATAACTGAAGCCGCCTCTGCTAACGGTCAAGTAGACAACGTGCTGCATCCACTTCAAGCCGGTAATTGAACGTCTGAAGTCCTTAACATCTAACGGCAGTAAAAACAGACGTTAAACACTATTTAAAAAGTTTACGTTTTCTGCATGACTGGCAGTTTAAAATATTTTCAATACCAGTCCCAAAATTTGGATATAATTACGTTTAATTAGTGACCCTGACAGAAAACATAAAATAAGGGAGAGCAATTAATCAATATAGGGGTCAGGAACGGCAGTTCCCAGGAAATACGGTTGAATTCCTGCATATAGCGAATACAGATCATTCGCTCAATGCATCACCTTAGGATGAAATGCACTAGCAGGGAAAATATTTACCGGAAAATGCACATCTCTAAATCGCCCAATATCGACAAGACGGCTGCCTACAGTAAAGCCCGGCACTGCTCCCTCCCATCGGAGAAGAGGTCGGCAACTGCGCATTCGGTGCGCGCGGCTGTCCAATAAAAACGCGGATCTACTACTCCCAGTGACGGTACGAAGCCTGCATTAAGCGGCTTTACCTCAGGGCAGGGCATTAAAACGACTCTACCTCCCGCTTACACAGCTTTCGACGCTACGCTAAGGCAGAATATGAAAGTACAGCGCTTAAATGGAGCGTACCTGACATCGGCTTTAAAGAAGGCTGTTTAACTTTGGTTTTAGGAACGGGGTGTACCGAGTGCTCCGGTATTCGCGGATTTTCGTCCACATTATGACGACTCTTCCCACTTTGGAGGCTTGAAAAATCTTCAACAGAACATTGTTCGTGTAATGCACGGTAATCTGCGATTATCCTAAATGAAACATTCACAGTACTACGGTTTTCCGTGATAGGAATCTGGTTAAATATAAATACAAAATATGCATGTGGCTATCTCCATTGTCTAGTGAAAGCGTTTGCAACTACTAATCCCGGAAGTCCTGGGTTGATTCTCGGTCAGGTAAAGATGTATGAGTAAGTTTTATAGCTTTAAGACCCCATGAACTCCGAGCTCATTTGTCCCATACAGATCTACATCTAAAGTAATGTTCATAATCTACAGATGTCGCGATAAGACCAATGCAACTATAGCGACAAAAACATTTAAAAATATGCATAGTGGTTTACAGAAATTATTCAAACATTTATCTCATTTATTTACATTTTCCGATTCTGGTAGGAGCGCTATGATCTGTTTACTTACCCCAGTCTTCATAAATGGCAAATGCCGGGGAGGTACCCTAAACTTAGACCTGGAACGTTTTCTTCCTTAAAAATAAATCCTTTCCCAATATATGTCATCTCATGTATCATCAGTGTCCATCGCCTGTGGTGTCTTTGTAGTAAAAACAGGCGTTAAACACCACTCATTCATTGGACTGTTTACATTCGCTATTATTGGTGCCTTCTCCACCATCCTGATTCGTAGCAGAAACATAACCGTGAAGGGAAGCAGAAGGCACAAACACATCTTTGACAGAACATAAAATAAAGATATCCCCAATTACGGCTCAGATTAAGCAGATAAAACCTTCCCTTTCTCCTCATTTGTCACTCGCTTGACGTTAGCCAAGATAGGTAACGTTCACGCTAGTGTGTTATTGGCAGCACTCTGATATCTAAACGACACTTCCTTCCTTGGTCGTCTGAAAACGTAAAATAACGTAATACACATAAGATAATGTACTTCTACTAACGAATGTATTTTCTTCTCATTTTCTCGTTTTACAGCTTGAAAACCGAGAGGGGAGAATCACGCGGCGAAAAAAACTTAGCCAATTAACAGACGCAGATAAAATAGCTAATATGTGAATATATCAAAAATGCTTTCAACAGATACTAGCAGACATTCTTGATCTTGCACGCACGCACAAACAATGTGTTAACTCTTCATTACCCGCATAAACAAAATTCTATCTTAATATTCTGATCACTAGCGATTTTTTTCACTTATCATTTACATTTCGAAAATAGCATTGCCTTGTAGCATAATCTTGCCGGTAATGTATGTTAAAAGAATCTCAGGGCTGAAAAAAAAAATGTACTGTGCTCAACAGTAATTGTAAAATGGAGAGGAATGACTGATTGAATAGGTTTGAAATGTACACCCTTTGGGAGAAAGAGAGAGCGAGAGTTATCGCCAGATTCTACGTGTCGATTGAAGAACTTCGGGGGAGCTCTTAAATGCTTTATTCATTAGCACATGCAGCGAGTGCACACTGCAGATGGCGTTTTGCCTGTAAACGTAATGGTCACAATCAAAAGCATCTGGAAAGAGAGCGTTAGGGTAGATTAAAGTAGCGGTGTCTGAGCGGTTTAGAAGGCATTGCTCTTCTGCGTAAATTCCTGAGTTCAAATCGCACACATTTTTTGTTATATTTTTATTACTGGTTTTTTAAGTAGAGCATCATGTTATCTTAATATTATATTATACTTTAACGTATCATTCGAGTTTTATGACATTACTTATGCATACATAAAAACTCAATCAGAAGCTAGTATTTTTATAAAGACATGAACAGAAACATTTATCTTCTAAAGTGAAAACACATAGAAATAAACAGAAATTGATTTTGTGTATGAACTTTCAGCATGCACAACTGCCCTCAATTTTCGGTTCAAAGATGTCAGATTTCCAGAGTAGTGTGGACGAGAGGCTACAACATCCCAGGCTTCTTAAATTTGTGCCCATGAGCCATTTTTTGTCCTTCTTGCATGTGCATGGAATGTGTGTGCAGCATATTGCATTTAGTTCAAACAATTACTGAAGGAAATATAATAACATTCGTTTATATATGTATGTATATATGTGTATTTATATATATATATATATATATGTATACACACACACAAAGTTAATGTTAAAGCTTAGTGTGTATGGGAAACAAGAACATGAAACTAATTTGTCATTAATATGTTACAAAGGTTAAAAGGTGCTTCATGCCGGGAAGCGAAAGTGCGCTATTAATCACGATATCACTGCATACACTGCCACAGAGCTAACAGAACACACATACTAGACAGCGTCTTTAGTGCATGTCATATAACACAGCTGTTGTAGTGACTACACAGCCTTGTGAACTGCCGCTGTAAGCGTTCAAGAGATGACTTTTTTTTTTTTTTTTGTCAAAGAGTATGCAAATAATAAACTAATAAACTGCGAGTTCATTTTAAGGATAAGAATTTGAAGCGATGATCGAAATGTATATGCAACATAAACGGGAAATAGAGCATTCTTATGGACAAATCCATTTTCTGAACTAGGAGAGATTTTTCAAATCATATGCAAAAAATGTGTGGGGGGGGGGGTACACGAGTAAATAGGGTGCCAGGAAAAACATTATATGTAGAACACTTTGGCGAGTGTAATAGATATTAGTAAAGGAAAAATCTCAATTCCGTAGTCAAACTTACATTCTGCTGATACAGTTGCAGGAAAGGTTATTTCTCCCATTGGAAACAACTTAGTATAGTTTTAAATCTGATTTGGTAATAATTGCTGACAACAGCATACGAACGAATTTACATCCTTCAATTGCAGTGGAAGCACAACACACAGATTTCTAGTATTCATGGCTTTAGTGAAAGTTTTCCCGATTTCTCATTACGAACTCAAAAATTGAACTTAAATTTTTAAAAAAAACGAAGGCATTGACGATTCTGCTCATAATAAGGAAAGCACGCCCCTTGCTTGCTCAAGCATTTGTAGAAATTTCTCATAAATCAACGAATAAGCCGCAGGGGTGGCGAACTCCGAATCAAACTAGAGGTTTTTAACCCGCATTGCTTCATTTCAAAGTGGAGACAGCAATAACATAACGCCATCGATCGATAGCAAACGAGCCTTCGCTGCTGTGCTTTGCGGGCATAGTATAACTCGGGGCGGCCACCGCCTGGAATAAGGCATCAATTGAACGTAAACCGAAGGAGTCTGCTGAGAATCCTAATACAAAAACTCCTACCATATTGTACAAAATTTTTCACGCGATGCAAGGAGACGATTATGACAGATGAATCGATTGCGAGTCAAATCCATTACGGACAGATTTTATTGCTATTAAGGATTTCACATCTATATAAGATTATCTGTGACTTTGTTGTTAATACATTTGACATATATGTTTATTTGCAATTTTTATAGGCAGACAAGCATACTTCAAACGCAAATCCCTAAGAATGTAGCAAGCGTTCGATATGGCAGATGTTTGTCTTGTAAGGAAATCATAAAATTGATTTATAGGGTCTTTTCTCCCTACAAGGAGCCGTTATTTCAAATGCTACAGGATAGTGTGTTGTCCGAGCTGGAATACATTCCATTTACTTCAGTCTTAAATGTGGCAACAAGACGGAACTCCCCCCAACTTCGGCTGGGAAGCTCGCCACTTTTTGAATAAAACATTTACAGAGTGGACTGGGCCTATCGATTTGTCACCATGCTTGTGTGACTTTACGCCTTGTGGGGAATTGTTAAAAATGTGATCTTCCTCAGCAAACAATTATGCTGTGGTGGCATATGCACAATATCAGATATTAAACTTAACTATATTCTCATTATCTGATTTACTGAACAAAACGTCAGAGTTGGAATATAAGACTGAAGATGCCTTCCTTATTCTTCAAAAAATGTTTAATTCCGCAAAGACAAAACCTTGCATTTTCCGCTTTTCACTGTTTAAACGACTTTCAATTGCAGATGCCAAGAGCGTATTTTTTTTCTCCCTATTTTACACTTAAAACAGAACAAAACTACTTGCATTTAAACTTTTAATAGAAACATAGCCCAATGAGAAACACGCTATACTCTAAACCAGTACTTATAAAATACCAAAATAGTCCATAGTTTTCAAACGTGATTATTACAGCCTTCATTTTGTACGTAAGCGAAACATTCTGGAGCACAGCTGCAGCCAGCTAAATTCCTTGCGATTGGAACGTATGCAAAAACTTATGCACTGGCAACAAGCCAGAAAATAAAATTCCTTGCGATTGGAACGTATGCAAAAACTTATGCACTGGCAACAAGCCAGAAAATATTTTCCTTGGCTATCATATGATACGCGACATCGATCTGCAATATTTTGCATGATACCGAGACATGCACTCTAAATAGGATTTCAGTAGTAACCTTTAAAGCAAGCGAGCAGAATTAGTACCGATTTAAACCTTTTTATAGTAATTGTTGGGCGGGGATTTAACAATTTTGTCACGGTTTCCTAAGAACAAATGTTCGACAATTTTTATACTCCTTTACAACGTATTATGCAAATGTTTACGACGAATGTTTTTAATGTAACAAAAATACTTTAAAACATTATGAAAAGCATCAAATTTCATTAAGGATTCTTAGCATTTCAGTCAACAGCGTACCGAGAAATTATATCAGTTTGCCACATCAACAGATTAAAGATATACGTTTTGTAATTTCACGCCCAAAAGCACAAATATATGAAAATAAGTTACGGAAGCATTCCGTTCATAAAGATCACTGTAACAAAATTAAAACACGTTCTCTAATTTCAGAATCTACATCGGGATGTTGGTCACATGGAAACATAAAGGTGCCAAAAGGTAGTTTTTCACAACCCTGCAAACCGTTGTGCAAACAGTAATCGAAATATTAAAATAGTAAAGGAATTGTAAAGCCGTTTTGCAAATATCTGAGAGTATCCCAGGAGCATGGTAAATTTCAATAAAATAAATGAATCCACTTAAAACAAATTATAGTTGTGAGAACTTAACAAAGTTTTTACTATCAAAAAACCAATGACGATGAACACGAAGATTCGAACAATAAAATATGTTTCATTAGAGTTAATTTAGAGTCCCAGCAAACTTCCTTTCCCTTCGTTAGCTCCGCGGGAAAGTAACACTAAGTAAGTAAAAGGAAACCAGGAAATGCTGCCTGAATAATGTATGTGCTGCTGGGGGTTGTCTATTTTTAAAGCTCTGTTTACAGAAAATTCTACTGCAACTCGACATCCTCTCATTTGTTTCAGTTCACAGGCATCCAATGTGACGCATAAAGACTGACTGACCTTTCAATTAGAAGCGAGAATGTGATATGCGCGAATAAGCTTTGCTGCTTGCTTCTGTGCAGAACTTTCAGAAACTCTGTACTTCTTCGAACAAAAATAATAGTTTTAGTAAGGTGTATTACGGAAGTGCCTTCGGCTAACAAACTCTCTCAGAACAACTCACATTTTGAGCATTTTTAGCTTTTCAATAAACATTACGTTGTTCACACAAAACACAAACAATAATTTGGGATACAGGGTGCACACAAAAACACCGGACGATGAGAAAAAAATATTCATCAAACACCTGGGATTTACAACAACTTTTCACATGCCAATTGGTTACCCACTTCTAGGTCGGAAGAACTTCCTGAATTTTCGGGAAATGTAAATGCAGGGAAAACCTGCGATCTTCCTAGGAGGTGTCATAACGACATCCATTTATGCACCAACTACCCACAATACCTTGTAACACAAGTCAAAGAAAAGGAATAATGCACTACGTTATAGTGGCGGAAAATGTATCTCCTGCTATGTTTTATTTCTAATTTGGCAGAATAGCAGAGAAACAGCCGTTTCCCACACGGTATAAGACCTGACTGAAGCATCGATCGCTCAATCTGCTCGCCGCCTTTACTATGACGAAACCCTCCCTCCATTCTCTTTCGTTTATTATTATACTCGGTCACTTGAAAGTATGACGTAAATTGGATAACAGCAGAAGGTTCCCACACCGCTTTAACGTCTCTAGTGTGTGTGTGTGTTCACATGTGAAATAACAGTCATCTATGCTTGTTACAGCAGGTACAAACTGGATGAAATTAAAAGAAAAAGTGCATCAACTTTCTTTAGAGTGAAAGTCTGTAAATCGTGTGACATAATGGACTGTCCTACATCCAATTTATTTCCACACAAATGCCCATATTTTGCTAAGAAGCGAAGCTGCTATTAAATAGACGTGAATCCCCTGGTGGAGCATACTTCAGATTTATTGCTGGATAGAAGCAGTCGACAGGAATTTGCCTGTAGCAACATGTTCAACCTTTATTTATGACGGAATTAATAGAAATGCAGTTAATTTTTTTGAATACTGGTGTATTAATTAATATACATTGTAAAACGCAGTTTACAAATACGATATATACACGGCACGGGGGGAGATACCCTAACTTTCCTCTTACTTGACAAAGATCGTGCTTTATTGAGGATTTTTGCTTAAATAAATGTCCTCATTGTGCTACTTATTCTTGAGATAATCTTGTTGTTCTGCACAACCTGCATGATAGGGATTTATTTACCTCCTATTAATTCTTTAGTTTCTGCAGCTGCCGTAAAAACAAACGAAATGACGTTAATAGGTTTTCCCGTTTTACAAACTGACGTCATTTGTTTCACATTCAAAGATCAACAGTTGAAATTAGCTATTAAAACATATGCAGCGCAATAACTGAATATGGCTATTAAAATAGACACGTATTTGATTCTTGGGTTTGCAGTGCTGTTATATTGTGGCTATGCAATTGACATAAAATATAACAGGCCTTGCAAATTAAGTGTTAACGGGTAAAACAGGAGATTGTCTTGACATTTTTCGTAAGAAGCACTTCCAAATCTCAATGAAGCAAGTAAAGATTTTTAAGTAGTCCATTATCAACATTTCCTTTGGGAAAAAAAAGACACTAAAATTTTTATTTTACTCACTAGACAAGGAAAGTCGTCTCCTTCCATCCTGGATAGACACTGGCTATTTACCATTGTCCATCCGCATTTATTAATCCAAAAGAGCAGGAGCCACAAGTAGGTATGCATTACTCTTTGAGAATTTTTAGTTTTGCTTGCCATTATTTTAATCCATATTCACTATTTTAAGTACAAGATACTAACATTTACAAAGATGGATCTTGATAGTATTAATTGTCTGCAAGTTAAGAAAATCTATCCGATAAATGTCCAACAATATCTTCAAGGTATATTTTTTTTTCCCCTTCCCATATTTATCTCAACATCCCTTTGACTTTTCAAAATTCTCTTTAGTACATCATCGTGCTTTTCAAAGGTGAAAGGCCAGAAGCAGCGAGAGAGGTAAATTTAATCTCTAGAGGCGCTGATGACGCAATATTTTGCCATATAGTGTTATAAATGGCAGTAACAAGTAAATGGACTTGTCACAGCCGATTGAGTACTCAGATCGTTTGCGTATGCGCAGTTACGTTTCGCTAAAACAGGCTATCAAAGCCTCTCGACTGGAAACATAAACATTAAGGAAATATATACAGACAGTAAGGTTATTTGAATGACAAGAGAACGGTTGCATACTGGGTAAAGCCAGTCAAGGACGTATAAGACCGCATGTGCAGGTAAACGCTTATAGTTAGTTTACCGGAAGGCTTTGTCTCAAATGTTGTGCATTCGTAATTTACTCGGTATTTTCATTGTGTGTAAATTAATATGAGACGTAAACAATAGTTGCGGTCTTAAATGTTTTGCTTGCATTCCGTGTCGTAGAGTCACGCCCATTAAAAAAACTACATATTTACTACTGAAATATGATACAGAACAATAAACAAATGTAGTATTTAACTTTTTGATTCGTTATAACTTAAAGTTTGTTTCAATTAATTAAGCACACAATTATTTTATATAATTCAAAGATTTTTATAAATGCAGTTATAATTATACCTACAGGTTAACATTATTATTACATATACAATAATTATGTGCATTCCTAATAAACAATCTATTTTATAATCGGAGATAGGGAATTACAAGCCTAATATGTATTGTTTACTTTAATTTTTGTTTTCGCTCAGTTCCATAATGCTCTTAATTATATATTAAAGGAATACTTACATAATAATGTTGTTTTAGAAACAATAAAAATTAATAAAATAATATAATCCCAGTGATATTTTGTATCTATAAATATTAAATATACATTTTATATTTTCAATACATATTCATTTATATTAAATAGAAAATTGCAATTACTTAATTTTCTAATGTCAAATACACATTTTGAATATTATAACATGTATTTGTTTCATCATCACATGCAATTCATCAGAAAATGTTGAAAAGTTTGAATTTATACAGCAGGGTAGCAACACATGAAGGCCTTCAGCCCTAGCAAAGTTCGTTCTTAAGGGCCGTCCGGGTTCTTAATGTCTGAGGTTTGTAATGGACAGTACTTATGGTGTCGGCGCTGCTGTTAAGACAGGGCAGGACCGTCAGCTCGATTCGCTCATATCTAGCTTTTATGATACATATGTGAAAACGGATTCTTGCACTAAATATATATATATATATATATATATATATATATATATATATATATATATATATATATATATATATCCCGACAACGTGTTCCACGTTAATGACGAGAAACATATTTCGAATCGCGGTGCTCTTATGGAAGTAAAATAGATAAAAACAGGAATTTATCAGATGCCGGCAAAATGATTTTGGTATCATCATCATCATTAGTTTTAAATACGGTAAAATATAAACACTATAATAAAAATATTAACTTAATGCGCGGTGCCTCTGCCTCACTTTATTCAGTGAAGGAAGCTGCATTTCCCGAGTAAGCAGCCGCATTCAGCCGACACGTAACTCAAATAATCTCACTGCACATAAAGGGTATATGAATAAGCACGGGTTAATGGGAAAATTTCAACCTGTAAAAAACGGGGAGACTTAGTTTCAAGAGGTATGCTACTGCATACTTTACAAACGAAATTTAACTTTAAGACAAATTTTCTTGTAATTTAAAATTAATTGTAGTTTCTGCGTAATCAAAATTGTGATCTGCCAAAGAGTACAACTGTCCTTTTGCAGCTTCCGGTTAAATTACGCATTTTACTGCACAACGCTATCAGAAAGGGATGGAGAGAAAAGGACAGATCCGGCTATCAGTCATATACATCTATATGATATATTGATTGCAATATTATAGCTAAATGGTTAACATTTACTGCTGTGTTTAACATTGGCCGTACGCTGTCCTAAATGTAAACTGTGAATATTTCCAGGACATTGGTGGATTCGAAAATCAAAGTTAATAACCACACTTACTTCCCGAGTAAATGCATGTCTCCGTGATTTGACATACTTCTAAAATTTAGGCAGCAAATGATGGTACCAATACATACTAATTTAAATACTTTAATCAAAGCCGACATTTGATGCATAAGGTAGTTTCAAACAAGGCGAAATTGTCCTTTTCTTTCTTTTTTTAACATTTCAATTTTTAAACATTTATAGATACCTCTACAGGTATGAATTTGCTTGAATTACGAAATATAACAGTTATAATCTCCAAAATACCCGTTCTAACTAATATATACCTATAATAATAGCTAATGCACTTTGGTGCCACACGTTGTCTGGTGCATTGTTCTGACTTAGATCTGTTAAGCGTAGTATCCTTTTTGTACATTTTCTTTAAAATTAACATATTAAGAGAAAAGTTTCGAAAGTAATGGCTCCATTTATTTTCATGAAAACTAACCCAGAAAAAAAGCGCACAATTATACAGTTCAATACAGCAAAATTTAAAAAAAAAAGACAAAAAAAAAAAAAGAGACAAAAATTAGTCCTCTTTTGAACGCAAAATTCTTGTTAAGGCCTACTCGTTACAGCGAGCGGTTCACAAGATATCCAGTAAAGCTGTGTAGCCATTGCAGTAGCATACAATAAGACGCGACTAATGTGCATGTTCCGTTAGTTCTGAGGCAGAGTGTGCAGCGATACTGTGGTTAAGTGCGCAGTTTACCTTCGGGCATGAAGCACTTTTTTTAATACATCTTTGTAACATATGGCATATTAGTTTCGCGTTATTGTTTCCCATATCCAGCAAATTTTTATGTTAATAAATATGAATATTATAACCTTTCCTTCAGTATTTGTTCTATCTAAATGCAATATTCTGCACATGCAAGGACTAAAGACTATGGGCACAAATTCAAGAAGCCTGGGATGTTGTAGCCTCTCGTCCACGCTAATGTAGAAATATGATATCTCTGCCCTGATTGAGGGCAGTTAAACATGCTGATATTAATTTGTGTTTAAATCTGTGTTTTCACTTTAAAAGATAAATATTCTGTTCGTGTATTTATTTAGTTGTTTGTAAAGAATACGCTAGTTTGTAATTACGTTTTTGTGTGTGCACAGGTAATGCAATAAAAATCAAATGATGTAACGTAGTATCGCCAACACAAGTCGGAATCCAAAAGAGTCTGAATTTTTACGTGGAGACTTACAGACTCTTGCTCATCGCTGGCAAAAGCGCACAACGAATGGTGATGTCTATGCTGATCAGTTGCTCTATTTAACTATATAATTGTGCTCTCTATACCTGTTACAGTTGCCATGAAAATTAATAGAAGGCATTACTTTCGGAACGATCCCAATTTTAGTGCTTGGATATTAAAATGGACGGAAAAAATAAATTCCCTTCAGGAAGCAGAAATGTGGTCCATATTGGATCAAAGGGTTTGTCAAAGATATGCAAACAAAGTTCTGGGTAAAGATTTGGAAGCTTCTGATTGGAAAGAAGAAGTCGCCTACATTGTGACATGTTACAAGAGGTTTTGTGCGAGATGAAGGCTTAGAACAGCCAATATAATTGAAGGAGAAAAACTTCACTATCATTCTAACACTGAAATGAAGATCATAAGGAAATAGAAGACATTTGATAATAATGGGGGAACATCAGTAAAAAAAGTGTAGGATTTGTGTTTTGATACTAAATGGAAGCAGATAATTAGTAATATAGAGAAACGTGATGGATATAATCTGCAAAGGTCGAAGTGTTATGTGAGTTTTGTAGAAGATAATTCGTTCATTTTAATAATTACTTGGGATAAAATAGTTTTCCCCAAATAGTGCTACAAAAAATGAAGACAATTTATTGCGCTTGTGTTTCTATAAATTATTCTGTAGATTAAAGATTGTGTACATCTGTCCAATTTAAACTATCTATAACTATTCTTAAGAAATTAAATGCACAATTAGAAAAGCAATTATAAATGTGTTGATTCTAATATTAGATAACATCTTTCCAAGCTGATCAAGCCCTCTTAGATAAGTTTCAAAGACGGCTAAGTCTAAGAAATACGCCTTACACGTATAAACTTCATCAAAATGAATCTGAAGTGCACGAAAACAATCTTAAGAAAGAGCAAAACTGCAAGAAGTTCTAATACGAGCTGTTTGCTTAGAATGAACTTGGCCATTTCTGAAACCAGACACCTTATTTGTATTTGAAAGTTAGCTCTGTTTCATATTTCCAAATGCTAAAATCTTTGACAATATTTGGAGGAACGAAAATGCAAATTTTAATTCGTGTATTACAGAATGGAAAATAGGTATCTAAATATGTTTAGCTCTCCAACACACCTCAGATTTGCGCCTTGATGTTCGCAAATGATTAATCAAGCACTGTAGTAATTTTTCTAAAGTGCTTTTGTTTAAGGTTTTAACATTTTGTTTGTCCTCAAACAAAACAAAAGGAATGCGAACTCCGCTAAAACTTGATAAGTCATGTGTTTGAAAGCACATTCCACTGTATGACGCGAAGCAATGAACCATAAGCACTGTTGACCACAAATCCACAGACACGTTCCGCTTAGTGCCCAATGGAGGAACAGGAAGTCTAATGATCCGGAAGAGTAATTAATATCAAGCAGCGATTGGCAGGGAATTTTGTACAACACGTAGTTACAAAATTAGGTCAGATCAAGGTTTATTGGAGTAATGGGGCTCGAAATAAACTTTTTTCTTCGCATCTCTTTTCTATTCATTTCTTTCTTTCTTTCTTTTTTTTAACAAATATGGGCATAATACGAGGTTTACCCAAGTAAGTTTCGCTATGTGGAAAAAATGTTAAATTATCATTTTAATTTATTGTGAAATAATATTCTACAACTCCTAAGCTATATCTCAACATAATCATCTTTTCCCAAACAGCTGGTATCGGAGTATAAATATTTTCGATGCCTTGTATGTACACTTAAAGAAAGAATGACCTACTCTTGGTCGGCAAAATATCACCAAATTCTCTTCGAATCAAGGCCCCTACAGATGATGACAGATTTCAGAGGAAGAGTGAAAGTAAGCGTTTAAAGAAGACACTAATCCTCCATACAGCAAGCCTAAAGGTAGATTGCAGTGGCTTTTACCACTTAAATGTAACGTGATGTTGGAAACTATGCAAGTTCAAATCTCGCATCATCTTTTCATACTTTTAACCTCATTTTTATACATTTTTCTATTCTATTCATTTTTGTCGATATAATTTGTCCAAAACGAAATGTAAAGTATACTTTTAAAATAATTGATGTATAAATCACACAATGCTAACATCATTCCACTGATTAAGAAAGGATTATTTCATTAAAATAAAATATTTCTATGCAGTCATTTAATAAATATGCATGTTTTACTATATAATAAACCTTTTCTGTATACTATAGTACTTTTTATCATAGTAATTAAAGGATGAGAATGTTCAGTGGTACGAGTGCTCATATTCTACTCTAAAGCGAGCCACTCAGCTTGTGCTACGACACACTACTATCCCTCTCAGCGACTGTGTTCAACTAAAGGATACTATTTCCACTCTCAGGACAGCTGATATGTTTTCTTTCAATTGAGAGATGTCTCTCTTGGTGGACACGGGGTTTTCGCCGTCTGAGGCTGCTCGTAGAACTGGCACACAGAACTGGGTGGAGTTGAGCTCAGCTATATAGGGAAGACCGGCAGGTAGAAAAACGACATAGCACAGGCCGTAAACGACAAAGGTAGAACGAAGGCCGTTTTCATCTGCTGCTCCATTGATGGCGGCTTGTTACTTTCCCGGTTCTTTTCCTGTATAATGAACACGCTATGGACCACCTTACATATGCCGTCTACGCTAGGAATAACGCGGTCGTCGTATAATGGGCCAGTGCGCGTGTACCGACCATGTGGTCACTGACATGATACCGTTACGTGGCTATCCGTGCTCACAGTGGTTTCGTAAGTGTCTCATGTTGGGACTGGATTTCGTTCGACAGTCTTGGACACCTTGAACGAATACATGGAAGGTTAAGCAGTTTGACCTATCACAACTTTTGGGAATTTAGTTAGTCCCACCTACAGGTATCCCGATTGAACAATCCTGTTCCTACAGGATAACCTATCGTTCACAAGTCAAGGATAGTTCAGCATTGGTTAGACAGGCAGGAGGACATCTCACTGATACCCAATCCTCCCAAATCACCTGATCTAAACCATATTGAGAATGTTTGGGCAGAAATAAAGGACGTTCTTCGAAATTCCCATCTTCCACCTACCAGGGTGTCTGTCGAGCGTTATGGGATTCTCTCACAGAAAGGCCAAATTTCACTGGTAGGTAGAACATCAGGAAGAATTAACAAGCATTTCGAGCATGGACTGGATGTTTAGTTTCTTATTTAATTTTATGTTCTGTTTGTTTATTTTAATTTTTAAGAGAGAGCGAACAGTGTCTCAAATGTAAACATTTACGGCCGCGTGGAAAGGCCTTAAGGCAGTAATATACATCTTAAATCTACAAACATTAAAATTTCAAATTATACTTAAATATTAACTCTAAACTGAGTTACTGGTCAAACATGCAACGATAAAAATAAAAAGTACATAAATTGTACAAGATTCGAACCCACATTATCTCATGCATATAATCTACCAAGTAATGCCTTAAACCACTCTTGACACTTTAAGGTTGGAACTCAAAGGTGTTCTTTTCGATACGCTTTCATATTAGAAACGGTTGATGACATTTAATAGATAAAAATGCAACACTTCTTTACATTTCTGGTTTAAATGAAGAAATTGGTAAAGTTCTATAGTTTTCATGAAGGAATGAATGTATCGTTGAAGGTTGATTTATGACAATACTACTCGCAATCACATTATGTAAGTACTGTAATAACATCGCTTGTAGGAGCCTGCCTGCGACTTCCGTTATTTCGAAAGCAAGAAGCGGTGCTTTGTTTCCGACAAGGGATCATTCACTATTTGGGTACGTGTATGCCACATTATTTTCAGATTGCTGGCCTCCAGGTTGCTTCTTGAGTTCGGTGTAAAGATGGTTAGATCAAATTTCTATTTTAATTTCCTAAGCACGTCATGGGTTCTTTCAGCTGAGTGTGGGCGAGTCTTGTCATTCAGTTGCGAGTCAAATAAGTTTGGCTTTACCTGTTTGATCGCGGTTCCAAGTCGAGCCAAAACCTCATCTATGGTGCTGTGAGCAGCACCAGTGAAATCCCCTCAAGTCCCAAAAAACCATCACTGGAACCAACCTTCCACTGCGTTATTCGCCATGCATGTTTTCACGTCCTTACATGAGTCATCTTATAAAAAAGTCATTGCTGCTGCTTGTTTTTCAAAGATTTTAAAAAAAATGGTTATTGGATGACTTTCGAAGAACCTCATTTTAGAAATCATAGCCAACAATTCAAGCACTTTTTATGAAAAGCATATCAAAAACATAACTATATTCTGCTAGCGCAGATTTTTATAAGTAAAATCTATATCAACGCGTAATTCTTGCATGAACTTATTTTATTCGCATATTCTTGAATATGAATATTTTAAATAACTATTAAAACTATTAGTTTAAAAAAGCAGATATTACAATTCTGCTGCATCTAATTTCCTACTTTAAATCTAATACAAATGTCAATCATTACATTTCCTACTATAAATAAATTACTACAGTTAAACTACTAGTTGTATCCTAGCTATAAGAAATATTCTACTCTGTCTATTCTAAAACACATGCCCGGATTCACGCAGTCTTTCCCTGGAGAAACGTTGACAGCTGGTCTCGGGATAAAACTTTACTGAAATACCTCGGTTCCTGTTCTTTCTTCTTGCGCTCTCTTCATTTATTCCTTCTACTCTCTGCTTATCTTCCAGTTGGGTATTGCTGTCTTCTGCTGTGTTGCTCTGGTTATTGATTTTGTTACTCTTGTAAGTTTACTTAGGTTATATGACTAATTCTTATATGTTTCATTCCATCTATGTGGTCTTCTAGCTTTCAGTTGTTCTCGCCTTCAGAAACTCCTACCAGGACGATCTGCCAAATGTTAATCTCCGGTTGGTTCTAACGCAGAGCATTTCTGACAAAGAAATGCTCACAGCCTATTCTCTTTCCACTTATAACTCGTTAATACTTCACAAGTTCAACGGTCCATGTTCCGATGTGTCACTTCACTATGCATAAAAATGGCTCAGTTTAAATAAAAATTGAGCTAAATAACTTTACATTACTGTACCCCTTAGGCACTTGGTGCTACCTCTACCTTAGGTACCATATGCTACGTCTCTGACCCGATGATTCGTTGTCAAGTTCTCAAAACCTACCGTAGCCTGCAACCTTCCCAGGAATGCTATATATAACAGAGACCTTCGAAATCCACATTTCTTGCAACATCCTTTAGGTTAGCATTCCCAACGTATATGAGCAGTTTCGTTTATTTAAATCCGTGAAGTTTTAAGTGGGGGAAAGTTTCCCATGCGATATGTTTGAGGGTTGGTACACCTGCAGCCAAAATAACTCTTTATACTGAATCGATAAGGTACCGGACAGGTTGTAAAATTGAACTTTGAGGTTAAATCAGCAGCTTTAACTACTAACCCTTTAATATTAGATTTATTCAACGGTAATTTTAGATCATTTAAGCGAATATTAAATTTCTTTATAGGTCATCTAATCTTTTCGAAAGAAATAAGGGGAACTGAAGGATTTTGTGATTTTTTTTAGAACTTCAGCTTTTGTGGTGTGTACACCTATCGATGAATAAAAAATACACGCGAGATTATATATATATAAATTAACAGTAATTATAACAATAGGAAAGGATAAAACACTAAGAAAAAGTCACACTTGAGATCGCTATATTTCGAACTCGTGGAGTCTTCTTGCCATAGAAGGACTCCACGAGTTGGAAATGTAGCGATCTCAAGTGTGACTTTTTCTTAGTGTTTTATCCTTTTTTACTATTATAATTACTGTTGATTTGTTACATTGTTAATAGTGTTACTTTATTTTTATTATATATATATAATGTTACAAACTTTTAAATACTAAATGTTTTGGCGATCATATAACGATTGTGCTACCAGGCACTATCATCTTCTTAGAGTCCAGGTGCAGAAGAAAAGAGTAAATTGAGATTTACTTATCCAATGAACGAGAAAAGCCATGTTGCTGTGATAGCCATTCATAGGGTTGGAAAATAATTTCCAAATTCTTAAAAAGTAGATATATCAATAGAATGTTTATGTTCCGCGGACCCAGTACGGAAGCAGTACACACATACAGAAGATCCATGTCCAGAGTGCGTAGACTCGGGGTTTTCCGTCATATTAATGGTCTTTTTTTTTTTTTTTTTTTTTTTAAATTATAGAACTGAAGAAGCAGATGGTGTTGAGATGCAAACATCTGCTACAATGTTACGCTAACAACGGCCATCTTTTTACTGGTGAGAAACGATTCAATGCTGAAGAAAATTAAAAACGTCAAAATGACGGTGCATGCCTCAATTTCACTGTTGAGCTGCTGAGAGGGTCCCGAAGTGCAGAGCAACCACCATCCAGTTCGATGGAGAGAGATCTTTTGTGATATCCTCCATTTCGGTCAAAAGAGAATAAACGCAACCGGCGAAGTATACGAAATCATGCTGGAACTTTGGTGAAGAACAAAAAACACGACTTTGCTCAAGAACAGGCATTGAAGCTCTAGTCCATAAGGCAAGATGAGAGAAATCTTTCGCACGGCCTTCTCTTGTAGTCCTAACCTAAACCCTCGAACTACACGTACAGCCGGTGCTTCGGGGCACTTAATATTGCGAGTTCCAAGTATTTGGAGTCAACAGTGGGGGATTTCCAATGAGCATTGCATTTTGCCCACATACGAGGGGAAAAAGAATTCCTTAAATCGTTGTAGTAACCCTGTAACTATTTCAGGGAAGACTACTTATAGGTTAATAGTATCGCGTAATAGTGCGATAAAATAAACACGTTTTGTTTTAAAATACAAAATAGTGCATGCATATACTGATTCATAACTTACGAAAGTAATTAAACAAATAGTGATGTAATTACGTGCTATTTCATAGTTAATTTATAGTGTGTAAGCGCAAATGCTCATCTAATTTTTTCAGGACTTACTATACAAACTTGTGTCGTGCGATAACCCGCGAACATAGCATTCATTCGCAAGACTGCAAAAATGCACAGGGAAAGCGCTCGCTATGATATTAGATAAAAATGCTGTAGTACATACAATAACAGGACATAAATATTCACAACCTATTGTGTCCAAGAGAATTGGGGCAGCTGTGGCTAGTTTTCAAACTGCAGCCAATTCAAGGTATACGATGGTCTAGTTGCAATTCCGGTTTCTAGTCCCATTATCTGGAGGTTAGGTACATTGGTGCTGCAGTGAATCGGAGAAGTGGGGCAAATGGAGCAGGTTGTTGGTGAACAAAAAATATACACTAAAATAATTTAGCAAATACGCTGTATATTATGAGCGCGAATCAAATACAAACCGGATTTTATCATCTTTTTGTTTATTGAAGCCAAATTAAATACAAGTGAGGTGCATTTATTCCTGCATAATTTTTCGCATTTTCCTCAGGGGATAAGAAGCTTCTTAATCCCATCATCATGGAAAAAGTGGGGTTTGGTTTCCAGCCAATTGCGAACGGATGCTTTCACAACTTCGTCGCCGTTGAATCGCCGACCACCCAATGCTTCTCTTAACGGCTCAGACACATAGTAATAGCAAGGCGATAAGTCTACACTACAGGGAGGATTTTCCAATGCTGTCCATTAGTTTTACCTTATTAAAGCTGCTGTATGCGGACGGGCGTTGTCTCTCGAATCACCTGCGAACGTCTTTTTCGCCTTAAAAACTGGCAGTAATGAGCTGCATTAACTGTTAAAGAAAATCGATTAATATAATTCCAAGGGAGACCTAGAAAACTCTCAAGGGAACCTTCCCAGCTGACATGCGAGTTTCTGTGACGGCAGGGGTGGATTTTTCTCCATTCCAGGCACGGTTGCTTCGACTTAAGAATACAGTATCGTAGCAATGTTTCATCGCAGATGATGATTCGACACAAAAACATTTCTCTTTTGTCCCGTATTGGGCCAAAAGCCTCTGAAACACTCCCACTCGTGCATCCTTTTTATCTTCAGTGAAAATTACAGGCGAGACTTTTCGATAATCCACGTCATCTTAAATGATAGATTGAACACCTCCATGAAGTGTGCCAAATTCAGAAGAAATTTAAGTAATCGTCAAACATCGGTCACACTTGTTAAGGTCCCGAACGACCTGAGGTCAACATTGCTGGCTTTCATTTTCCACAGATTCTCCTTTTTCTGTGAAACTTTTGTGCTACTCATACACTTTGGTCTTATCTGCAAACTGAGTCTTTGAACTTTCACAATTTCGACCGGTTTTACGCCCTACCGTGTTAACAACCTGGGTTGCACAATGGAGGAATGTACCTCTTGCTCGGATACGATGCTACTGATTATAGAAACTGCTGTGCGAGGTGAATCGGTTTCCGCCCCTAGTCCTCAAACGTCCATGCATAACGTGTAAAAGGCGTGTCACGCTCCACACTACTCAGGGGTAAAATAGAAAATTCGTTTTGTATTTGACCCACTCTGCATAAAAAAAATTGCACTTTTCATTTACAGGATGCAAAAAGAGACTGTACATTTACTGTAAACAGAACAACCACACAGATCATATTTATCACATTATGGCTTATAAATTTAAAAACATAGTTATACTCATTAATAATTGTTAATTATTCAATGTGCATTAGTCTGTACCGTGCTATCCAGTCATTTCCTTGGCCCCAGTTCTGAAGCAGCAAACAAGAAAATAGAAACACAAACTCAGCTTTGATTCATTGGTTTATTTATGGACGCTCTTTAACACCGCAGGTCGTCAGCTTCCCATTCAATTCAGGATTTGAAAAGATCGATAAATTTTGCTCACAGGCCTCTTCTTTCAGGCTTGAGGCTCTTTCAAGTGCTATAAAACTACGTCGCGACCAAGGGATCCACGGCTTTACTTCCCTTAAAAAGGAAGTCATATTTAGGATTTTTACGCCCGAAAAAATCCATTGACTTTGGCCGGGATTGAATTCGCGATCTTGGGCTTACGAGGCAAGTATGGTTACCACTAGACCACCAGGATCAACACAAATTCAAGATAAAAGAGCAATTGGTGTGGATTATTCTCCGTTTACTATAGGGAAATTACCGAAAAAGAATGATTTTAAGGATATACATCGGAGTGATAAAAACAATTTGCCCCGCCATGAAGAGGGAAGTTTTACATTGATCCGCTTGTCATACTTTAGACGGTGGAAAAAAGTAAAACATTCAACAGTGACAGGTTTAGTTTCGTGACATACCTGCAGCTGAGACTGTAAGACTTGGAAATATTTTAGGAGACAGAAAGCATTCAAAAGACTGGCTAGCAACACACTTTAATTTGTTCAGAAAAAGATGCCTAACAAAATGTTCGAAACTTCTTTATAAACGAAACGCTTTCGGGATATATTTCGAAGGTTATTTCTAGAAAGTAATCCTTCGTCATTAGCTTATTCAAAACGTTAGATTTTTAGAGTTCACTGTATAAATTATTGGAATATTGCATGGAAGAGTAGAAGTTGATATCTTCACGGATGGAATTTGCATTTCTCACCCCTTCAATAAAAGAATTCGTTTTCTGATCGCTGGAAAGCAACCATGTGCATCATCGCATTGTTTGGCGTGTCTGCATCACAATTTTGGGGAGACAATCTCCGTCATTTCCAGGATATGTTCTATTAATTTTGTATCTTTTGTCCCATTTAAGTTTAGTCTTCTGCATAAGAGTCCTCCCCGATTGTTCTCATAATTTGTAAATTCAAATCTATTGAACACATGCAATGTATTAACCATCTCTAGCAGTCAGCTGCGTGCTTTATTTAGGGGTATGTTCACCTAGTCGAAGACACCATAAACTCTGCCCTCTGCTACTAGTACTGCTTAGAGATAAGGGGGCTACAGTCATACCCATGAAAATGTCTACGGAAATGTTTTTCAAATCTCCATCGATCAAATTAGGCACCAAAAATGATGGGGAGAAGAAAAAAAAAAAAACATTCGTGTGTGGTGTGTGCCTGCTAACGCTCTAGCTGTCGCAATTTTTTCCCTCTCAACAAAACTCGACATATAACCATCAATTAACAAACGATTGGTCGAGCTTAAAAACCAACAAAATTGGACCATTAGGAGTGGGGGTTAACGTAAAGCGATGTGTGTATATATATAAAAACTAAAAACCGTAAAATTGAACACTAAAACCACACCATATTTCGAGCTTGGCTCTTGGTCACGTGATGAGAATGAACTCTCATTCTCATTCATTCATTCACTCATTCATTCTCCTCACGTGACCAAAAAACTAAAAACCGTAAAATTGAACACTAAAACCACACTATATTTCGAGCTTGGCTCTTGGTCACGTGATGAGAATGAACTCTCATTCTCATTCATTCATTCATTCACTCATTCATTCTCCTCACGTGACCAAAAAACTAAAAACCGTAAAATTGAACACTAAAACCACACTATATTTCGAGCTTGGCTCTTGGTCACGTGATGAGAATGAACTCTCATTCTCATTCATTCATTCTCATCACGTGACAAGAGCCAAGCTCGAAATACTGTGTGGTTTTAGTGTTCAATTTTACGGTTTTAGTGTGAAATTTTATGTGAACTTTTTTATATTGCACTCTGAGTGTTTTTTTATGAATTTTTATGCTTTTTAGAAGTTTTTATTACTCCATTAATAGTATATATATATATATATATATATATGCGTGTGTGTATACGTGTATCGATCGCAATTTTTGCTTTTTCTCAAAGAAACTGGGCAAAAAAAAAAAAAAAAACACCAATTAACAAAATCGGCCATTGGGGATGGGGGATAATTTAAAGCGAATACTTAAAAATCATTCTAGGGGCCGCAATTTTTGTTTGTTTCTCTCTCTCAACGAAATTCGTTATATGCCATTGAAATATAAAAATAAAAACAGTTTCTGAAAATCAGACAAATCAAACTATTAGGAAGATGGTTTACCGAGACCCAAAATTTAAAATTTTTTCAAGTGGCACGAATATTTATTTTTTCGAATCGAGCATCAGGAATGGAAGTATGCTCTAGCGCTCTGTAATACCCTTCACAAAATTCGACTTGCTGAGGAATTCGCTTAGTTTACGCAGATGGACATTTTTTCCCACGAAAGAGCTTAAAAACTTTAATAGCAATGCACAGTGTGTAAGTTGTGTATTTTAACATCATGCGGATTCACTGTAACGCAATGTTAAAAAGTATCTCAGTTATTACAGTGTAACAAGGAAAGTTTGAAATGAACATAATTTTTACTGTCAGGTTCAAACATGGAATATTCATAAAATGTTTAAAGCTCTGCTATTCCTCGTGCAATCACGCATTACTCTACCAACATAATCCCACCGCCTCTTTAAGAAAATACCTTGTTAATGTCATCTTGCAGACTGACGACACATCTGGGTAATTAATAACTTTTTTGGACCCAACCAAGTACAAATATAAACAAATAAACATTCAAAATAGCATTATTAAAGTCTGTTTCCAGTTTTAAATGGGCATAATTTGGCAATGTTTAAATTCTGCAAAAATAAAAACACCAATTTGTTTGTAAAGAAATAGCATTTTACTATAACAAGAATACTATAGAATTTGTGTTCTTTATTTACGGACGCTCTTCAACATCTTAGGTCATCAGCGTCCCATTCTACTCAGGGCGTGAAACGGCCGACAAATTTTGCTCAGAGGTCTCTCTTTCAGGCTTGAGGTTCTTTTACGTGCCGTAAATGTACGACATGGGACCCACGGCTTAACTTCCCTTCCGAAGGAAGCCATACTTAGGATTTTTACGCCCGAAAAAATCCATCGGTCCTGGCCGGGTTCGAACCCGCGATGAATACTATAGAAGAACAGACAAGAAAAGTTAATTATGACTACCAATAAGAAATAGTTCTATGCTATAAACAGCATTAATAAGTGCATTCTTAGGAATATTTCAGTTCTTCTTACGGAGTAGGTCTACTAAGAAGTGTGCTTTCTTTAAATAAATTCAATATCAGCAGTCACCCGCGTTCATAACTAGTGAACTAGGAAGCCAACTGTTCGGAAAATGGCTCTAATTAAAAGATTAACAAATGTCCTGTTTAATAGTGTTTTTACGGTATTGTATACGTGAGGTGGAGCGTCGTCTTACACAAAAACAATGTTTTCGATATCATGATTCTGTAAAACTGGTATTATAAATTATTTCAACTTTCGAAAATATCCCTACCCAGTTAATTGCGTTCGATTGTACATTTTCCATTTCTTCATGATATGCTATTATAAATTATGACGTAAAACCACCAGTCAACAATCTTAACATATAAATATTGCTGAACAATTGTGTTCGAATTATTTACCGCTCATATACTGCAAATGGCAGTGTTAACATCTTCATTTAATTCGAAATGTGTCGCATTTGTTCATAAGCTTTTGTTTAGATATTCGACGTTATTCTTCTCAGTTTCTATTAACATTTGCAAACTGAACGTGAAGCGAATCTGCATATCTTGTTCTTTAAGTTCAACACACATTTTCATGTTATAAGGATAGAGGCAAACCGTGTTCGCCACAACAAACGCTTTGCACTTTAATAGCGCTGCAAACTTTATATGCAGACTTTACTTTCTTGTAAAATTAGAGTTGCGCTCGGTTTTCTATTAATTTCCGTTGACTTTTATCGGCAACTGCGCCAGTTTCCGTCAATTTGTTCACCAGCTTACAAAACGAGTTTACAGAGCAAAGTCCATTTGCGAATTCATGAAACGTTCCAAATTTTCTCAGCATATTGTTTTTTTTATTGGTTTATTTATGGACACTCTTTAACATCTCCGGTCATCAGCGTCCCATTCAACTCAGGGCGTGAAACGGCCGACTAATTTTGCTCAGAGGCCTCTCTTTCAGGCTTGAGGTTCTTTTTCGTGCCGTAAATGTACGAAACGGGACTCACGGCTTTATTTCCCTTCCGAAGGAAGCCATACTTAGGATTTTTACGCCCGAAAAAATCCATCGTTCCTGGCCGGGTTCGAACCCGCGATCTTGGGTTTAGGAGGCAAGTATGGTAACCACTACACCACCAGGACCGACTCAGCATATTGGGGTATTGCCCACCACGTTCATAATGCATTCGTAAAGTTAAAATCATCATAAAAATTACTGTATGAAAATTGCTGTGTCTCTAAACTACACAACTGTTATAAACAACTGTTTATACACTTGACACAATTATTGTTGCAACGAGTCCATATGGTGGGGGTGGGAGGAAACCAATACTTCTAAATCAAATGGTATTTATATGGAACCAAACTGTTAATAAGTACAGAAGATAGACATTTCAAACTGGGCACTTACTTTAATATAACCTTATATCTACATTAAATAAAGTGAATATTTTTAAATGCATCTGAGTTGCAAAAATATTTAAAAAGCACAATATTTAAAATCTGGTCCCAAAAAGATTTATTATATTGACAACACAATGTGTTTTGCTCGTTACCATCGATATGTGATTGCTGTTATTTTATCCTCAGGTTAAAGGCAATGGACCGGTCTCCTAGCACACTGGCAGAAATTACTTCTGCAACCAAGGAATGATATTTATTACATGCCAAAATGGAAGCAAAGTAACATCAGCCTGTTTGCGATGCTTAAGGGCAGCACATGTGCAATGTAAGTTAGAAAAAATGCTGTTAAATCCACCTGACTTGGAATTACTTATTGGCCTACTCAACAAGTTACCTTGACCAAAATAGGCAGTTAGTGCATCGTGTAAAAGTGTTAATGTCTAATTGTTTTCTCAGACACATGAATGCTTTATATTTTTATTTATATGTATTTTAAATTTTGAATAATTGAAAGTGTTATGCGGTCCCTTGCGGGTTCGCGATCCACTGGCTGGAATTAGTGATATACGAAACTTCAACCTACTGGAGTTCGAAAAAGGTCACGCTTATCAAGCGAGAAACGGTGTCTTGGAATTCAACCAACTGTGCCCTCTAATTTTCTCGCAATTTCAAAACCACTCCATTAAGGTTTTTATTTATTTATTTATTTTCTTTATTCCCCTTCAGTTAAATTTCGCTTCACAATGTTTCCGCTTGTGCTCCACTAAGGCTTCATTTTGGCATCTCTTGCGATCTTCCTGATTTGCATCATACAGGTATTGCTGTTCATTGCTGCAATGATTTACCGCTGAAAATCTCCTGAAACAAAGGCAAGATCCGTTCTTAGGTTTTATCGGCACTAAGCTCAAACGCGACTTTTTAAACGAAACTATTGCTTGTTTCCACGTTGTTATATATATAAAGGTAAATCGGACAGCTTGCGTCATAACATCTGCGACCAAAATGTCAAAACTATCTGTACCCTTTACTTCTCAGATAATTTCCCTCGGCCTTGAGAGTTCCCTGTTATATTAAATGTATTACTGATCACTGCTATCTGTGGTCAATAACTAAAACCCGTATTTATTACTCATGTCTTTCACAATAAAGAATTACCTATGTCTAGCAACTCTCAATTGTTTTTATTTTGTTTATTTTTTCAATAAGCAGATGGACGATTAAAAAAAAGAAAAAAAGCAATCCTTTCATTACAACCATGCATATCGGTTAGTGTGAAATCGGACAGCAAAGACTTTCTATGTTTATATTTAACCGAAACTTTGTGATCTTATGACACAGGAGAGAGTAACCTTCATGCAAAAAATATGGGTAATTTATCACTAATGATTTCTATGCAGAACAGTAATTTTTTAACTTTCGAAGTAAATAACTGTGAAATGCTTTGGAATATATAACCAAAATAATATTAAGTGAAAGCTCCTGATACGCTATTTGATGTACATATTTCTTTACAGATATTTCATCCTAAAGAATTGCTTTTGGAATGCATTTGTTTCACCACCTTGCAGTCACTTTAAAATATTTTTACAATCCATTTTGATTCCTTACTTATACAAAATAAGATAACATTTTCAGATTACTTGCATTTTAACAGGAAGGGGGAAATAAACCCTTAAGCTGGTGAGCAGTTTCTCCAGAGCATGTCCTGCAGCGGGAGTGTGTTAAACATTTACTATGCGAGTCCCTATCTCAATAAGGCCAACAACCCATCACGGTGCGCTAAAATATATTTTAAAGAATTTTTAATTTTTTGTAATGTTTCTGATATTGGACCACATTTTTAGAAACTGATAATTATTAATTTTTAAGGTACAGTGTTTTAAAGTGAATGCAGTTGTTTGAAATAAGTTATAATAAATAACCCTTGGTTAAATAAATAAATATTGGTTATATACCATTAAGAAAGCTTAAAAAGGGAGGAGATGTACAATTTTAACTATCTTTCTGAAGTGCACAATTTCAAATAAAATTATTTTCAAAGAAGCAATTTTTCTTAAAATGCCAAATATTTACCCCGTATTGTAACAAAATGTACTGGGAATAGGGATATATTTTGCAGAATTGTTTTCTCTTAATGCTTCATATATTAAAACAATTCATTGACTTTAAAAAATATGAAACACGTACAGCTTAAGTCTTCTGTGAAATGAAAGGGCAAAATGTTCGTTCTGAAGATCGGTAGCACACTTGACCGATTCACAAATTTAATCACCATAAGAGTTAAGGGTAAAGTTTAAAAGAACAAAGCAATTTTACCTTCTACACTTTCTTTACATACCCATCACGAGAAAAGTGTTGAGATACGAGAAAGTTTTTAGCACTATGTATGATAAAAGTGGATAAAAAAAAAGATAAGAAGCTCGCTGGACACATTCTAGGTTTCAGTTGTATTAAAATTTTCCTGGTGCAGAATGGCGGTCAGTTAATAAGCTACTTTTATATTCTTTGGGAGGCTTCAACATTTCGATGCGGCAGCAATCGTCGTTTGGGGTCAGTTACGCGGCAACGTTTTATCACTCAGCTCACCCAGGCCATTAACATGGCGCGTTGATTAGCAACTTCAAATGTGACTTCAAAAGTATAGCAGCTCTTGCCAATATCTAACAACACGAAAGGCAGTTTACCCATAAATTTAAATTGTAAGTATGCCATCAACTTGTTAAACATATGGAAATCACACTTAACCTCTATCTGTATAGACCAAAATTAAGGTTACAAACTGTATATACTACAAGAGTAAGACTTTAAAATATCAGACATACATTATCAGACTCACGAATATAACAAAAATATGATTACAGTATAGTTATAATTTACAGTATTTGAGTACCCGTTTTGCACTATTAGGCTTTTATATGCCTTGCCTGCGCACCCGTTGCTTTATGTTCTTGGATCTTACACTGCTGCAGCCTGCGGCATTTCATCTCCGGTTCCTAAAATGAAGGTATACAATCCTATCTTCCAGAATATGCTGGAATTGTCCTCCCTCGAATAAACATTCTTCTTTCTTTCTTCACGTTCTTCTGACACAATAATAGCTTTTCTTTTAAAGTGTGCTTTCGTCAATTTCGTCTAGCCTTTTCTCTATTAAAATTTGTTTTTGTTTGTGAGTGTATGTGGTGTTTGTGTATATATTTTCCCCCATTTCTTTTTTCCCTACTGAATTAGTACATTTAAATTAGTGCATAATACAGTGAATTGCAGTTCTGGAAGTTCTAAGTTCTAAATAATTTCCAAGCGCATACAGCGAGATTATTCATATTTAAAGTGGGGCTTACACACCAAAAATTACTTGCTCTAGAGTAAACTACCTAAGAATTTTCGCGAATGAATGTAAACTGCTGAGTGACCAGTAGGGAACTGATGAAACTAAGAAGAGGGAGTCGAAATGAAATTCGTCGCAGGCTGCGGTAGGCCTAGTAACAAGAGACTTAAAACACCGCCTGAGCGGACAAGATTTATAACTATAGCCTTACATATATACCTTATATATGTGCGAAGAGATGCGCAGATGATTTGAAGGGGGTTTGGAGGCTTTTATTGTTTAATATGTAATTTGTCTCTTAACTACTGAATGATATTTTACCTTTTAAAATACATATAACATGGGGAAGGTGACGTTTGTGGGAGGCGGAAGGAAGATTGAAAATGAGATTGCTTAAGAAACATTTAAATCTCGTTCTGATGCATTTGCAGCAACAACATTTTAAAGAAAAATATACGAAAGTTTTTATACAAGCCTCTGTTATCCCATTTTATAGAGGATGTGGTGTTATGTAAATTTAGTTATTTCCAGGTGTTCAATTCAAACTCGTAGACCCAAGAGTATGGGTTCAATCCCGGCCAGGATCGATGGATTTTTTGGGGGGCAAAAATCCTAAGGGAAGTAAAGCCGTGGTCCAGTGTCGTAGATTTAAGGCATGTAAAAGAACATCAAGCCTGAAAGAAGAGGCCTCCGAGCAAAATATGTCGGTCGTTTCAAGCCCTGAATTGAATGGAACGCTGATTACCTGAGATGTTAAGGAGCTTTCGTAAATAAAGCAAATTCATCTGAAACCTACTCAGTTTTATTATTTCCTTCAAAGACTAAATAGCAACATAAGGGGGGGGGGGAAGACATTGCTTTGTATTTTATCTTTTATATTAAAAGACTTTAGTAATGTGTTAATGTACCGAACGAATCCGCCACAGGTTGTCGCGAATTCATAATTATACATCTCGCAGCTCTTTCCGCTATGTGCTTAAAATATAATCCGTACATTTTACGAATAAGTGGTACGTTAGCCTAGGCTAGGAGCTCGCGTTAACTGTTGCTCTAAGCAACAAGAAATGACAAACCCGTAATACGCATATGCTTCAAATTGCAACCAAACCAAGCTCTGCCACTTATAGCCACTTTAATTTGCTGTGAGCTACAAGTAAACAGCAGCAATGAAAATTTAAAGCGAGGGGGAGGGGGGATTATTTGACCGAAGTCGAAATATTTTGTGATGATTCAGGTAGGCATTCCAGCTTTCTCAATCACGTATCTGCGGCTACTATTTAACCCAACCATCGGTTTTATTAAACATTAATTTTAAAGGCTATTTTGAAGTCATGTTTTCAATAGTGTTTAACGCTCGTTTTTACTAATGGGCACTACAGGCTGTGGACACTGGTGATACATGAAATATATTGGAGAAGCAGTTTTGAAGTCCTATATGCAATATCATAAACAACCTTGTTTTCCCTGCGATCAGTTCTGGTCTACTATCAACGACGAAGCAGTGCGCGTTTAGTACATGAACAACGCAACCATTGCCTTTATTCATTATGATAATTTGTTCGTAACTTCGTTCAAATGCACAACCCAGCTTACAATCACTGCACTAGATGGATCATTTCTATATTGATAAATAAAATTATTTTATTTTTAAAAATCAGCTGAAAACACATTTTCTTTATTACACATTTTAATATTTTATTTTCTGTGCTACAGTTTTGCTGTTAATAAAATTTGAACCGCAACAAGAGTTTCGAGTCCTTTACTTAGCTCTGCGAAAAAGTGGAACTTTTTTAAAACTTTCTGCACCAATTATACATAAAAAAGAGTTTATGCTATGACTAAAGCTGTTATCCTTGAAGGAAGGAATGGACTTATTTGTGCGGGAGAAGCGGTGGGAAGCAAAAAATCTAAAATTTACACTGGTTGCATATAATTCTTACGTTCGACCGTGTTCAGCCTAATATTTTAAAAAATAAAACTGTTTGGTATGCTGCAAAACATAATCCTAAAGGGATTTAAAAAAAAAATCGAAAGAATAAAATTCATAAAACTGGCTGTAATTCACTCTAATTTTCTGCTGCAACTGCGAATATGCGTTGGGTTTAACATTCCATACTATTGTTTTTGAAATGGTACAGAAAAATTATGTTTACAAGTGTCATTTAACGTAGTATGACCTCTTGTTTGAATAAAACCAATACTACGATGTGGGACACTTGTTTTAACTCCAAAACCAGAGACATGGTCGATTACGCGTTTTCGTCCAAAATTCACTAATTAAAGCAACGTTGTAATACTTATTTAAAAATAAATCCCCCTATTACAACAGTATTTATCGTTCAGAAATACTTCCACAATAGCATTTATCATTCAAAAATACTTCCACGGCAATCATTTCCTTCCCGAGTACCGAACGATAATGTAAAACAGTGGGCGTAGTTCAGCTTTCATTTCCGGTTTGGGAGCACCTGCGCGCATGTGCATTTGAAGCGGGAAAAAAATTAAAATCCCTTTCAGAAATGAGACGCAACAAAGCAGTCTCTCGACGCATTTATCATTAAATTGCATATATGACTGGTATGCACATACTTTTAATATGAAGTTGCTACGGGTACGCTCGATCAATAAACAAATAAAGTCAATCTACTTGTACTTTATAGATGCAAAAACAGTTTCCAACTCCTAAGGATTTAAAATATGCTTTTGGAGTCGTTAAGAAAAACAGCATAAGCAATTTGGAAATAACTTTTAATACCTAGAAAATAATTATGAAAGGAAATAGGAGTAATTGTTCAATTGGTTCTAACAGCAACAGGCTGAGCGTTATCTTTCCCTTTCTATTCTATGTTGGTCACAGCAATTAATCATAAAATATTACCAATCAGAAGAAACACACACACACAACTTGTTGCTAATAATTTTATATTAATAAATAGTAGGCAACTGTTTTGATGATATTCTGCAAAACTGAATTCAACAGCATGAATAGAGGTTGAAAGCAAATAGGAAGAACAAATGGTCTTGTGTGTTGTAAATTATCTTACTATGAATATTCTTATTTTAAGCTACAGCTTTATAAATACTGGATATATAAAATATGTAGTAATAATATCATCCGAAGATGTGAATATTTACTTTCCTAAAGAATGATCAGAAACAGGCACATTACACAGTATAGTATTAAGGTTCCTATTTAAGCATTAGATAACATTGTGCATAATGTTATTTACAGCAATAAATGCTGCTGGTCTTTCTGCAATATATTGTAAGACAAAGAAAAAAACTAAACAGTTTATTTGCTTACAAGCATCTATATGAAATAAGTTTTCAATTTTAAGCATTCCTATAAGTCTTCCTCTATCTGCCAATAATATGTAGTATAGCTCCGAATCTTATATTAGCTAAAATTTTTTGAATTTATTTAACAAAATTTGAAAAATTTAATTCAGAGTAGAATTTTAAAATTCTGATGATCATAAGATTAAAACTAAGAGAGATATATATCTCATGAAACGGGAGGGGGGAAAGGAAAAAAAATTGCAATCACAGAGGATGTTCAAGCAAAGCTTAAAACACTAACAAGATCTTTGTTTTGTTCTGGTTTCATTTTATATAGGTATATTTGTACTGATGTACAATTCTTTACAACCTTGAATTAAAGTATTTTAATTTTTCTCTTAACCCGTGAAAAATGAATATACAGGGGGATTGGTAATGTTCGGCCTTCCCTTATGCACTACATTAATCTTCAGTGTGTACTACGCAATGGTACAAATGCGCGAATTTGTATAATTGTTCTACTTGACCAAAATAAAGGAACTTAATCAAATGTACCATTATTGGCTGGTTAAATATGAGGAGACGGCTTCTCACAACTTCACTATTTGAAATTATTGAAGAATATTTTATTTACTAAACTAAACTAGAGCAAGGTTCTGACATGTTTGACCTTCGTCTTGCGCTTCTGCTGCTTGCGAAATAACTCTTAATATTTCTAGTTACTTGAAATATATAGTAAAAAATAATACTCACAGTCTAAATGTTTCTTCTTTGGACCTATCATTTCCTCTGTCGTTGCTTTGCATACCGATTTGGCCAACCCTTGGCCGGCTATACTATGTCTAGCAGCCAATAACCTATCATTAATTGTCTGTCCTGCCATTTTTACACTCATTATGAATAAATATAATTACAAACACTGAGGGGCCTAAAACCCCCAAATGCCACTAATCACCAGCGAATTCTTATTTCACAATGACAGCTCAGCTGTAAGGCAGACACTACAACATGATAAAATGGCGACTGCAAGACAGGTGGTGACGTCAGTAAAGTCTAATCAATTGTAGTGTGTCAAGTAGTACAGTGTTTTTAAACAATTAAAAAACTAATACAACATTTTTAATTTAAAAATAAAAATAGTTTTCTATTGTTCTATTTGAAACTTCGTCGTTATAATTGTTAAAAATATAAAAATGAATATCCAAAACAACAGCTTCCGTTTAGCTCTAGCAGGATATGAAACTTTGTAAAACGAGATAAATACGTTAATTGTAGTTGGTAAACCTGCTAAGAAATCATAACCTTATGTTCTAGTTAAAGTGTTGCAAGTAGGAAATTTAAGTGCGAAAATTTGAATAACAGCAATTTTTAGTCATGATTAAAATCGTTATGAGTTCCCTTTATTCAGACATGATTGTTTTTATTTGATACAGCAATAAGTGCACAGAATGTTATCCTGTTGTAATTTTAAAGGTCAAAAAGGGATTACAGGCAGGATTTAGTGCTCATATCGCATAATGTTAAATTAATACTCCGAACCCTTTATTCGTTGAAGTAAGCACCATATAAAATACAGAATGGGAATGAGGGCAGCATGTTGATATTTATAGCTCTGTTATAAAGTTGAACGTGATGTCTCGTAACCTAAAAGCGCACATTTGCTTTCGTGTAAGTTAACAAAATCGTTCCAGGTTTATATTATTGTTTATTTATAGAGAAAGAGTAGTAACTTGGTAAAATTCTACTACTGGCTAATTAAACAATGTCACAACAAAAAATTGTTCAGTAGTTTTGTCTTAAATTTAATGCTAAGGTAAATATTAAAAGTGATATTTTCAGGGGAACTGCATGTTCTTCCACTTACCACGCAACTCAATTTTTTTTTCCTTCTTTCTTCCCAGCAGCATGCATTTACCTATCTCACAATGGTTAGAAATACCAGGAATAACAAGCTAAAAGCATATACTTTATAGACTGAATCCATGGTTTTTATACAAATTAGTAACATGGAAATAAAACATCAAATTTGAGCAGAAGATAAATAATTGCTAAGGACTTAAGAATCTGTCAGTTATTCTGCAGAAAGACAGACAAGTTTTTGTAATATTTATGTGTGTTAAACAAGGCAACTGATAACTAGGGATTGTGATTTTAATTCCTGTCTCACACATCTTCAGAATATTCTTGTGGGAACAGCATTGTACTGCATTTTATTTTCTGATTCAGTATTAGTATCAGCAATTGCATTAGCATAAAGAAAAAATTGTATCATTCACAAATTTTGCCACTAATACTGCTTTTTCTTCCCCGCTTTATTTTCTTTCCCTTTCCCATCTTTTACTGTTCTTGATGAATAATGTTATGCATATTATCACAAGATATTGCATTATTCTCTTCTATGCTTGTATATTGAAAGACTTAATGAGGAAAATTACTCTCCCACAGCTTAAAATTTTCTTTGTTGCTCATGTTTTAAAGAAGAAAATTAAAAAAAAATGCTTCAGTGGAATTCAGTTGCTAACAGTAATTAATCAATATGCCTGACAATATTATAAACAACCATTAAAGCTAACGTTATTTCAAAAATTGCTGCTTTTAATACACTAATAATGGCATTATTTCACACAAATTGATTAAAAGAGGCAATTGACCAATTATGCTTCAGCACCCAAATAACTGCTGCAATAAATTTACCCAGTAGGCACTTATGTAAAAAGCCTGGATACTCCTTGTATAAGAAGCAGATTAGTTATCTATTAAAATATATAAAAAGAGAGAAAAAAATTTATGAAGAATGCTGAATTTTTGTCCTTCAACAAACGATAAAAAACCATCACATTTATATGGGAAAATGACAAACAAACCAAAAAAAGTGCATTAGCAAACATTGTTTCATAACTGCCTAGCAGCACATTTTAATCTCTTTAAAAACAAATAGTTCAAATCATTTATATTCCATGTGCAAACAACAGAACACAAAAATTACTTAAGACCATATGTTGAAAGAATGTAAACTCGATTAGGATTCTCAAGGTTCAAGAACAATAAAGTACCAGAAGATAAATGAGTTTACAGCAGTCATGGACAAAATGTTTTTGGAAAAATGAAGAAGAAGAATTGATTGGACCATGGCTTATAACCAGGAAGACAATTTGCATAAATAAATTACAAACTGAACAAATGGAAAATGGTTGCAGTTTTTCTTTACTTGTCCACATGCACTTGATTTATGGGGAAGTAAGTGGTTATGCTGTAAGAACTTTTAGGATATACTAAGAAAGATTTCCCAATGGGAGCCATCCACATCATACTACAATCCAATCTGTTGATAAGTGTTAGGTGTTTGAACTGGTATACTTTAAGGTAAACAAATGTGAACCATTTTGAAATCTTAAGCCCCAACAGCAAATTTGAAATCTTTGATTCTGGGTTCCTTGTAATAAGTTTCTTGTCTAAGATCCCTCTTTATAGGGTGCAAATATTTCATTGTTGTTATTCATTAAACCATGTATTGATCACTGCTGTAGTCTAGCAGTAGCATTTTTGCTTCCCACTCAGCAGACCCAAGTTTGATTCCTGATTGGGTTAGTTTTCTAAACATTTTTTTCTGGGATTTTGCACCAGTTCTTTAGTGAATGCCCAGAAAACATAGACCACAAAGTCCCCTGAACTCATTTGGTCAATTTATCATCTATCCCCTTTATCTGGAACATAGATCTTCAGTATCACTGTGCCATAATCACAAAAACAAATATGTATATATTATACTAATTTCACTGTGCATGTGTATGCCTATCTATACAGACTTCGTGGAATTCTCCCCAAGACTGTTGTGAGCATAGCTGATAGGGAGATAAAGGTGTTTATTGCTATTTGGGGAGGCCTACATAAAATCATCAATCTGTCCAGATTGTGATCTTCTTAGGGAACATTCATATAATCTGTTGATTGTGACGTTATAATAAAATATTACTCCCATATTTCCCACTTTGCCCCACCCCTTTGCTGCTATTGACTGTCAAATTTACTGCCAAATAGGAATACCTGTAAACTCAGCCGTTAATTTCAAAATTTCATCATCTTATGTGCACATATGATGCATCTCTTTCATAAAAACATTTTCATTTTTGGCAGCAATTTAAAACCAAAATATTTTGCACATAGTAAAATGCTATATTTATGCTATAAGAAAGAAAAGCATACTTACAATCGAGTATATTCATTTCTTAAGTAATATTATTTAGCAAGTTAATTTGGGAGTAAAGAAGCTGGTCAGTCAAATAAATTTATTTCCAGCACATGCTTATGTTGACATCTGCTGCATATTTATGTTGAACAACTATAGTCAAGAAAAGGTTCTCCATGACAAGATTCAGAATTGAATCTCTGACTGCTAGACACATTACTTGCTGCCATATACAGGAGTAACTGTCAGATAAAAACTAAAAGTAAATGAAATTCTTGAGAAAAGTAACTGGAATAATCCTTAGAGAGCCTGTTTGGAGGATTATCCATAGAGAACTTGTTTGGATTTAAGAGACAATGTAGTTAGCAGTTTCAGAAATATCATCCTTTAAGGATGGCAGACTCAAAAACACATAAACTGAAATGAAAGACAGATTATTTGAAGACCATATAAGATACAGAGATAAACAAACAAAAAGCCAATGAAATAAAATTTAAAGAAAAAAAAAAGGACAGAGAGAAGGAAAAGAAGGAAATTATTGTAGGATTAACAAAATTCAATTTCTTAAAGAGTGTTGCTTTTATAACAAAGAATAATTTGTAGAAATATTCCAAATCTGAAATGGAAGGAAGTATTTATTGTAATATAGTTCTTATTCTTATTAAGATGTTGAATGAAAAATGAATTGAATGTTAAGAAACAAGAATGGGAAAATGTTATTTGTAAAGAAGCAAATGACCATAATTAAAGAACATAAAAAAAAAGGAGAAGTAAACTTTAGGATAATGAACATAGAACTACATAAAGGTAGTTTAAGGTTAAGTCTAGAGGAAAGCATAGAAAGAAAACTGGATTATTAAGGAATAGGGAATGGAATTTTTTGAAAATTGTTTATTGAATGTTATTTTAGTCGCTTATATTGATATTATTTTTGTAGTTTATAAATGTTTGATATTTTTAATTTCATTATTTTAATCATGGTCATGCTCAGGCAAAACTTTGTAGTAAGCATAGTATTCTAAATATATTTTAATTTCAATATGAACTTTTCTAGTAGTTTTTATCCTGGTTTTGTGTCCTAATATTGCATGCATACATGAATATGTATAAATTAGTCTGCTTAGAAACAAGTAAAATTCACATTCACCAAAATCTAATTCTCTAAGAATATACAGATTTTTTTAACATGATAGAAGAATACCAATAATCATATAGATAGAAGAATACCTAGTTAAGGGTAAAAGTATCTCCTTTAACTGCCACGTGTACTTTGGATATGGATGGTAAAGTATTAAGGTTTGTCAACTCTTTGAAACCAGATAGGAGCAATGCAGTCAGCACTATACCCTAGTTGCATTAACTGTAAGGGAATTTATATGAAAATAATCTCCCTAGGTACTCATTTGCACAGCATACTAAGTGAACCTAGGCCAGAGAGTAGAAAATTCTCTCTGATCAACTCCCAGACTGCTTAGTAGTATGCATTCTTACCACCTGAACCAACCTGACAAATTCATTTATATTTATTAAAAAAAGGAAATAAGGATATTTTTGTTATGTGTTTAATTCAGAACCAATAGTTGTAAAGTTAATTAAAGTGCATGTTGACTACTTCTGAAAAAAAAATTCTGCACTTACCCAAGGCAATACATTAGTTTGCAATTAATATTCAATTCCTCATTGTTTGACATTTTCCACATATAGGTGCATCATTTGATTCCATCCTGCTATTTTTCATTTGAAGTGTGTAAACAATTGAATATTTTAATGGAGGAGTTAGCATCATCATGCTTATCAGGTTTGTTGTATGGGTTTTAGTTCCTCTAGGTGAATTGCTTTCAATATAGCCATAATCTACTCCTGATATGAATAATGCTGTGCTTATAGCCCTTGTTAGGTGTCATACTGTAATAAGGGGCTCATATAAGGTAGGGGGTGTAATCCCCAAAGTGGCTTACTGAAAAAGTGTTCCCCCCGTGTTTTATCTAATTATTAAAAATAAATTATTATTTTGTTGCAGGTTTTGGACTTCTTGAAACAGAAGACAAACTTCACTCCAACATCTGCATGTTCTATTCCAATGGACTTTACTGTAGGAAGCATAAAAAAGACTGGAGAAATAGAATTACGACTACCTACAAGCTCTATAAATCAACTCACAAAGGAAAAGCATGATCTTTCACTTTTGGCATGTATGCCAACAGATAATACAATTTATGGTGTGCAATATGTACAGCCAGCAACAAAGCATAGTGATATAGTTTTCCAGATAAATAAGCTTTTGTTTATTAAGGAAGTTCTGGAAGAGGTAACAAGAAGGAGTTGGAAGCAAGAATTAGCAAGCTTTCTTGCACCTGAGTCATTACAAAAGAAAGTCGTTATTGAGTACAGGTAAGGTATCATAAAGTTTTCTACTTGAATCTCACTCTTCCTTGCCCTTCCTCTTCATAGGAAGAACAAAAATGAATATTTTACACTAAAGAAGAATGCAATCAAAGAAATATTTATTAACAATTGCAAAAATAATTTCTGGCTAAGGATAAAATTAAATGTAAATAGATAATAGATAGAGATAAGGGGTGCAGAGCCATGGGCCAATGCTCATAATGTTCCAACTAGCAACTTATGTGCAATGTAATGTAGCAACCAGTAAATAAATTCATTCTCTAATACTAAAACAATAGTTTAATTTCTTTGACTTTACAAATTAACAGAAATAAAGAATCAATTTTGTACTGAAATTCAAATAAAGCTGCTCATTATTCATAATAACATTACCTCAGTGCACAATGCTGTCGCAACATTAAATCTTTTGGCGAATGTCCTAGAAGGGGCAAACTTACCAGTAAGACATACTAAAGAAAAATGGCATTCTGCATTCAAATTCATAGAAAATCATGACACGATAGTTGCAGCATGAACACTCCATCATATATTCAGCCTGAGTCAACAATGAACTTCATTTGCCCAGCTGTGAAAGCCAGCAGAAGGAAAAGAAACATGCTTCAAGGTCAAAGAACTATGCTTTCTTAATGAAAGAGTCTCATTGTTGTCAGACAACTTTAGAAACAGCTAAATGCTTTTGGCGTGATCCTCATATAATTTATTAGTTGGTTTCTGAAATTATAATTCTAGAAATAAATTTTAGAAACTATTTCAAGAGAATACAAATTAGATAGCAAAAATCAGAAAAGGAAGACACTAAACTGGAATGGTTAACCCAAGGAATTAAAAAATCTTGTCAACATAAAAGAAAATTTACTGTTAACATTTATTTGCACTGTAGACACTATTCCACAATCCTGGTTGAAGTATCTCCACCATTTTTCTGAGGTTTGTATCAATAATGTCTCTATATTTTATATATCTATAACATTTTATATGGTACATTCAGCCTGACATAAATGCGAACTCCTCTGTTATTTAGTTTTTTCCTTGAAGCTTCTGCTCCTAAACAATAACAGCGTAATGTGATAATTTCTGTTGTTTCAAATGATGTTCAGATAGGCAGATATATGTGATTTTATATTGTCACAAATTAAGCTATTTGATAATTCATCAGTCCCCTTATATTGTGATGAAATATATAAAGGTTGTTTTTGACTTGCTGAATACTGTTCAATTTTACTTCATTTTCTGAGCAACCATTATCATTGATACTATTGTCATTTGAGTTAACATTAATTGCTATTAAATTTGGCTTGATGAATTTTGGCTTGGATCAGGTGTCTGTATCCTAAAAAATGAGGCCTTGTACCATTGATAACATAGGAATCTTACCATTGATTCTGTCAGCAATAAGGAGTGAAGGAGTAAAGTTATCTGTACTTAGATGATTTACATCAATGTGAGAGTTTGTGGGTGTCATTAATGCACATTCAAGCCTCAAATTCTTACTCCATACTCTCCTATGAAGCTGAGACTTGTTATATTTATCCAACAGGCTCAGAAACTTAATATTTGTATGGCTGCTTTTAGCAGTGATATCACCAGGATCTTGCTCATTCTGATAATTATTTACTTTCTCAAGGCTATTTTCTGCACCACCAATAATTACAACATGATCCTCCTTGTTGAAATCAGCAGTTACTTTTTCCAAGTCTTTTGTGACATCAGTAAGTTCAGCACTTGGCTTAAAAATGCTCACATCATCATAATTGCTTACCAAGTCGTCCTTCAGTAGGGATGCTATACCCTTCCCATGACTGCTATGAGCAACAAAAATCTTACTCTTCCCCTTATGCTTAGTATCAGTTACTGGTGCAGAATTTGTGTTCTGGTGAGCTTCCAATGTTTCAAGAATCTCGAATCTGTGATTGTTCTTTGACTGAATGATCCTCAGTATACCACCGTCCAGGAACATATGATGTTGCCTAGTATTTGCATACTGAAATCAGAAAACATAATAAAATTTTAGTATGACCATTCTGTGGTACACATATGTCTCACTGTGCGATGATGGTTTTACCAACATTGTGATTATGTTGAGGAGGTACGATGCATACCAATTTTAAATCCCACTGTTGGGTAGAGGAGCAAATAGTGTAATCGAACAACTTTAGAGACCCAGAAAAGAACATGAGTTGTGGGAATTCGTTTCATAGGTCTGAAATGTTGCAACATCCAGCCCTTACATATGACATCTTATTTACTCATGTGGAGACATATGAAAGTGATCAAGGCATGTGGCTTTTGATTAGTCTGTGAGGATCCAAAAGATTTAGTTCTGTTGTGTTGCATTATTGACTGAGAATTCAATTTTTTTTTCTGTTTTTATTTATTTTTTTATTCATTTATTTGTTTAAATTTAAAGTCCCTTTAAGTGCAAGGTTTATCGTGACTTTAATATCTGCTCCTCATTACATCTATAATGCAATGTGAAGATAAAATTGCATCACAGTCTTGCAGAGAATTATTTTGTATTTATTTTTTCTTTGTATATTTAAAAAGAGGAGAATTTGTGTTTCAGTAAGGATTTAGCAATACTTATTTTAAATAAATAACATGATTTGCATAGAACCAGAACAGAATAATATTTAACAAAAATATAGAAATAAAATGTTTTTCACATAATTGAATGAATTACGAACTCTCTACTACTCCTTTCCTTATAGATTATAAAGCAAGTTGGAACTTTTAGTTAATGACACATGGTCACTGCTGATAGAAATGTTACTTTGCATTGTACTTAAAGAAAGAGGATGTGAACACCAATATTTACACCGCCATGGGTGGTCGAGGTCGTTAAGGCACGACTCGTGAGCGGGAGGTCTGCGGTTCGAATCCCGCCAGGACCGTCCTCCCTGACTGGGGTTTTTTCCAGGTTTTCCTCAGTCTTCATAACTGGCAAATGCCGGGGAGGTACCTAAACTTAAGCCTGGAACGCTTCCTTCCTTAAAAAAAAAAAATATATATCCTTTCCCAATTTATCATTTCATCTCATGTATCATCAGTGTCCACCACCTGTGGTGCCTCAGTAGTGAAAACGGGCGTTAAACACTACTCAAAAAAAAAAAAAAAAAAACAATATTTACTCTTTGGAAATTAACATTTTCTTCCTTTCCTTTCACATGGGAAATGGATGCCTGTTGTTTCATAACATTCAAAGGGCATTTACCTGCCACATCTTATAATATGACATACAGGGCAAGCTGAGGTATGAATATCACTGTCATGGTAAGCAGAGCAGCAAGACTGAGTGCAGCTCGCTTTCATGCATAAAGAACTCAAGTCAAAGTGGAGATCACATTGCATAACAACCAGATTTTTCCTCCAAGAGTGTACCATATTAATAATGTAAAATTTTAACAGAAATAAATCAATTAATATTCATTTGTCATTTTTTCATGGAAAATATTAAAAACCAAAATATTGCCTCTCCTTTGAAAAAAAATGTCAATATTATTTTGTTGTTCCATCAAGAATTTCCAGGAACAAAAATAATTTTATTGAATTATATTTGGAATATGTGGGTCCTTGCTAGCTGCACTTACATATGATCATTATAGGGCCAAGTCAGCTGTACTATTTTGACTTGAGGGCACTGGCTGTTTGATAAAGCTATCAGTGCACATGATAGATATAAGAAATCTAATCTAGGTATAAAATATTTTTTTCATATTCATTTACTTTGGAGCTTAATTCTGAAAACTATATTTATTTGCCTTACTAACTTGCAATTTTGCAATATTTTAAATTTGTTATTGCCTTTGTGGGGAAATCTTTCAGATGTGTGTAAAACAGATTTTCTTCTAATCGTGTAATTGAATAACTTTGTTTTATAAATAATAAAGTTTGACAAGATTATAAACTTTAAAATGAACTAAAGGTCAAATTTCTCTTTTAAGGATTTCAAGAGTTATGTCTATATAAAAAGACATTTTAATAAAATATAAGTTTGGTAAAATATTGTGAGAAAACTATTAAAACTAGGTGTCATATTTCATAAAAACATTTATCCTTAAATATTGTAATAATATAAAAAATGTATTAACATTTAAAAAATCAGAACAATTGTTATAATTTTTTATCTGGTTTCACTTGGAATTGTGCATATCCACTGATTAATTTGGACTTACACATTGTAATATTACTTTTGTTACCTGTTTTCAGCTCACCCAATATTGCAAAACCTTTTCATATGGGACATCTGCGCTCAACAATTATAGGAAATTGTATATCAAATTTATATAAATTTTTGTCATATGATATCATTAGACTCAATTATCTTGGTGACTGGGGAACTCAATTTGGCTTGCTTCAAGTAGGTTTGCAGATATGTGATTACAGTGACAGCATGATTAAAGAAAATCCCATTGAGTTCCTTTTCAAGGCTTATGTTGAGGCCAATAAGAGGGCAGAAAAGGAACCATCTATTTTGGACAAAGCACGGGAGATGTTTTATTTGCTGGAAAAAGGTGAATTAGATATCTCTAAGAAATGGAATTCATATAGACACTACACTGCACAGGAACTGCAAAGAGTGTATCAAAGGTTAGGAGTTGTGTTTGATGAATACAATTGGGAATCTATGTATAACTCAAAAGATATTGAAAAAATTATACATTCCTTAGAAGTTAAAGGAATTCTTAAGCGAGAAGAAGATGGTAAACAGGTAGCTGAATTAATTAATCAGAGAAAAGTTGCACTGTTGAAAAGTGATGGTTCAACTTTATATCTAACACGAGATATTGCAGCAGCCATTGACAGATATGAAAAATATCATTTTGATAAGATGATGTACATTGTGGACAATGCCCAAACTGATCACTTTTCAGCTTTATTTGAGTTATTGTCTCAAATGGGGCATTCCTGGACACATAGACTGCAGCATATTAAGTTTGGTAGAGTGAAAGGAATGAGTACCCGGAAGGGATCTGTTATCTTTCTGAAAGACATCCTGGATGAAGCTAAGGACATCATGAGAAGAAAGCAGTTTGAATCACCCAGTATGTTGGTTTGTAACTTAATGTATATTAACAATATTAATTTTAATTCTAATTTATTTGTATGTTCTGATCATATAATTGGATGTCTGATTTACCACAATTTTTTTCTTTTAAGAATATAAAAAATTAAAGATCTAGAAATGAAAAGAAATTTTCTTTTTTTAAATAGCTGCCTTCATAATACATACTTTTTCCCTGGTGAAATACAATATTGCAGTATTATTATAAAGTACTGGGACTAAGTAGATAAAAATTGGAAATAAATATTGTCTTCACTCAAATGAGTCCAGAGACAGAGAATATGTATAACATTTAATTTCGTGTCAGAACCAATACAGTGAAGCGACTATTATGTACTTAGTTACCTAGTGAGTCGATTTAATAATCTTATGCTCCACTTACTGTTGAATTATGCAAAACTAGTTTCGCAGGCTTTTGCCTGCATCCTCAGTTGCGAGTCGACTGTCGGCTTCGTTTTTGGTTGGCTGGAGGATTTGGTGTAGCTCTCATGGACATTTTATGAACTTCTGGATTAATTTATCTTCTGTTGGAATCTCAAAGTTCATAACCTTATCCTCAATTTTTTTTATATAAATTTTTTCCCATATTCCCAGCTCAATGGGTTGATTTACGAATTTCAATAATTTCACTCCCATTTCTATATCATGTTTATCTCTCCAAAAATGATGTGCAACTACTGATTTCTCTACCTGATTGTACCTTATGTTTCTCCAGTGTTCCTTCAGCCTGATTCCAATGCTTCTATTTGTTTTCCCAATATATACTTTGTTACATTCTGAACAGTTGATTTTGTATATTCCTGGCTTCCTTTCCTCCCGTATTCTATCAATATCACCAGAATTGAGCAGATTTTTTTAGGCTAAACTTGTTCACTGGTGACAAAGTAATCCCAAACTCTCTGAGTATTTTTTGGAATTTTTTGGTGGCCAAAGGATGATAAGTGAATTTCATGTGGATGGTGAAATCTTTTAATGCTGTCAATGTTGTAACCTGCTTTAACCTCTTCTTGTGTTTGAATTTCTTGATTTTCTTATCTACAATTTCTTGGTCATATCCATTGAATTTTGCTGTTTGTATAATATGATGGTATTCTTTGTTGCATTCAAACTCATTCATAGGTATGTTGATGAGTCTATGTGCTAAGCTATTGAGTACTGCATGTTTGTGTGCTGTGGGATTGAATCCACTTGTCTTTATGTAATTCTCAGTCTGTGTGTCCTTTCTGTATAAATGAGTATAATATGATGGTATAAGAATACTATCATATTATACAAACAGCAAAATTCAATGAACATGACCAAGAAATTGTAGATAAGAAAATCAAGAAATTCAAACACAAGAAGAGGTTAAAGCAGGTTACAACATTGACAGCAATAAAAGAATCCACCATCCACATGAAATTCACTTATCATCCTTTGGCCACCAAAAAATTCCAAAAAATACTCAGAGAGTTTGGGATTACTTTGTCACCAGTGAACAAGTTTAGCCTAAAAAATCTGCTCAATTCTGGTGATATTGATAGAATACGGGAGGAAAGGAAGCCAGGAATATACGAAATCAACTGTTCAGAATGTAACAAAGTATATATTGGGAAAACAAAAAGAAGCATTGGAATCAGGCTGAAGGAACACTGGAGAAACATAAGGTACAATCAGATAGAGAAATCAGTAGTTGCACATCATTTTTGGAGAGATAAACATGATATAGAAATGGGAGTGAAATTATTGAAATTCGTAAATCAACCCATTGAGCTGGGAATATGGGGAAAAAATTTATAAAAAAAAAAAATTGAGGATAAGGTTATGAACTTTGAGATTCCAACAGAAGATAAATTAATCCAGAAGTTCATAAATGTCCACGAGAGCTACACCAAATCCTCCAGCCAACCAACAACGAAGCCGACAGTCGACTCGCAAGTGAGGATGCAGGCAAAAGCCTGCGAAACTAGTTTTGCATAATTCAACAGTAAGTGGAGCATAAGATTATTAAATCGACTCACTAGGTAATTAAGAGAATATGTATTTTACAGTTGTCTGTTTTGGAATTATTGGAAGATTCACTATCTCAAGATTTCATTGTAAATGTTGCTAAACTGCAATATTTTTGGACTCTTTGGCAAAAATATATTAGTGTGTGTATGTATATATATATATACAAGGAAGCAATCCATAAGTTTCCAGCCTAACATAGAAGGCTACATTTCATTGTTGCAATGTTCATGCTATCTTACACATGTTTCAGAAGTGTAAAATCTGTATTTCCTTTCTGGACACAGCATTAATTTGCTTGAAGAAGCTCATTTATTCAGACTTGTAGCATAATATAGCATTTATTCAAAACTGAATGCAGAGCAGTGATTATTGTCTAATTAAAGAAAGACTTTCACGCAATATTAAACAATGCCTTGATGATGTATGTGCAGAAGCTTCTCCTTCATATTCCATTGTGAAGAAGTGGTCAAAATTATTTTGTTTAGGCAGAGAGAGTCTTGAAAATGACCCATGTGAGGAAGGTGGATGTATTGACACAAAACTTCTTCCTTGTTGAGGAGGGAGTTTTGAGTGACAAGCATCTAAGGGAAAAAAAATAGTTGCAATGTTGGGAATTTCTAAAATAACTGTACTTTGTATCCTTTATCAGCATTTGCATATGCATAAGCCAGTGAAAGATGGGTGTCCTGAATTCTTTCAGTAGTTCAAAAGCAACTATAAATGGAGTGTTGTCAGAAGTTTTTGAATCTTTGGCATGGTAACAAGATGACAGTATTGGAATCCATCATCACTGGGAATGAAACTATAATCCTCTACTTTGACCCCTCTTTCATAAAGAGAATCAATTGAGAGATGGAATAAGGGTAAAGCACATTGTAGAAAGACCAAGGTCACAAAGTCCACAAAGAAGATCATGGTTATAATTTTTTGGGACTGCAGAAGAATTCTGATGATGATACTTCAAACAAAGGAATACAGCAGGGGAAGCACTGTATTGAGCTATTGCATCAATTACACAGTGCTATCAAAGAAAGAGATGTGGAATGCTGCACAACACAATAATCCACATGGCTGCTGTTGCCAAGACTGTTTTTTTTTTTTTTTTGTATGGTGTTTAATGCCTGTTTTTACTACTGAGGCACCACAGGCAGTGCCAAGACTGCTGCAAACTTATGTAGCTTTCAGGAGCTGAATCATTTGTAAAACCCAGACCTTGCTTCCAGCAAGGTCTGTTTTTATAATTCAAAACTGACCTTTGAGGGTAAAAATTCACCAATGATAATAGAGAAGAATGCTATTTTGCAGACAAAGCTTTGAGCTATTTTTTAGGGGGATAATGTAAATTCAAATATGTGAGAAATGCATTGAAGTAAAGGCAGATTATACTGAAAAATAATTACCTGTATTTTTATTATTCTATCACCCATCATTCTAACATGGTCAGGCTGGAAACTTATGGATCATTCCTTGTATATCATTAACTATAAAAGATTAATTTTTTTCACCTGTTTACTGATATGTTAATAATATGTATTGATTTGTAGAATGTAATCCATGAATTAAAACTAATTTGTTTTAATGTAGCAACCAAAATCTCACTTGACAGGAGCACTGAAAGAACAACAGATATACTTGGTATTTCAGCTGTAATCATAAATGATTTGAAGCAAAAAAGACAGAAGGATTATGAATTTGACTGGGATAGGGCACTACAGGTAAAAATAAATGTTGAAATAATGCATGTAATATATTAAAGTTTAATGGGACATTAAATCTAATTTGATTAAAATAATTTGAAAAGTTTATGAAAATGTGCAACATTGGCCAGAATATTTGATAATAGCAATTGGATGAGAAATTTTTACAGACAAATGGTCTAGACAATTTATCTTCAGATGTTTAAATTTTTTTCTTCCACTTGTTACCTCAACTGCTCTATCATTACTTTCCTACTCCTATTATTACATTATCATCATGCCATTAATGTAGAAGAAGATATGCAAAGACAAAATGAAATATGACTGCTTTCTGCTGTCAACATGCAGAGCTGTCAGGCAAGCAAATTGCCTTATCTTCCTTACAATTATATAAATATTGTAGTAAGAGAGAATAAAATAACTTTTAGCTACAATAGAAATGCTTGTAACTTTAATATAGGACATTCATTTTTTTTAAACATTATTAATGTCCAATAACATGTGCCATTAAGTAGCTTAAAATGAATTAATATTGGTATAAGTCTGGGACTTAGGTTAAGTTTTGAACCGTCTTCTTGGTGTAATACCTGGGAGGTACTAGTTTTGATTCCTGGTACCTGCTTGGAAAATTTCCTAAGTTAGAAAGGTCTGGAATAGGATCCACCTAGTCTCATGAGCATTGGGAAGTTGTTTGATAGAGATGTAGCATCTTTTCAATCACAAAAGTATGTAATGGCAACTTGCAATATAGTATGCTGATCACATACCCTTGTGCAATATTGCACTCTGCCAATGATATCACATTGTAGCTGGCTTTGGCTCCCTGTGGGCTGTTGTGTCAAGGAAGGAAAGAAAGGAAATTAAATTTCCATATTCTGTTATGTTAGCATAGTGAAGTTAGATGTAACAAATAGACTATTGTTAAGAGAATAAAACTGCATTTTATATAAATGACTACTCAGTATTTATTTTCAGGATAATTGAAGATAATTATATCACAAATACTTTAAATTCACAAGAAATAATTAAGATTAGGACAGATTATTGTAGAGAAATTGACTAAAAGGACTTGTTCATATATTTGACTTGTTTACTGTCCTTGAAGAAGAACATAAACTATCCAAAATATTATACCACTTTTGTGACTTTCGACATTTTATTTTTTTCTGCTTCTCGAGTTATTATTTGTTTATTATTTTTATATATAATAACAAGAACTGGAGAAGCAGAAACAGATAAAACACTTAAATAGTCTCAAAATTTTTGCTATATTTCAAATGGCTTATGTTGTTTTTCAAAGGCAGAAGACAAATGATATGGTAAAAATAAATAATGAATCTTAAAGGTAACATGCTATATATATAAAAGTTTTGGGGTATGTCTCTGTAGCATACTGATGTCAAGTAAAATCAGATCATTGTATTCAAGTTTTAATCTCAATGATTATCCCCCCCCCCCAATTTTTTTTAAAAAAAATGTGTGCATACTTCATCATTAAATAAAATAAAAATGAACTGCATAGCTGGACCCAAAGCTGCAAACTTTGAAACCACAACCTGTTGCCTTTTCCATTAAGTTCAGCCAAATGCATAGCTCCCTTTATGCATTTGGCATGGAGCTACATAACATGATAAATCAGTTAATCATTGTTCAGTGCCTTTCTATGATATAGTCTAGGTTCTAGAGATTTTTTATAGCTAAATCTTGAAAATGCTGATGATGTGCTAATAAAAATCAGGAGTACCTTGCTTATGAAGCAAGTCTGAAGACATTCTTAGGCAAATTTTTAAAACACTTTGTTTCAACACTGTTTTTGAGCATATAATTTCGTCTTCATCACTATATTATTATGCTTCATTGGCCACGGAGACCACCATAGGGGACCCAGGTCATTAATGTGCAGATTCGTGAGCGGAAGGTTTGGGGTTGAAATCCTGTCAGGACCATCCTCCCTGACTGAGGTTTTTTCCAGGTTTCCCTCAGCCTGATAAATGGCAAATGCTGGGGAGGTACCCAAACTTAGGCTTGGAACGTTTCCTTCCTTTAAAAAAAAAAAAAAAAAATCTGTTCCCAATATATCATTCCATCTCATGTATCATCAGTGTCCACACCTGTGGTACCTAGCAGTAAAAATGGCATTAAACACCACTCAAAAAAAGAAGAAAAAAAGAGGCCATAGAACCCTATCTGAAATTGCTTATTTAAGACCCTTCTACAATCTCTGAAGTTAATACATGTAATTCATTGACACCTGGTATATAGTATGTTTTATGTATCGAAGTTACATGATCAAATATCTTTGGTATTTGTTATTCTATCTTATAGAGACTGCAGTGCTGAATTCTAATCTTTCTTCTAATATGCTAAGAGTTTCCATAAAAACAGAGTACAGCAGTTGATCTCATATCTTCCAGTTCTCAGTTGAACAAATGTTTTTAATACAATTATGTGTTTGTAAGATTTTTACCCCATTTTTGTGCTGTAGTGCTGTATTTTTTGTTACAGATTTTAAAATGATAACTCAGGACTGAAAGAATACTCAGAAAACATTCTTTCCTTGTATTCTTTATTCAATAAAATATTTAAAGATTATAAAATGCATGATAAATAATAGATTAAAGTTTGCAAGAAGAAATTATCTTTTTTCCAACAATAATTTATTTTGAAATATGTTAAAATAAACAGGTGCAGGGAGATACAGGAGTAAAACTACAGTACACACATTGCAGACTATGGAATCTTCAAAAAAACTGTGGAGCTTCTTTACCAGAAGAATGTGATCCTGTAGCTCTCCTGGAAACTGAAGCATTATTGCTAGTGCAGGATATTGCAAGGTAAAAATACAAGATACAGCTAAGTGCTGTTTCTGAGCTTTATTTTTATTCTTTCTTTAACAAACATTCTTGAAACAAATTAATGTATTGCTAAGAAACAGAACATTTGAAATTTTAAAATAATCATCAATGTTGTATTAAGCAATGATGTCTAATCAATAATATATGGACTATTTTGGTAAGCAAACATTCTCTTATTTTAATTATTTTTTGTTTAAGGTTTCCAGAGGTTATTAAGAAGACCCATGACACTCATGAAGCATGTGTTCTCACAAATTACCTTCTAAGATTCTGGTAAGCCAGCAATTTCATTTGAAATGCTATATTTGTAAAAGGGATGACTCTCAGCCTTGAATCCTCTTTCCCTAGGAATTTTTCTGCTTTGTTTGCATTTTATACACCTTAATTATGAATGTTGGCTGTCCAGTTATGCTGCATCCTGTAATTTTAATAGGTCAATGTTTTGACTGGCATGCTGGAGCCTTTTTCTATAGTCACTGGTTATATAGTATGCAACAAAATGGATATCTGCAAGATGAATGTTCACTTTGTGGGGGAAAAATGATTTAAAACATATAATATTTGAATGCAAGGAAACAAAGATTTGGAGAAAATAAAGTGCATGATCTAGAGCTAATAAGAATACTAATATAAATAAAATTTTAGACAAAAATTGTAAGAGCATAGGGCAATATTAGAGAAAGTATAACAAAAAAAAAAATATGGAAATAAATTGTTAAAAGAGAGAGAAGGAACAATGTAGCATGCCATAGTTGTACCATGGCATGCTACTCCTAATTCTCACAATCTAGACTCAACTTGAAATGACCCAACTAAACTCCAGGACATGACAGCAAAATGACAATTGACACCACTGCAGAAGCTTAAGACCTTAAGAGAAGACTGTCATCATGAGGTTAATCCCTACTTTTCTATAGAAAGGTGATCCGTAAACAAGACTATATTAGGAGAAGGGAAAACTATTTAGTACTTTTAGCTAATATCATGTGTTGCAAAATGTGCAGCCTGTTACCATTCTTCAAAAAGTATTAATAGAAAGTTACATATAATCATAAATATACTAGGGACACGCTAAAAGTCTTTAACAAATCCATCCTCCTCCAAAAAAAGGCAAGAATATTAAAAAAACTTTCATGCTGACTGTTTAAAGTTCTCTCAATCTCAAAAAGCACTTATGGGAACCCTCTTTACAATTCTCCTTATACTATTAAAGTTTTCAGGTCTAACTGGTACATGGCTGGCAGGGGTGAGATTAATTATCTAAGAATCGCTTCCCTTTTTAAATTCACAGTACCAAGTGGCAAGTAAAGTGGCAAATTCCCAATAAATTTCTACCAAAATTTCATGACACTACTTTGGATTTAAATCTTTTATGAAATTATAGAAAATCTTCAACTCAAAAGCACTGTCTAGAGAGCTTAGTCTTCAAATATATGCTGAATGACACATGTGAAACCCTTCTCTGGAGGTTCAACAATGATGTGTGATCATATGTAAACAATGAACTATCTTCATACTCAATCTAATTTTCCCTTATGAATCACCAAGAAGTAGAAAACTTTTGGCATGGCCAAGAATCTTCTCATTTGGTTTTATACATGTTCTTTTATGTGGTTCAAAAGCATCCCTAAGGGGATATATTTATATTTTGTAAACATTTTTTTGAAGTCTACAAATATTATGACTAGTTATTACAGACTTTCACACAACATTTACAAATAAGTAGCAATAACTAACTTTCCTAAACTCCCTATCAAACTAGGTACTTTGATCCATATAAAAACAAGAGGAAGGAGATTCTACCCACAGTGGCATTACATGATTAGTGGAGATGAAAATGAATATATTTAATGGAAAGTTTATAAGCACAAGTCCATGCAACATTAACTGTCAACACTTCACAATGATGCATGATTAAATTAGGCCTATAGGAGGGCTACTTTTACAAATTATGAGTATAATTTGGATTCCTGTAGGTATTCAACTCCAGAAGTTCAAACTTCAGAAGACTCTATAACCTTCTTTACTGGAACTGCTGTCAGCAATGACTAGCTGATCTATAAAATTATTTTCTTCCCTATTGAGTATAATTTTGTTCTTCCTAGATACAATTTCAAAACCAGTATCTTTCAGTAATTTATGAAGAATGGATTGTGAGAAATTTGGTAAATTTGAATCAGCAATATCTGATAACAGTTTATTTAAAGTAGATAATTAATTAGAGAAAATATTGTGAACCTTTCTCCTGATTGCTCATTTTGTACAGTCATCATGCTTGTCCACACACTGCTTGTTACAGAATTTTCTTCCTGGAGTTTTCATCATACCAGCCAGATTCATTAAATTCTTTCCTTGGGGTAATACACACATCTAATAGCTTGTTCACTTCTTTTTCAATGTTTTTGACATTCACATTTTAATATCCTTTACTTAATTAAAATAGAGTAAAGCCATTTTTTTGCCCACTTTTTTTAGAGTTTTTTCCCTGTTTTTGTCTTAACACTCTGAACAGTCCTACTTGCTTATCCATTGGTAAGGTGCGCTAAAGAAACCTGATTATAGCAGTAAACTTTTCCATTCCCAACCTCCTGTGAATCACAAAGGACACATTATCTATGAAAGGGTATTTTATTTAAAATGTTGCATTCCTTGTTTGACATCTTAAGTTCTCTGTTATCTGAAAGAGCCTGAACAAGTAGAATATTTATCACAAAGGCATCATCTGATTTTTCACCATGCTTGAAAAACTATAAAGGAATCATAGCGTGTATAAATACATTTGCAAATTTGTTGTACTGATCTGTACAACAACACTGGGCAATATGGTCTAAAAGGGACTTTATGTTATGATATCAATAATAAAAGCAATTAACCTGGTCTTTTTAAATGTACCCTTTGAATAATATAGAATTAATTTTAAAAACATGTCAATTTCTTGGGGATGTATACTATATATGCACAGGTGTAATGATTGAAATGCAGTTATACAAAGCAGAGATAATGGTTACCCCTCTTTGTTTACTTTGTTTAGTCGGTCCTGGTGGTGTAGTGGTAACCATACTTGCCTTCTAAACCCGAGTTCAAACCCGGCCAGGATTGATGGATTTTTTCGGGCGTAAAAATCCTAAGCATAGCTTCCTTCAGAAGGGAAGTAAAGCCGTGTCATACATTTACAGCACGAAAAAGAACCTCAAGCCTGAAAGAAGAGGCCTCTGAGAAAAATTTGTTGGCTGTTTCACGCCCGGAATTTAATGGGATGCTGATGACCTGAGATGTTAAACAGTGTTTTTAAATAAAAAGAATAAAAAAAACTCTTTACTTCGGGATCAAAGTAGCGTGAAATAGAGTATAGTACACACATGAACTGCAAGAAATGGGACACTATATATGTACAATGAGATTTTTGTCAAAATCTGCCATTGTACTAGTTTTAATTTTTTAATATTATTTGTAGAGCACAATTAATTTTAGTAGGAGGCAGTGTTGATAAAGTATTTCAGTTAGTAAGAAAAGTTCGAAACACTTTATTTATTATAAAACTTTTGCATTGAGCTCCATACAATTTGTTTGTACCTAATATGGGTATTCTCAGTCCATATTTACATTATTCCCTTGAGTTGTTTCTGATATCAGAAATAGAGAATACTCTAAAGGAGGTAGATCATGTAAGAAGGCCTGGTTTTACAAAACTTCAGACTGAAGGTCTGTCAATTTCTTCTCTTTATTTACAAATGCAACAGTACTTGTATGGTGATTGGAACTTTTCCAGATAATTTACTAGCAGAATTGCATCTTTTTCCCAGAAAAATATTAATGTTTAATGATTTCTGTGTGTTTTTCAAACTGCTACCTCACCATTCTTTGGATTGGTCTTTACTCTCTGAATCATGCATATATCTATTTCTGTATGCAGGTTTAGTATGTTGTTTGTTCTGAGATGTTTAAAAACAAATTCCTCAAGATCTATCAAAATTGGTTCAAAACAGATTATGTTCATGCTTCTGGAGAACATTGTGATATAACCCATTTGGCTGAAAGCTTTATTATGTCTAATTTAGCCTACTAGTTCTTAATATATCTCAAGGATCTGAGCTATCATTTTAATTCAATTCATTTGCCCAAGTTTCAAAAGTGCATGCAATCCTATATTTTGGAATTGTTATTACCAGAACATTCTTCATCCTTCATGCAAATGTTCATTCCAAATGGAGTAATCTAATACTTGGCTGTGCCGAGAAAGAGTTCTTATTAATTATCATAAATTTATTTATCCAAATTCTTCATAAGGAAAAAATATTTCATCACATGCCCATTTGCAGCAAAACCTATGGTTTTGGCATAATTTGCACTGCAAAATAAAATGAAATGTAGATCATACACTACAAAATAATACATTTCAAACAATGAAAATGTCAGTCTAAAAGGAGATGAAATATAAAAATCCTTTATCAGCAGCCTTATGCCTAAACAGAGGAACAATTTTTGCAACATATCTAAAATAGAAATATTTTGTCCATTAGGATTATGATCAATAAAAACAATCAGAAAAGATTGTGACATTTAGTTGGATTTTAAAATAACTTCACTATTAAAAGTCTTCCTAAACAACAAATGGTATCATGAAATAGTAGATTTAACTATACAAGTATTAAATTTGGCAAAGAGTGGTTTTTGGCGACGTATATATTTCACTTACTTGGTTTATTTATTTGATCATGTTATGGGATCTCTTGTTGTAATTATAATTACAGAATAAACATATTTTGATGTATATCTGTAAATTCACTAACATTTATTTTTTTCTTATTTGCAGCAATTCCATAAATCGAGCATTTAAGATACTTCAAATCAAAAATGAAAATGAACATATTGCATCTCAAAGGCTGTTACTATTTTATGCAAGTAAAATAGTGCTCTGTGAAGGCATGAAAATTTTAGGACTTGAACCACTTAATGAAATGTAATAATTATTGATTTTTTATAATAATTTGTAACATTATAGTATTTATATCTCAAATTGTAATCACAGCTCTGTTGAATAAAACAATAAAACTATAAAGTGTGAATTTCTAGCGGCTTTCTGAGATGCATCCTTAATTTTGTTTCTCTATTCTCAGTGCTTATTAAAAATTTAGTTTTTAATAAGGCCAATAAGAAATGTTAGGAATCAATATTGAGAAAGCTGATGACATAAAACTACAAGAATGATTGCAATGTTTTATATATGAAACTTTTTGTAAGGGAACATATTCAACAAAATAGTTCAGTGTATTAACATTACTAGCTAAGGACCTGATCTTCACAAGATTGTCTTCAAATAAGTGATGTATTGCCAACTTTCATTGGAAATATGGTTGGTATATTCATACATATAGTGGAAAGACAGAGAGAGGTACAAAGTGTAGTATGCTGCTCAGGTAAAGGTATAGTGGCATGGAAGATAAGAAAGCAGCTTGTTTTGTTTATAATTAGCTGAAATGAATGCTGGATTGCTTTTAGTATTTCGTTTACAATTTTTCACTACTTACAGGTGACTGAATGACACATATTAAGCAACTTACTTGTCTATAGCTGTCATCAAACTGCAGCATAGAAAACTTTTTCAAGTGCCATGTAATGAATAGGCAATGAAGTTCAAACTTCTAACAAGATATTAAATCATTTTTAAAAGAAAAGTATACTAGGTATCTGCATTGGATTGGCAACATGATGTCTTGTGATTTCTGAATTGTTGTGTATGTTGGTTCCAATCTCTAAAACTGATATTGATGTTTCTGATAAAGTTGATTATATCAATGTGCGCTAGAGGATATGCTTTAATTTTTAGAAAATAAATTGTAAGGAAGATAATAGATAGCAAGCTTTAATACAATATATTTAGTTGTAATTCTGAAATCTTTTTAAATAGAAAGTTCTTCTGTCTTTCCAATCATCAATTTGTTTCTGGATCTATATCTTGTTAAAAAGCTTAAATCAGATTATAAGGTTGCATCTTAAGTCAAGCAGTTCTTGTTATCTTACCTCAATTTCTGCTAAAGTTTGCTTATCTTTTATTTCTTTGATTTTGAAAACATATATCCAAAAATCATTTTAAAACTATGTACATCACAATAGAAGTCACTTAGAAACGAAACAATGTGGGTTCCAAGCCTCTAATTTGACTGTGCATTTGCTAACCCTGCTATACATATATCCTTACCAAGTGGAGGGATATATTGAAATTTGATATTTTGTCCAATTGACCAAAATATTAGCATACTGTTAATCATTAGAACAGTATGCAGAACAAAGCAAGAAAAAAAATACTTTTTTGGGGTAAAAATGTACAACTGGCGATCCTGCTGGCAGTTGCCATATTTAATGCCACAATACAACCAGAACTGGATCAGATTTCAAAATTCTTTATCTTAATTTGTTTCTGATAAATATATTATGCTTATGTTTCAATCTTTAAATCACAATTATTATAACATGAAAAGTTAGAAAATTTGTCTCTTTTAAAGGGAATGTAATAGCAATCCCACATATACCTATAGTCCACTGATAATTTATAATACAAAATTTTCCTTCTTGCATTTACGTTTATTTTATTGCTTTTAGCATGCCCACTTTCACAACTTAATGCAACTTGACTAATCCCCTGAGTCTTCCTTTCTGGTAGTCCTGTTGATGAACAAAATGAGGCAGCTACTTACTTACATTTTATAGAAAGATATTAAAGATAACATAAAAAAATCTGTATTAGGTGACACTATATATCACTAACTGATTAATTCATCAGAACTTGTTTTAAGAACTTTTGCTCTCACGTTTAATATGTTCAGACAAATTAATCAGTTAGTGAAGTATAATGTCACCTAATACCAACTTATTTATGTGTTTAATCAATCTAATTCCCTGTTTCCAACTTCCTATTATATTTTCAGTATTAAAGGTAGATAACTACTCCTCACTTCTGAGTAGAAAGAGAAAGTTTATTTGCATGTTGCATATAATAGATCTCTGTGATAAGCCACCAGCATTCCATAGTAGTGTTGAAAAGCGCTGTTGTATATTAGAGCTCTTAACATCTTGGAAAACTTGCCATAGCTATAATGCCCTTAGCATTACCCAGGTGCACCACAAGGAAGTAGAATTACTATGCACCCTATAAAGCCATATTAGTCGCCAACAGTAGTCGTTTTTAAATACAATGTGAAGCACTTTTGTCAAGAGTTATAAATTATCAACCTTTGCAAAGAAAGCCTGTTTAAAAAAAGAATACACTATTCCCTACATTATATCAAGCATAGGAGGTGCTATTTTATTTGACTAGACTCCATCTGATTAATGATGCATACACATTACAGCTGTATAGAAAGAAAGGCATAGTGTCATCCATTGAAATGAACTGTTTATCATACAGTTCCAGTGACACTCAAGGTGATGACTAAATGGTTTGTTACCTGTCAGTATGTAGTAAATTGATTCAATGTTTTAGTATATTAGTGAATTTTTAATAGTATTTAATGTCCATTTCAACTAGTATGGCATTACAATTGGCTGAACTGGTGATTAATGAAATGAGATTATGGATTCAGAGGGAAACCTTTTTGGGAGGAGGAAAAAGGAAAAAATTCCAGGTCTAAGTTTAGTACTTTCCTACCATTTGCCAGTAGTGAGGATGAGGAAATCAAATTTCAGTCACCTGTGTTTGCATATTGTACTAAATGTAGCAGTCAAAAAAATTAGTATGTTATCCAAATACTAACATCCAAAATATTTTTAATAGCTCGTTTATGATAAAATGAACACCTCAGTTAACTATATTGAATAAATCTGTCTGCCAAACTACCATCCTTATTAACCATCACAATTTACCTAATTTTAGAAGCTGCTACTGGTTAATTTTCTATAGTGACATTCAGGTTAGTAGTGGAGTATAATGACATATTTATAGAGTCAGCAAGGAAGGGAAAGAAGACTGAACCTTATGCGGCAGTCTCTTTCCCATCTTTAAGTGGCCAAAAAATCATAAAATGGGCGCTTCATCACTATGTGAATTGCAGTATATAAAACAAAGAATGCAATAGCTTCATTAAACATATTTATTTTTCCAAAGTATTCTGAAATGCTGCAATTACATCATTTTGACATGTCCCAAGAGTAAAAAAGCATGCACACACATAGGCTTAGTTCATGGGGAATAATCTATCTATAATTAACCAAAAACATATTTACATTATAGGGTGCAGTTGTGCAGATATAGAATGGCAGAATAAGACATGCAATTTATAAAATGGAATTTATCTTCTTCTTTCATTGTGAAAGATAATCCTTAAGAATAAAATACATTTCCATAGGAGACAATATCCTTTGTTGCTCATAAAGACTAATAATTAATATAAAATTATATACATTTCAAAATAGATTCTTAATTTTATGGATGGGCAATAATATGAACACAGTATCACAAAAATACTAGAAGCTAGGTAAATAAAAATTAAAGGCAACAAAGATAATGATTCATTTGCCTAATCAAAATACAGTACAGGCAACAAATAAAGATAAAACTAACTTAAAGAACTTAAACTATATAAACAAAGAAAATAAAAATTAATATAGCTACATACAGTAATATGTCTACACATACCTAGTTATGCAATAAAATAAAGCTTACTTTAAACAGGTACATAATTTCCATAAATTATAATCTTCAATAAATCATATAAAACTTTAGAAAACTTACAACAAATGGTAAAAATTACAATTCAAATATTTTGTTTTGGACTCCTAAAATTAACAGGCTAATGAGCCTTTCATTAATGCAGAAGACCTGGAATATACAATGGCACATTTCTAAAAAATATTTGACTAAGTGCAAGAATCCAAATGATAGCTTAAGTAAATAAATAAAATGTTGGATAACAATAACATTGATCTAAATGGAAAAAATACTGAGACATATTTCATAGATTTTCATTTTCTAGCAAAAACATTGCCTTTAGTTACTTAGGATATTAATTATTCTGTTGCTTCAAATTCATGACAACATCCTTGAGCTCTTGAATTTCCAACAATAGATTAGAAATGAGTTCTTTTTCATTGTAAGTGTTCACAAGTGTATGCCTTAGTTTTGCATTGTCTCTGAAGGATGTAACATGAAACTTTTTAGATGATGATCTGGAATTCATTGCTGTGTGTGTGTCATATTTCATAGATTTGGCTACCTCATATGCTTCCTTCAGAACCTCTCGAGGTAACTTTTTTTCTTGTCGATTCAAAGGCTTCACTTGCAGTACAACTCTATATCCAGATGGGGAAACAAGAGCTGTGTATTGAAACAGTTTAAGCAAATAACTGGGCATATACTCAGCAAACAAAGATGCTTCAATGCTAGCTATAAGTTTAGTTTGCCGTACAAGCCTAGACAGTCCAGCAGTCTTTTTCAGTCCCTGAATATCATGAACCGCTATACCCACAAGTAGATTCATGAGTATAACTGTTACAAAGAGAATGAAAATTAGGAAAAGCAAATTGTTTGTTATTTCCAGATATTGTTGTTTGTCATAGATCATCTTATCATAATCTACTGCACCTATCATTACAGTGACAACATAAATGAAACCAGTGAGTGGATTGTAAAAAAAAATATTGTTAGGAAATATAACACAGAAGCTAAAAGTAAAACCAAGCAACAAACATACATATGCTACAAATAGTTTTGCAAATTCTTTCTGCACCTTAATGTACATTGCAACATAAGAACCAAGCACTGGCAACTGTCCAATAAGCAACATGATATTTGTCCATCCCATAAGAACAGCAATTGCTCCAATGTGATTTTGCCATTTGTAGGTGTACTTTGAAAATTCGCATGATACAAGAACACAGCTTATCAAAACAAACCATTCAATGATGTTTTCTATATGACAGATATACTTTCTGTAATTTGTGCAGTTGACAATTGCACAAAATTTCCTTATTGTTTCACACAGTGCAAAGATTAAAATAACATACCATTGACATCTTACAAGAGTGATATAAGCCAACTGTTCATAAATTGGGGACAATTTGACATTGGCACAAGATAAATTTGTTATATTTATGTACATTTCATTTGTTGGTGGTGCACCAGATACATAACTCTCAATTAGTGATTCATTTGTGTCTTTGTTTTCTTGTTTAAACACATTCAAATTATAACAACCATGTGCCAGTGCTATCAATACATAGCCAGTAAGAATCAAAACTAGCAATACATACAATAGAAGCCTTGCCATATAATATTTACGTATCTTTTCCCATTTTATATGCAGGAAAGATTTACATAAAGGATGTTCCAGTATCATTTTTTGCCCCTCATCAAGGAACATTTTCAAGAAACTTACCTCTCCTTTTTGTGGAAATTGCAAAAAAATACGGAAATCCAACTTTAATATTATTTCTTTGCTAGAAGATACTTCAGGATCATGTATCGTAATTGCATTGTCAAACTTTTTATACAGTTCAGATAATGCTAATGGAGTTTTGCGAACAATAATAGCAAGTGCAGAATTACCTCCATTAGTCCTGGCACTAGGATCTGCACCATTTTGTATGAGCAGCTCAACACACTGTAGCTGTTCATTCAGAGCAGCAATGTGCAGAGGTGTATAACCAAAATTATCTTTTGCATTCACTTTCGCCCCCCATTTAATTAGCAATTCAGTAACCTCATATGCATTCAAATTTCTTCCTACTGCCGAATGAAGAGGAGTTCGTTGATCACAATCTAGTGCATTTGGATCACTTTCCTCAGCTTTCAATAGTAGTTCTACACATTCTAAAGACTGTACTCGAGCTCCAAGATGTAAAGGAGTTTGATGCTTGTAATTTCTAGCATTTGATGATGCACCATAAGTTAAAAGAAGTGAAACACATTGCCTAAATCCACCTTCTGCTGCATAGTGTAATGGTGTAGATTTGGTATCTACTGTAGCAATATTAGGATTAGCTTGATGTTCTAAAAGAAGTTTTACACACTGTATATGTCCTCTTTCTGCTGCAATATGTAGTGGTGCTTTGCCACTGGGGCCTACAAAATTCACATCTGCACCTTTTTCTAATAAAAACTGAACACATTCAGTGGAATTTGTTTTCACTGCAGAGTGAAGGACAGTGCTCCAATTACAACTTTGTGTATGTTCATCAGTAACTGCTACACTTTCACTACTATTCAGGAGCAACTGCAGGACTTCATTAGAATTGTGAAATGAAGCAGTTTCAAGAGGTGAAAATTTGTTAGGTGTAAAATTAATGTCCATACCACAATCTAAGAGAAATTTTGTTGTAGATATAGAGTTATTTAAAGCACTGTAATGTAGAGCAGAAAGACCATCTCTAGGCTCGTAAAAGTATAAGTCAACTCCAAGCTTATAAAGGGTTTGCATGTAATAAGTTTTATCCCATAATACAGACCATAAAAATGCAACATTTCTTTGTTCCACAGTACATCCACTGAATAATTGGTTTATTTTCTCAGAGGTGATGTCATCATTTTCTAGTTCTTCTAAATCATGTATATTACCAGCATAAGATTTCATCAACTCAATGAGTTTTTGCCTTAGATTGGCACACGATGTGCTGGCCTGAGAAATTTTACGTAAATTTTCTCTGCTGTCTTCATTTGAAGTACCTTTCTCATCTGAAAGAGGAGATGGTTGTTCTTTTATGCTTTTATAAAAACCAGTCTGATCACTGTCAGTAGATGATGTACTTCTGCGATACCTTTTCCACCAGTCTATGACAGAAGGCAATGATGTTCTTGATGTTCTATTGAATGAAACTGAATAGTTTTCATTTCCAAGTTTATCCAATGTGGCACTATCATATCTCTCTTTTCCCATACTTTCTCCCTTCTGTTCACTCATTTCTAAAAATGTGTCAATGATGTGAAATTATGACCTGAAACATGAAAATTGGATAAAGTTAATGAAAGCAAGTAATTAAATGAATTCCATTCATATCTTATCTGACAAAAGGACAAAATAAAATATAGAATTAAGTAAGCAATGGAATAATGAATACTAGTCTTCTATTTTAAATATAATATTCCATTTCCAACATTTAACATTTGCTTACATAATTTATAGTTGACAGTGCTGAAATTCTATTAATTGTGCATTTATAAATATTTACATATGTATGCAGAAATCTTATTTATCTTTTTTACATTATCAGTATAATTGCAATATGTAAAATTAAAAATTGAAATGGATTTTAGCTTTTAATTAAACTTGAAACTATTCCATTAATTTACTGAGTGGAAGCTTTGTGAATGCACCACAGGCTGATGTGATATTATAAGTTGTGTAATTTTGCATAGAACTGCTTAAAATGTAACTATAGATCAAGTTTAAGTATCACAAACTTTTGGGGTTTACATATAAATAATTAGTTTAGCCTTAGGAAGCTAGCAAACATCTTTAGTTCTACATGTAGGAAACAACCTATAATACATTGCTTTTACATGTTCTCAGTCATGTCATGATAAGTTATAGAGGGGTTCTGATGTAATAAGTGATCTAATTCTTTGTATATCTGAACCTCACCAAAATTTGCTTTAATCAAATCTACTGCACATTCGGAGGCAATGTCTATATACAAAAGAAGGATCTAGCAGTAGGAAATACACTCTCTTACATTCTTGGCATGAGTTTCTTGGAAACAAAATTAGTTGAAACTTTCTCACATTTATGTTAGTACTTTATATTGATGATGTCTTTGCAATAGTAAATGAAAAATGAAAAGAGGATACAATAGAACCACTTAACATGCACAAGACAGATTGTTAAATTTACAATGAAAATAGAAAACAAGGTTCTTCCCTTATGGGATACAAACATTATAAAAAATTGCAATTTACTAGAATTTGGCATATTCAGAAAAAATATTCATACAGATAAATATATCAAAAACAACAACCGTACTCCAAAACAACATAAACTCAACACAAGCAACAGCCTCACATTCAGATTAATAAATCTACCAATAAGCAAGACAGAATACAACTTTTAATACTATAAAATCATATATATATAGAGCATAGAAAAAGACTACACAATAGATCTTGTCAACAAGAAAATAGAAATATTCAAAAAGCAAAAACAAATTACAGATATCACCAAATTAAAAGGCTACAAAGGATATCATATATAAGAAATTCATATTCCCTCCATTTTTTTTTAATAGTGTTTAATGCCCATTTTAAGTACTGAGGCACCACAGGCAGTGGACACTGATGATACATGAATTGAAATGATAAACTTGGTAAAGGATATGACAAATTATTGTTACGAAATCACTCAAATTTGGTAAAGGATCTTTTTAAGGAAGGAAGCGTTCCAGGTCTAAGTTTAGGGTACCTTTCTGGCATTTGCCATTTATGAGGACTGAAACCTTGGTCAGGGAGGACAGCCTTGGCAGGAATCAAACCCCAGATCTCCTGCTCATGAATCCGCACCTTAACGACCTCGGCCACCCATGGTGGTTTATTTACATTTCATCCATGGACACACCAAAAATTTCAGACGATTTTTAAAGATACAAACATTATTTTGGTTCCAGTAAATAAATTCAGTTTAAAAATCTCCCCAAAACCAACATAAAAGACAATATTGTGCCAGGAAAACAATCAGGCATATACAAAATTAGTTGCAAAGACTGCAATATGAAATATACAGGCAAAACAAAAAGACTTTACCGTCGGTTTATGGAACACATGAGAAATGTAAAATATAAACACACAGAAAAATCAGCAATAGTATACCATTTGTGGTAAGGAACAAAAATCCAAAAGAGCCAAACTCTTAAAAGCTCTTTAAAAACCCACAGAATTAACAGTTTGGAAAAATATATTCATAAACAAAAACAAGAAAAATTTAAATATTAATTCAATTTGGAAATGAACACAGTGAAACACACATTAATGATCTCTTCTGAGAGTCATTTAACAGCTGATGAGGGGCCTAAATGTTTCATAAAACATGTCCTCAGTAAATCTCACATATGTGAAACCATAAAGAGTTTTCGAAATATTTTGACTCAAAAGAATCATTAAGGAAAATTTAGTTAATTTTGATTTTCCAAACAGCACTAACCTCATCACTATGTTTGTAAAATCCACAGAGCAACATCTTAATACCATGCTGTGAAACAGACAGTGGAATCATACTGGTAATGAAGGCCTTCGAAACATGTCCAAGTAAGTGGAAAAAAATTAGTGAAATTTGAGTGATTTCCTCCTAAATAATTTGCTATATTATATTTCACTGTGAAAATTCCCACTATTTAAAACTATTTAAACTGATATTGTTTACAAGAAGTTTGCAACTTGAAATTCTGCCATGAGTTCATCTAGCTAGAGCTAGTTGAAAAATTAAAAGAATCACTTATCATTAAACTTTGTAAGATATCAAACGATTATCAGAGTAATCAGATCAATGTCCTCACTCACAAAATTCAAGACTTACACAAAGGTTGGATACCTAAGAGCAAAACAAATTTTGAATACCTATAAAAATATTTCATAAAATAAATCATTTAAAGGGAAAATGAATGGTATGCAGAACGTTTGAAATTATTCTTATAATTATAGAAATAAAAAATGTGGGCCTTTACATTTTGCCTAATTCATAAAATAATACAAAGACTATTTTTTGTGATTTTTAACTTTAGTAAATTGCAATGATCATCAACATTTTTAATATTATTTGGCCAAGGAATAAGAAGAAATAAAAGTAATTATTAATATGATGTAATGAGTTGAACTAAACACTCTTGCAGCTTCACTAACTTTTCATTATTAATAATTATGTGATTCGCTTCCCTGTGACAGTTCCAATTGTATTTTATATTAAGAAATAAAATCTTTGGAATTTATTTATTGAATTAAGTTCCTTGACTTTTATTGACTCTTATCTGCGCTCATATTTCAGTCTACACCTATTGTTAATTAAATTAATTGTGTATAATAATCAAAACTATTTTGACAAGAGAATAGAACCTCCTACTTGAAAAGAAATATATTGCAGAAAGAGTACATATATTTCATGCATATTGTAATAGTATAAATCAATATATACTTAAATATAAATGTTAATTTCAACTCCAAAAAGTTTCATAATTTAAAAGAAAAACTTTTCCCCCCATGTTTTTGTAATATGGATTATGTAGTTGTAAAAATGTTCAATATTTTTTTTCTCTTTACATATAATAGCACCATCATATATTAAGCTAATACAAAACAATTATTTTCAGTGTTTCAGACAGAGTTTATATTTTGGAAAAGCAGGCAAAAGTGAATATTTTAGAGTTCCTGGACTCTCTACGAATTTGGAGGGAAGTAACAGTGATGCTTAACTTTATATACTGCCAAAGGTAGTCCTGTGATACCTTGCCGCAAGCGGACCTTAAACATCTTTATAATCAAGACATTTACAGCTGGTAACGATGTGTAATCCGCAATTAAGTTTGTACTACATGTGTTATTTATTTTTCATGGTAGGCAATGAAACAGAGTAAAATAATACCCATTAAATATATAGCAAATACTAGCCAGTTCGAATAGCCATGCTAGGACTTCGCTCCCATATTGCACCGTGTCTGCAACCAGGTAACTGAGCCGTTCGTTCATTCATTTGACACGGTAATCGGAACGTTATACGTACAATTAAGGTGAATCATTTGACTATTTAAGAAATATTAATAATAATCATAATTAGTTTTAATTGTTTTTAAACGTTTTTGTTTGTTTTATTTATGTATTTATATAAGCGATTTTTAAATATATGAAATTGTTTTTCTGCTTTAGAAAAAATTTCTGCAGTGACCGAAATGTAAGTGGCATTGCAGTTTTGTTTATTTTTGTTTACCGTAGACTGAAATATATAAATAATGTCATTATAATGTTGTGCATGCTTAAAGACAACTTTCAAGTAAAATACGCTCAGATTATTATCATTAAAGTACCTCCATTAGATGTGAAGATCTTGAACCAATGCGAGTTAAATTGCATTGCTCTAAGTGCACGAACATTTTTTTGAAGAAATAAGTATGTCAACAATTAGTTTAATACTGACATACTGAAGCATGCAAATCGCAATGTGTATTAATTTACTTCTGCTACTGTAAATTTCCGGCAAATACATTACAGTGACTCTCAATAAGATATTTTAAACCGCATGAATTTTCATTTTTCCACTGTTTTTTGTGTATTCAGCACATGAATTTCGCTGTAACACTACATCTCTTTACTTACGTTTCCCTGACAGCAGACCGCGAAACACACTACACGGATGCACACATGTTACTAACTGCTATACAGAAATGCCTTCCATGTACGCATAAGGGGGACGGATTTCTTCAACTAGATGCCAAGTAGTAGGCAATAAAAACGATGGGAGAAGAAGGAAAGAAAAAAACTCCTGCCGACCATTGGCCTTAAGGTAAACCTGTTCTCTTCCTTGAGTGAATAGAGAATAACATATCAGAAGACAAAATGTACACATTCTCATTTGCTTACGTAAGGTCACGGTACCTCCTTTGCTGCAGCCACATTCCAGAGGTCAGAGTTCAAATCCCACATGAATGTTTGCAAGACGTGTGTTGCTTTTTTTTTTTTTTTTTTTTGTCTGAAACAAAATACTTACTCAAAGTTATACATTTATGCGATATAGTATAACATTTATTTGTGCACAAATGAAATTTTGTTTTGAAGCTCTGCTTACCTGTGAAATATACACAGCTATTCGAAACATGGTGAATAATATTTGTATTATTCTGTACGAGTGCTTTTTATGTTTCACGAGTTAACAAGTATGAGAATAGCATACTTTTCCATCAACACGCCGAACGATATATATACGTCCCGGTTATTTTGCTTTCTTATTGGCTTAGGCTCAGCGCCTGTTGCCAGTTGTGCTTTTGCAAAGCATGAAGTTTTATTCTTTTGCAATGAAAAGAAAGATTCTAACTAAAGCAATCACCTAATATGGTTCTCATTTTCCGTTCTCAAACACATGCTAATGTAATGACGAGGATTTAAAACCAAGTGTAAGCATTGTGATAATGAAAGTACCCGTTCTTTAATAATGTTATGTTTCATTACAAACTACATTACTAATATACCAGTCATTGCTATACTAGCCTCAAGTAGTCTCTATTTGGGCAAGTAATTCTTCTTCTGGCGCTTTAACGGAAAAATATCGTATATTCAAACGGGTACAAACTCAAAAGAAACACTGAAAACTGGTACATAAAATGTGAGATTTCGAATAATTTGGTAGTTCCTCCCCTCTTGCCATATGCAAGTTTAAGCCTTTAATAAATCCCTTGATCTGACAGACCACAATGCGCAAAGTCCTGCCCCAACGACCACTGCGTGCTCTGTCTGTATCTTGCGACATAGGCAAAGTACAATATTGCACAGGGATATGTGACCAATACCCCGGCAATCCACCATTCGTCATTCCTAGGGCGTTCTAAACGTTCTCGGCTAACTAAGAAAACATAAAATTTAAGAGAAATGTTTTTTTTTATTTTGTTTTTGTTTTTTTAATTTTTTAACATAATCACTTTGTAAATCAATACATTTAATCCAATGACTTTTCAACTTTTAATACCCTCAGTAACATAAGATTTCTGGAAATGTGAAAAACAAGCGTCTGTCTCAGCTTCAACTTTATCATTTGACATGCATCTTCGTCCACACAGCCATTGGCGGAATATGGGGGATGTGGAAGCATTTGGAAGCAAAGGTAATGCAGTTTTGCAGCAACAATCCCAGACGTGTCTGAAAGCGCATTATTGTGATGAAAGAGAACTTTCTTTTTCTCAAAGTGGGCTCGTTTAGCCTGAATACCATGCTCCTTCGATGGTCAAGTAGTGAAACGTAATACTCTCCGACAATGGTTCTGCCCTTCTGGATGTAATCTACAAATACCACATCATGAGAATCCCAGAAAACAATAGTCATGACTTTTCCTGCAGATGGAATCGTTTTTCCTTTCTTTGGCGCACTTTCACTTGTTGCCACACACTGTTAAGACTGCTCCTTCGTATCTGGCATGTAGTAATGAATTCATGTTTCATGAATTATTATAAAATGCCGCGGAAACTCACTGGAATTGCGTTTAAACAAGTCTAAACACTCTTGCGAAATATTCATTCGAACGCGTTTTGGTCAATTGTTAACAAACGCGACATCCATAGAGCGGAAAGCTTTCTTATTCCCAAAACTTCGTGTAAAATTTAATGGATACGGACTATCCAGGTCTTTGCAATGCCAGCCAACGTGTGTACCTTCAATCGGCGATAATTGAGTACGGCATTTTGAATTTTTGTCACAATCTCGGTCATCGGTCTAAGCAGTTTTCTGTGCGCTCATCACCTTGAATAAATGTACGACCACGCTTAAATTTAGCAACCCGCTTTTTAACAGTTGAAAACGAAGGGGAAGAATCCTTTAACGGAATCTAATTCCTTTTGTATTTCAAAAGGAAGTACTTTATTACAGGTCGTATTTCAATTTTATGCATTTTGTACAAAATGCTAACACTAGTTTGTTTACACGATCGTCACAAACAAATGACAGCAATTACGCGTCTGAAACTTTACTTTGCGCCTTCCAAAAAATAATACTTAATAACTATCATAGTAATTTGGCCATTTTACACATCTCTGAGTCAGGCGAGAACTTTTAGAACACCCCTCGTAACGTGGCCTATTCTTCAATCATCCTCGCGAGGCTGAGTGGATACCATTCCAGGCCTCTCTAACTTAGAAAATATCTAAACAGTTATCTGGAACGAGCCTCCTGACCAGCTACGCTAACCACTAGACAAGAAGACGATCTTGTTTATTATTATTGTTATTATACTTAAACAAAAACACACATTTTTATTGTAAATTTGCATAGCTCTACGACATTGTTTCATTTCTTATTGGTATACTGGCGCATATGGATATTATTTCATTTCTTATTGGTATACTGGTGAACATACATAGGCTGAAGTTGAGGAAAATCCTTAAACTACCCTGCAAGATAGTTCACTTCGATATTTTATTCTTAACTCTAAATGATCCGTTTCCAGGGACTTTTAAACTTTTTAAAACACGGTTATCAGTGAGAACAACAGATTCGCAGTTTGGAACGAAATTACCTAAATAAGAATGAAACATGGGCACACGCTGATTAATTTTATGAGAATACAGAAAGGGAACATCGTTGTTAATGAAAACGTTTTCGTATTTTTTTTTTAATTTAGGTTCTAAGATGTGTTTACTGTTGGAGAGGAAACATATCCTAGTAATAACAACATAAAATCTGAGACTTGCAGTTCAAATTGTCATTTACACTCGAGTAGAAAGGACAAGCGTGTATACGGCTTTCAGCAGCCTTAAGACAATATAAAAGAGAAACAGACATATAAAAAGAAAAGTCTGAAGTAAGAAGAGAAATTTTCTTCAGTTATAAGATATCCCAGTAACAGTGGTCATGCTCGTTGGGGGTAGAAGTCGCGGTTTAAACCCGGCCAGGATAGAAGGATTTTTAAAGCATAAAACAACCTAATTATTACTTCCTTTGGAAGGGAAGTAAATCCGTGTCGTTGATTTTCGGAAGGTAAAAGAAAGTCAAACCTGAAAGAAGAGGTCTCTGGGCAAAATTTATTGGCCGTTCAAAGCCCTGAATTGAATGGAACGCCAATAACCAGAATTGTTAAAGAGTATCCTTAACGTTGCGATTCGTGCTGGTGATAGAGGGCCGGGTTGTCCGTTATCCATGTATTATCCTGCTTTGTTAAATAGGCAGGTTTGTAATGCCGATTACTGTTTCACTATTTTCATTGTAATTTACTATAGGCCTAAGGCCTGTTCCAGATAAACTTCAAAATGATCTGAGATAATATTTCAAATTTATCTGGAGTATAGGTTGTGGGAACTACAGTTAAAGAATAACAGGTTCTGTGGGTATTACTCGTTTCACCAGCTTTATCGCTGAGCGTGGGCCGCTAGTGTAGCTGTTGCAAGAAAACAGTAATTGCAGGAAGCGATATCAGCGGCGGCGTTGAATTCTGTGCCCCAAAAATACTTTTACTAGGGGCGTCACCGATTTAAATAATTTAGGCACTGTATTGAAATTACAAATAGATCCAGTATGGTGAGTCATTCACTTCTCTGTATTTATTTATCATTTATTGGGATAATTATTTATTTTAATTTTTTGTTCGTAAAGATGGTTCATTAAATTGGAAGGGGAAAAAATGTTTCAGCAGTCGCTATTGATGGCAAACTACCTAAGACGCCAATTCCTCAATTTGTTTTGGTGTAATTTACATTTATCACTGTTATCTTCGTCGATGAAGCTATTTTTACGATCATTATTAAAAGATATACGCAGCCATCATCATCGTGTTAGTCTTCTTCTGAAAAAACATTTCTCGTTTTTCTCCTACTGAATATTTTTTTTTTTTTAATGATTTATTTATGGACGCTCTTTAACAGCTCAGGTCATCAGCGTCCCATTCAACTCAGGGCGTGAAACGGCCGACAAATTTTGCTCAGAGGCCTCTCTTTCAGGCTTGAGGTTCTTTTTCGTGCCGTAAATGTACGACACGGGACCCCGGCTTTATTCCCTTCCGAAGGAAGCCATACTTAGGATTTTTACGCCCCGAAAAATTCCATCGGTCCTGGCCGGGTTCGAACCCGCTATCTTGGGTTTAGGAGGTACTGAATAATGTTCACGTACAATTTTAAATATATTATCCTCATACTGTTATTGTTCAGATACTCATTAGTCCAGTTTTTTCACAAAATAATTCACTGTTTCGCAAAATAAGTTATCTGCTATGTCAATGAGGCTATACCTTATAAGTAAATGAAACGGGAAAAAAAAAAAAAAAAACAACTGCCACGGGTGGCCGAGATAGTTAAGGCACGGACTCGTGAGCGGGAGGTCTGCGGTTCGAATCCCGCCAGGACCGTTCTCCCTGACTGGGATTTTTTCCAGGTTTTCCTCAGTCTTCATTATTGGCAAATGCCGGGGAGGTACCTAAACTTAGGCCTGGAACGCTTCCTTCCTTAAAAAAAAATATTCTTTCCCAATTTATCATTTCGTTTCCTGTATCATCAATGTCCACCGCCTGTGGTGCCTCAGTAGTAAAAACGGGCGTTAAACACTACTCAAAAAAAAAAAAAAAAAAAAATACAAAACAAGATTTGGAGAGCAGAAATAGAAATATGGGCATGATAAATGTTTAGAACTACCTGCAGTAAACAAACATGAAATTGCTATTGTGATGCCATTGTTAGAACTCGCAATGAAACTGTAATAGAAATAGAAAACGCAATATCCAAGAAAGCTCACAACTTTTCAGCTGGACGGTACGTTGAAGGGAAAAACTAAAGGCGGGGAAAATGGAGAACAGCAGAAGATGGCGGCGATGTCTCAGACCGTTGCTTGCAGTATGTACATATTTAACTGCAATTGGGCTTACACCCGGTGGCAGTGAAGAATAATGAAACTACAATAAAATTTACAGAAAAATACTTTAAAACCCAGTTAGCTTATTAAATGCATTTTTATTAGTTTATTTACGCAAGCTCTTTAACATCTTAGGTCATCAGTGTCCCATTGTATTCAGGGCGTGAAACGGCCGACAAATTTTCCTCAGAGGCCTCTTCTTTCAGGCTCGAAGTTCTTTTTCGTGCCGTAAATGTACGACACGGGACCCACGGCTTTACTTACCTTCCAAAGGAAGTCATACTTAGGATTTTTATGCCCGAAAAAATCCATCGATCCTGGCCGGGTTTGAACCCGCGACCTTAGGTTTAGAAGGAAAGTATGGTTACCACTACACCACCAGGACCGATTAATTAAATGCATGCCAACCTAGAATTAAATAAACCAATTTAACATAAATACACTTCGAATTAATTTGACATATTTTTACATGCCAGTTGACTTAATTAAATATATTTCACATAACTAAAAACATCTAAATCAAGTTAAATACGCATTAACCTAATTCAATACGTCAAACTACACTAACTAAAACATGTCAATATAGTTAAACTCCATCAACCTAGTTAAATACATCAAACTAATTAAATATATATAAACTTAATTTTACACATATTTGTTTAATTAACAACATTTCACCTAGCTAAAGATCTGTCAATCTAAATATAAATCAACCTAGATAAATAAAACTAATTAAATATATGTGAACTTAATTTTACATACATTAACTTAATTAAATACATTTATATCATTATTAGCTTTATCAAATATAATTCAGCATATTTAGGCTTAAACACTTATATAATAATAAACAAGCTTGAATAATAATATAAACAAGGGAAGCTAGTCAATTAAACTCAGTAAGTAAACAATATTTAAAGTAGTACGGAAAAAATTAAATTTGAACTGTAATTACATTTATATTATACGCTCAACAAGACTGAATGAATTTCTAGAAATATCCAAAATTACTTAGTAATTCATACATTTTCTAATGAGCCTTTGTCAATATATACTGGTCCCTCTTCCTGGCGTTATTAAATATTTTTAACATAGGCTACAGAAGATGAAAAACACAATACATAAATGTTTCAAGTATCTCATGATTATAATGCAAGATAAATCTATATACCAAACAAGACCCTATTCTAAACCCTTGTATGCAAGAGACGTATACACCTCCTGCAGCACTCAACCCATCTTGACGGGGAGGGGGGGGTTCTTTTTTTACGTGGTAGACAAACGGGACTTCATAATTCTTATTTCCCTTTTGAACATATTATAAGGCAAAGAATTGTGACTGCTGTAAACAAATATTTCATCCACAGTTATATTATTGTAACCATACTTTTTTAAATAAAGAACAACCACATTGCTAGCAATGGAAATATAATAAAAAAATCAAGGACACTTATAATACCCCCTCCCATGTTTGAATGGTGTTTAACGCCCATTTTTACGCGGTGGACACTAATGATACATGAAATGATATATTGCGAAAGCATTTTTAAGGAAGGAACTTCTCTAGCATTTGCCATTTATGAGGATTGAAGAAAACCTGGGGAAAAAAAAAAAAAAAAAAAAAAAAAGCCTCAATCAGGGAGGAAGGTCTTGGCGGGATTCGAAACCCCAGACCTCCCGCTTACAAGTCCGCGCCTTAACCCACCCGTGGCAGTATATGTATTATCCTTAAATTTGACATGCACCTTAGGTGAGTCCAGAACATATTACGTAAATCCTTAGCTTTACCTTCAGCGTGAGAAGTCTTATTTTCATAGCTGACGTAACCACCTGCAGCCATAGTAACAGTAACAGCATATACAACGTGGAACATAGGAACTGTTTCTGCAATGTTCACATGTTACCACTAATCTCTCTAAAATAAATGACCATAGCAACAAAAGAAAATGTGAAATGCTTTCTTTAACTGTTGCATAATCAAAGCGCAAAACAAAGTTGTGCTGTAGGGAGACGATCACTTTAGAAAGATGATTTTATTAAGTTTATACTTGTGTACAGTAAAATAGGCCATAGAAATTGAACAAGTAAAATAAAATTTTATTTTTATAGAGCATAGTGTACTTTAAGGGGTCGGTCCTGGTGGTTTAGTGGTAACCATTGCCTCTTAGACCCAAGATCGCGGGTTCAATCCCAGCCAGGTTCGATGGAGTTTTTCGGGCATAAAAATCCAAAGTATGGCTTCCTTAGGAAGGGAAGCAATGTCGCGGGTCTCGTGTCGTAGATTTACGGCACATGAAAGAAGCTCAAGTCCGAAAGAAGAGGTCCCTGAGCAAAATTGATCGGCCGTTTCATGCCCTGAATGAATTGCATCCGTAAATAAACCAAAATGAAAAATATACACCTTAGGAATAAATATTTTTATATAAATGATCCTTTGTTTGGCATACATCAAGCTAAAATTGTATTATTGACTCACGACTTAAACCTGCACCTAAAAACAAAGCAAACTTAGAATAGGAAAATGATAAACACAAAATAAAATAAAATGTAAATAAAATAGTTTTTGTAAGTTTTAGTCAACAAATACCACATGATATTTCTGGCTGTATGGATTTACTCAAATCTGGTTTGAAAAAGTGATATTCAATTCTTAACTATAAAAATAATATCGACTCTCTTTGGAGTTATATACAAAGTACTAAGGTTACTTTATTTTGGTTATGTACATTCACTGATAATTATCTGGGATCAACTTAAAATATTTGCAAATGTTTAAATTACAGAGTAGAAAAGAACGCTTAAAACTATAAAGCAAGTTTTCAATAGAACTGAAAAGAAAATGCTGTCCAAAGAACTTAAAATTCCATCATTCATATTTTAAGAATTGTGTTTTTATTGATAAAAATATTAACTTTTTCAAACTATTCTGGTTTTCATGAACAAAACATTGTACCCAGTATTATACATATGAATAATGGTAGATTAGCCAGGAGCCGTGGTATCAGACAATGCAACAATTTAAACAATAAACTTTCCCAAAATGTTAAAGCATGTAACTACGTTATGTATAGGAAATTGTTTAAAATATCTCACTAACATATATGCCATTGTGATCGATTAATATTTAAATATTAAATATTGAAATTTATTTAATTAAATCGCAATGCTTCTCTCTTATAGTTACAACTCTCCCTTTTGCTTCTGTATCTGAATACAAAATGATTAAGAAGTATTCGGATTGAGAAGACAGAAAATTTACTGTTGACATCATATTACGTACTTCAATATGTTTGCATGTGTTATCTTTTTCTTTTTTGCACAGAAGTATATGATCTGAAATATTATATTTTATTCCATTTAATGGTATCATACCACCATACTCCATTGTGGTCATATGCTTATTATGCAGAATGGAAGGAAAACTATTACTTTCCTTTCAGATTATTTAGTGCCCTTTTAGCCCTTTTTGAAGCGATTTTTGAGAAAACGCTGATAACAAGTCACTTTTTGAACACATTATTTACGTAATCCATTGAAATTTGGAAGCATTCCTTATGGAAAATGGCACCATTATCTCTTTCTCTAGATGTTAACCCTTATTTCTATGTTAACTATGGGATAAGGTTCTGAAGAAATGCACCAAATTGGTCAATCCATCTCTTTGCTTTGCGTTAACAAAAGCAGAATATTAACGGTGAACAGTTGATGGACGCTATCAACACATTCCTCTGACTAGCCATCTCTCCATCTCAGCAGTATTACGTTTTAATAGCTAATTTCAGCTGTTTATTCAGCTTTCAATGTGAAACAAACGACGCCGGTTTGTAAGATAGCACACTTCAGCAAATGTTACTCATTTATGGTGAAACGCGTAACGAGGTGGCAGCGGCATGAATCTGTCGAAACAAAAGGTCATATTCTAGGACATTTATTAATCTCTTATTAGCTGTCTATGTAATTTCAAATACTTTAATTTAAAAATCTGAACTTAATATTTACATCGTATTATGCCTAATTATTTCCATTATTAATCAATTATTTAATGTTTATCGTATGCCCGGAGAGCCTGTTAACGAACTTTTTTTCGTTGTTATGGTGGCAGCAGCAGAAGGACTGAATATGAAGTTTTTGAATTCGTGCGTTACATGACGGTGGGAAAAAAAAAATCTCAGGTTAAAAAAATAGTCATAAACCCCTTTCCCCTCTGTATATAATTGTGATGTAATGACGATACCATGATTAATTGTAATTTCAATGGTTAATCAAAGTAGAATGCAGGTTGTTCCATAAGACATCTTATCAGTTTTCATATCTCCTAGTAGCTGGCGTGGCGTTCAGAACTCTGAACGTCTGTTCATTTGTGCTTTGAGCTTTATGAACCTGGGACCCTACTTTAAGCGATGAAAATAAAAATCGTATCTGCTTAAGTAATTCCTGTACCAGTTAAAAACTGCTGCCCTATACAGTCTTTTCAATTCAACTGTGTTATAGGCGCTCCACTCTCCCACGAAATATCTCACATTTTAAGCATTAGGACTACTACTGGGCGCCTATAATTTTATTATATATCTGTCATTATACTAATAATAATTCGTTAGTGAATGATTAGTACTTGGCCAACATTAAGTGATTGCTATTGTTGGAAATTTTAATACACAGAATGATCCGTTTAGGTATGGATAAAATTGAATATTAATAAAAGTCATTATGATAGTAAAACATATTTCTTCTATATGCTTAAAACATAGGAGTTTTCATATATTGTACTGGCAGTAATCAACTGATAATCATGAAGAATGTGAATCTAAAATCGTAAATGATTGAAATTGCTACTACAAATCAACCAAATATGTTCTTTGGTATGCTAAATTTGAACAGTGTTCAACGAAAAGTTCGTTGTGAGTATGGTATGCGTAATATATCTAAACACGATTCTATATTGTTGTGGTATCGAACATTTGAAGAAACAGATTTTATATATATAAGCAGGTGATCTCAGGCGAAACCCAGAACAAGAAGCAGCTATATGTGAAGCCATGACAAGGAATTCTAAGAAAAGTTTAAGCTAGCTCTTTTAAGCGTTCCTTCCGTATAAGCGAGTAGTTTCAACTTACGTTTTATAACAGAAGAGTGGGTGGAGACTTCCATAATTACAATAGTGTGTAATAACAGGAGAGCACGATGTGAACAGTTTGGAATCCGCGGTGTCACGCATATACTCTTAGACTTAGATGATGCTTTATTAATATAGCAAACATTTTGAGTTTACATCTTCTATATTTTCCCACTTGAGCGCTCTTTGCATCACTCTCAGAATTTTCTCGTTTATTTTTCCTAATTGTCAACCGTTATATAATTACCACCAAATAGGAATTAGCGGAAGCCGACTACCGTTAAGTTCGCGAATAGGCACCACTAAAACCTAGATAGGTTTAAGTTTCACGAGGTTCCTTATAGTAACGACTACTTACTAACGTAGGTTAGGTTATATGTTCACTTAAGTTTGGTTTAAGAAATTTTCCTTAATTCCGCTTTCTCCCTTATTCCTACTACTGTGTGCTATCAAATGCATTTTATCGCACAATCGGAAAGAGTATATTGGTTGTTCGTATGTCTCGTAGACTGTCCACAAGCAACATTTGAATCTCAACTGCCGAGACTAGTTTTTTTTCACTTAGTGCATTTCTTGCTGTGAGTATAAACGTGATGTCAACAGACTACGTCGCCGTTTTCTCCTTTTTGCTCCGATTTTAGCTATAAAAACCGATGCACATTTTGGGGCAGGTGAGTGTGTAAACGAATTCATATCATTTCCAAATAATTATTTTTGTGTTGTGTTAATAGATAATACAAACTGCATTCTACTCTCAAGAAATCCCCTCTTTTCAATTAGAGCATGGTTCTTTAACTTTGTACTTCACGCATTTCTTTTACATTAAATGCTAGAAAATGAAGAAGCCCTACTTTAGAACATTTACTTTAATATGCGTACACATATGGGTAAAATAGGTATTACGTATATTCATACAAATACATAAACATATTATATTTAAAAACTTATGTACGCTTCTCTCTAGCAAATAGATTTTTATTTCTTGAATTCATCGACGATACAGTTTCCTCTGATTAACCAATCCTCTGAGGTGGATTGGATGTGCCAAAAGAAAAAGTGTATTATTGGAAGTACAGAAGAGCTAAAACAAAACGTTTCAGCAATGATAATGATAATAACAATAAACAACAGCAATGATGCTCAATGCTTATCTTTTAATTCTGGAGATAATCGCGGGACTCCATGGCGATATGGTCAGCATTATGCATAACTACTGACTATAATAACAATAATAATAATAATAATAATAATAATTATAATAATAATCCACGTGAAGAATATTACTATTTTATTAAATTCAGTTACGATTGTGACGAAAATGCACCTGCTGCTGATGATGGCTATTCTCTGCCATCTCCATTTCTCTTCTTGAATTCTGGAGAACAGAAAAATGACACTATTAACTTTAGAGAAAATTTTTGCTTTGTCTTTAAATGACGTAAGCAATGATATTCACTGTTCATCAACGTTTCTATTACAAATGTTCTTTTTTGGAATTAACCGAGGGCGTTTAACAAATTATAGTGACCAAAACGGAGTGTTATGCTTTTTTAAGAATCTAATTTAATGAAATTAAGTTTACTTACCTATATTAAATGATTTTTGCATTCTCGTTCTTTTCTCTTTTCTTTGATTTTCTTCTTTCTTTTAAAATATATCATAACCTTCCCAACTATTCATACATAAATATCGTCTTCTATTGTTATATAGACATATATAACAATAGACAGGTGCAGAATCGCAGGCTTCTATCAGCATAGGGTGTGCTGCCAACAAATAAAGATGAGCACAAGTAGTTCTCTTGCCTGAAGCAGAGCAGGTAACCTTGTCATACCTTCCGTGTGTACCAAGGTTGACCAGACCATTAATTTTGTAGAAAGCAAAGCAGGATTATGTTTCATAGAATTTGATTCTGCTCACACTGTTGGAAACGTTTCACTAGAACACTTGAAAAAATACTTTTTTTCTTCCGGGAATGTGTCCTTTTGTTAAAATGCCGGGTTAATTAGAATTTCAAATTCGACTGAACTCAGAATCGGATATATTTTGCATGCTGTTTCTGTTGTTAGTATCGTCATCATTACAGTCATGCAGCAAAACTAACCCAGTGTTATAAATTATTAAACTTTTATTTTCTTCTACATTAAATTAAAGTAATTAAAATAAATATGTTAGTAGTAAAACTTTATTACCCATACTTACAGGAGCTTCTCGCGGAATCCAAAGTTAGTTTTTAAAGCTACTTTATAAAAATAATAACAGATGATTTATTTATTTTTATTTTATCTGGTCATACATTTTGGACTTTGCAAGTTCCTATACACTTTTTTCTTCGTCTGACAGTAGTGCTTTCATTGGTTAAATATTTCTTCGACATACGCATCATTAATTGGAATGGTAAGCACATGCTACGTTATGCTGGACAGTTTTGGTGCATTTGGAAATTAATTTTAAACTTCTTCACTGCTTAATTTAAATATCTGAACGAAAACAATTTTGACTAAGGCAATAGAGCACTCAGATAATTTTTTACCCATTGTGGCTGAAATTGTATCACTTATTTAAATATTGTAATAATCTGTCATAAACCACAGCACAGTCTTTCGCCATACACTGTTTACGCATAGTTTAGGTTCCTATGTAAATAAACCAAAACGTACTGCTGCTGTGATTGAGTGATTTAGAACACTAATTTCCCCCGTGCGGCAGATTCTATTAAATGTCACGGTAAACTACATGACTTTTGTACTATTACGCCACACATCAGTCATCTTTCGCTCAAGAGAAATTGTGTTCTTGTGCAAATACCAACAGAATATGCCTGAGATGAACATAGAATTGCGTGTACTAGGCGAGCGGCCATGTTGCAGAAAACTAACACTTCTTATCAATCCTGTGCATGCGTTTCATGATTGCCATGTTAAATTTGCTTCATTGCTGCTACAGAGGCATTTTTCAAACCATTAGAATATTAACTTAACGTACAAAGCTGAAAACTATAAGAATAGCGACGTTTAACAGAAATTTGTTTTGACTTTTTTTTTTGTTTAGTTTTCAATATGCCTATTACACCCACTTTATAATAACACCATCATGTTTAACACACTTTGCACTTGTATATATCCATTTGTAACCATTCTTTATATCGAGTCATCCAATCATCTGATGACAAACGCGGTAACGGAGGACTGCATTGGTCAATAAGCATTCATTCACGGCCAGCCTGACTACATTAGAGTAGGGAAGATCGAGGCAACACAAAAGAAGGGGTTAAAACAACAGTGATAATTTAAAAATTCGCGCTTAATGTACTCATATGTCGTGAAAAGAAATGTCTGTCTACCTTCGTTTTGCGTACATTTCTAGCATCTGCGTGTGAAATTTCTCATTATCTTTCTTAATTCCCTTTGCGAATGGGGAATAGAATAATTATACCTAGTATTTGCCATTTAGTATTCTTAGCAGGCTTAATTAAAACACTTACTGTTTCTTTCACTATTCAAACGCGATATTCAAGGCCAACATAGTAGTTCGGTAGATCCGCCCGTAGCAACTTTTATATCCCGACTGACACAATGCAGTCCCCCACCGCCGCAATGGTCATCAAATAATTGGATAAGCCAATTCTTCTGTACCACTCGTCGCGAAACGTACTCAGTATTGCCTATGTATTTGAAAATGTCTACAGAATAAATTTATCACAGAGTTATCCTTTATTGAACCGTACTGCATAATCAATATCATATGGGCAATAAACTGTATACCAGAATCACTATTGCGTTTAGTGTGTTGAAAAAATTGCTCCTTGTGATGGAAGATTTAAACTTTCTCTTATATCGCTGGTGAATATTTTCTCCTAAGCGAGATTTATTGATTTGCTTAATATATCGCACGGAGTAGCGAAATAAGTCAGTAATATCTAAGATTTCGGCATTTTATTATAAGCTGCTACGATTTATGTGTATAAAGTTGTAAAAATTGTCAAAAAAAATGTACACATTGTTAGCGTATAAACAACAAACGTTCTAATATTTGTTAAGGTAGTAGTATGCATTCAGGGGAAGCGAGTGAAGCACTGTTCGATAACAATTTATTTTGCATTGTGGTATCACTATTACACATATTACCCCCCCCCCAAAAAAAAACTTCGATTAAGATACGCTGAAAACACGAAGGAGCCGAAGCAATATTGACATATCATCGATTTAATCCGTGTAGACAGCTGCACGCGCACCACATTGAGATCGGGAAAATCTGTTCATTTAAAGGGAAAATAGAAGCCTGCGCGTTAACAATCTAATATTCGGTTCATATTTTGTTCTTTCTATATTAGTTAGAGGGTTGCAATAAGCGTATTGATGTTACAATATTTCATTTTCGTGTTTTTGATTACTTGATTATGTACGAAGAGATTCAATATTCAGATTTTAGTAAAAGTGTCGACTTGGATTAAAAAAGAACGTTTTAAAAATTCTTTACAACTATTCTATCACAGCAAACCCTAAATTATTAAACATGGGATACCAAAGACTAGTAAACATGGTTCAAAATTGCAATACTTTTAACTATACATTATACAGTCTTCTACCTACCCTAAAATGTAAATGGTTAGCCAGATGTAGCGTTTGCTTGCATTATCTGTTATTTGGAAAGGTAGAAACACTAGACGGATCAAAACTAGATTCAAACATTTAGGAAATTTGGTGATCTACAGCCAAACATATATTGATCGTTAACCATTGTCATCCGTTTATAAATGTTGCTGCTGTGGGGAGAAATGGATACTTGTGACCAGCTGAAAAATGAAATATTCTTGCATAGTCAAAATATAAAGCGGAAGAGGAACGTACATAAAACACTTGTCAGCGAGTTTCGAGTGTGTCAGAGACTTAAGAGCATTTTTCTGAATGAGCAAGTGGCTATGACTAAACAGAACTGTTACGATTAGGTGTATATTGTGTGCTATGACCCTGTGGAATTATTAAAATATACTACTATGCCCCTCTATTATTGGGGAATTTAGAATATTTACAATCGAATATATCTCATCAAAACTATCGGCTCTCAGAGTTATTAAATACGAAAATAAGGAGGTTAGATGTAGTCGTCTTAGTTGATAGAAGCACAGATGTAACAAACAAAATTTAGTTTTATATTATTGTACGTTATTATACATATATATGTGAGGGGGTAATATAAGAAAGGTTTTTAGAATTCTGAGATATAATGACATACAACACGTTCAGCATATTGCAGAACTTCGTTGGCATTTCATATAATTCGCACAAAACGAGAAATTGATTGCAAATATGTGATGTGATTGCTATGGCAGGAAATTTAAGACGTGTTCAAGCACTAACCAAAGCAAACATCTTGTGTTTACTATTATACCATGTTATGAATCCCGTTTTGTCTCAAAATACCAGCCAAATAACTGAATGCAAGGGTTTTTAGTGCGCTGAATGAGCTTGCAGAATTTTTTTCAAGATACTCAAAATGTTTTAACTTCTTTTGAAAGTATTTTTATAACGCCTTCTTCCAAATGTCTATATCCAACACCATGAAAATATACTTCAAGGCTAAACATGGTGTATAGGAAGAGAAATCAAATTTTTATGAAATATTAGGACACTCCATATATCTGTGGATGGTTTTCTGTCAGTTTTGAAAGACTGCAGGATCATTTTGCTTTTAAATACACACTGGCGGAAATGAACTGTGTTGCACAATGAAAGCCTTGACTAAATGCTTCTTATACTGCATGATACTTTGCCGGGTCGGTCCTGGTGGTGTAATGGTTACCATACTTGCCTCCTACGCCCAAAACGCGGGTTCGAACCCGGCCAGGATCGATGGATTTTCTCGGGCGTAAAAATCCTAAGTATGGCTTCCTTCGGAAGGGAAGTAAAGCCGTGAGTCCCGTGTCGTACATTTACGGCACGAAAAAGAACCTCAAGCCTGAAAGAGAGGCCTCTGAGCAAAATTTGTCGGCCGTTTCACGCCCTGAGTTGAATGGGACGCTGATAACCTGAGATGTTAAAGAGCGTCCATAAATAAACCAATAAAAAAAAAATACCTTGCCGGTTGGTAATTTTATTGAAGGTATGAATGAATGAATGAAGAATGAATAAATAAATATAAAGGTAATGCGATAAAGTGATGGGTATTGTTTGTGAATAACAATGTATTGATTCCGGAATACATTACGTAGAATGAAGAATAAAAGATGTCCACTGGATGTGCACCATCTTTTTAACTTTGATAACGGTCGCATAACACTGATCAACAAAATGAAATTAGTTTTAATCTCCAGATGTTAAACTGTGCCCATCTAATTAATTTTTTCATACTGATTTCAGAAACAAATAGATTTTAAATTATAACTTGCATTAAATTTATAGAGTCAAGCACTGTTTTATCACCAAATGTTTTTACACAAACAGCTTTAATATATGAAATGCAAACTTACAGCGCTGTTTAAAACTTAGTACCTGGATCAAATTCGAAGTAGAATTGAATATTAGAAATACTTAGCATACACTTTTCTTTTATACACTTTATCTGAATTATTGTGATATGGCGTCCAATAGTGGACTCTTGCCAGAAGTCTGGTAACTTTTTTTATCAATTCAATGTCTTGGTGAAATCTTTGAAACATTTCGTTACTGAATTCACCAATATTGGTCGGGAAAAACTTTACATGCAAGTGCAAGAAATGCAGTTTGAATGAAATGCGATAGCCGATTTCTTTATAGACATCCAACAACTCCTGCAATCTTTGCCTGTATCAGGGGTATGTTTTGCTCAGAATGTTCATACAAAGCCATTTTAAGTTTTTCCAAGCTCTCACTCAAGATTTCTTCAAATGATTTCTCTTGCATGGTCTATGGTCTCACTAATAAACCTTCCTTTGTTTTGCAGCTAATATCCCACATTCATGTTATCATAATATGTTTTTATCAAATGTGCGCAATGGACTGGGCACGAAAGGTTTTAAGTTCCATTATGTAGAGGAACTTGCTATTTTAGTTTCTCAAAGAGGCTGTTCACACCATTACAGAAAACCATTCGATCTTCCACAGAACATTTTTTTCTCTAAAAGTGTTTTTCGTGATCTGTAATAGTAGATTTTGGCACCTTTCTCAAAAAGTTATTTTTATTTTAGTCCTGAGGTTAATAATTCTACTTTATTTTTAGACTGTGTAAAGTCTCTTACAAGATCATCCAATTCAAAAATCTAAATTTTTGCGGTTCAGGACTGGGCACCCTAGGTCTATATTCAACATGAGCCTTCTGACAGCTGATGAACACCGTCACTTTCATTATACATTTCAATATCTGAAAAATTAGAACTAGCAAGTTGTTTCATTGCAGATTCAAGATTTGGATGAACAATTATATGCTTGTTCATTTTCTTGATATACACTGAACAGTAACAAGTCGCTGTGGTTTTTGGTTCCCGTCAAATCATTGGAACAGAAAATAACATCGACCGTTTTGGGAAAGGAGGGGGGCGCCCAATTCTCTAATCCTGCTAAACGAGACTTACGGGCTTTATCCTGATCTCCAAGTGCACAGTCAAAATATAATTGGTAAAGTTTCTGGTATTGAGGGGTGATCGTAGGCCTTTATGATATCTATCGTAAACGAACCACATGGTAGCAAAATCTGTTCGGATAGGCAAGCAAAAAGGCATTTAAAGTCTGAAAATAGGTAATAATATAATTAAAATAGCATTTTTTTAAAAGTGAAAACAGAGGGCAACATCACTCTTTATTAATGAAAAAGGTTTTTAGGAATACCTAATAATTTTTTTATTACCTAATTAAAGTACTTAGGCTTATTTTTCTTGGTTACAAGCAACAAAAAGATGTTTTTTCAAGGCATCAAACGTCATAGTAGTTAGCCGCTTGTCAGAGAGAACATTTTTCAACATGAAAAAAAAAAAAAACTGCAACTTCCACTTAAGTGATTAAAGCATATTTGGACTCGTACAGTTACAACAGAACGTTCGCCTTCCAGGACATCATGGAAATGTTGATCAAGACAAAGTAAAGTAGTTTTGAATAGTCCTGGTGAATGTGCAAAAGAGGCGCAATGGTTTCTGGTCAGTTCATTTTCTGTTTATGCGTTTATGGGGAATCAGGTTAGTATTTGTTTTACTTCCGTATTGAAGGGACGGTTTATTGCACAGCTGTACTGCTGTCATCTTTCTCGCTTGCAATTGTTTGTTACATTTATGCAGCTGTGAAGTTCCCTCACCATAAATATCCTAGAATTGTCTGGCGCAGGTCAATACAAGGTTATTCGGCAGGACTATTCAAAACTACAGTGCTTCCCTCATCCTCTCTATTTCTATACCCGAGGTAGCCATGCGTTCCTTTCGCTAATAAAGGAGCTGCTATTTAAAGAGCCTTAGTGAATGGGTTGAGGAGAAAAACTTTGACTGCTTGAAAAGAAATAAAGGTGTAACAAGATTCCCAATAGACATTTTTGTGAGGTGAACATGCTATTTCATTTTTATAAACCTTAAAATAGGCTACAGAAGCTAAAATAGGCAACAAAAATAAAATAAAATAAAATAAAAACTGATCCTATCGACCCCAATCTACGGAACCATGTTCATTTTTATCGTACTCTTAAGTATATCCAGGCATATAAAAAGACATTCTGCCTAACTTTCGAGCTCTGGTAATAACTGATTTTTCCCACGCATTTATCGCAGTGTACTGTGTACTGTGCTGCGGCTTTGTAAATGAAGGCTTATGGTTCGTATCTTACTTGTTCATATACAATAAAAGTTAAGAGAAGCAAGATGAAAGTTTTCCGTAGTAGTAATAATGCGAAAATTGCATAAACTTGTTTCAACGAATACGATATCTGGAAGATAAGATATTAATTTAAAATGTAGAAGACTTAGCTTGTAGAACACAACATAATTTTTTATTCATTATGGGACACATCAGGCATTCTGACCTAACCCCTATAAGAAGGAGTGGATTTTTGGAATGTAAATGAGATATGATTATGCATATGCTTCAATAATATGTGCCATGCACAGGAAAGACTGCTGGTTCTCGCGAAATATAAGAAGGTAAATATAAAGGAAATTAAAAATAAACAAAACAATACATCTGATAGGAAAAATAACTGAAAACAGAATTGTAGTCAGCATGTCGATGCTTTCCTCATAGTCCAATTACTTTTATTTGTTTTTTTTTTACTAGTGTAATTAGCATGAGAGATATAGGAGTTCAGAGAGAGCCCAGAAAATGGGCTGTAGGGAAATGACTGCAGAACAAGTGATGAAAAGATGCACACTCAGAACAATAGTTGCAAGAAGAGCAGATACAGATCATTTCTAACAAATGAGAAGACAATTTTTGCTTGTTTGATTGGTTCTGGCGAATAGGCAAACGGCAACAGTTCAAATGTGGGAAATAATTAAGGCAGAATAGCCACGAACGAACGATTGGGAATAGTTTACTTGAAGCTGGGCCGAGACTTCGAGTTTGCATATGTTGTGTATCTTTGACAGATAGAGACTAACATGATCTAAAGTCAGATTAAATTGTTTGAGTGGCTTTCTGTGGTACTCAGGGAAGATCGACTTCGTGGTGGTGAAAAGACTCATTCTCGGGAGACATACTTCTCCAATTCCGAGAAATTATAGCAAGGGAAGCAGTTGGATATGACGAGAGGATTGATTTGATCAAGAAAAACTGTATATCCCCTAGTGTGAGGTGAGAATGGTATGCCCTATGTCATACGCTTCAATTTCATAACCAGCATACAAAATGGCATTCTCCAGCAAAATAATGCAAGACACCCCCCCCCCCCTAGAGACACTCTGACTGGTCTGCCCGTTCTCTGATTTGTTACCCATAGGCAGCCTTCAGCCAGAAATCTCTTAATAACTGACACTGCAAGCGTTTCAGCATGGTAAGAAATCCCTCAAGAGGGCATTCGGAGACTTTTTGATTCCATGCCATGACGAAAGTGAGAGCATTTCTATACCCGTGGTGGTCACAGCTGATAACAATGTGGATATGTATTCATTTCCAAATACAACGAGTTATATCATTTAATAATTATTATTGATGAATATCTCCACAACATTTTATAAATATACTGGTAGCGCTTTATGTGCTACATACTTTATCAGAAACAAACAAGTGATGTTCTGTACTGTCAAAAGAAAAATTTCAAAACATTTGCTATGTAATAGTCAACATTATGCAACGATAGTGAAGTAGAAACCAAGAAAGTATAAACTTAAGAGGAGCTATTTGGAACCCGGCTTTCAAGATTATTCTAGGATACAATTTTAATGCTTACGTAAAAAAAGCAGGAATTGTATTCTAAAGTTTTTCTTGAAACTTTTTTCCCAGTCTATTGGTTATCTATGGAAGATTCTTTGGTGGCAATCGACCGAGCTCATTGTGTTGTACAGCAATGAAGAGCTTCAAAATAAAAGCATTTTCGAACTACCAAAACTACCGAACACTGATTGACTCAACGTTAAAAGAAAAATTTAACAATTTGTAAGATTTACGTATACAGTTTCTCTCAGTAGGTATATCTTCAGTAGAGAGAACATTTTCGGCTTTAAAGAGAATAGTAACTATTTATTCCATTCATTTATTGTATCTATACTATATATACTATTGCATCCATGTTTTGTTTTCACCTGGTTACAATAGCCTCCAGAGTTCCAGCCGTCAGGTCAAGCATGTAGATTCACCAAAACGATGTGCAGCATACAGCATTAAGCAGAAGCTATTCACACAAGATGGATGGCCGTTGTATTGCATGTTCCACTTTGTCTGACAAATGGAAAAGCACGTTTTACAGATTTTTATTCTTAGATACAATAAGTTGAATTACTATGTTACATGAGAAAATGGTGCTAGACTGTATCTACCATGTTTTTAATATTCGCAATACTAGTTTTTATAAATTTCATTATAATTAAGCGTTTGTAGCACCTTATAATGATGCAAAAAACTAATGACATGTGATAATTCACTATGCCTGTTTATCCTTCTCATGTGGGGAAAAATCATACAATGTAAAAGGCCTTAACTCTGCCAGGACTACCACTACCACCACCAACAATAATAATAATAATAATAATAATAATAATAATAATGATGATGATGATGATGATGATAAAATGTACTCCAGTACTCCAGGAACTCTACTGGAGAAGAAGGGCTATCTCATTTAGGAATTATTTCTATTAAAGTACGCCTATTAGTACTAAAAAGATAGGACAAAAAATTCTTTTTGGAAGTATCAAATTTGTAGCTTCCGTTGATGTTGGTGACAGACTCTATTATAAGTGAATTTGAACATTATTTATTTGATAAGGCCTAAAATATGCTTTCGTGATAGCTTAAAAATTAGCGTTTTTTATTTATTTATTTCCAATTGTGGTTTTTACCAGAGTTGATGCGCAATTGTGTACGGAACGCTTTGTCAATGCTTTACTATTTGAAAGGTCATCGCACCCCATTGCAGACCGCCACGGGTGCCGAGGTCGTTAAGACGCGGAGTCGTGAGCGGGAGGTCTGGGGTTCTAATCCCACCAGGACCGCTCTCCCTTATTGAGGCCTTTTCCAGATTTTCCTCGATCCTCATAAATGGCAAATGCCGGGAGGTACTCTTAACTTAGGCCTGGAATTCTTCCTACCTTTAAAAAACCTTTCCCAATTTATCATTTCATTTCACGTATCATTAGTGTCCATCGCCTGTGATGCGTCAATATAAAAACGGGCGTTAAAACACCAATTAAAAAAAATAAATAAATAAAAAAACGCCACTGCAGGAGAGACTTGATTTTGAAAATGTACGTTTGGGATTATTCGTGCCGCATATTTATAACATGCAATGTCACTAACTAGTTAGCGGATTTTTAAACGACTATTATTATTGTGCCATGTGCACATAAAATTGCTGGTTTGCAACTTCATATACTCTTTCGCAGGTGTTACAGAAAATAAATTGCCACATGAACATATCTTTCAACACGTTGACGCAAACGAACGCTGTCATTTTGTTTTACTTTTCCAACAGTTTATACGATTATGGAATACTCCAATCACATTGCTTGCAACCGAAGGGTAGTGTCCGGGAGAGAAGAGAGGAAAAAAAGTACCTATTTAATTCGGGGAAGTCCCGTAGTAACGCGAGAAGCATGACTCAACAGCCCTCTTTACCGTGTCTTTCATCACAGCCATGGTCAGAATATTTGTTATCCACAAGCTGTTATAAATATGCGATATTTATGTTAATGAACATATTTACTTTTAGACGACATACAATTCGGTATTTTGAGACTAAAGTGCCCAACTAGAACCTCCTTTAAGTATGGAGAATGTATATGACAGAAACAAATAAAAAATAAACAAAATAAATATATAATAAAAATAAACATATAAATTAACCTGTAAACCTGGGCCATAGCTATAAACAACACATCATAATAACTATATTATAGCAACATAAAACAGTAAAATCTGGGATTTGATAATCAAGTATACCTGGAAATTAAATTTCAAACTCACACTGCCCTGATATCTCGCAATGCTAATACTAATGGATTCGGGCTGAAATTGATGCAGCATTATACAATATGTTTAAAACCCTTCTTTCATTTAGATGGACGATTTTGCGAGTAAGAAAGGAGAGAAGGAAAGAGTTACAATATTGTATACAATAATAGAGGTAGCCAAAGATATATCTTGAGTCTATTTAATGCATATACAATTAATTCTAAAGGCAAAGTAACCCTATTCAAATAACAGAATTAAGTTATGTAGTGAACAAAATAATACTAACATTGGCTTTTGTACATGACTTTGTTGTGCTAGTTAAGAGTCTACAGCAAAAATTTGTATATGGAAAGAAGGAAAAAAGAGAAGATAAATAATAATAATAGCCCTCAACCATCATAATAAGCAAACAAAAAGTATATACATTATTCATTTAGAAAGAAAAACTTGGAAAATGTACAAATTTAAATACATAGAATCAATATATAAGTAGTGAAAATGAGATGGATAAATTAAATAATTATTGCTAATTGACTCGTACAACTTTATTGGCCATCTCATAACTTATGACCAAAATAGTTAAAATTAATAATTAATAGAGAGTAGTTTTCTACATTAAAATTATGTAGAGATTCTTATTCATAACCAAGACAACTGAATGGAATTACAAAATATTTCTTTTACAAATTTTATGCTATACTATTATACAAATTCTTCATTATTAAGTTCTATTCATCTCAGATTTAAATTTTTTATTAGTAATTATTTTTGTAGTTAACTTTTTGTAACAGATTTAACATTTCATGCCTGTTGCCATCGATCTCTGAGATGATGAATGGATTGAATTAATTGAGGAGGATACAAATTAGGAGTTTATTATCATTTTGAAGGCTTCTATAATCATCTCTTCAAAATCAAGGGAAATATCAGAGAAAATTTCAGGCAAAATTCAAACTTGTGCCCTGCTCCTTCTGCTTTTGCAGCTGATTACATATCAATGCTTTAGGCTTACAAAACTGAATAAATAACAATAACTAGTCTTAAAAACAGAATTAGCACTATTGAGGTAATTTGCCTACTAGTACATGATGAGGCAGAACAAATTTCCAGAAGACTATGGCAGAATAGGATTACTAATAAACATCCTAAAGGAAGATCCAGACTTGATAAGGTCAATTAAAGAAATTTTCAGGAATAAAGGCTTGGAGTTTGACACTATAACATTGACTAACAAAGACTGCTGCCACTACTACAACTTAGGTTATAGAGATATGACTAAATAAGATATGTACAAATAGTCTTAAAAATAAGATTCTAAAATTCATGATGCAGCATCTGTAGTGATGTGTGTTTTGGAAATAGTGATTTCCTTGAAACAAGCATTACTTAATGCTTTTATATGCAGGATGATATTATTTATTAAATGGAATTCTGTACAGGCATTTAAAAGAACAATTTTTTCTTAAGAAGGCTACATCTGGAATGACATTTGACTTATGTAAAAATTTATGTGGAGAGAATTAATTCTGTTTCCCTCCAAAGATCTTATTGATACACTTTTCAGAAAAGACAATGATTCTTTGACATATAATGAAATATTGAATATATTACTGTGCATTGTTGTTTGGTTTGTTTTTAAATACCTAAATGCTATGTAGCATTAAGGTTATCATTTAAGGTTTTACACTCCACAATTCCTTGGCCATTATCTCTGTTAATGTATTGTTAATACTGATCATAAAAATGTCCTTAGGTTAGACAGACATGTAATAGCCTTAATTAAAATAAGCATTACATTCAATAATAACAGATAAATGAATAAAAGATACGTTAAGTGTATGGAATATTCTATACCACCTAAATGGGTCAACTTCCTGTCAACAAAGTGGGCTCCTGAAAAGGATAGCACTGTTTACCACAACATCATAGGCATTCTATATCCTTATGCAGGTTAAGCCCAAGTGGGTAGATATATTTGCAACATCCCACAGGCTGGCTTACATTCAGCCAGTCATTTCATCCCCTTTTCAACCTCACTGTATTGAATCCTTTCTTTCTTTTTTTAACTGGTAATTTGGTATAGGATGCAAAATATTTAATACACTTTAAGTGTATCTGCTTCAATTTTTCTTTTACATTTTAAAACTATATACCTACTCTTGTATTGCTAGGGTTTAGCAGCTCATTCATGATTTGAACAACTTTGCTGAATTTAGCTTTGAAGAGAATTTTGAGAAAACAAATATTAGAAATGTGATAGTATTTCCATGTACACATGCTGTATGCCCAGGAAAGAAGAGAGACAGAAATAGAGTATGACCTAAAGTTTCTGTTAACGCCCAGTACAAAGTAATTGCTTGCTCTGTGCATGTGATAATTGCTTTAAGTGGCATTCTATGTGATTTGGCACATTAATGTTTGCTAACTACAAAATGCAAAGCAAACTAATAAACAATAAGGTAACTAATTAATATAAACTCATTTTCAACTCAATATTCACAAACCCACATGGGATGCCTAGCACTGTTAGCATTTGCAACAGTTTACTTCTCCTATGAATGGAAATAAAGTTTAACTGATGAATTAAGGCATCAGAGAAAAGCACAGTTTTACTGGGTGCACGAATATAACCATAATTTAAAAAATATCTTTGGAAAATGAGTTTTGGACACAGGCCCATTTACCTGAAGTATCAAACTGTATTTATCCCATTCATAATGATTGTACGATCATATTTATCACATTTTCTGAACAACTTGATGAATTTATTCAAACTGCTAGCTCATTAATGAAATTTTCTTGTCCTTTATGCCGCCACTGCCGCCACCGCCACCACCACTACTACTACAGACCTTTAGTGCAGGAAATAAAATAAATAAAAACAAAGCTAAAACTATATCCTAGTCAGACAGAAAATACTGGTATTTCTAGAACATTTGTTGCAGGCATGTAATAAATTCCAACATTAATTCAATTTGGAATCTAACACGGTGAAACACGTATTAATAATCTCTTCTAAGTGAGCTATTTAGAACACTCTTTATGGTTTCATTTATTGCAGATTTACCATCTATCAGCAAATAAGAAATTTAAAAAAAATTTAAAGCAGCATAATATCACCTTAGCACTTCAAAACCAATACAGTGTAAAACATTTATTGAAATTAAAGAAAACAAATTCCAGGCCTAAAGAAAAAAAAATATGGAACTTATCACATTAACTGTCAGGATTGTGAAAAAACCTAGGAAAAACAAAGAGAAATAAAGACATTAGGTTCAAGAGGCATTTGAGAAACATCCGTTACAAACAAATAGAAAAATCAGCTGTGGCAACACATTTTTGGAACAAAAATCATGAAATAGAAAAAGAAATCAAGTTATTAAAAACGATTCAACAACCAAAAGAATTAAACATATAGGAAAGGATTCATATGAAAAAAATATGAACGAAACTTAATGAATTTTGACATCCCAAAAGCAGATAGCTCTTTGTTCAAGTTTATCACAGGGCCACCAGAGTCAACCCAGATACCTACCAACCTAACTTTTACGAATGATCCAACAGTCATTTGACAGCTGAGGATGTGGACAAGAGTTCACAAAACATGTCCTGAGTAAATCTTCAATAAGTGCAGCCATAAAGAGTGTTCTAAATAATTTAACTCAAGAGAGATTATTGTTATAAAGCTTTGATTTGAAAGTTTTAGGAAATATTGGGTAAAGTCCACTGTCTTACATTATCGATGTTAAAGAGATTTTACATTTTCATATTAGGATAGTCAGTCCTGGTGGTGTAATGGTAATCATACTTGCCTCCTAAACCCAAGATCTCGGGTTTGATCCCAGCCAGAACCAGTGGATTTTTTTTGGGCATAAAAATCCTAAGCATGGCTTCCTTCATGGGAAGTGAAGTAAAGCCATGGGTCCTGTGTCATACATTTACGGCACGATAAAGAACACCAAGTCTGAAAAGAGAGGCCTCTGAGCAAAATTTGTCAGCTGTTTCATATCCTGAATTGAATGGGATGCTGATGACCTGAGATGTTAAAGAGCTTCCGTAAATAAACCAAATAAAATATATATTAGGATCATCATAAATTGCAACTCATTTAGACATATCTGCACACATTTTACCTGCTTTATCTTCTGGTGTTAGTGAATTTGCAATCTAATTAGTGTTAATGGATATCATTGTATGATTAGTTGAACTACACACTCTTAAAGCTTCACTTACTTTTTATAAATGTATGGAACCGGTTTCGAGAACATTTTGTTCCCATCTTCAGCCATGCTAAGGTTCAACTGTCGGATCATTCGTTGAGCTGTGGGAATGTATATTCTGCTCTGGTGGTGGTGTGATAAACTTGTAGTTTATGTTTTCATCCCCGACAATGTCGAAGTTCATTATGCTGTTTTTGTATTTGTAGATGTAGATTTTCTCCCAGGTTGCTAATTCCGTAGGTCCTTGTACTGATTTTAATAATTTTGTTTTATTTATTATGTCGTGATTTTGTGTCCAAAAATGATATGCTACTGCTGATTTCTCTATTTGCTTGTACTTTATGTTCCTGAAATGTTCCTTTAACCGTGTGCCAATGTTTCTCTTTGTTTTCCCTATGTAGATTTTTTCACATTCTGCACAGTTTATTTTGTAAATACCTGATTTTTCTTCTTGTGGAATACTGTCATTAACATTATCTATCAGCAAATTTTGAACATTAAATCTATTAATCGGTGCCAACCTGATATTAAAATCTTTAAGAATATTCTGAAATTTTTTTGTGGCCCATGGATGATATGTGAATTTTTTAAAAGTAAGTTTATCTTTTTTTGCTGAAAGTGTTGTGGTTTCTTTGATATGTTTTTGTCTCTTGAATTTCTGCACCTTTTTATGTACTAGTTCTTTCTTAAAACCATTTTTAACTGCTGTTTCTTCTATTTGTTTGTATTCTTTAAAATATTCTTCTTTGCTAATTTGTAGGTTAACTAGCCGGTGTGTTAAACTGTTAATTACTGCATGTTTGTGTGCTGTAGGGTTTAAACTGTCAGCTTTGATGTGATTATCTGCATGTGTATTCTTTCTGTATATTCCAAATTTAAGTTTTTCTTGGCATTTCATTATTTTAATATCCAGGAATGGCAGCATGTTATCTGTTTCTATTTCGTATGTAAATGAAATGTTTTTATCTTGAATATTTAGAAGTTTTAAGGCATCGTCAATGAGTTTTTTGTCAACTATGGCAAATATATCATCCACATATCTGTACCATACCTTAAATATGAATGGTGTTATTCTCTGAAAGCATATTTTAGTGTTAGAAAAGTGAGGACAAAATGATAGGCAGATAAATGAGGAAATGGTTGTGCTTGAATAATAAAGTAACCAAGAATGAAAATTATTTTGTAAACATGTTTTATTCAATTATATGCCATCATAAACAATTTAAACAACTTATCGTTTCTTCCATGTGTATTTACGCCTTGCTCCCGCCTGTCCTGGTTTCTTTCGTTCTCTTCTTCTGTAATCTCGTTGTAGAAGACCAGCTGAATAAATAAAATTTAGATTTATTACAAGCCTTTTGCAGTGCAAAACTATAAAATTTATGCTCTATACGAACATTCATGTTATATTTGAACGCTTACTCCTACTTACATTCTATCAGAGAGCCAAATATAAGTCTTACATATATGATTTCTTATCACATATATATCCCTTAATTTACCTAACAAACTGAATCTTTTTTCTACATAATCCCTCTATTACACTGAATATTGGTCCTTCAGTACATATAAAGTGATTGGATCTTTCTAAAAAATTAATTTGGTTGTGTTTGCAGTCACTTAGGCATTGATTGACATTACTCTTCATCAAAATTGAATTTCTTTCCTCCCACTGCCTTTTTGAATTGCCAAATGGGGGGCAAGGTCTCATGAGTGCAGAGGATGTGGAAAACTCTCTAATTATAGGGCTTTGATGTTCATATTTCATAATGGGTTGAGTATTGTCATATTGTAATATAACACCTGTAGTCAAAAACTTGCAGCATTTGAATTTGAGTGTAGATCAGACATTTGTAATTGGAAACTTGAGATAATATTCACTGATGACAGTAGCCCTCCCTGCACTTACGGTGCTGCAACAGTATACCTCTTTAATTCGGAAAGAGAGCTGGCATTATCTTTCTTGCTGATAGCCTCATTTAGAATTTTTGTGGTTTTACTAATGAGAAATGGTGCATTCCTTGCCTCACTGCCTTTGTTTTCTCATTGGAACTAGTGGAATCTCATTTCATCTCAATAATAATTGTCACAAGGGAACCATCACTTCTCCTTCAAAGTGCCAAAAGTTCTTAGGCATTAACACATTGCTGTTTCAATGCTACCATGGTACCCAACTTGCAGATACTATATAAATTGGAGCACAAGTGATGTGATGTGTTAAACCAAGACTAACTCTTTAAGATTAAGTTATTTGATTTACTATCACTTTTCATTTGTAATTTGCTTTCCCATTGCTAGGTGTTAAACTGCTGCAATGAACTCTGGTGACACAACCTGGTATATCTTACCCAAGCAAGAAGCATCTGCCACAGAAGTCATACCATTTCTGAAATTTCTACTCATCTGTACCTTTGCTACTATGATAAACATGCATCAACATACTGAACCTTCATTTGCTGATGAATTTCACTGTTCTAAAAATGGATAATTGTTTGTTTTTTGTGCATGTCTCAAGTGGAACAACCATCTGATACTCTGATACTATTTTGTTAGTCTTCTCCATATGTCAACTTGCAAGGAAATTAAATGATATTTTGAACTTTTATCACAATTTTACAGTTTAAATTTGACTCATCCTTATATCTGCATTACATTTGTGCTGTATCTTGAAACTAATAATAAAAAAGTTGTAGAGAGCATGCCCAGTTACAAGCAAATCAAATGATAACGAAGAATTAAACAGAAGTCATTAACAGTGAAGCAATATATAAATTTGATCATAGTAGTCTGCATAGTAATACTATTATACCTCACTTATTTGTTTAAAATCCAAACATGTTTCAAGAGCACTCACTCTCATCATCAGCTAGAAGTAGAATGAATTTGCTTAAACAATCCAATGGTGGAATCTCAAAATTCATGATGAAGTTTTTGTTTTTTATAATAATCTTTTTCAAAATTGATTTCTCTGCTGCATTTTTAGCTGTTTTTAATAATTTAGGCTGCTTTTTTAATGTCATGATTTTTAGCCCACAAATGTACTGCAACTTCTGATTTTTCAGGGTTTGAATTTAATATTTCTGAAATGATCTATTGTGCAGATATCCAAGTTTCTATTTGTTATTCCTATATATATATATATATATATATATATATATATATATATAGGAATAATTATGAGAAATACAAGTATATATATATTGTTGTAATTCTCATAATTAAGTTGATAAATACCAGCTTTCTTGTAATTTGGCACAGCATCATTTTGATATGATTTTAATACATTTTTAATACTAAAATATTCTCAAAAGTCAATGGGATGCTAATTTTTTTAAAGAGCTTTTTTAAGTTTATTTGCTTTTGGGCGATAAGAGAATGAAATTAATTTACTACCCAAAAGCAAATAACAAATTAAGCTCTTTAAAGAAAATAACATCACATTGGCTCCACAGAACAAATTTAATATTAAAAATAAATTAAAATCATATCAAGAAGATGCAATACAAATTACAGTCAGTATTTATCAACTTAACTGTGAGAATTACAATAAAATACATAGAGGAAAAACAAAGAGAAACTTCATGCCAAAAATCATGACTTTAAAAAGGAGCTAAGTTATGAAAAACAAAAGCTCTGTCATGAACTTCAGATTCCACCTTTGGATTGTTTAAGGAAATTCATTCTACCATTGCCAGAGGATGACAGTCAGTTTCCAGGTGACGATTAGAGCGAGTGCTCTTGAAACATGTTTTGGATTTTAAACAGTAAGTGAGATATAACTGTTACTATGCCAACTGCTATTATCAAAATCAGAAAATGCTTTACATTCAGAAAAACTGAAAAGAGAGAAACATACGGAATAGATAAATGAATTATTGTACTGAGGCTTTTCTTTTATTTTAATGCTAATTATATTTATTTAAAAGCACATTAAAACATAGCATACTTTCTCTGAAACACTCATATTGTTTGAACATAAGTAATCCAAAATGCATGGGAGCCAGAAGTATTTTGCATTTGCTGGAATATTTGCATATACATGCATTTTACTCAAGTTTAATTACAAAATTAATTTGTTTCATACATACTACATGAAATAGCTCTAAAGTAATGTTATAAAATATTTTAAATAACAGTGCATGAACAAAGCAGACACCTAGGAAATGTTCAAAGGTCATTTTGACATTTTCAACAACAATGTTACTTTACAGAGCAGATAATAAGAAAACACTGTAAGACATGTGTCTCTAACCCCATTAGGGTTCATAGTAAACACATTAGCTGTATATGTGCATTTTTGTTATTGTTAGTATGCTAGTTTAAGCCACAATGACAAAAAATGGAGCAGTTAATTTTTGTAAGCCAATAAATTTATCTGGCACAGACCTCAGGGAACAGCACAATAGACAATAGTTGCCATTCTCACATTACAGTTTCAGAGTAACATGCATTGCTTAAATTTTCACTTTTTGTAGGCATGATTATATAGCAAGGTGCAGAAAATCTATTTCACACATGAAGGGGACAATATGGTTAGTAGTCAAGTCGGAGGCCTCAGAAAGAATGTCTTTCCTGTTAAAAAATAAGAGTCCTATATTTTGAACTTTTTAACACAAACTCTATAATGAGAGAAAGTTAGAATTCTTATAAAATATAGCCAACAAAAAATAATTTAAAAGATTACAATTCATAGCATTTTTCTTTAGTGATCATTTTTCGTTAAACTTCTTTTAAAAATGAATGATTTGGCTCATTTATTGTTTTATATACATTTCCACAGAACTTACCCATTCTCATTTTCTCAATCATTTCTTCATCAACAAAACTTCGCAGACCCCAGGAAATACCCCATCTAATAGCACCTACTTGTCCTGATGGACCTCCACGCTCCACTGTTGCTTCTACATCCACAGAATTGGCCATGTTTGTGAAGAGCAGAGGAAATAACAGCTGATAAAATAAAAAAAAGTCATCTTAAATTTCATTTGCTTTGCATACAAACTAAAAGTAGCCACTTTACTGGATGGCTTTGGATGTAATGACAGAAATAAGGAATAAGGAAGGAAATAAGGAAATATGAAATTTAGCATTAGAAATCATGCTCAGTGATATTTAATTTTTTAACAACAGCCACCCTACTGATTGACAGAAACAATGAAATGAGAAGCACAGCTATAGTCAAATCAGTGATGACAGAACAATAACTCCAAATGACTATGGATGTTGTGACGTACTCCTTAAAATAAAGGGGAAGGGGTTTAATGGCCAGAAACTATGACCAATTTAGGAAAAAAAATTTGGAAGCATTCCGTAATATTTGCCCTTACCCACAGTACAAATTCTCGAGCAATAGAGCTAATGTTCTGACCGAGAGCGCAGAGAGCCAAACTCCTTAGTCCAAATGGGAGATGTTTGTGTGATCGCATGTAAAAGTGTAAATATTGCATGTATTACTTTATTGTTGAAGGTAATGTAACCAATACATTATCCTCTGTAACTTTCTGACTGCAATTTGTTGTTTCTTATTACAAAATTGATTTTTCACCTTTTATCATGGGTTGTCTTATTGGATTTCACAATTAATTCATATAGTTCACACACAAACACTAACCTTAATGTTAACCTAGGGTAAATCATAGAAAGCAGTGGAACCAGTGGTTGGCTGCGGCTCTTTAAGATCTGATAGCTTATGCTCGCCTTCTTTTCATAAATATATGTTGATAGGGGCGGGTAAATTATTGTAATGGTGACAAATCTCCTTGATTGCAACATAAAAATGAAGTCGTAAATATTAATTTATACTGCATTATGTGCATGGTACCATGTTAGGGAGTAAATGATTGCAATGGTGGCAAATCTCCTGATTGCAATGGTGGCAAATCTCCTTTACTCTGGCAGAAAAAAAAAGTATCAGTTTGTGAGGATTCAAACCCACTATCTTCACAATTATAACATCATGCTCTAACCGTCTAAGCTATTATGCTGTTGTGCTTGAGTACCTTATTATTTAGCTATATCTGTGAAAGTTACATTCCCCTCAGCTTTCTTCCCTATCATTCGGGACTGCAGCTTTTAGCGCTCGAGAAATTTGAACTATGGGTAAGGATAAATTTCCCTAATGCTGGGTTCACAATACATATTTTATTGCCATCTTTAGTTTTTGTTCAAGTTATGCCATAAACAGGAATTGTGTTTGTTTGAACCATGTGCTCTAATGGCTCGGCAGACAACAGCACATATCTAGTATGAGAATTACCTTGGTTCAAATCTTCATTATATTTGATTTTTTTATTTGTTAATTTTTGCAAGTAAACTTGATTAATATATGACAAAAATATATCTTTAAATGGACAACATATATTTGAACTTTAAGACATTTATGCTTAAACACAAGTGATTAAAAGCAGGTGTCTAGCAATGAGAACTACCAAAGTTCAAATTTTACCCATATGTGAATTTTGCTTTGTTATTTTTTGTAAGTAAAAATATGTTTACTATAATATACCTTCAATTTGCAACAACTTATTTTAATTTTAAGGTATTTATGCTCACACACACATACACATATTCATAAAGTAATGTAATTTTTGTTTTCAAAATAAATAAGAAATTCATTTATTAATTTTAAATGAAATAAAGGCAATTTATATTTTCTTTTTAGTTTTTCATTTTAGAATATTTATTTTGTAAATGAAGATTAATTTATGTTTTTGACTATCAAACCACCACAGATGGCCAAAATCGTTTAGGTGCAGACTCATGAGGGGCAGTCTGGAGTTCGAGTGCAGCCAAGACCATCCTCCCTGATTTTCCAGGTTTTCCTCAGTCTTCATAAATGGCAAATGCCAGGGAGGTACCCTAAACTTAGGCCTGGAATGTTTCCTTCCTTAAAAATAAATCCTTACCCAATATATCATTTCATCTCATGTATCATCAGTGTCCATTGCCTGTAGTGCCACTGAAGCAAAAACGGGCATTAAAACACCATTCATTAATTCTCTACTATCAATGCAAATCTGCCATAGAGAACATAAATGTAACTAGTGATGAGGGACAGAATGAGGCTAAAGGCTGTAGGACTAATGCAAAGAAACATGCAATGATTTGAGTGTTGATCCAAGCACAGGACCATGTAATAAGTAGGATAGGATTTAATCTTAAACCTGTTTCATTGTTTACTTCAGGATAAAATCTACTAACAGTCTTCCAAGTTTGTACTTATTTTTCCTTAACCTCACTTTAAAAAAAAATTATTACCTTATGTTCTTAATATCTTTGTTTCCACTTTTATTCAGTATAATTCTTAATATAATTTCACGTAGTAAAATATTCCAATTTCCTACCCATATTTTTCATTTCTCTATGTTCCATTACACAATGTGTATAATTCCTTCTTCCCCATATAATGGGCAAATCTGGTTCATATTTCTTCTTAAGCCCTTTAGTTTCAAAACCTTTGTTCTAATTCATGCATAACAATCACAATCTTACTCTACAATGAAAATATCTACTTAAATAAGTAATAAATATTTTAGTCACAGTTTTATTTTTGCAATATTTCCCTAGCTGGTATGCTAGTTATCACTATACATTTCTGCTTATTCCACATTTCAATAACAAACATATCTTAACACTGTATTTTTGCACAAAACACATTTGAATATTTCTTGAATATGAAATCCTTTAAATTTCAGATATAGTTATATGTTGTCAATAAAACATGTCCTGGCATGTGCTGTACATTACAGTGAATGCACCGTGCATTCCTACCATAAAAAGCAAATGAAGCTGCTTTTAGATGATGACGACACAAGAGAATGTTTAGGGATTAACGACAAAACATTTCCCTCAAACCTCCAATTAAAGATTGAGATTAGTGAAAAAAGAAAGAAAACGGGGTTTTGGATAACTTCAGGTTTGTTTTTGACTGACTACAATTTAGGTAAAAGGGTTCTACTCCATTTCAAATTAAATAAATTTGGCATCTAGGCAAGTAGAGTTCAGCAAGGTTCAGCAGACAATCTTGGATCCCTTCTAAAAATAAATTCTATTAATGACCTGAAAGGGGCTTGAATGACTCCCAATTTTATGTGCTCTGGTGAAAAGATGAATAAAAATGAAGTATCACATACATTTTCTAAGCATTGCTACATTGATATGTTAGAAAGAAACTCATCATTGTAAATTCAAAGCTCATTCAAATTGCATTAATTCTTTAAACAAAGCCAATGACGATAAACGTCACGATTGTTATAAATACAAATAAAAATATTTTAACACTATTCTCTGAACTGCTATTAGCACAACATTAGGTATAATAGAATAGAATATTTATTTTAATCTTTCATTACAAAATGTTTAACAAATGATTTATACATTTCTTACAATCGAAACTGATGTAACTTTACTTGAGGCTCTAACATGTCATGACTCCCTAGTCTTTGATATGAAAGAGCCCTATTTCACCTACTTTTTTTTCTCTTCACTTTCCTAATCCACTTGCCCCTTATTTTTCATAAATATTTACCCATACTCCTTATTTTTTCTCACCCTCTGATTGTCGTAAACCCAAGATTGCGGGTTCAATCCCAGCCAGGGTCAATGGATTATTTCAGGCACAAAAATACTAAGTATGACTTCCTTTGTAAGGGAAATAAAGCTGTGGGTCCTATGTGGTGGATTTACAGCAAGAAAAAGAACCTCAAACCTGAAAGAAGAGGTCTGTGAGCAAATTTTACTCGCACTTTCATGCCCTGAATTGAATGGGACGCTGATGACCTGAGATGTTAAAGAGTATTCGTTAAAAAAAACAAATCAACAATCAACCCTCTGATTATCAACATTTTTCTTGCTACAATATTGTTTTACATTTTATTTCATTTTGGATCCCATATTCCCTCTCTCTAATTACTTGTTTCCTTGCACTATAATGCCTGTTCATTTACAAGCAATTTCATTATTAAAGGGAAGTGACTACTGCCAATTACTTCTTTTAGCACTTTAAAATTAATAAGATTCTCATCGACCCCTTTACTACACAATATGTAGTCTTGACACTTTGTCCATTTGCATTTACATATGTAAATTCACCTCCAAATCTTACTCTCTTGCTCCATTATATACTAAAAAATTATTAACCTTACAAAATTCTAATGCTTTTTATGGTTCCTATTACATATTTTATCAATGCCTTTCCTCATAATTAATATACCTTTCTTCCATCCACTCTCACTTTTCATTTCTCCTAAATTTATTTGTTTTCCTCATCTATTCTTACATTCAAATCTCCTGCTAGTATAAATTTCACACTTGAATTTTTTCTCTTTAATTTCTCCTTATCCTTACCTAAATTTACAAACAACTTTTCATTACAGAAGTTTGATACGAGTACCTCAGTTAAGTTATATATAACACAAAGTGCATATTTCACTTCTACATCCTTTATTTTGTTGATTGTTACCTATAAAATTTGCCTTTCTAAACCTACTATTTCTTGTTTACACATATTTCATCTTCTTGATAATCATGCCCAGCCACCTTGTAATAACTGTCCTCTTATCACTTCTTCTTCTCCTAGCTCTTTTCCCAATATAAACAATATCATCTACCTTCACACTTTCCTCTTCATCAATTCACACCTCTGCCACTGCTAACACGTCGCCCAATTTTAAAATCTCACATACTACACACTAATTATTTTTCTTTTTAATTCTTCTGCATTCCAGAATATCACCTTATTTTACATTTCCTATTTAGCACCAAATATTGCCACTGGTTTAAATCTGTCCAACTTTGCTCTATGCCTTGTTACACTTTCAACTACATCTGCATTTTCTATAAAGCCTCTGACCTCTAGGATGCTCCCCTCAGGTGTTGACAAAACTTTTAATACACTTTCATGCATCTGTTTACCAGCTGATGCCAAGAAACATCTGGTAACTAGAAGGTGGATACTACACACTCATAAATTCTGTGCATGCTAAATGACTAAATCCTTACATGCTACTGAAAACTTACTTTGATGAGCAAAAGAATTAGTCTATTATTAGATTACTTGAGCCTAGACTATAAGGTAAAACATATAAATACTATAATTTTATCACATAGGACCTTGAGGAAACATTGACCAGTTATAAACATAAACAATGTAATACAGTTTTTTTCCACACTAACTCCATTCACTTACACAAAAATCTGGACATATGTTTCGGGAGTGATCCCTCCCATCTTCAGCCTTGCTGCTACAAGAACATCAAGAGACCCAACCGCCACGTATAACAACAGTTTATCTACAGGCTGAAGATGGGAGGGATCACTCCCAAAACATATGTCCAGATTTTTGTGTAAGTGAATGGAGTTAGTGTGAAAAAAACTGTATTACATTGTTTATATATATATATATACCACTCCATTGTCAACAGCTTCGTAAGTACATTTAATTGACCAGTTACTTCTAATCTCTGGTGCATCTGAATTTGCAACATTAATATAGCTCCCATTTTAATAACTGATGAATACTGGGCACTCAAATACCTGAACACCTTCTTGAATCACTTTAGCCCTTATATGTTGTTGATCTTTATTTATTATAATCAAAGCATGTTGCCATAGACTACATTGCTATGCAGCAGGATATGCCTATTAATGGAACAAAATTCAGAGCTGATCTTTGATGACTAGGCTATAACCAATTTCTTTATTAGATTATGTAAAAAGTTTAATATAAAGGCTACTTGGCTCCAGTTAAGTATTTAGAACAGTTTATTTGTACTAGCAAAGTTAAGGCCATAGGCCTTCTGTTCCAGTGGGGAAAAAAAAAAAAAAAAAAAAAAAAAAAAAAAAAAAAAAAAAAAAAAAAAAAAAAACCACGCACACACACACACACACACATTTGTAAAATGCAAATACAATTTCAGATTATCACTAATTATGCTGAGTCTTGTACAATATTTCAATTGGAAGCAATGAGCAAATAAGTGTCATGTGAAAACACATTTTGAAGGGAAAAAATATTCCTAAAAATAATGAGTTCATTATGTGCATATCATACTGAGTAAAACATACATTTAATTCAAATAAGTAAATAAATATTATTAGAAATAAAAAATAAAGAAAGATGAGCATTATTTAGAATTATAGTAGTATTTAGAACCAATCTAAAATGTATAATAACATGGGAATCGATGCTAATTGATAATAATCTGTATTAACATTAAAACATTCAATAAGTAAATTGACAATTTTATTACATGAAATTAAGAAATAGTAACTGATCATACAAATTTGCTATAAAGGATCATATTTTCTGACAACTCTAACTTCATCCAGTAGCATATTTCAGATTCTGGTAACAGAGACAGTGAAGAATAAAAAGTTGCTCTGTGGCAGAGTATAACAAGCAAGTTGTTCCTATCCGACCTTGTTATGGGTTCAAACCCAACTAGGGTCAATGGATTTTTAGGGCATAAAAATCATAAGTATGGTTCCTTTGGAAGAGAAATAAAGATTGGTCCTGTGTTGTATATTTACAGCACATAAAAGAACCTCAAGTCTGAAAGAAGTGGCTTTTGAATAAAATTTTATCAACAAAAAAAATCAACATAATACAAGGTATATAATTCAAATCTCTGAAAACACCACATGATCATACTTAGGACTGTTGCAAATATAGTTCAAAGTACTCATTGATTAGTTAACAGTACACCGCAGTGGTCAAAGTGTGGCATCACGAGAGTTTGTATAAGTATTAATTTCAGTTTTTTAGGAAGGAAATATTTTGTAACTTAAGAAATGGATTATCAAACATATTTTCTTAGATATATAACTCACCTGATTATTCCACTTGGTGAAAATCCTTATATAGTCCTAAGTTCTTCATTACATAACTGTATGGGATAATAATGTAGCTGAATAGCACAGACCATAGATTAATTTAGCACACTCTGATCTACAGTACATTAGAATAATATGAGACTTATAGACTTACTTGTATTGAGTTGTGAATTTATTACTGATAATAAGGCTCTGTCTTCTTTTTTTGAGCCAAAAGTTCAGGAATACATAATACTTTCAGTTATCTACAGTACTAAAATGTAAGAAAGAATGGGTGAAATAAATAAAAATAAATATTTATTATATATAATTATTTTAATATTAATAATAAAAGTTTAATATTATTACATTTTACAAAGAGGGCATTTTTATATACATAATCGTATACAAAATTACTGTACAAAATCAGAATGCAGGATTCCATAGTTCTCAAATCATATATGGTAACTAATGTATATAAGTACAAATATAGAAATGAAATATTCAAAATAACATTAATTAAATTAAATAGATATTTTTATTGATATAATTAACAATTATTCAGGTACACTATCAGTTTGAGCTATGCAGCAAACTTAAAACTTAAATATAATAATACCACTATTCTTAATATGCATAAATAACTTTGGCCGTCACTTCAAGAAAAATTTTCTTTCTGATCTAAGCTTAAACATTTTTAAGTTTACATACCAATTCAGTTCATTTGAGAATGAATTCCTGTATTTTTCAGGTATAAAAATATGATTTTGAAATGTTATTTTTTCACTAATTTTGAACTATATGAACTTGTTATATTAGTGATATTATTTATTTTCAATCCTGTACTCTACTGATTACATGGTTTAGCTTTCTAACCTGAGAATTTCACTACTAGTCTATATCAGTAAAATAAGCACATACCTGAAAACTTAATTAAAAATAGTGGTACATTATCACAGCCATTATAATGTAATTTATTAATTACAATTACTCAGTTTCCACATTTTAAAGAATAAAATTAGAACTAGTTTATTATTAATTAGCTAGTAAGTCAATTTAATACTCTTATGCCCCACTTCTGAATTACAGAGAACATGTTTCACAGGCTTTTGTCTATGAGTTGATTCACAGCTGATGGCAGGCAAAAGCCTGTGAAACATGTTCTGTATAATTCAATGGTAAGTGAAGTATAAGAGTATTATAAATTGACTCACTAGCTAATTAAGAATAAATGAATTGCTTCACTGTGTTAGTTCCAACACAAAATTAATTTTAAATTTAGTAGCTAGTGATTTTGTAATAGGTCTGGATAACTTCTAGATCTTTAAATTTCATAATTCAGAAGACCTGAGAACACTTTCTGAATTTTACTTCATTCTTGACACACTGAGCTATGTGCTTTTACTTTAATTTTTTATGGATTATTCAGCTCTTTGAATGCACTTAGCTATTACATGATTTTATATTTTATTTATGTTAATTTGTATTTTAATGTCATAAACATTACTAATAATTGACTGCTGACAGCACAAATTGTTCCAAATAAATATATCTTTTAGTGTTTATGAACGTAAATATCCCACATTTGATCAGCAAATACAGTATTTGCTGACTGTTGTATAGCTTTGACAAAGTAAGCAGATGACAGCACTGCTGATAGCAGTGTAATATTAAAACTATCATGGATGATGCTTTGCAAACTTTGGAATGTAAACAAATATTATGCTCAAAATAATGAGAGCTCACCAGTTTCATTCTTATATAAGGGATCTAATGTTTATACCTGGGTTCTGCACTTTTTCTATATCTGCCTCATGCACATTTTACAGAATTGTTGCTAATGGCATGGGTCATATGCAATATTATCTTTATTAACTTTTCTTACTTCTCTTTACTGCAGCTTTTAAAATATATATATATATATATATATATATATATATATATATAAATAAAATGGGTAACTTGCACCTAATGTAGCATCACCAAGAATTGTTCTGTTATATTATTTCAGTTCTACAGTCTACTGACTAAAGTACAAATGCTATTAAAAAGTATTAATTAAAGTTGTATGGTGTAAAATTAATAATAATTTACGTATCTAAAAAGAAGTGACACACTCTGCCCATCAACAATCACTGCATCTCTTATTCAGTACCTCAAGTAACTGATTTATCATACCTTGACTCAGTTTTAACATTTCTTTCATTTCCTGTACATCTCCTTTCAATTTTACTATTTCTTTTGTGTTATCCTCAATTCCAAAGTAAAGATATTGAAAATTAGCTGCATCAGAATTTGATAAAAATGTATTTTGCTTCTGATCTCCAAATGATGGCATTCGTTGATATTTGGATATCACTGTCATCGAGGTTGCATTAGAGGAGCCTCGCGAGGATACTGTATGTCCAAATCGTTTTCGTTGTTTTGCTATCTCATATGCTGCTTTTAAGACATGTTTGGGTAGTCTATCTTCTCTAGGATTAAGAGGTTTTACTTGTATTACAACCTTATAAGCTGAAGGTGAAACCAAAGCTGTCCATTCAAGTACTTTAATTATATAATTTGGTAAAAAGCCATTAAACAAAGCAGATTCAATGTAAGCAATTAAATTTGTTTGCCGAACTAATTTTGAAAGTCCAGCTGTTTTTTGAAGTCCTTGAATATCATGCACAGCAATACCCACCAACAGATTCATCAATATGATTGTAACAAATAATAAAAACATAACAAAAGTAATGTGAGCACTGATTTCCAAAATAAAAGCAGGACCTTTCTTTTCTGCTTTATCATCATCATTTCCTAAAAGTAGATCTTGAAATTCAAGCTCACCTGTCATCATCACCAGAACTTTAATGAAGCCAACAAATGGATTTGAAAAGGCCTCTAATTCAGGGAACATTACACAAAAGCTGATAGTAAATCCTATCAAAAGACAAGCATATGCCGTAAAAAGTTTTGCAAATTCTTTTTGCACACTAGTGTACATAGCAACATATGAGCCAAGCACTGGCAATTGACCAATCATAACCATTAAATTTACCCATGAAAAGAGTACTGCAAATGCACCTATGTGATTTTGCCAAGTGTATGTTCTGCCTGTGTAAATACATGATATAATGAATACACTTGCTATCACAAACCATTCTATCACATTTTCGAGCTGACACAGATATTGTTTTAATGAAGAATATGCAGCAAAGCCTACACTTTTTCGGAAAATTTCAAAAACAGTGCAGAACACTAGAATAAACCATTCAATTTCTATAATGAAGGGATTATTCCTAAGAAAAGTACCAATCATGGATTTATTTATACAAAGATCCTGTCTTACTTCATCATCTTTCATGTCAGTAGTGTCATATGTCATTGCCTTGCCTGTGTTGTAGCAATTGTGTGCTAATGCAGTCAAAACATAAAATGTCAGACATAACACAAAAATTCCACAGAATACAAGTCTTGCAATGTAGTACTTACGTATTTTCTCCCATTTTAGATAGAGAAATGCCTCACATAAAGGATGCTGCAGTATCTCTTTTTGTCCTTCATCTACAAATGTTTTCAAAAATTTAATTTCACCTATATCACAATGCTGAAGAAGGTGCCTAAAATCTAATTTTAGTTCAACTTCTCTGTTAGAGGCCTCTGGATCATTTAATGTTAATGCTGAATCAAGTTTCTGATAAATCATGCTTAAAGATATAGGTGTCTTACGGAGAATAATGTTAAGTGCTGTTGTTCCCCCTTTAGTTCTAGCTATTACATCTGCACCATGATATATCAATGTCTCTACACACTGTGAGTGCTCATTCAGTGCAGCAATGTGAAGGGGAGTGTATCCAAATTTGTCTTTCTGATTTACTTCTGCCCTCCAGTTGATTAGCACCTCTACTATTTCAAAGGCTAGGTATGATTTCCTTATTGCAGAATGCAATGGAGTCCGTTCATCACTATCCAGCACATTTGGGTCACATCTTCCAACATTAAGAAGAACCTCTACACATTCTATTGATTGTGCCCTAGCTGCCAGATGCAATGGTGTCTGTCCTTTGTAGTTTCTAATATCTACGTTAGCTCCTTGTGCCAAAAGAAGAGTAATACACTCACTAAACCCACTTTCTGAGGCCAGATGCAGAGCAGAATTGTTCTTACTACGAGTAGTCACATTAGGATCTATGCCATGCTCTAAAAGGATTTTCAAGCACTGGTAGTGTCCTAATTCAGCAGCTACATGTAAAGGGGAAACACCACCAGGCTCAATGGAATTGACATTGCTGCATCTCTCTATGAGCAACTGCACACATTCAATGGCATTTGCTTTCACTGCAGAATGCAGAGCAGTGCCATAGAAGAAAGATTCATTACAATTGACTTTTCCTTCTAATTCTAACTTAGCTCCATTTTTCAGGAGAATTTTTGCAACTTCAAATGAATTTCCAAAAGCTGCACTGTGAAGGGGTGTAAACCATTTAGGAGCAAAATTCACATCAGCACCATTTGCTATTAAGAACTGTGCACAAGGAATGCACCCACTAAAGGCTGCTAAGTGAAGTGCTGTAAAACCTTCACCAGGCTCACTAAAGTGTACATCCACCCCTAATTCAAAAATTTTATCTAGAAGTTCCCTTTTTCTAAGAAATGCTACCCAGAGGAATGCGATATTCCTTTCAATTTTCCTGCAGTTCCTGAAGGTTATGCTTATATCCTCTATACTGAGTTTCCCATTTTCAATGTTTTCAAGATGATGGACATTTCCACCACTTGACTTCATATACTCCAGTATTCCTGCTGTCAGGCTTTCTCTGCATATTCGAACACTAATTTCTTCAGTTACATTTTCCAAGCTACTGAAGAACATTTCGTCTTCTGGTGGGGGTGATTCACCACATTTTATGCATTGATCATCATCACTTTGTTCTTCCTCAGTAAGTGTAAGAACTGTACTTCTCGAGCTCCCATTTCCTTCTCTGTTCTGCTTCCACTTACCCAGAAGAGTTGGAGAGGCTGTCTTGTATTTGGGGAATGATGTGAGTGGAACACGTTCAAAATTCATACTAAGATGTCTGTTCAGAACTACTCTTTTATTTTCTTTTGAAGTGGAACCATTTTCATGTGAGTCTGCCATTCTGGCAAAGAAGTTTATAATGTTCATCTGCATCAACCTGCAATGCAAAAAAAGAACATTTATTATTTGTGAAGTAATGGCCAATATGGTTACAGCCAAATTAACACTTGCTTATGCATTCAGATTTTTCTTTCAGCAAACATTTTTAGATTCATGGTATAAAATCTGTAAATTGCAATGTCCTTTTTTTTTTGGAACAAAACTTATTTAAACATAATAGGTAATAGACACATTATTATTATTATTATTATTGTTGTTGTTGTTGTTACCAAAGGAACTTAATGCTAATTTGAACTTTTTTCATAATTCATTTGTTTTATCATTTGGACAGTGTAAGTGTAAAGAAAGAATGTTATTTGTGCATATAAACTGAAGTTCAGAATGGTAATGTGTTGAATCTCAGGAGAAATGCTTGGTAGAAAAAATGAACAAAAATGAAACTGGTTATGACACCTGCAAGATCCAAAACCAAGAAATTTGTTGTACATAAATGACAATGATAATTCCTAATGCTATTCTTGTAGTAATTATTTCAAAAAAAGAAAAAATATTCCATTCAATTATCAAACATTTCTGGGAGTGGAAGCAGCTGGAGGATAGAATTATATTAATCATCAAAATATATTAAAAATCTTCATGAATAGTTTGATATTAAGGCATATACTCATGAGTGGGAGGTCTGGAGTTTGATTGGGTTAATGAGGCTTTTTCCATGTTTCCTTCAGTCTTCATAGATGGTAAATGCCAGACAGGTACCCCAAACTTATGCCTGGAATGCTTCCTTCCTTAAAAAAATTCTTTCCCAATTCATAATTTCACCTTGTGAATCATTTGTGTTCATTGCCTATCATGTCTCAGCAGTAAAAATGGGCGTTAAATACTATAAAATTCTGCATGGAGATTATCATTAGAGGCAAAGAGTTATAAAAGTCTTGTAGTGCTATTTTAGATTCAATTTATTCAATGTTCAATGTCCAATGAAATGCTAAAAAATAATACAAGTTGGCCTCCACCTATCTGCCCCTGGCCATTGGGTGTGATTCACCCCCCATGCTTACAATTAATGTAATAATACAATAAATTTCTTTAATATATTATAAATTGATCATAATTAATCTTATTTTAATTCTTAGAACAAAACAAAAGAAAAATAACAAAATTGCAATTAAAATAGAGTACTCCCTGGTTAACCCTACTACCATATGCTAATCTGTACCTTCAGTTCATCAATAGTGAAATTCAATTTACAGTTGCTTTTCCTAATAGAAAAATTTAATGACAAAATTATACCATGAATCTCTTTGACTATTTAGTAATTTAACTGGGAAGATATCACTGGAATTTTATGTTAAGATGAAATGGGTATGGGAAAGGGAAATTTACATATATAAAAAAAATAAGGAGGAGAGGGTATAGCAGGGCGAGAGCAGGCGTGTGGAAGTTAAAAGGTGAAAGAGGAGGCTATACACAACGGGAATGCCCATTATGTGGAGGGAAAGAAGACTTAGAACATATAGCATTTGATTGTAAGGAAACTGAAAACTGGAGAAATGAACTCATTAAGATAAAATTTAAAAGGAAGTATAACAAAGAGAACGTTCATAAAAGAGTGCAGCAGTGTGGGTCAGTATTTATTTAAAGTTAAACAGAAGTGGGAATGGAAAGTGAAGAGAGAAGAAGGAAATTCACACAAATAATAGTATATAGTCAATAAAATAATGATATAGGCAGAGTAAGTTAGATGTCATTTTGGTACCTGGGCTCCAGTCAGAGCTGGGTCCCCTGGAATTCCAGTATGTTGTGCTGATGAACCAGGGACTGGGGTCTGATGCAATAGAAGTGAATAATTGGTATTCTGTTTACTTGAAATTTAGATTAGGGCATTGGTATATCATTAATTATTGTAAAAATTGTAATTATTAGGTGTATATCTAAAATCACCTGGGTTAGATAGATGGAGGTCCCTTGTAGTTTATATTTGTATGACTGAATGATTGTAGAAGAGTACTGTGGAAACTTGCTGTATTATCAAGTGGAAATAAATTCATTACAATATATAAAAATGCATTAAAAAGAGACTGAAATAATGCCAGAAATATAGCAAAAGCTGCAAAAGATCCTAACTTAGTGATTGTAGAAAGAAAACTGCATTTCTAAACAGAGAAACAAAAGGTGCTAAGAAGGCACCATTTAATAATTTCCTTAGTTTCCTTGACTATAGAAGTAATAGCACTACAGTACATAAATATATTAATACATTAAACAATGTCTCAGAAGCAAAACAAAAACCTTGTGTAATCAACAACAAAGTCCTCATTCATGATATAGACATAGCCAACAGATTTGCCACTCATTACAAAATTGCACAAAAATTGAATAAAGAGAGAATGGGAAATTAAACAATATATTAAAAATGCATAAGCCTGAGATATTTGCAGGCAAACCATATCTATTTTACGATGACTATTCAATTCAATAATTAAACCAAACAATATCATCTCTCAAGAAGTCAGTCCTGGTGGTGTAGTGGTTACCATACTTGCCTCCTAAACCCAAGATCGCGGGTTCGAACCCGGCCAGGAGCGATGGATTTTTTCGGGGCGTAAAAATCCTAAGTATGGCTTCCTTCGGAAGGGAAGTAAAGCCGTGGGTCCCGTCTCGTACATTTACGGCACGAAAAAGAACCTCAAGCCTGAGAGGCCTCTGAGCAAAATTTGTCGGCCGTTTCACGCCCTGAGTTGAATGGGACGCTGATGACCTGAGCTGTTAAACAGCGTCCATAAATAAATCATTCAAAAAAAAAATCTCTCAAGAACAAAAAGAGCTCTGGACCAGACAAAATTTACAGTAAATACATCGAGAATTTAGGGTGCAGAGCTAAGAAGACACTATTAAACATATTCAATAAGATCTGAAACAGTAAAGATAACATTCCTATTATATGGGGGAAAAGAAGAAGGAAAAAAAAAAACATAATCATTCCAATTAAGAAGAAAGACAAACCAGCCAACAAGTTGGATGCTGTAGGTCTATATCATTAACCTCAGTACTTGCTAAAACAATGGAAAATGGTCACTAAAAGATTGATTAAATTATTATTTGGAATTTCAAAATCTCCTTTCAGAACATCAAGTTTCAGAAAGCAATATTCTAATCAAGTTTTACATTTAATACAGGATATTAAAAATGTCTTCAACATAAAAGAATCAGTTCCTAATCTCTTTGTTTTGACTTCAAAAATGCCTTAGACAAAGTATGGCGAGAGAAGCTTATTTATAAGATGAGTACGTAAATGTGTATTCATTCACTGTTTTTTACCATTCAGACAAACAGCCTGAAATCATTTTGTAAATTTTTGATACGAGGAAACACAAAGGTACACAGCTGTAAAATAGATTAATCTTCTCTCTAAATCACATATCTAAAGTAGGCCTTTCACAAGCTGCTCTCTCCAGTCCAATTTAACATTTTCAAAGATGATCAAAGAAATATTGGCTGACTCCCCAAAAGCAAATATGGGTGTTTTGCTGGTGATATTGCCATGTGGATTAGTCAAAAAATAAGTATAATAAACAACATTACAAAAAGCTAGAAAATGAAATGCAGAAAAGTATCAATAGTGTGAAAACAGGGGCATCTATGAACAATATTGAAATAAACACTAAAAAGACAGTTTTCCAGCTTTTTAGTCTTCAACACACTACAGATAATTTGCAATTTAAAATCAATAATGAATTGGTACATGAGAAAGAACACACAAAATATCTTGGAGCAACACTTGACAAAAAATTTTCCTTCCATGAACAGATCGACAGTATTACTAATAAAGTGAATAAGAAGAATAACATATTAAGAAGACTAGCAGACATCAAATGGGGATCCTTCTTAATGACATATACAAATTTACATAAAACCCAATTTGCTCTATGGAAGTGAGATAATATCCACAATAAACAACAAATTTAAAACTAAATTGGATACAATACAATCTAGGTATTAAGACTAACGACAGGAGCTGTAAAAACAACACCAAAAGCAGCAATGCAGAGCATAACAAGCAACCTGTCAATTAAAAGAGAGCTAGATATTAAAATGACATTTCAGGGATAGAAATTAAAAAGTAATCAACACAGGAATTAATAGTTTCATATTTCTGACAGCACACAACTAAAACACAACAGATTTTCAAAAATCATGTACAGAAAGAAAATTTAGACAAAAGTTTAAAAATAAATACTAAACCTGCCATAATAAAAATAGACCCTTTACAATATAATTATAGACTTCAGTGTGAAACTAAATCTGGATATAGCAACCTCCAAGAAGAACAACCTACCTGAAGTATTAAAATTGACAGCCCTTAGTACACTGAACAACTAATCTGGCTGATATATGAGGTTGACTGTACAATATATACAGATGAATCTCTTAAAAACAGAGAAGTAGCCTTTGGAATGTACTGTGAAGAATTTTCTCAGTATACACCTTTGGAACAGCATGCTAACAATTTTGATGGAAAAATAAAGGTCATTGGAGCAGCTTTAGAAAAACTACTGTATAGACCTAACATAAATAAAAGAATTGTTATCTTAAGTGACTCCAAAGCAGCACTGCAAACTATAATGAATTACAGTTACCCACCAAAATACACTATAAATGAAATATGAAAACTATACCATACAATCCAGATGAGAAATATATAAATAGTTTTACAACGGATCCTAAGCCATGTGGGATTAAAGGGAAATAAAATTGCTGATACTTCAGCAAAAAAAGGAATCACCATGAAACTAAAACCACCTTTGAACAAGAAATTACTTCTAAATTGAAACTCATAAAAAAGATTAATAACTGAACAATAACAACAAAATATACAACAAAAACTTAAAGAAAAATCATATGAAGATCTAAAGGGTTTCACATCTTTTCTTGAAACCAAGAAAAATTGAAGCTGTCCAATTCTGCTTAATTACTGGACATAACTGTCTGTTAGAAATAACTCTACAGCCATTGCTCATTGTGTAAAAATGAAAATACTATCCAAAACAAAGATATCTACTGAAATACAGCCAACTTTATAGCAACAAACAAATGATTGGATGCTCTTTATTAAGAAGCAGGATAAAAATGATAAATATCAGCGATCGACAAACTGACTATCTTTTTTAATGCCATAGAAGTGCGATATTTTGGAGGAAATTTGAAAACTTTCTATATTCTAAAACTATATTCATACTTTTTTAGTATTTGTAAAGGAATATAGAAGGTAGACACTTCTTTTTACTTCAGAATTTTCTAGTCACTGGCTCTAACAGTTTCTTTGCAACATTGATGCTTTAAAATGTAAATTGGAACTTGCATAGTGAAGTCAATCATATAATTGATATTATTGTACGATTTAGTTGAACTACACACTCTTAACGCTTCACTTACTTGTCATAATATATGTATTGCATACTTTGGCATCTATGTAATTCATCTAATCATCTAATCTATGTAAATCATCTAATCCAAAAAGAATTTATTATTACTGGTAACATCCATACAAAATTTCTTTTTGTGCTAAGGGGATTTTCAGAGCCTGGAGAATTGTAGATTCACTAATTATGTGAGATCATTGTTATACCACTTTTCTAAAATATTTATGATTGAATTCAACATTTAATAACTGTAGTATTTAGTTATTACATATTTATGCTTTTGTCATTTTTCTTATTTTTGTCATAAGCAATTATCAACAAAAATGAAATGTCAAAATTAACATGAAAATTTAATGAGTTATCAGTATCATATTTAATAAATTGAAATTTGTGATTTACTGGCAAAATAAAAAGTGCATAAAATCAGTACAACTTACAAATAATATGGCAAAACTATGTGTGTCTCAAAGTTCAGTACTCAACTCTATTTTGTTTTTAATTTATAGGAATAATTTCCCTCTGGCAAAAGATAATAATACCTATATATAAGAAACATTGAAGTATATAGAGAATGATTAATACCCATATAATTACATCTTATGCTGATGATGCTTGTGTGCTTTGCTAGAATTAGAATATAAACAGTTTAAAGATAAAAAATTCAGGCCCCAGTACTAATTGCAAACTATTTAGAAAACAATAATTTAAAATTAAATATTGGGAAAAAAACAAAACAAAACAAATGTATACCATTTCAGTATGAAAAACAGTCTTTAATGAAATTCTCAAGGAATAAGTGAAAAATGCTGCAGACACAAAAATAATGTGGTGCAATACAGTTCAAACTTATATGAGAAGATGGGGAGAATTAGCATGGAGATTAAGGTACTGTCAAAGCACGGAGTTTGGTGGAAAGTTTTCATCAAGACCCTGTGCTTACTAGAGGAATTAAAGCCACTATTCATGATAAGCAGATTTTTCAACACAAATTTTCAGGTGTCTATGTAGACTAATTTATCCTTTGATAAGTAAGTAGATTAAATTTATTATAAAATTAGTTCAGGGATATAACAATTATCAAATTACCTGAGAAATGAAATATTGTTTATTATGCAGCTTTCTATCCCATTTAGAAATGGCATGGAAATTTGGGTGGCAACAAGTTTAAAAAATATGAATTAGATACTTGCATTTGCAAAAACATAGTCTTAGTTTGTTTACGCAATTTTGGAATCCACACAGTGAAACTTTTGTTTTACTTTAAATCAAAATAATAATAGTCTTAGTTGCCTTTAAATTACTGTCGATCATATAATGGCATATTTATTTATCAATACACATTCACAGTAGTCACTTTATATGAGTATAAAGTATTAAAAATAAACAGAGAAAGAAATTAAGTATAAGCAAATAAAGATTTATATTCCCAGACACTAAAGGAGCTAATAATTACCATACAGGGCATAACAAAGCTATAAGATCTTCTATTGCAAAGATATTTAGGTACCAAATTTCTCCAGCATATAAAATCTGCTAATGGTTATGAATTTAAACTTTCTAAAGACTATTTAATTAAAAATACCTTTTCATAATAGACGAAATGAACAAAATATCTTATATATAACTTTAAAATTTGTTACTTTTTTCATTAAGGTGTGTTACAGAATAGTTGGTATGTACCTAAACACCGTGCACTATGTACATCACTTTTAAATTCATTAGTGTTTTATATTTAAGTGGAATTGTTGACAAGGCCTGAAACTTGTAAAAGTAATCTATTTTCTTTTCATGGGACTGTAGATAACATTGTAGACATAACTGGTGTCAGATTTTAATGTATAAATTTATTATCAGGAATAAAATTTATTACAATATTAATTCAATTTGGAATCTAACACAGTGAAACACATTTGGAATCTAACACATTAATAATCTCTTCTGAGTCTAACTATTTAGAACACACTTTTTGGCTTCACTCTGGAGATTTACTTAAGACATGTTTTGTGAACCCTTGTCCACATTCTCAGCTGTTATATAATTCAGTTGAGGTGGTGGATGAGGGTCCACAAAACATGTCCTGAGTAAATCTCCAGGTGAAGCCAAAAAGAGTGTTCTAAATAGTTTTACTCAGAAGAGCTTATTATAAAAAGTATTATTATTATTATTATTATTATTAATTTATTTTTGTATATATTCTTAATATTTTGATGTCACATAATGCAATTAAATTTTGAAAACAATGCCTAAAAATAAGATGCTTTGATGAACATGAGTTTGAGTGCAATTAAGTTGCTTGAATATATCACAAAACAACAATTTAAAACTTAATATATTTATTTTTAGATTAATTTATGCAAATAAATAGCACAAAATACAGCTCTAACTTAGGATTATAAAAAGTGTTATTTACACGAGCCATTAGCGTCGATCACGCAAATTGTCAACTGTTTGCTGATATATTTGAAGGTCGTCTTGCACTGAAAGCAACTGCGATTTATCCTTAACCAATATAATCACGAAACTGTTATCATCGCAACTAACTCGAGAAAACTTCTCTGGACCGCACTATGCCAATGAAGACTTTCCCACTCCCTTCATCTCCAGGTTAGCAACTGAGTTGACTTCCAGATGAGAAACCGGTTTTATTCGCAAAGGAAAATCACGCGTACGTACATGGAGGGACTTCCCTTTCTTGCAAATGTTCTTACATGTCTAGCACACTCAATCTGTGTTCACCTTCAGTGAAAAAGCGCAATAAACAGCAAACTCGTTGCTTTACCAAGGTCAACAGAGATGATGCGTGACTCCATATATAGTGCAAACACGTCAGGCTTAGCTCCCCGTGTCATCAAGCGAAACGACCTTTCTTGTTATGTTGCGATGATCAGACGAAATCCGGGTCAGTCAACCTTAGCAAACTGCTGAATGCTAAGCTACATTATCGGTCCATCATAGTAATTGAATCAAGATAAATCACTCCATTTCTGTTCCTATGTAAGCTAAGGTCACTTCATTACGCATTATCACCAGGTAGCTATGCTACTGAGGATGATTTGATCTAAAAATCAGTTGACAAACAACTTAAAACTGAAGGGAACAGTAAATTCCAACCAAATGGTCGGTCCTGGTAGTCTAGTGGTAACCATACTTGCCTCATAGACCCCAAAATCGCGGGTTCAATCCCTGCCAGGGTCGAAGGATTTTTCGGGAGAAAAAATCCCAAGAATGGCTTCCTTCAGAAGGGAAATAAAGGCATGGGTCCTGTATCGTAGATTTACGGCGTGTAAAATAACCTCAAACCTGAAAAAAGAGGCCTCTGAGCAAAATTGATCGGTCATTTCATGCTCTGAATTGAATGGGACGCTGTTGACCTGAGATTAAAGAACGTCCATAAATAAACCAACCAAAGGCAACAAACATCTTTAATGAAATACTTTAATATCTAGGGCTTGGATTTTCAGTTGTTTAAAACGTGAAAAATGTTTGATTTTCCATGGGCTTAAAAACTCGAATCTTGCCTATCTATTACATGTAACATCATTAACATTTTCATTTAACTTTTGCTTTTGAACCGTTAATTTAGTTCAGTTCATAGTCATATAAGTGCTGCGCGACTTGGGAACGTTGGTTTTCAACTAAACTCTTTTCACACACACTTAAAAAAAAAAAAAAAAAAAAAAAAAAAAAAAAAAAAAAAAAAAAAACTGTTGCGGACAGATATTAAGAGTTCGAGTTCATTGACTTTGAACACACGCACCATAGTTTGGCGCAATGCATTGCTTGCAAACGAAGAGCAGTGACCGGCGAGATGAATTATCTAAATCTGGAAAAGTCCCGTGCTAATGCGAGGTGCATTACTCATCATTGCCCCATGTTCATAACTGCGACCCTCATCACAGTCACTTTTCATTGGTAGTTCAAAATGCGATTCAACTCCATTAACATAATATTCATTTATCTGCATATCCAATATAGTTACGTTGAAAATATTTATTTTTAGGTGATATGTGACTCGGTATTTTGAAACGAAAACTCCCAACTTGAACTTCAGTTTGGAGTTCGTAAATGACAGCATAAAAATAGTTATTTACCTAGAAATTAGAGCCCTATGAAAATTATACATCCACATAATCTACAGATTTTTCTCTAAAACAGAAAGGCAAGGCTTTGAAAAAAATGTATGGCTTAAAACAATGCGAAAGCTTCTGAAGTGAATACATAAATGGTCTCACGTAACTCAGCTTCAAGTGCAACTTTAAAGATACTTCTAGTTTATTATTTCCTGGCCGAAGTTCTGATCCATTCTGGTGTGTACCAGTGATCTGTTACCGACTTCTACAAAGCAAAAAGAATCAACATATGGTTGAACTGCATTTATATTTATGTACTAATGTTACGAAAGTAGGCAATTGTTTCACATTTTTCAATGACATAAGCGAATATTTATATTCCTCCAAAAGTCACTTCGCTATGTATATAAAGTTAGACAATCTTTCAGAGATTACAACATTGCGGCCAAGTCGATCATTAAAACGAGCTAAACATTTATTATAAAGTTATTTGCTGCTTATTTTCATAATGTTTAGTAAAGGACACAAAACGTAAATAAAATTTGTATACGACACATTGCAAAAGGATTTATTAACTCATGGGTATTAGAGCACTCCCTGCGGTAATTTTCTAACGACCCATTCGTTAATAAAGTTCCAATTTTGAAATTAGTTGTATGAATAACTTATCTACTATTGTTGTAAAGGTAGACATTTTAATATTTACTTTAGTCGCTTTAACAATTAAGTCTTATCGTGGCATTACATTGTTCACTGTCATTAGATTATTATAACATTATTTACACTTTGGTGGCCGACACTGCTTATTATTAAAATTGATTGCCAGACTATTTTGCCATGGATGTCGGTTTAAATTACATTAAAAACCAAAGTTTTCGCTGACCTCTGCGGCCAGCATCGTCAGTGGACGAAATTTAAATCAACGACCGCAGCAATGACCAATTTTGTTTAGTGTATAATGGATTATGTTATTGTACATTGTAATATGTTGTATTTAGCGAAACAGAAATGTGGGCCTATCCATTGTGAAGTTCATTATGAGTACCAAATGTCAGTATCTAGACAATGTTTCACATTTTTAAATGGCAAAAGTGAACCTACCTACTTACCTGCCTACCTACCCACCTGTCTATATGTTTATATATATATATATATATACATACATACATACATACATATATGTCTTCCAAATAAAAGGTATATAAATTTAGACAATCTTTCAATCACACAACATATCAACATGTTAACGTTCCTACTTCATTTATCTAAAACGAACTGAGCTTGTTAATATATATATGTAAGTGTGTGTGTGTGTTCTCTTAAATTTCATAATTTTTTAGTAAAATACATAATATTGATAAACTATTGTACACAACAGGCTACAAAGTAGTTTTATTAAATTGTAGAGAATTAGAATACTCCCTGCGGTCATAAATCTCTACTTTTTAAATTAGTTTACATTATTCTTCATAGGATTTGATTAAATTAATTTGATAATATTTTCTAGTTTGTGAGTTATGTATACCGGGAGACTGCGTTTGTTTTAACTTACATTCCAGAGGCATGAAATGATGAATATAAAGATTATGACAACTGTCAACTATTCTAATAAAAGAAATACAGAGAGTGTCAAAAATGTATATACACTTCCAGCAAAGAAAAAACTGTGTTTACATATCAAAACTGAATACACACAAACAGAAAATGATGAGCACCAATCATATTAGACTTTTACAGTTACAACATTTGCTCAAAATGCCCACCTTCGACGTCGATACACTTCTAAATACGTTGAACTACTGATTGAGAAACTTTCGCGAAAGTGTCCTTAGCGATTGTAGCACATGTCGTTTCAATTTCTTCCCGAAGTGCTGCCAGTGTAGCTGGTTTTCTACGGTATACAACATTCTTAAGAGTTCCCCATAGGTAGAAGTCCAAAGGAGAGAGATCCGGAGAACGAGGTGGAAACTCAATCTGACTTCTTCGTCCTATAAAGTGAGTGCTCAAAAACATTCCAAAACCATAGTCGAGGGCGCGCGGCTTGTTGCTGTGCGAGGCCTCCCAGATCTGCCCTTGTGAACATCGCATACGATACCACGAGTCTCAAATTTATCTCTAATGCATGCAATTGTTACTCGCGTTGGCGATTCTGTTTTGTACACACGTCTCCATTGTCTTTGAATTTCAACATTCTCGGCTTTCCAATACCACTTCAAATTTGCTTTCCGCTGCTCAAACGACAATCTTGACTCCATTTTGTTGTAGCAACGCTAGCATAACGTAATGTGAGTCACGTCTGTTTCCAGAACATCATATGATAATCTTGGGTTCATTTGTTCATTGTTGATTTACCTGCCACGTAGCAAAGCTATCATAATGTATGTGAGTCATATCTGTTTACAGAACATCTTACTGTTGTTTTTCGGCCCAACTTTGAAATATATTGAATAGATATCTACTGTAAAAATGTGTATACATTTTTTGGCACCCTCGGTATTTACATTTTTTTGAAAGAGTTCAAACAAATAACTACTGCGGTCTTTGAATTGTCGCATCCAGCATCTAGTAGTTTAAATACAATTTTAGAAATGTGTAAACTTCGTGATCAACATTCGACGTTTTTGGGTAGCTCTGTACAAGTTTTGCTAGGCTTTCTTAGGATATCAGCCATTTTTCTAAAACTTTCTTTTTGAGGATAAAACAGCACCGGTTTTAATATATCATTTTTTACTAATCTGAAATATATGACACGTTATAGCTGAATTTGAAAGGATTGCACAACTTTATACATAATATATGATTTAATCATTTCTTGATATAAGTTTCGTACGAATATTTTCTTATCGGGATTAAAGAACCTCTTAAAGAGCTATATTATATAATATCCGCGTTGTTTGGCCTTATACTATGACCATGCAATGAGAGAGCGTGGTGATTATATAAATCCGGAGACAACTTGCCTTTGCATTTCAAGTGTTTGAAGACAAACGGGCTGCCTTGAAAAGCTGGGAAAGTAGTTACTCAAGCGAGAACTGTTAAAGCCAGGGCATGAATGGGACAGAATTATAAAACTATAGCATGAATATCCGATGATTGCTACAGCTGATAACTGGTATGATCAATTCAAACTATAAAGTAACAGTTAAAATATAAATGAAATTATCAAGAAATGACAGTTGCGGCTGTGTTATGCAGCAGGAATGGGTGAAACTTTCATTCTATCATAGTTGCGACTTTCTTTAAAAATGGAATATTTTGTGATTAATCACAAACTATTAAAAATACATTCTGAGCTGAAAAAATATTAAAATTATACATTCAAAATACATTTACCTATTTAAATTTTGAAACTTTTTTTTTATTTTGACAATATAAAGAGTATTCATAACTGGACATACAAAAGAAATACTTAATTTCAAAGAGTAAACCCAGCATGTTAAGGTTGCTGCTACGTAAGGGGTGTTGGTGGACTGTATAAGGAGCTCACTGCGTTATGTGCTGTGGTTGTTTTATTCCCCCCCCTTTTTTTTTGGATTCAGCCAAATTACTGAAAAAAAGTTTTATACTGCTCGATACACAAATGCGTGATTATTTTAAACTTAGTATCGACCACCTTCATTCTATTTTGATTTTTTTAATAATTTCTTAATAGAAAATATTTTCGGATACATATATAGTGCCAAACATTGCAATTATTCGTGCAGCATTTCGTTTCAGCTTGGAGAATTTATTACTCACCAAGTAATTATAAAATGCTATAATGCTGTCGATTGATGTATTCTCGAATTTATCACTCCACAGCTTAATTTTAATTACTCTATTTTTAACGCTGCGTGCTGAATTTCTTTAAACGTATTGTTAGAGGTCTATAAAAAGACAGAACCATTTTTCATGAAACCTCTTGATGATTTTTACAGAACGAATTTTGTTTTAGTATATGTGTTTTTCAAATATATATTTTATATATTTTTTAATTATTTCAAGTTGGGAAAATGTAACTTCAAATTTTCTATCCACAAAGACAATTTCAATTTAAAATCACTTATTACATCCCATATTTCTGATATTAGCATGTGTTTCGCTGAAGCAGACAGTTTAAATGACCCACCAGATCTGTAAGAAAGGCGAGACTAGCAATCTGTTTTAGGTTCTCAATTTCTTCGTTGAATTTGTTGCTTTCACAGAAAAATTCATGTATCTCAATTCAAAAAATCTTCGCAGCACTTCTCCGCGACATAACAAACAGACTTCACAATGATAAGATGTCCGTATAGTCTTCATTAAGAGAAATTAAACATTCTCTGAATTTTCGATGCCTGAGGACACTTGACCACATATAATTTGCTGTTCTTGTGATTCTTTCAAGTACACCTTTCAATGGCAAACTTTTGGACATAATGCCTTCTTATGAATAAATCATTCAACTGTATTAAAATGAGTTACATTTGGTGACCCAAGTCGTCCTAGGAGAACTTTAGTTTCTCCAAACATTGCAGCAGCATAAGTAACTACAAACATAATATTTCTATTGTGATAAACATTTATTATTGATGATTTGTTTTACACATTCAAATTTATCTTACCGCCACGGGTGGCCGAGGTCGTTAAGCCACGGACTCGTGAGCGGGAGGTCTGGGGTTGGAATCCCGCCAGGACCGTCCTCCCTGACTGGGGTTTTTTCCAGGTTTTCCTCAGTCTTCATAACTGGCAAATGCCGAGGAGGTACCTAAACTTAGGCCTGGAACGCTTCCTTCCTTAAAAAAAAAAAAATATCCTTTCCCAATTTATCATTTCATTTCATGTATCATCAGTGTCCACCGCCTGTGGTGCCTCTGTAGTGAAAACGGGCGTTAAACACTACTCAAAAAAAAAAAAAAAAATTATCTTGTCCCATTGTAGGTATTTTACATAGGTACTAAATTCAAGAATTCTTCTATGATTATAATTTTTTACTTATTGCTCTGATTAACATCCGAGCAGTGTATGATATCTCTACTTGCGTCTAAAACGAGTAAAAAAAAAAAAAAAAAAAAAAAAAAACCATTTAGGAGTTTTATCAGTTGGTATTCCATGTCAGATGTTATGCCCCTGTATTTGACTTACAATTGTGATTTGCGACAAACACAATTAATTAAATTTTAATGTTTCTGAGGGACAAATATATTTAACACCAGCTTCGATGAATGGGTGGTATCACGAAAGTACCCTGCGGCTCTATTTCAAACCTGTTGGCGTTCTAGCGGCCTCGAGGCGAGCGTTTACTGCGAAGAACCCACCGCTCCCTAACGGAAAATTGCAGGTTTGAATTGGACCGCACTGTAGTATCTCGCATACAGCTTCAGATTAACGTTTGTTGTTTATGGCCTAAAATAAATAATTATAATTAATCACTTCATATTACCAGTATTACTACAGATATTTTCGACGAAATTATGATTAAAAAGAGTTAAAATTTCAAGTTTTGTAAACGAAACATTTCAGTTTCTACCAGATTAATAATGTAACATTACGATCTCAGAACATTCCTTTCATCGCCTATTCATTTTTATGCTTCAAGTCAAACTGCTTCTTTACGTTATATTTCTTTACTTGCAATAATTGAGCACTCAAACATTTAACGTATGCACTAAAATTTTGACAAACGAAAAGCTTTTCTCACTCAGGGTAAAAATACTTGCTAGAACTTGATCACAAACCGAATGCAAATACTGGAGGATAAGTTCACTTTTAGGCATAGGGGTTCGCGGACGGGGTAGATAACCTTGTTATAACACGAATTACTGAACTGAGTAATATGATGAAAATTGAGCAAAACTTCACGTTCCGCTTACAGCACAAGTGTTCAATATGCCTTACTTTTGTTACAAGGCAGACATAAAATCTGTAAGCGATTTCATTCCAAATCCTACAATAAATAAGACGATTGACTTTTTTGTGTTGAAATGGTTGATAGAATGGATAACAATTAAACTTTTTTGATAAAATTATGTTTGAGTTCCTTTCAACTCTGTGGAAAAGTAAACTGTCCTTTATTCCTTATGGAGCTTTTCTTTCAATAAGATGGTGCACCTCCTCATTCCTTTTGAAAGCTTATATCTTGCCTAAACTACACATTATGCATGGATTGGACGTGGAGGAACGATAGTTTGGCGCCCACGATTCATTAACCTGACGCCTTAGAATTTCTGTTCGGGGGCCTATGTAAGGATGTTTTTTGATATAACACTATCTGCAAATCTAAATTAACTGCAAATGCGGATAAGTGATATGAATATATAGAGGATTGTTAGGATATGGGATAAAATCTTTCCAGATTGAATTTGTGCTGTTACAAAAGAGAGGCATTATTGCGCTTAGCATGCGTAAATAAATATTTTCCTGCTATCATGTACAATCCCAATACTTTAATGGAAACTCAAGTTTATATAATATCAAGTTACATATCATCTATTTTTTTCTTTTTATTTGAATAAATATCTTTGCATATTTTAAGACAACCCATAGATAAATCAATTTACTGGCTGTTTATGGAATTGAATTGCATTTTGGACTATCCTGAAAAGTGACTGTGCTGAAAGACAGAGACAGAGTGATGTCATGCACCTCGCGTTACCACGTGACTTTCCGCATAAGATCATTCACTTCGCCGGTCACTGCTCCTCAGTTGCAAGCAATGCATTGCGCTTAACTGTGGCGCATATGGTCGAAATACTCTAACCAAACAGCATTAACAGCGGAAAAAATAAACAATATTACAGAGCTCGTTTGCGCCAATATATAAATGAACTCAAAGATGTGTTCACAAAGGTGCCAAAATTCTTTTTATAAGGTATGCGAGTATAGTTGCAAAGCAAAGCTTTCAGTCATTCATTACTAAAGAGCACATAAACTTAACCAGTTGATGGTCCAAAAGCAAAAAAATTAAAGAAAAGCCCTGTCATTCCTAAATGCGAATAAAAGGTTTCAAGTGATGCTTATTTCACGTGCTTAGATGTATCTGAAAAATGAAAATGTAGCGACATTACAAATTAGCAAGACTGCCATCGTTTTAAAAATGTAAGCTCTGTGATTCACTGAAACAGTCATTTTCTCGATAATTAATATATAAGAAATGTGGGGTAAATATAGGAACTTCTATACTTATAATTTAAACAAAAACTTTTTTTTCTTCTCTTGAAGCATGGCAGGTTTTTAGGCACAAACATTTTTATCACTTTTTAAATATCTAAAATCCTAGCCCTAGTAATATGTGTAAATTAAACTGTTGAACCTTCACTTAACTAGGATTTGTACTCTTGCAGGACTGATTTATGGTGCACAATCTTCTAACGAAAAATGATAATAAAACACCAATCTGTACAAAGCTAATGCACGGATAAAACAGCAGCAGTATTAAACAGGAAAATAATGCACTCTTCTAAGAGAGGAAGGGGAAAAAACCTAGTATAAAGCAGAAGCACGGTAAAGAAAAGATGATGTAATGGTGAAGAAATACTGACCATGCTTGAAATGCGGACATGTAAAGCCCACACGAGTGAGTAAATGTAAAGCAAGAAACATCAATGACGTGGACAATGGACATGACTTGGCTTGTGTTATAAATTACATTTATCGGTGGGAAGACCCAGTATTGACTCCCGAGGAACTATATCTTAATTCAATTAATCAGGGCTGTCTTAAAAATTTAGACATATAACCCAACATGCCATAATCCAACGGACCGTTATCTAAAAAAAAAATTGTTTCGCATTTTTTTTTAATTAATGTGAAGAATCTTGATCATTTGGTCTACTAGCTTTTGCAGTAAACCGACATGTTTTTTTCTACAGTGAATCCGAGAAATTATTATGCATCTATGTTGATTACCAAGATAGTATTCTGATTTAATGATTATTAGGCACATGCATGTATGCTGTGTTCAGAACTACCAGCTAGAGCCTACGTAGGCTTTGTCGACATAGGCTATGTCGAAATTGCAAATAAAAAAGAAATACTGATTTTTGTAGATGTGCTATTCGAAATAAGGCAATGCGTGTTATCTTAAAGTGTATACAGATTTGTATCTGTAGACTGTGGAGGTATTTTGTGTTGCATACAACTACACAAATCACTCTTCAAAGGATCTAGAACCACTTGTCAAAAGTAAAACATATCGAAATACCATAATCATTTGTGGAGGAATATGTGCCAAAATGAAACTACAGTAACCTTATTGCTAATACCCTGAAAAATATAAAAGTATAATCTAGTGTCCGTCTACAGTTTCACTACTAGATCCACACCTTCTTTACTAACTTTCTAGCAGCAGCTGTTTCTGGAACTATGAGCAATAAGAGGGGCATTCTAAAATTTCTCGGTCTGATCAAGAAAATGCGATATTTTTGGAGACTTTTTTAATCTTCCTCCTTCAACATAGTCACCTTGCAAATCAATACATTTAGTCCAACGAATTTCCAACTTTTTAATGCCCTCAGTAAAATAAAATTTGTCCAACTATGAAAAATAAGCCTCTGTCTCAAATGCAAACTCATCATTTGATGTGAATCTTCGTCCACCCAGCCATTTCATCAGGTTTAGGAACATAAAATAATCGCTGGGAACCAAATCCGGCGAATGTGGAAACCTTGAGAGAGAAGTTCATACAATTTTGCGGCAACAATCCCAAACGTTGTGAAGGCGCATTATTATGATGCAGGAAAACTTTCTTTTTCACAAGGTGTAAACACTTAGCCTGAATAGCATCTTTCAATTGGTCCAATAATGAAGCGTAATACTCTCCGGTGATAGTTCTGCCCTTCTGGATGCAGTCTACGAACACTACCGTGAGAATCCCAGAAAACCGTAGTTATGGCTTTTCCTGCAAATGGAATCGTTTTTGTTTTCTTTGGTGCGCTTTCACCTGTTGTCCCCCACTGTTTGGATTGCTGCTTCGTCTCTGGCTTGTAGTGATGAATCCATGTTTCATTCAGTTTCGCTGCTGGAATTGCGTTTACACACTCTTGCGACATGTTCATTAGAATAGGTTTTGACCCATTATTAACAAACGCGGCATTCATTGAGCGGAAAGCTTTCTCGTATTCAGAACTTCGTATAAAATGTAACGCACTAGGTCTATCGAGATCTTTGCAATGTTAAACAACTCGCGTACCTTCAATCGGCGATCATTGAGTGCGGTATTGTGAATTTTTGTCACAATCTCGTCGGTCGTAACAGATGAGCGCTAATAATCTTGAATGGATGGACCTAAATTCAGTTGCCCTTTATTAACTTTCAAAAACCAACGAGAAGAATTCTTTGATATGGAACCTGACTCTCTATATTTCTGTTGTGGTTAAACCCTTCAAAATGAAGTACTTTATCACAGCTTGTATTTCAGTTTTATCCATTTTGTAGAGAATGTTAACAGTAATTTGTTTACACGATTGTCACAAGTGACTACGCTTACGCATCTAAATTTTACAGCGCGACATCTAAAGGGTGATACTTAACAACTATCATAGTAATTTGGTCATATTTACGACATCTCTGAGTCAGGCCAAGCACTTTTAGGACACCCCTCGTAAAATACACACCGAACTTTCTCAAATCATCTTACACGTATAACAAACAAGTAGTAAATCAACAGAATGGGATGGCTCAGGCATTTGGGAGGTTCCGGGTTCAAATCCTTTGGGACCGGCCTTACTTAGGGTATTTTTGGTTTCCCCTGATCGCTTAGATAAATGTTGCGATGGATTTCCTTTCCACGAATTTTCAGCTCTCCCATTTCGTACCATTTAATTCTGTTAGTTGTGTTACAAGATCGAAAATGCAAGGCAAGATGGGTCGTGCGGTGTGACGGTGGCTTGCGCTTTGGAAATGTTTCTGCCCCGGCCTCTGGTATAGTAAGGGGCTCGATTTCCTTGGAGAGAGTGCTTTGATTGCGTCAGTGAGCTCTAGAAACAATGTTAGGGACCCCATTTATGCCCATGCCTCGCCACCACTGGATTTTGACTCTTCCTTCGGATGAGGCGTAGGTACCGATGGCCAGCTCTTGAGCAAGGCTGAAGTATCGAAATATCCTTCTCCGATCCTAACACTCCAATTCAATTCACCCCATATAAAGCACACCGTTTGTTTGCAGTTTCTGTAGCTAGATCTATTTACAAGATTAGTATTATTTATTTATTTACTTGAATGCGGTTTCCCTAATTTACTAATTTCAATAATCTTCCAACCGAAAAGTGATGTAGAAACAGATAATGCTACGAGCTCTATTCAGGCAGCTGGGCGGAATGTTGGGCAACCAAAGCGCTTCTGGTATCCGGACTCATGCATATACACACACACAAATTATTTCTGTTTTATAACAACCAAAAAATCATCTTCTTAAGACATCGACTGCAGAAAAAATTAACGCGTTGATAATAACCTGTACTTTGCACATTAAATGACTACCCGCCAATGTATGTTACACACAAACACCACTGAAAACATTTCATTCGTTATATGCTAATAGCCCCAAATTGGCAGCGAACAACTTGTTCAATTAATGGCATTTCTTAGCCATTGCCTGCTCAGGTAAAACGGTGCTTGGACATTGGTTAGCTCCATAAGGCAATCTTCCATATAATGAGCACAGGCATATGTGAAGATTCAACAAATTTACTAGCGAAAAACGTCAGTTGAGCATAATGGAAAGATGGAAACTAATAAATAATATAACTAAAAATGAGATTTAAATAAAAATAATCCCCAAAACTGTAAGTGCGTTAAATTTAATACTTGCTTTGTTTAAAGCACTGTAATATTATCATTTTTAATGTTACTCTTTATGACGTTATTAACAGAAATGGTCATGTTCCTTTTTAATTTGTAAGATGTCCAGTAAATAATACGGAAATTTATAATCTTGTTATAAGTTTTTATTTTCATGATTTTAGCAACTTTTTGATTTAATTAAATTAAATGCTTTTCTATATACAGATTCTGAAGTGTTCTTTGATATATGTCCAGATGTACTTAAGATTTACAAGACAGTGCCCGTATTAAAGAAAGGGCGACGATTTCGGTAATTATACGCTAATTTGAAGTGTATCAATATTTTCTGAAGCGTTTGGATTAGTATGTTGAATCAACTAGTACAATGTTTTCAAAATATAACTTGCTTCATTCATTTTGAAAGGGGAAATCTACCACTCAAGCAAATGCACAATTAATTAATTGGATCTTACAGGTTTATGAACAAGGAAAGGTTATACTTTCTTCGAAAGCGCTTAACTGTCTTCCTCATCAAAAATTATAAAAGCTTGAGTTTTATGATATTAGGGAAAGAGAAGTTTTATTGATTGCCTTTTATTCATTTGATATGAAACAAGTTGTTTAAATTGTAATTAATATTCTCTTTTATTAAAAGTTGCTGTTTGTGTATTTCAAGGATCTACTAAACTATTCTTGGGCCTATTTTATTTAAAGATAGTTGCTATGAACGATTTGCAATTTTAGGTACCTGAAGAAATTAATGATCGTTTGATTATTATGGATAATTTTGACATGGTTTTGTGCTAGTCAATTTAATCTCCGATTAAAAAAAAAAATCTCATTCAGTCTTAAATCTAGCATGGAAACTGTTAATGATGTTAAATAGTTTAAGCTTATACTGATGTGGGGGAGCCGTATATATAAACTTTGTACTCAACTTTCTAAACTAATGTTTCTCTTAAAAAGATTGACAAAGGAAGATTCTTTATTAAATGCAAAATGGGTTTTTGTCCACAGTCTATTAAAATATGGAATTATGTTATGGGGAAACCGTTCTAGGTCACTGGTTGTGTTTTTGTTACAAAAGAAAACTATTCGTATATCATTTATCTTTACAGAGAATCTTACAGACATTCACTTAAAAGAATTGAACTTTTCAACGCCCCCTTTTATCTGTTTAAGGTGTGTTATGAACATTATATCGAATTTAATTGACAATATTAGGTACTACTAGAAAGAAAAATGAACGTAGATGGTAAAAAACTCAAATAGTTTATTATAACAGGTATCAGTTTGTATAACAAATTACTAACATCTATTAGAGAAAGTAACCATTTGAATGTTTTTTTTATTAAATGACACTTTTTATAGTATAAACTAATTTTAATGTCTAATGTTTCAACAAACTGATGATCACTTTATTAAAGTTTTAATTCTCTGATTTTAATAAGATGAAACACATCGCATGTTAACTCTTAAATGATCAACAACCAAATGACCAATAATAATAATAATAATAATAATAATAATAATAATAATAATAATAATAATAATAATGTCATTTACATAGGCTTAAAAGCAATCTCCACAAACGCCCAATTTATCTATTCTTTAACAAATTCAGTGGGGAATTTTATTTTTCTTCTTTCATTAGCTTACAAAGTATATTAGGCGAAAGTAGAAGCTCTTGAGAAGATTTCAAGGAAGCGAGAAAAACAAGTTTTACGCTATTATTAAATGGATGCTCCTTCATTCCAAACAGTGAAGAAATAGTAATGTGAACTTAGGTGTGGAAGAAACTTTACGAACATGCAAAAGGTGAAGGTTGAATGCTGACCGAATTTGTGACTTCTTCAGAGAAGCTCCTCAGTTTATTACTAGATGCTTAGTAGAGAAAACAGGTTTTTTCAAACGGTATTATTGGAGCCATAATCAACGACTATTTGGGACTTCATAAGGAATCAGCAAAATGGGTATCATGAATGGTTACGCAGAAAGCAATTTGGTTCTCTTTAACCACAATCCAAGAAATTTTCTGGATCGCTTTTGTAGACGATTAAACATGGGCTCACCTCTTCGATCCGGAATCTAAACTTCAATGCAAAGAATAAAAACATCGAGGATCTCCAGCAATTCGCAAATTTAGAGTTCATTTATGTGCTTGTAGCATTATGGCTACTACTTTTGGAATGCTGAGAAAAAATTTAAGGTCAATTATCTGAAATATGCGATGCAATGATGATACATATCGCTATTTACCAAACTTTATGATTTCATTTAAGAGAAAAGAAATCCCTTTCTTCACGGAAATGCTCCGGCGCACAACCACCTCATTTCTCTGCACACAATACATGATGCTGGTTTTGAACTGGCGATACATCCACCATACTCACCCGAGCTAGTTCCAGCGAGGTTGTTTATTTCTAAAGTTGAAGAAAACAACTATCCGTGAATAAAATTTGAGAGCGGCTATGCAAACTACGGCAATTTAAGAATTCTTCTGTGATTAAAACACAGAGGTTTTGAAGAAAGGTGTTTCTATGCTAGAACATAGTGAAATAATTGTCTATTTCAATTTTTAAACAGGCTAGACGTCCGAGTCTACTACCGAGGCATCACAGACAGTGGACTCAGTTGATACATAAGATGAAATGATAAATTGGGAATTTTTTCTTTCTTTCTTTTTTAAAGGAAGGAAAGAATGAAGCTTTTTAGCTACCACGGCATCATAAGGAGTGATGAAAACCTGGAACGAACCTCAGTGAGAGAGGACGGTCCTGGGGGGAGTAGAATTCCAGATCTGCCCACGAGTCTGTGCCTTAACTATCTCGGCTCAGTGTGGCGATAAGTGCACGGTGATTATGTTGGAAAATAATTTTGTTTTATATGTTAAGTGAAAATAAATATTCTATAACCCAAGTACTATAAATTAATGAAGTACCAGCATACCGTCATGTCTTTATGATTTTAAATTCTCTATCAGGTAATTCTCAAAAACGGAATACGGATTTTTATAACGATTATTAATTGCTTTCGTATACAGGAAATTAGCAGGTACATATAAGCATTTCAAAAAGAAATATTCAACGGAAGAATTTTTTCATATTCTCCTACTTTTCGATTCCAAACACGCACGACTAATTAAGGCTTACTAGGATTTTATTACTGTATATTCCATTAAGTGCAACGGAACATTCAAAAGGAAAGAGCCTAGGTTAGGTGTCTGAAATTATATACCTGCTATTCTGTTGTATTATTAAAATACGTATTAATGGGAAGGTTATTCTTAATTATAGATTTCCCTTTCAGCGTTCCTATTAAACAAAGGGCGCGCCCGTTTTTCTTTTAAGTTTTCCTGGTCGGACTCCACAATGGCATCATCACTCGACCTTGTAAAGGCTGCGAAATATGCAACTGCTCGTTCAGCAGAACTACTTGTTTCCTTATAGTTCGTTCTATGCTGCCTTCTACAATGAGTGGATGGTGAGCGAAATTATTTCGAAAATAAGTACGGCGCTTATTGATTTTTTTTTAGTAGTGTTTATAACGCCCTTTTTACTACTGAGGCACCATACGCGGTGGACATTGATGATACATGAAATGAAATGATAAATTGGGAAAGGATATTTTTAAGGAAGGAAGCGTTCCAGGTCTAAGTTTTGGGGTACCTCCCCGGCATTTGCCATTTAAGAGGACTGAGGAAAACCTGGAAACAACCCCAGTCAGGGAGGATGGTACTGGCGGGATTTGAAACCCAGACCTCTCTCTCACGAGTCCGCGCCTTAACGACCTCGGCCACCCGTGGCGGTTTTTTAATGAATTTATTAGTATTTACAGCATTCTGACAACTTATGTGTTGAAAACTCTGCTGCATTCAAAAGCCTTTCACACCAGTAAATAGATGTCGATACTTCGGTATTTTAAAGCAGACTCTGCCTAAGCATTCTCAAAGTTTAAAGACGATCCTGTTTTACCTATATTGGCCAATTTACTACTTTTATTGATAGGATTAACTTTTAGCAGTTGATTAATAAAAGCTATTGTTTATTTCAGACTAATCCCTGAGCTTCTAAATCTGTAACAAAAAACATTTGAGTTCCATTTTATAATTCCAGTCGAAGATTATGATAACTAAATAGCTGCATACCCTTTTACAGAAACAACATTTGAAGCGTTTCATTGCTTATATGCTGCAAAACACCAAACATCGAAACAGTCTATGTCGATTTTGTAGAATGCATTTTTGAAAACCTCTTTTCATATTTTCTATAACACCCACGTAAAACCTAATGTCAAACTTCACAGTTAGTGTAAAAATCTCAGGTTTAATTTATCTTCTGATTTTTATATACATCCCATCTCTTTGAATCAACGATTAATGTTTTATTCCTTCCCTTCAAGTTTGTTCATTAGTGTTCTGCTGTTTCAATCAATCAATCATTCATTTTTTATATACAAATATTAGAGAATTTGATGGTTAAATAACAATACTTTCTTAAAATTGTATAATGGAATTGTAGGGGAAAAAACTTGTTTAGTAACACTTTAGCTTTCTGAAAATATAGATAATTACCTTCCCTGCACATTTGTTCCTTAGTGCTCGACTGTTTTATTTATTTATTTTTGCAAATATTAGCGAATTTATGATTAAATAACAACCATTTCTTAAACGATGTAATGTAAAAAAAAAAAAAAAAAAAAAAAAAAAAGGCGTTTATAAACGCTTTAGCTTTCTTAAGAAAGAAAAGTAAATATTGATAATTTCGAAATATAATACAGATCACAGTACATAGGTACAGTATGGCAAGCTTGGATATTTCGCGGATCTAATTCCGAGAGCGCATGTCACAAAGTTGAGTGTACTACCTGTATTCTCCTTCAGATGACTGCATAAATGAGTATAAACCGTGAATATTTATTTCTATTTGTTTTAATAAACAGGTATCAGGCATGTATATATCCTCGCATTTTGAAGTATTTACTATTGACGCCAAAGCTGCGTTGGTGATGGTTGGTGATTATATTGACACTATCCGCACCTGTGAATTACAACCTGCACATAATAATGATACATTGGCGCAGGTTACGACAATAATACAATATTTTATGCCGAATCGGATTCTTCTGAATAATTCTGATAGAATGGCCCTAAAGGTTCCGAGTTCATGCTTTTTACCACTGAAAAATATTAAAAACACTGAAAAGTATTCTAAATAATAATAATAAAAATAATAATAAAACAAATCGCCTGATCCTTTCTTCGTTATTATTTCATGTTATGATAGGTGTGGTAAAATGCATGTATATATTTACGGACGCTATTTAACATCTCAGGTCATCAGCGTCCCATTCAATTCAGGGCCATGAAACGGTCGATAAACTTTGCTCAGAGGTATCTTCTTTCAGGCTTGAGGTTATTTTTCGTGCCTTAAATATATGACACGAGACCCGTGGCTTTACTTCCCTTCCGAAGGAAGCCATTTGGATGTGTACACCCTAAAAAAATCCATCGATCCTGGCCGGGACTGAATCTGTGAAAAATGCTGCCAAGAAAATTAATACAGAAAAATTAACCACTCTAGATGGTATTTGTGCGGTGAAATTTGCTCTTGGTTAATGACATTTTATTCAGATCAGCACACACGATATATATATATATATATATATATATATATATATAAATATATAATTTTCCCCTTTCACTTGATCATTGAATAAAGGTATCATATTGTAAAACTGCTGCGTGGAAAACACAATATAAACATATAGCTTTCAGAGATGTTATTTACGGTAATTATAAAACTAATCTATGCTCGCCAGTTTTTTTCTTCTTTTTATTCCGATAAAACTCAGAAACGCTATACATTCTCAGCTAAATATGAAGTAAAGATTTAGGAGAAAAAAAATAAAGTGATTATAGTAATGCATAAAATGCTTGACTATCGTTCATAAATCACAAATAAACTAGCAAATTCGAAAACCAGAGTGAAAAAAAAACGAGATATCCACCTTAATTAATGTGATGTTTCACTTAATTATCTTTAATTTCAGTGATAAATGTATTTTCATTTCTATTTTGGAAATAAAAAGATATTTTCATTACAGTTAACGATTTAATTAATGAAACTTCTCATTTTAACAGCTGTTCATTAAACACACGTGTAAGCTACGGCGAATAGCAGCGACATCAGATTGATTCGGATTCATTGAGGAGTACACGCAACTGGGGCCGGATTTTGGAAAAACATCAAAGGTGCTGCGCATCTGTTCCTACTGTGATATAGACAATAATATCACGGCCACATAGTAGTTATTTTTGTTTTATTTGGTGCCTTTGTTCTTAAAATAGGTACGCAATTCGTTTTTCATATAGATAAGCATTGGAAAATAGTATCATCAAATTCAAAGAGTCCATGGTCAAAATTGACAATAGGTTTCTGCCAGAACTTGCAAGGTCTAAATTTAATGGGGAAATAAGTTTTTAGCAAAAGAATTTTCAACTGATGGTGTTTCTATAATATTAGCGTTTGCTATAATGAAAATTGCATTTAATATATATACAATTTCTTAATTCGCCCAATTAATTCCCCTCATTTGTAAACTTTGCGATTTAAACTCCCTACAACTGCAACTGTCGATATTCTGTCCTTATGACAATCGAAGGTCGGTTCAATTTTGCAATGCAGTTAAATTTTATTTCCATCCGCGTATGTACAGTTTTAAGATGCCGGAATACTTTTGGTTAAAAAATTGTTCAGATACCGAATCCATAACCTTGATGCAGGAAACCGGATAGCCTTGTGTACCGTAAAACAAAACAACTGTACGTTGACTCTACATTAAGTGGATCTAAGGGTAACTTGTGTGTGTATAAACTGAACTTTTCACTGAGAAAATATAATGCTTATCTACTATTCAGAAAAACAGTTTCTCCCCTGGTATTTGGTTGTTAGGCTAAATCTTCTTAGGATATAACTATTTTACCTATAAGCATGGGGTACACTCCGCTTATAACACTGAGAACCGGAATAAACCGAATGGGAGGAAGACCAACTGACTTTCTTCTATTTGTTCTACTTTTTACACTGCCAACGAAAAACCGGCATTAACTTTCATTATGGTAACGAGCCTAAACTCTGCAGATTGACACTTGCCCTAATCTATAGAGGATGTTAATGACTGCAATACTTTCAGAGGTCTTAGAAAAGCAGTTTGAGACTGAAGCTTGTTCAAGATTTAAAGTTATGGCATTAAGTTTCTAAAGGATATCTCTGACTAATGGAATAACGAACAGAAAATGTGTAACGTGCCTCTATGGCGCAGTCGATATGATACTAGCTTCAAGTGCATATGGATCAATGTTATCGAGTTCGAGACTCGTTGATTCCTTTTTTCTTATGTTGAAGGAAAGGCGAAACAACTACATCAAATGAAGAGCAAACTTCTTAGTAAAAATGACAGAAAATGGCTAAAAAATTAAAATACAGACCGAAGTGTTAGGGATATTAACGTGGTTTGGAATCTAAACAACTTAAATTAGGTTAGTGTATTTGCTTTTTTTTTTTTTTTTTTTTTTCCAGCAGTTTAGTTATGAAATTTGATAACTGTATTAATGTATGGTTATTTAGGATCATAAACTGATTAACTTTTGCAGAATGTTAAGAGAAAATTATTCAAGAGGCCACAATCTTTAGAATCCTCAGGCTTTGCTAGTATTAACTGATCTGATTTAAGGTGCACGAATCGAGGTTACAACGATAATAAAATAATAATTATAACAATAATGATTCATTTCTGCTGGTTAATTTTAATTATTGGACAAACAAATATAATTAATCTTTTGAAACATTAGATTTAAAACGATGGATATTTCGTTGATAACATTTGGTTAAATACCCATGGAAAGATTCCTTTTGTAAGTGGTAATAAAATTAATTCATACTTTCAACTTTTACATTTTATGTATGAGCAAGCTTCTTCACAAAGTAAAATAAATAGCGTATTCTGCCGAACTACGATCTTCAAAACCATTGTCTTAACCATTAGACCACACAATCCGGTAAATAACTACTTCTATAAACACGATAAATCAGTTAATCTTTGATCACTACCTTACTGTCATATCATTGGTTCGAAATTTTATAAATGTTTATAGTCCTATATCTTGAAAATCAAAATTTCCTTGCTAGCAAGCAGGTTTGAAGGCATTCTAAAGCAATTTTGTTTACCATTTCGCTCTAAAATGACTTGTCAGCATTAAATTTCAACTTCTTAATCGCCATATAACTAATATTTTTCTTCGTGGACCATACATTCTGCATCTCAAATTGCTCGTCTAAGACCCCTTTCTACAACCTCTGAAAGTATAGCGGTGTAGTTCATTAACTCCCAGTACACGTGTGAGTCAGAACAACTGCACGCAAAGTTCCACATAATCTCGTCTCATTTCAATTTCTAGCAGCGGCTCTGCAATCAAGGTTTAAAGTAGGTAACAAATACAAGATTACAGTGCTCATAATACATTTCATTAGTCCTTGATACGAATGTGACTTACCCATTCTTCGTTTACACTTTTAATCCAGCAAATTCTCTTACGGCACCTTTGCTTTGTTGCAGCGTTTAGTCATCGGCAAAGAGTAGGAAACCAAGAACGCGTAGGTCACGTTGCTAGCTTACGGGCACTCCCACCAACCCAGACAAGCAAGTGGACTAACCACTAACGCCTGTTACAAAGTTAATTCATTCCTACTCTCTCTTTTGGGCTGGTTTCAGCGGGGAATTCCTAAACAGACATTGCGGGTTCTTTCTTTGAGGATATTATAATCTTCCATCATGCGTCATTCTTTTACTAGGCTTCGCTAACAAAAGCTATTAAAGAAATGTTACAGTTTGAGATGAATAGATGAAAAATATGACATGTTTATACTAAATCAATATCTGGTCGCCTGTTTCCACTTCTAAACTTATTCACGACCTATTCCTTATAGCTGTTAAAATGCAGCTGGACAGAAACTTCTTCCTAAGCATCTGATATTATTACCGCCACGGGTGACCGAGGTTGTTGAGGCGCGGACTCGTGAGCGGGAGGTCTGGGGTTCGAATCCCCCCAGGACCGTCCTCCCTGATTGGTTTTTCTGGTTTTCCTAGTCCTTATAAGTGGCAAATGCGGGAAGGTACCCTAAACTTCGGCCAATTTACTATTTCATTTCATTTCATTTCATTTCATGTGTCCACCGACTCAGGTAGTAAAAACGGGCGTTTAACACTAAATAAAAAAACCATATGGTATTTCGTTTTATAAAGGGGAGCGCATTTTGACCACAGTAACTTTTCCCCAAACGCTTTTCTCTACAATTGAGTGAAAGTCAATCTTGAAGTAGCTTCATATTTGTCTTCCATTATTATCCATATTTACGAAACCACATTCTCTCCTACAAAGGATTGGCTTATTGCTCCGTCCAGTTCTAACTGCTTCTGATTTTCGGAACGCTATATCCTATGAACGTGCCGGCTATTCTATTGCTGTTATTTTCAAATTTGAATCACATTTCAGCTTCTAAAAACATTTAAAAAGCCTACAAGTAATTTATTGCATTTAAGGACCAAACATAAAGTGAGAAGAGAAAAGAAGGGAACCAAGAAAAGGAATGAAATTAGCTATGCCCTCAAAAACAAAAGACGCTCACAAGTTGCTATCATTCAGTTCTATTCAACTGGCTGATTCGCATGCAGGCTGTAAGATTGTTTCAAGGACTTTGAAACCCTTTTATTGCCTGTTTAGGCAACGACTAACATCTTGCGCTTGTGAACAGATATCTTCTAACGTTTCGCAAACATTTTACAGAATTACCTATCACTTTCTCTGAACATGTGGTACTTATTCAGCAGTTCTACATTCTAAAGGAGAATACTACATACGAAAAGACATTTATATAGAGATTTTTAGCTGTAATAAACATAGTATATAGTGATATTAGTTTATAATGTTATACTTTATTACACGAGCAAATGTAAGAAACGAGAGAAGCGAGTTGCCCACTTTTCGAATGCCATAATAATAAAACGTTATAAACGAGTTTCATATAAGGTATACCTGAACTATAAAAGAATATTTATTAAATAAATAATATAAACGTACATTTCTAACGAATCACTTCGAAGTCAATGCTTCCTTTAATTATATTTATGATGGAAATGATTTAGTTCGTTTGTCTATTGTTATTGTTAGCGAAGACGGATTTACCGAAATAACTTTTAGACCAAGCTGTAAATTGTCGTTAATACAGAGAAAGTCGAAGATACTTTTCAGCAGAGCCCGGAAGTTCAGGCAGGTATTTTGGTTAAAACAGGCAGGCAAAGGGCACTTACCTACTGAAAATAGGCAATAACATAATTAAAATGGACATTTATCAAAAGTGAAAACGGAAAGTAATATCACTCATTATAATTGAAAATAGGTATTTTAAGATGCTCAATAATTTCTTTATCACGTAATTATCATTAAGCTTACTTTTATAGGTTACAAGCAACAAGATGTCATAGTCAGCCACTTGTCAGAGAGAACATTTTTCATCATAGAAACAGAACGTTCTACTTCTACTGCAGCGATTGGAGCATATCACTCCAATTATTAATAAAAATAGGCATTTTAAGATACTTAATAATTTATTTATCACGTAATCATCATTAAGCTTACTTCTCTTGGTTACAAGCAACAACAAAAAAAAATGTTTTTTCAAGGTACCAACTGTTATAGTCAGTCGCTTCTCAAAGAGAACATTTTTCATCATAGAAAAAGAACGTTGCACTTCCACTGAAGCGATTGAAGCATATTTAAAACAAGCTATTTCTGAAGGACTCATACCAGTTACAACAGAACATTCACCTTTCAGGACATCATGGAAATGTAAACCAAGACAGAGTAAAGAAGTTTTGAATAGTTCTGGCGAATGAGCAAAGGATGTGCAGTGGTTTCTGGTCAGTTCATTTTCTGTTTATGATTTATAGGGGAATCAGGTTAGTAACTCTTGTACTTCCGTACTGAACACATTGTAGGGGCGGTTACATCCACCACAGATTTCCTAGCAGATCGATTCAAGGTCATTCGCAGGTCTATTCAAAACCCTCATCCTTTCCATTTCCTGGTATTCGATTCCCGAGGTAACCTGCGTTCCTTTCACTAATGAAGTTCTACTATTTAGAGAGCTTAGGTGTATGGGTTGAGGAAAAAAAGTGTTTGACTTCTTGAAAAAATTAAGTGTATATCAAGATTCTCAACAGATATTTTTTTATGAGACGACCATACCATTTAATTTTTATAACTTTCTTCACTTTGATATATTGACATTTGTTTTTTTTAAATGCGTAAATGATAGCAGAAAAAATCCATAAGGATAAAAAAAAAGGCAAAAAAGTTTCAAAATAAAAATTGGCTCTATCAACTCCAAATATACGGAAATCTGTTCATTTCTATCCGATTCTTAAATATATCCACCCAGACAGAAAAGGTATTTTGCCGAACTTAGGGGCTCTGCTTATCAGAATAAATAGAACAGATATCATTTTCTAAAAGTTTCGCTAACATTTTACAGAATTATCTATTATTTAATAAACAAATGTCTATGTAAGCGGGGGGGGGGGGATAAAGTAGCCTGCTTCCCTGGGTAACGCTAAATAGGCTACAACACTGTGCAGAAGTCAATAACTATTTATATAAGCAAATTTTATAATAATAAACATACACAGACATCAAAATAATACATTATAAAGAGGTTCATACGCTATATTTGGTGTGCCACAATTATGAGTGTAATAAAGTGTTATCTTACTCAGCTGTGTTAAAATAGTAAAGTGCAATAAGGCATATGAAGCAAAACAAGCCAGCTGTGTATAACTCATATGCTCAACTGTACTAAAGCAATAAAGTGTAATGTAACAAGACGCAGCAAAGTGTAGGAAAGGTAACGTCTATTTTACTCAGCTGTATTATAATTGTTCAACAAAAATACCTTACTCAGGATATGAAGAATAAACAAGCAATTATAACAATAGATCTCCTATGTTGCCTCCGATTTGTGCCCGGCTGGCTTGTGCAATTTAGATATTAGGACCAACCAGGACAAGAGAGGCAGGAGAAGAAGACGAGCTGGACAACTAGGAGCTGTGAGATATGTTGCGAGCTCTAGCCTATTTTCAATAAACCTTTCTCCGTTAGACTGATGGACTTATCTCGCATTTCCCAAGGGTAGGATTTAGCTCTGCCCCGACTCTACATCTACTACTCTAGAATCTCCTCACTCATCTTCGCCATTAGGAATCGAGTAGGAATTTGTGGCGACATCACCGTATACCATCACCGAGCTGAGTTTCTGCTGGCGGACATCTCAGCAAATCACAGCCGACCGGGTCCGTTACACGAGTATAACAGGATATTAATAAAATACAATTTATATTGATGTCGATTTTCTAATTAATTACTCCGAAGCCAGTGCCTTCATGTATTACTCTATGGCGTCATTATATCGACGGAAAGTATTTAGTTGTTTGATAATTGTTATTGTCATTAGCGAAGATGGATTTACCGCAAGAAATTTTAGTCCGAGTTGAAAAAGTTGAAGTGTCCTTAATAGCGAGAAAATCCCATGATTCTTATTAGAAGGAATATGACAGATTCATTAATTGGATGAACAGTAAAAATATTAAGCGTATTTCAGAACAGATTAGTACTATCTACAAATTCATTCGGTAGCTAATATTAATTATTTATTCACTTATTTTCACATTCATATGCAGATATATTAATTCTGTAATTATGTATTCGGCAACTAAAACGAATAAATTGTTTTTAGTAATACATAAATTGTTTTAATATTATATTTACAATAATATTAAGTTAATGGCAGCACTTTAGCAATGAAAATAATTTAATTGTTATTATGGTAGTTTTAATACAACTAGTGTCATAAGGTGACATTTTTATGAGTCCTTTAACTTTTATGGTCAATTCGCGAGTAATGTAATGAATTAGAGAAGCGCAAATGAGCTCAGGGACCTAAATCGCTAAGCTATCTGATAATTAGGCAGCTTAACTTCTAAGCACTAAAACCAGAATGAAGTGCAAAGAAGTTATGTTTGTGCTGGACGGTAGACAAATGATGGGAGGGGTACAATAGGTCACGGGTTACAAACTACCCTCTTCCCTTACGCCTGTCGCTTATCAGTTGTTATCTGCCGGGCATTGGCTCACGTGCTTTATATGATCTAGTAGTTTGATGTGCCTAATTTGGCATTAAGTGTTTAAGAATCCCAATGTCCACTGATAATCATCCCAAGAACTGAGGAAACCCCCCCCCCCCGAATAAAACCTTGGTCAGGTTGTTTGACCCAATTGGGATTTAAACCCGGGATTGCAACATGAGAGGCAAACTCGTTAACCCTACACCATTGCAATGGCATATAGGAATTTATTAGCATCTTTGGTCAACAATAAAGAGTGTTAATATTTCTGGCACAAAAAAAAAATCGTATAAAACAAGTTCTACACAACCTAGTAAATATAAAAGAAAACAATTGCAAATTGAATACAAAATGATAAATATAACACATTTCTATAGAATTTTATGCTTTAAAGGTTTCTGTTGCTTCAAATAAAGATATCAACTCTTAGTGCTTCAACTCTCCGATGGTAGTATGGATACGTGACACGATACTTAACCCCATAAAAATCTTTATTAGTATTGTGATGGATTTATTCTTACCTCTGCCTTATATGCAAATAACACGCTTTGTGTGTTTTAGTCTTTGCAGAGTTCTTTGTTATTAACAACGCCAAGCGAGTGTTAATATTGCGAAGGGAGTACTCAAGCCTTTTATTGTTTGTGAACCTCTGTCGTTGCTGTTCCAAATAATTGCGTCTAGGAAGGCAAGTGATCGTGATTTTTCTGATTTTGCACTTTTCTGTCACGGATGTGACAGTAAATGATGGAACTTCATCACGTGTCCACCATAATGGTGAATTCTCCTCTGAAGAAGCTAGTTTATGAGGGGGGAAATTATTCTCTATTACAATATTAGATAATAATGGCCATGAAAAGCCTTGATATCCTAGTGGTTAGCGTTGCTGATTGCTGTCCGGGAGGTCTCAGATTCCACTCTCAATACCTACTTGAAAATTAACTAAAGTTAGAGTGATTGGAACGGGGTCCGTTCAGCCTCGCGAGGACAACTGGGGAATTGCCTGATAGAGAGGTAGTGTCATTTGGATCTAGCGAACTGCGTGATGGCGACCGGAGGGATGTCAGTATGTTAGTCTCAAACCTATATGTATTACTGTCCTTTGTCAATGTCGTCGCAAGACGAAGGAAGAGAAAGCAGTGGGTCATAGCGATAAGTCTTGGGGTACTGCAGGTTGTCGAGCCGAAGGAATATAATTATTGTTAATGGTCTCTTTTAGTCTTTATTTCAGGAGTACACAAACCAAACACTGTTATCATTTTTTTGAGCAGACATGAAAACATGGCATCAAAAACATTGGTTTAATTTACACCAAATAAGTGGAATCAATTATTTTACTTTCAACCAAGCATATTACAGATTGATCTTTATGCTTCATGTAAAATGCTTATTTTTACCTCACTTTTCAATGTAATCTCCTTGAAGTCTGATGCAATTGTTCCAATTATGCTCTAACATTTCTATAGCTTTCCGGAAGGATTATTCATTCTCTGCAAACCACTGGTGTACAGCATCCATGCCTTTATAATCTGATGAAAACTTCCTCCCTTTAACGTTTTCTTTCAGCTTTGGGAGGTGCATGAAGTCGTTGGGAGCTTGTTCTGGAGCGTAAGCGGAATGTTCCAGCAGTTCAAAACCTGCTTTATCAACTGCAGTCAATGCAACACAAAGCTCGTGGTTTGATGCGTTGTACTGAAGAAAGTGCACAACTCGTCTCAACTTTCTGCGATGTTTCCCATTGATTTACATCTTGTAATTTTGAAATTAAATTTGCATAATAGTGACCTGTTATTGAGGTCCTTAAGAATAAGCTTGCTTCATAACTGCAACATTTTGAATTTCTTCCGGGATGAAAATTTGCCTTTATAATCTGATAAAACTTCCTCCCTTTAACGATTTATTTCAGCTTTGGGAGGTGCATGAAGGTTGGGAGCTTGATCTGGAGGTAAGCGGAATGTTCCAGTAGATCAAAACCTGCTTTATCGATTGTAGTCAATGCAACACAAGGCTTTTAGCTCTAAAAGGGTTTGGATGCTGCTTACAAACGCTGGCTCTCATCCGTTGAATAGGTATCGATATTTGGAGTAATTGGGCAGTTAATTTTTTCAGCTCTAATTAATTATACACACACAAAAACAATGGTATTAGATGTCTGATTTCTATACTACGAGGAATCATGGAAACTATTTTTTTTTTCTCGCGAACAAGAGACAAAACAAAATCTAAGATATACGATTGAAAGTATACGCCGAGTGGTGCCACCAACGGAAGGTGGATGTAGAGGGTCCTGTACAGAAGAAGCAAACACATTCAAAATGACATCGGTTTACTATGGCATGAGCAAAAGTTACACGAACTACTTACATACGATTGCAAATCCGTCATTGAAAGAGTCTCCCAGGTAATCCAGGCTGTTTAGCAGCCTTCGAAGTAGTTTCCAAATACATCGACAAGGCGCTGAGTACCATCTGCTGCATGTGAGTTGCTAATGTGAGCCACATCACGTCGAAATGCTATCAAAATGTTTGCTTTGTTAGCAAAACGTTTCCCACGCAATTGCTGCTTTACTTTGGGGATGAGATCATAATCACAGGGACTGAGATCGAGCTAATATGGCGGGTATGGAAGAACATCCCATCCCCACTGCATAAAAGACACTTGGCATTGTTGGCTGTGTGAGCTGTCGCGTTATCGTGGAAAATAATGCTGTTTAAAAGTCCTGGCCGTTTGTTGCGTAAGGCATGTCGCAATTGCGATGCTAAAAGGACCTGTATTATTGGGCATTCACAGTGGTCCTCTCAAGCACTGCATGGCACAAATCACGCCTTGACTGTCATACTGCCAGCATGACCAAGAAGGAGTTCGACGAAACTCGTTTTGCCAGGTGGTGACCCAGGGTGACGCCATTCACTAGACTGTGGCTTGGGTCACAGGGAGTCTTGCAACATTTCATCAATTCCAATGATGCGATTCAACATGACATCCCTTTTTTCCTGAAATCTCACACATTGATGCAACATGTTTCGTAGCGCGTTCACTTCTGTACTTTATTTAATGATGTGGGACCCACTTTGAACAGTTTCCTCCCGTAAAACGAGGTGCAATGTGTTGACCGGAATTCCTGTTTGCTATTCTTCCACAAATGTCCAGCGCCTTAAGCACTATTTCACCACTATCAGACATCCTTGTCTGCGGACACAAGACGCCTACAGGCAGGGCACGCGCACGCAGTGCTTCCCGTAGCTCTTTGCGGTATTCGCGTGCATTCCTGCCGCGGAGAAATGCTATTTTCACATACGCATGTTGTTCATTCTTCGTGACCTCCATTCCTGACCACTGCCACTCATCGGGGAATGCTGCGACTCATAGTTCTACTCAATCTGGTGGTTTCATTTAAAAGCACATTCCATGTACTTTCAATTATATATCTTAGATTTTTCTGTTGCCCCTTGTTCGCGAGAAAAAAAATAATAGTTGCATTACATTATTTATCCCTCGTATATCCTAATTCACTCGTCGATCTTGCAAGAATAAATGGTGCACTTTATTTACATTTTCTTCAGTTGTGACAATTTTCCAAGGACCGCGGCCATGCTCATAAGAACACAGGAAGCTTTACCACATTTAAATTGATGACATCACATTTTTACCATTTCATAAGACAGAGAACATTCCCCCCAAAGTTGTTGACTTGTCTTGATGAAATACAGATATTCTCACTGGTGGTATTTAATCTACTAGAAACGCTCCATTCTTCTAGTGAATCAGCACTTTTTCAGCGGCTGCTATGGCGTTACGCAACGATGTGTTAACTTGAAACTACCGAATGCGGCGTTTCGACACTTCAGGCATTTTATGCCATGAAATAAACATTTTAGATCAAAGATAAACGAGTCGTGTAAAGTACAGGAATCAACCCTTGTAAACAAACATTAATAGAAACAGAAAGGTCGAATTTATATAACTTTATAAATCCACAAAGAGTGGACATACTTTAAAATGGTTCATGTCCGTTTCTAGGATCCTAGATATACTCATTATTGGCCGATTAGTGTTTTCAATATGCCTGTTTTTAAGCTGGCACCAAGGCAATGCTTCTTTATGCGACAAAGCATTTTCCAAAAAGGATTTTTCATTCGATTCATCGAGTCTCAAATGAAAGCGTACAGGAAAATTCTGCATACCCCTTCTGCAAGCTTATTTTATTTTTAGGGTACTTAATGCCCGTTATCACCCATCAAACTTCAGATATACTTAAGAGGTTCCTTACGTCCAAGATGTGTGATATCTCATAAATGTAGTCTATATATATATACGGTTTTGTTAATCCTGATCAAAAATAAGATGCAAAGCTTAATGGCATACAATTATGTGTAATAATCTTATTCCATTTGTGTTGTCTGTTACGGAAAAGGGGGGAGGCAAATTTCTCCTCGAAGTCCTATCATTAAAGCGCACGGTTCACAAGGTAATGACTGTCTAGTATGTGTTCTGTTAGCTCTGTAGCAGTGTTGCAGTGATGTGGTTAAAGAGCGCAAGTTTGCCTCCAGGCGTGAAGCACTTTTTTTATTTAAGTAAATTTTTGCAACGTAATGACAAATTAGTTTCGTAATATTGTTTCCCATACACAGCAAGCTTTAACGTTAACATATATCATATAACATTTCTTTTAGTATTTGTTCTATGTAAATACAATATGCTGCACACGCATTCCCTGCACAAGCAAGAAGGGGAGAAGATGATTATGGGCACAAATTCAAGATGCCTAAGATGTTGCCTTTAGTCCACACTACTATAAAAATCTAACATCAACGATGCCCCGAAAATTGAGGGCAGTTATACATGCTGAGGCTTTACTCACACGATATTAATTTGTGTTTATTTCTGTGTTTTCACGATAAAATTTTCTGTTCATAAATTTATTTAGTTATTTGAAAAGAATGTTAGTTTGTGATTGCATTTTTGTGTGTGCAAGGTAAAGTCATAAAACTGAAATATATGTTAAAATACAACATATTAAGGCAACATAATGATCTATGTATACACTCACAAAACCATTAATAATAAAAACGTGTGGGATTTGAACCTAGGAGCTTATGCAGAAGAGCAACCGCTCGGCCACAGCTACGCTACCGCAACGTTCTCTTCCCAGATACTTACGATGGTGACCATTACATTTACAAGCTAAGCGCCCACTGCACTAGCTGCATGCGATTGTGAATACAGTTTATGAACGCCCCGAAGTTTTCCGATCGACAGATAGAATCTGGCAATGTCTCTTTGGGGGGGGGGGGGGAGTGAAAGAGTGTACATACTTGTTACCCGTAACAACTGAAAAGGCAACATTTCTATTTTACGCTCGAAAAATGCTTAAAATATAATTGCAGGTATAAACAGAAAGGGGTTAACATTCAAAACATGTCAATTTACAAGTCTCTGGTTTGTACGATGAGTAGATAGTGAGATATTCATTGTTGATTCACACTCGATTTTCGCTACTCAACATAAACTATGTAAATATGATGATACAAGCTAATCAAAGAGGGTAATGAAATACTCTTTCAAGATACATATGTAAATAAAGAGTTCTGCATTACGGTAGAGTTTAGATAAGTGTGTGTAGTGTGAGCAAGTGTTAGCTTTTGCTATTTTGTTACAAGAAACTAAAAAGCGAAGCGTTGTATAGAAAGAACTTAAAAACAAATGCATTCTTTCCGAGACTGCCGAATATAAAATACAGCCCGTTGCAAAATTATATGCCATTAATGAACCCTTTTCCTGAGCAACCTAAATCACACGATCCGTCATACCCTCCCCAAGTTTCTGTAGCACAGACGGTTTAGGTTCATCCCGTGCTGATATAATAAAAATCTTCTAATTCTCGCACACTGACAAATTGCTTTCCATTGCGATAAACTGGCCTGTATAAGATTTTATTTATTTATTATTCTGAACATAAGCTTAAGCCCAATTACTATGTTCATTACAAAATACAGTCTCATATAATATTTTATAAATCTAACTTAAACACAAAAAGAAAAGACCTATATAAAGAAAAAAGGGACAACACAACGAGCAAAAGAAAGTGGCATGGCAATTAATTATGCAATTATTTCTAATTTCAATACTTACGTTAATTTATAACAATTATTATTGATTATGACCTTTCTAAACTGAGTTTCACACATATTAAAATATTTACATAAAAATAATTAAGATTATTATATAGATATATAATTGCATTTAATGTTAAGATTCTCCATGCATTTTTCATATGATTTAGGTCCGGGGAATTGGCGGGCCATTCCAGGATACTAACACTTTTGCGACGATCTGACAGTGTGGATGGTTGCACTGTCTTGCTGAAATATTCAGGTCTATGCTCCAATCTCACTGCAACAGGTAAAGGGGTGCTCTTCAAGCAGTGTCTGATAGTGTATGGCTTTCATAAGACCTGCAGGGAACGCAAGATATGCTTTCTCTCCATAAACAAATCCACCCCAGACCATCAGAGACTTTCCTCCTTGCTGCCACTTTGCAAACACTTCCTGTTATTTTCTGATATCATGCCAGTAATAAGCCACTATCAGGACCGTCCAAGTTGAATTTGTTTTTATCACTGAATATTATACGCTTCCATTCTTTCTTCCAGGTGATGTGTTCCTTAGCCCGGTCAAATCGTCTCTGTTTATGGTGAACCATCAGATGTGGTTACTTCTTCCTTTTCTTGAATTCCAATATGTTTGTTTGTCCGACTATAGACAACTTCGATTTGTGAACATTGACAATGGAATCACAAGCAAGTTGTCCCAGCGATGATCAAAGGCAACTGATCCTTCTGATCACTGGCTTCTTTTGTCAAGGCATGAGTTTTCGAGATCTTCCAGGCGACTTTTTCATTCCATAATTATTTCGTAGCTTATGGAAGTTATCACGAATGATGACCTACCTACCAAGCCTTTTTGCTATTTCCTGATACAAACATCCTTCTTCTTTGTAGGTTTTAACCTGACTTCCGACTCATACTGAATGGTGCATTGTTCACAAACACAACAGACGCATGGCTGCTCACTATGCAGCTGCAGAAAAACGTTTGTGTAGAACGTCACGAAGTATTTAGCCTGGTCTTAACATTATGAAACATGACTATTTTCTGTCTTCCGACCTGTGTGCAATGAATACATATTTGTAACTAACCGTACATAAAGGTCATATACTTTGATGTACTAAGTGTTTCTCTATATATGACGAGCTTCTTCAATTTGTTTCATCATATTGCAACCACCTTACTTAGTTTGGTAACGCGCTATCCGCAGGGATTGGTTGAACTTCATAAACCATTAAGTTTTGCATAAATTTGCAACGGGCAGTCTTTACGATCTCGGCGCTGATGTCACGTCAAAGTGTATATGGGCTCTCTTTGTTCATCTCTAGTATTTTCGAAGCACGGGGTCATTTATGAGCATGAAAAATAAATAAAAATAAACAGTAAAATAAAACCTGCAAAGAAACGCTTCTTAAAAACGGCAATGGAACCGACAGAACATTAACACATCAAGCAATAACGTATGCTACAACACCCGACTACTTATCGTCCTTTAGAATTGATGAGCCTTGTCCCAAGAGACCAAGCAAAAAGCTTTGGCCGAATAACGAAACTGATCCGGGGAAAGTAACTGAAGAATAACGGCTTTTTATGCAATTCTTATCTATCATGAACGCGAGAAAGCTAGTGCCATTTTTATGGTAACAGTTACCACAAATAAGTCGTGCGATTTAGCCTGATGTTGTTGTCTAATCTCGGACAACTGACGAATTCATTTGTGTTATCGCATTCCGTTATGTTTTAAAAGTTTGAATAGCAGCCAAATATTTCTTGAGCCTAGCAAGGGTGTATAGTAAGCATTAAAGTATGCACATTTATTTTTTGCATTTACCATAAACATTATTTCAAAGACATTCTACAGCTAACGCAATCATAAATGGCGTCTTCTCCATTTAAAGTTACATGCGACTACACAATGCTAACAATATTAACACTCCTTTAAGAGCCATTTTCATAGCCTTCGTTATCTGCACTGTCGGCGTTCCAGTTTCTCAGACCCCGAAATTCGGTATCTAATCCTTGACAAGTGCTTAGGTAATTAGTTCAGTACACATCCTTACAAGTTGGCAATGCGATGCCGGAAGCCCTTTCCATACAGTACTTGTTACGGTTAACCCATTTCAGTTAATTTATGTTACTGATTCCAGAGACTTGAGCACTACGGTTCAATGAACTGCTTGCTCTTGCCCTCGCGCACTTCCGCAACGTTCTGCACGCACCTTCTCACACTAAAGTAGATATACCTATCCTTGGCCCGACACACCAAGCATGACGGCTGGCATTTCAAGACTAAGTTCGTAAGAGGGTATGAATGAACAATGGGGCTATACTCAGGCCTCGTAACATATTTCTTGGAAATGCACCGTACTAAAAATTACAGGACATTATCATAGGCTCGAAAATTAAACTGCGTTACTAAGCTAAATTGGACAACAGCATCGTTGAACCCTGGGCTTTATGCTTTACATTTTTCTAAGTATTTCAGGCCTTTAAGGTGTCTGATTGGTGAGTTTGGATTTGGGTTTCAAGGTAAATAATTTTTACTGCGTTCATCTACAGTTCCCTGACAAATGAAAATTCAAGCTATGACCTGTAGTTTCAAAACACCGAATATCATATTATCTAACAATAAACATTTTAATTTCTTTTTATTTATATAAATGTTTAAACAACATAAATATTATTAAATCTTTTAACATTTAAGGTGCAGACAAATGAATATTCTGACGATTTAAGTTGAAACGCTTTTTGCACCAACCTGAAAGGCGGCTGCGGTTATGAACAAGGCGGGATGCGGAATCATGCATCTCCGGATTAGATAATTCACGTCACCGGCCACTGCTCTTCAGTTGCAAGCAATAATGTGCGTTAGTCGAAGTAGGTATTCTAAGCAATGAAAAAAGTAGCACTCTTGCGTCAACATGTAAATGAAATAATATATGTTCAAAACAAATGAAAAACTTTTTGTAAGTCATGTGAAAAAAGTTTAGTTGAAAAACAGCGTTCTATTTACACACTTAACAATGTTAACGTGATATATATGTGTAAACTTTCTTATTACGGCTAAATAAGAATTGGTGATTTCAAATTATGCGTGTAATTTCAGATAGATATGTATATTAAAACGGGGAATCCCAGCATCTGAAACGTGAGAATATTGGTGACGTTGGGCATTACAAATAGACAAGAATGATGACATGGTGTTGAGCGTACATTTTCAAAATACTAATCATTGTTCGTAATAATCGTCATGGCTTTAACATGCCCAATTTAAGTTTAACATTCGTGATTTTCTGTGACAAATTTCTTGCTAATTAAGATACGAGGGTTACCTTTTAAGCTGTTACAAAAAATAGAAAAGAAACAAACTGTTTTATTGCTTTTCATGACATTCGTTTTTAAGCTTTAAACTTCTGCATGCGTTCAAACAAATTTTCAAACAACTTTTCCCACTCTAAAGTTGGTATTTCAAAAATATGGTTTTTAAAGGCTTTAACAGCTTCTTGAGGTGATGAAAATCGCTGTCCACGCATTTTTTGTTTGATATTGGGAATTAAAAGAAGTCGTTAGGCGATAAATCAAGTGAATGCGGGTAGTTAGACATTAATTCGATGTTTTTCTCCATCAAACAATCAACTGTTTGACGTGGTGTGAGAGAGCTCGCTTTATCATGATGAAGAATGATACATTATCGATTGTTTTTCCTGAATTCGTCGGTGACTTCTGGCAAACAAATTGTTGTATACCATTCAGCATTAACTGTTCTTCGATCCCCTAAAGGAATGGTTACAAAATGTCCAGCACAACAGAAGAAACAAATGGTCATTTTCTTGGAAGTGCTTCGCGAACGAATAACTTTTGTGAGATTGGTCATCTTGGTACACTCAAACAGTGAATTGTTGCTTAGTTTCCAGTTTATACGAATATATCCAAGTTTGGTCACCTTTTACAATGTTATATACGGATTTTGCAGTTCCTCAGTGGAATTGTTTGAGCATGTCATTATTAAATTAACCAATTAACACGAGAGCGGTTTTTTTTTTTTTTTTTTTTTTTTTTTTTTTGGAGAACCGGTAAAATATGAGGAATTCATGGGGAACAATCTTGTTCACAGCTAAATGTTCATGCAAAATCGAATATACAGGTGTCTTCGATAAGCTTAAGAATGCCTTTACCTCAATGTAAGTCACATGCCGATCTTCTTCAATTATGTTGCGATGTTTTTTTGCAATGGCAACCGATTTTGGTTGACCTTCACGAAATTTATCACTGACGGACGCACGACCACGATTAAATTCTGCAAACCAATTGAAAACAAGTCTTTTCTGGTTGCGCTTCATTACTAAAAGTAAACGAAGTGATTCTATTCATTGTTGTTAAATAAGACCTTTATTAAAATCATAAAAAATCATCCAACGAAAACTTTCACGTGATAAATTTCCATTTTTTCGCAAAAATGTTTTGTTTAAACGGTCACTATAAACAAACTACTCGGTTAATTTCTAAGCTGCAACTGTTTTCACAATAACAAATGTCAATTGTTTCGAATATAGTATACACGCCATTAAGCACTTCCTTGCCCTTAAACCATGTTTTTTTTTTTTTTTTTTTTTTTTTTTTTTTGTAACATGTTTTTCACTCTTTAAGCACCTTAAAATCCTAGTGATTACGAAGAATGATATTCGCACAAACTAGATACTACTTTCCTTCGCGTAATGGAATTCCAGTTTGCATCTTCCACACATGTAGCATATAAAAACCAGTTTCTCTAATCTGGGCCATTGAAATTACCAGCTCTGTGCTAACTTTCCAATGTAGCTTGCAAAACTGCCTCTTCAGGATCGTGGGGATGTGCATTGCTTACTTTGCCTTAATATTCGGAAAACTAAAGAAAATAAGAGATGAAGGGGGAAAAACGTGAGATTAGTGTAAAGGTTTTTCGCGATGTAATTCTGCGTTTAAAAGTCTTAAATACTCATGAACTCGATGGGACGCTCGTCTGCATACCGTTAGAGTGAGCATATTTGATGAAAATACTAACTCTCAAAAAACATTGGCCATCAATGATACTGAAGTGAATCCCCTAGGAGATTCTGATTTACTTTCTTCTTAACGCCATCGATAGTTTGTACATTGATACGCAAGACCAATACCAAATAAACTTTGATAGTTCCATTGTTTCACTATTACGAGATCGATACTCTTATGCCATGGTATTCATAAAATGAATAAAACAAATGTAAGGTTGTTCTTTTTTTTAAGAAGACTGTTACAGTAAGAGCATATAAAGTGTAGAGAATTTTGGGGCTCAATGAGCAGGAAACAAAATTTCTAAAACAAAAATACTACTATTTTAAAAAAGAGTGATCTCATATCAATACAGCTACAAAAACAGTTTTTCATCCTAAGTCTCTGGTTTGTTGCCTTCTGGTGATCCTCCACATGATTCAAATTCTAATATCCTCTTAGATGGAGTATATTAACTAAATACCAATGTTAATTCTACTTCTAATTTATGATAACTGGCCTGAATGCAATACTACGAAAGCTGCGAATAACAATAAACTGGACATTTTGGTGCAGTTCAGAATGAGGATTGCAAAGAACTACCGAAGACGAGTAATAATTTCTTAATATATGATAAAATATCAAGTATTTATTAATCTTCAAAATTAACCTTTATACACCGTGGAGGAAAAAAAAAAATATCACCCAGGGAAAAAATATAAAATAATTTTTCTTCAAGATGAATAACTGTTCATCACAAAAGATTACGTCAATATATAGAAGAAACAACTGAAAAACAAAACATTGATGAAGAAAAGAACAATTAAAACATTTAATAATCAATAAAAGCAACAATGAACGCTCTTAAGTTAAGAGGGAAATATAATAGAAAAATTTAAGTACAACGAGTTTATTTGAGTTACGGGCTGGAGGAGTGCTACTGAGTACTGGAAGAAATCAGTTGTCAAAGACGTATGATGTATGTGTAGTCAGCAGCAAGTTGCAGTTAGTATGGCAAGTATTGTGTGACTTGATCTTTGTTAGTTATGCCACTATAATAAATATAGCCTTGAAGAACGGGTTTTATGTATGATGCATATGTAAAAAGGGATTAGCAAGAAAATATCCTAGCAATCGTGTTCCACGTGCAGAAACTGTTCGCCAGTTTGTTAACATTGCAAGAGACAGCAGCTCATTGATATGAAAAGCATTCCGAAGCGCCTTGTTCTTATGGCAGAAAAATTGCATGAAATACAGGAATTCGCTCCGCAGATGCCGGCAACACATGCCGATGAAGGGCGTATCTCCTATTGCATGGATTAGTGCTTATTACCTATTATCAGTTTATACAGAATCATTTTATGCTTTCAGTAAAATATAAATATAAAAAATGCTAATTTTACTCGCGGCGACTATCTCCCTTTTTCCGGTTGCGGCGGCTGCACTTACCCGCGCTTAAGCGGCCCATAACTCAAATAACCTTACTGTATATGAAATGTTGAAGTAAAAATTATTTTAGATAATAAAAAACCTATATAAAATTTATACATATTTCAACGATAGAAAGTAAAACGATATCACAGATTCAGGGCAATAACAAAAATAGAAGTGAGAAAATAAACAGAATTGGTTTGAAAAAGATACAGCAGATCTCGGTCATGATTTACATGGCAAACAAGACTATGCCTATTAATTAATTAAACATCTTTCTGAAGAAGAGAAAGATATATTGAGAATCAATCTCATTCAAACAAAAAGGTGGAATGAATATTATACGAATTTCTAGAGTCTAAACACATTCAAAATAATAAAGGTAATAAAGAATATGAAGTAATTATAGTATCAGGAATAGATTAAATTGAAATGTCAAAATTAGAAATTGCCTTAAAATATACGAGGTAGGTCCATAAGTTTTCGGCCTAACCATTTTCTAGGTATGATAAAGACAAAAACTATATTTCACTTTTCAATATAGTTATCCTTTATTTCAATACACCTCTCACATCTTTGAATTAACATTTCAACCACCCTCCAAAAAAAGTCGGAAGTCTTGTCTGCAAAATGAGCATTAACAGCATCCATCACTTCTTCGTCACACTTAAATTTCCTTCCTCGAAGGTCCTTCATGAGTTTTGAGAAGAGTAAATAGCCATTGAGAGCTAGATCTGGGCTGTAGGATAGATGGTCAATCTCTTTGAAGTCACATTTCTTTATAGATTCCTTTGCAACAAGAGGCGCGTCGTCGTGGAGAAGGCGCACACCACCACTCAGCTTTCCTTGCCTTTTCTCTTTGATGGAAGCACGTAGTCTGTGCAGTAGGCCCGCATAGTACTCCCCATTTACTGCGGGGTTCCTTTCCTTGAAGTCAATGAAGAGGATTCCTTCACAGTCCCAAAAGATTGTGACCATTATGGTTGACTGAGTGACCTTGGCCTTTAGAGGCAGTGCTTCGTCAGGTTTACGCCACTCCATTGATTCTCTTTAGGACAAGGGATCATAGCAGAGGCCCATAGTAATATTAGGATGTGAAAAAAAATTTAAATATAAATATACTGGAAAGAGGGGTTTAGGTCGGCCGACGAAAAGATGATTGGATCAGTCTTTGTTGGAGACGTAACGGGCCTATGAAGTCCAATACGTGATATATATGTGAATAGTGTTTAAAAGTTAGTTGTTACTATGAAGCATCACAGGAAGACTGATGATACGTGAAATGAAATGAGAAATTGGCAATTGTTTCGTAAAGGAAGGAAGCCTTTCAGGATTAAGTTTAGGGTAACTTCTCGGCCTTTTATGAGGACTGAGGAAAATCTGGCAAAAACCATCAAATCCCGGTCCTTCTGCTCATGAGTTCGTGCCTTAACGGCCTCGGTCACTCGTGGCGATTAAATACATGAAGATGATGATTTTTTTTTTTGATTGATTTATTTATGGACGCTCTTTAACATCTCAGGTCATCAGCGTTCCATCCAACTCAGGGCGTGAAACGGCCGACAAATTTTGCTCAGAGGCCTCTCTTTCAGGCTTGAGGTTCTTTTTCGTGCCGTAAATGTACGACACTGGACCCACGGCTTTACTTCCCTTCTGAAGGAAGCTATACTTAGGATTTTTACGCCCCGAAAAAATCCATCGATCCTGGCCGGATTCGAACCCGCTTTTTGGGTTTAGGAGGCTCTAGTATGGTAACCACTACACCACCAGGACAAAATGATGATGATGATGATGATGATGATGTACATTAATCGGCAGTTAACAAATACATTAAACTAGCTGGCAAATGCCTATTCTAGGATAACATTTTTCAAGCAAACTGTCCTAAGTTTCAAGGATCCAAAGTGCAATCTCAGCCATAGAGGTTATCTGAACTTTCTCTAAAAAGCGTGTTTTATATCAAGCATTTGGTCAGGCTAAGTCTAATGCAATCTCGAGTTGTGTCGAATTCTTTTCCCATGCGTTCTTTGTCCATTGTTTTCTTTCATATTTCTTCAGGCACTTTCAGCTTAGCATGCGATAATTATATACTAAGCGTGGTAAGAAATGGATGCGAACCTCGTCAAGAAGGTGTCATCTGAACTTAGTTTCAAATTTACTGCGCCATTATCTTAAGTGATTCGTATGTTTTCCTTTAGTCTTAATATGAACCAATTTCTCTAAATTTCTTCTGCATTTTCTCGTTCTTATTCTTGTACGGATTCCGATGACGCTAAAGGAAGTGCCAAATAAAGAAGTGCCTACTCATCGAGAAACCACGCTCACCATATCTGAATGAAATTAATGAACGAATCCGGTAACGATTCAGGACTCATTCGCGCTACAATTAACTCCATTCATTATCTCGTCTCAGAGCGCTGTAGCAGTTGGCACGGGATGTTAAATACAATGGCACATGCTGAATTAAAAGCAGACACTGGAGATGGACTTAAATGATGATGGAGAGCAGTGGGTTTGAGCATATCTGACTCAATCCAACATTTAGATGAAAATAAGAGAGTGCGTGCCTACTTTCAGATACAGGTGGAATAGAAAGAGCTTTATCTTGTCATACTTCAAAAGTATGCTAAGAATCCTATGAAACATTTTCAAATTTAAGTTCTCCCAGTCTCTCTATTCTGATGCTATCCAATTTCAATAAAATCATGTCCTAAACAGTGGCCTAATTAAGTCAAAGTTGCTAATTTCAGAAAACACTCATCATAATCACTCTGGCATCAAAGAACACTGAAAATATGAAACTTTTCTTACTTTACAGAAAGTAAAGTATGAGGTACTGTATAAATATATATTTTGCATATATCACAAATATTTGCACATGAATGCATATATTACACTTTTTACCCACATATAATTTAAATATAATAGTTGTTTCCATAATTGTGAGAATAAAATTGAATGCAAATGAAAAAATAGCAATAAATCTATGCCAGTTATAAGTGCCAGCTAACATTGCTCTATAAAAGTTAACAATTTAAAATTTTGACTATCCCTGGAAAAATATTGCACGTAAAGTTCCAGATGAGTCAGCATTAAGGAAAAATTATATCATCCCTCTTTATGAAGAGATAAGTTTATTTAATTATGAAAATTGTCAGAAAAAGATAAAATTTTATAATGTTGTGTAATTTAAGTCAAACTTTATGTATATTTTTATTGAATATTTCTAATATATTTAATTTTATATTTTAGGTGCTACAAGAAATCAGAGATGACATTGGAGATTCAAATATGTGGTTATCTGTAGATGAAATGACAGATTTATATGAATGGTTCATTGCCAATGTTCTTGGGAAAATTCACGAAAATTAACCAAGAACATGCCACCTTTATTATCTCCAGGGTACTGAAAGCAACAAACCACTCCACAATTGCGTATGGTCTGTTTAGGAAAAGTTGTATCAGTGAACTTCAAGAACTTGTATCTAAATTTAATATTACTGGGTATCCAATACTGCTATCTTGGAGGTAAAGCGGCGTACATGTGTAAAATCATGTTCAACACATACAGTGAGGTTACTTGAGTTATTATCTATGAGTATGGCTGCTTACTGCAGCTGCTGCAACCAGAAAAAGGGAGATAAGGGTTGCTGCACATAAATTAGTATGTTTAATTTTTAGTATATTATAGAATTCAGTATGTTTACTGAAAGCATAAAATCATACTATATTTAAACCTGATAATTAAAAGCACACTAACCTGTGTTATGAGAGATGCTGAGAGTGATGCACTGCTGGCATCTGCATAGGAAATTGCTATATTTCATTTATATTAACTTTTGTAAGAATATGGCAGTTCAGAAAACATTTATTTTCATTGAGAGATCCCATCTCTCATGACTTTTCAAGCTGGCAATGCTCTACTGACTGCCAGGATATTTTCTTGGAACTGCCTTTGCATTTCTATGCAAAAATGCTTTTTCGCACATGAATCATAAAAAAACATTCCTTAACACTATATTTATATAGAGTTTAACTAACAAAGACCAATTAGCACACAAATAACACACATTCGAAATCATCAAGTACCACACGAATGCACAAACACTTGTGACAAAGCCTCCCTCGAACTAACTAAAGGCTGCTACATGCACATGAATTTTACTGCCTTGATGACTGGACTGGCTTTTTCCAGCCAGTATGTAGCCATGCTCTGCTGACCTGTAACTCAAATAACCTCCCTGTAGGTTCAAGTTAAGCCCTAGTGTTGAATGGCATTTATTTTTTTTTTGTAGTTGTTTTTGGTGAAAGGTATCAGATGTTCATTTGTTTGTATGACTGATAAAAGTACAATTTTTAAGTTTAGCAAACTTATATTAAAATAATGCAATATGAGGACTCATTTTAAAGGAAGTTAATAAATTTGGTATGAATTTAAAGTTTCCTTCTCTCCCTAATATTTTTCAATACCTACATTAATAATTTAATTAAATACTTGTATTTAAAAATACATGGATCTTGAAGAAATAACACCCAGATACTTTATTATATGCAATTTTGCCATAAGTGAGAATGAACTCCAATACGTAACACACCTTATGAATATAATAGCACAAGATTAAGATTGTCACCTTCCCAATTTTGTCAGGATATCCATATATATTTTTTTTATATGTCCCATGTTCTGATATGAGCATGATGGGATGCCCAATTGTCTGAGACTTTAAACATATAATTGGAATATTTGTCTACAATGGCTTGTTTATAAAAGAAAAAACATGGTACATATCTTCATGACAACAAGTGTCTACCATAATATTTTATTACAAGCAAATATATTGCAATATACAAGCAAATATAAAAGTGGCCGATTTTTTTGTCCCTGAGTGTATATTGAAGATTTGTTTAACATATCAGGAGAAACATTTAAATAATAACAATTGGTTAAAAAGTATTAAGGATCAATAGGAGCAGAATGTTTTGGTGATATATGGCTTGCAAAAGAGTACTATTTAGTTTGAGGATATGAATAGGCAGGTTTTAGGTTCATTATGAGAAAAGATCGTTAATATATTATAAGCCTTTCAAGGTAGGATTTATAAAGGGGATTAAATTGAAAGGTACAACAAAAAGAAATCAGAAAGAATGACCTGGTTTAGACTGGTTTACAGGCTGAGGGGTTTGAAGAATAATGTTCACAAGATATGTGCTGAATATGTGGAGAGGAAGAAAATGCTGTGCACATTCTGTTGAAATGTAATGGTTTTGAGGAATGGAGGAAGGTTTTAATTAAAGAGAATTGGTTGAAGATGAATAAGGAGCTGAACGTTTTTGATGAAAAGATTCAACTAAGGGATTTGGACAAGTTTTTATGAAAGTAAGGTTGAAATTGAAATGGTCATTGGAGAAGATAGAATAAATTGAGTTTAGTTAGAACTCAATAGGCAGTTTTACAGTTTAAAAGTTTTAAATTTGGTTTTTGTGTGTCATGAATAGTTTGTGTAAGTAGATTTATTTGTGACTGTTAGTTGAAAAGGGAACTATGAAGATGGTTATGGTTATGGTTATATTAGATATATCTGTGTAATAATAAAAATGAGGGTGAAATACATGTCTCCTGGACATTCCAATAATAGACTACAGATGAGCCAAAGACAGGTATGTGTAGTACGGAGTAATTTATTTATTTAAAGTGAAGGTTTGCTGTAATTGCTATCTATTGTTTTGAATTAGTAATGGGCAATTGGCCAGGGCCAGAATTAGATGGTTGCCATTTTGTGATGCTTCTTAGACATTTAAAAAAAAAAAAAAAATAATAATAATACAGCAAGAAAGTTCTTTTAAATATTGAGGATATACTTTAACATACTTAGATGAAAAATAATTAAAAAGATTAACAAAATCTTAAGCATTATAAATAATGAATTTTCTATCAACATACATTCATAATTCTATTCAGAACTATGGCTGTAAATCTTAAACTGTTTGAAGTCTTACGAATTATACTTAAATCTGTAAAATTGAAATTCTTAATAAGAACTACAGGATGTAGTGAGGAATGAGGAAACAACTCGTGATTTTGAAATAACACTCATAAATGATCATATATGCATAAGAATATGTGCAAACTGATTCCAACATGTACACAGAATGGAATGCACAATAATATTGAGAAAGATAATTCTTAACTATGTGCTTTGAGGAAAGTGATCTGTTGGATGAGCTACTATAACTTACAAAGATGCTTCTGCTGATGATGTTTATGTCTAACTTTGGTCAGATAAGATATGTGTATTCATATGCACATCTGAACATGTGTGCAACGACAGACATGTATTTCCATTTCAGTTAAAATAGTATTCATAACCTTAGAATGCATGTTACCTAACCAACATAAAAGTACACCAATATGGTTCAGCTCTTTGGCTCTTCCAGCAGAGTAGTTAAATTTAGCTGCAAAAGCTTCTAGTACAGGTTTAAGATACAGTTGTCTGATGAGTTTTATATGGGTTATTTCCTACCCAGAGAATGAAACAGCTTTAGTGATTTATGTTCTGAAAGTTGCACAAAACAAATATCATTCATTCTTTACAATCATCACTGTCCTAAATATTTTGTCAGTTGATTATTATATATATATATATATATATATATAAAATATGCATATTTAAAGAAAAGTATCATGTGGATTTGGGATGTATCCCATAGAATAATTAACAAAAATCGTAATCAAATGTATAGAATGAACAATTTAAGCAGATAACTATAATAAACCTTAAGCAAGTCAAAGAAGAAAAGATTATGATGTTCAAAAGCACTTTTTCCAAACATGGATTTATATCTTAAACACTTAAAAATTTAAAGATCACTATTATTAATATCAATGTTAAATAGTGAAGAAAAAATGCACTTACCTTTTGAAGATATGGTTCATAAGACTTCATTTTATCATTCATCTTTGGTTTCCAAAATTATAAATCACCTTTAAGGCACATTTTGCTCTTGTAATTGTAATTAGATGTGTAATGACACAAAGACTGATGTTAAAACTTATTTTAATATGGGAGGAGATGTGAAGATAGCTAAAATCTTTTGATTGGAAGAGAAAAATACCTTTTACAAATATAAAAAATGTGAATCGTCAGAAGATGGTTATTCTAAAATCATTGCACACTTGTGAAAAGCATTTTGTCACTGAAGAAATATGGATTGCTAACAGAAATTGTGTTAAAAATACATATTCTTTCATGGTTTTAATGCCTGTTTAATGTAACTGACAGATTGGCAGTCAGAATGTAACTTCCAACAAGCAGATGTAATATACACATAAATGCTTCAAGTTTTTGCAATTACCATTACAATGAAAATAAGCATGTACCTTAATGCAAGAAATGTTCTCCTGCTTTTTCTACGTATTTTTTGACATCTTTTCAGAAAATTGTCATTCACATGCATCACTTCAGCTTCTGAATTCTGAATAGTCAATTTAAACTTGAAAGCATGTAAGAGGGCTGTTGTTCATGAACTGTAAGCAGATAATCCTGATATTCAGGTAAATTTCAGTAATTGAACGTTACAGGATGTTAATGATAGGGTAATTGATCCACTCTTAATATTCATTACTGATGAAGCATGGTATTATTTATGTGGTCATGTTTTGACACAAAATAAAATGTGTTGAAGTATTGAAAAAAGTTGAATTTATACATGATACTCCCTTGCATGTTAATAAAATTGGTGTATTGTGTATAGTAAATGCATACAGAGTAACAGGGTCTAATTTTTTTGAGAATACTAAAGATACACGAATGACATAGTGACAAGTATGTACTTTTTATTCAAGGGGGAAACTGAAAAATAAAGCGTATGGGATGAAACCTAACACATTAGAATAATTGAAAGAGAATATTAGTTGGGAAATTGACTCAATTTCAGTAGATGAATGGATGCATGTGAATGATAATGCCAACTAACCATTTCCATTAAATGGGTGACAAAACCATTAAAGACCCAGAACAACAGATTTTAAAAAATATAAATTTAAACCAGAATGAGTTAGAAATATTTGAAGTCATACAGGATTCAAACCAATATCTTTATCTTACTGTGTACTGTTGCTCTATTATTGAGCTATCATGTCTTCTCCATCCACAATTATTCATTTCTCAATTCACTTTTACTCTTAAACCAAGAAGAAGTGTGAATCTATACATTAGCAATACTCTTAATTTCTGTCATTATGGTTTATCAAAACGTGGCAAAGAAAATGTTCATAAAAGATAAAAAAAAGTGCACTTTTCATATACAATTTATTCTGACTTTAAGGGGGGGGGGAGGAGCTATGTCCTTTTATAGGAACTATGTTAATTGCTTTTCTTTTTTTTCCTCCTGAATTTTAGAAAAGTTATACTGAAAATACAGAGCACGTATGATAGGGGAAATCTTCCTTTATATGAGTCTAATTTTTTTGTATTTAATTAAATTACTGTATGAGAAAAGTTTCCAGCAATAATCTGGAGTTAAACTAATGCCCGTTCCCACCATTTCCAACACAATTTTTCTACCCTCAGCAAACAGTAATTTTGAGGAGTGGAAAGGCAGAATTATAATACAATAACATCTATTCCAAACTGAATATATATGAATGTTCATACACATGTTCATATTAAATTTTGAATATATCAGTGTGTCACTATCAATAGTTTCTAAACACATTTGAATATTAAACAATAACATCTATTACTAACCCACATAAAATATAAATGAAACACTCATCTATTCTCTCTTCTTGCACATTAACCATTGGTTATATTAGGCAATCAGTAAATAATGGCACTTTTGGAGGGGGGGATTTTAGTTAAAAAAAAAAAAATAAGCACATTTTATGTCCAGTAGCTTTGAGCCTTACCCATCTAACTCATGTGATTGATTTCAGTATCTTTTGCTGGGTGGCAATAATGGAATTAGCTTTGAACATGGAAGCTGTAAGTTATCTGCATCACAAATAAAGGAAAATATCTGTTATTCAATGAGCAAACTTGCTGTCATCTCTGGAACAAAAGGTCAAATGTGTCTGAATGCTAACACTTGGACAGTTGTTAAAAATGACAAAATATGTACATAAATATGGAGGAAAAAAACAAGAAAATATCTAGGTAAATATGTGAAACAAAAAATGCATAAAAATGAAATCATTTTTACTATAATCATCAGAATTGTTTGGGCCTATTGTCAATATTAATTTTTATAAGTGAAAATACAATTAAAACTTCCTTTTAGTTTTATCAGCTGTGACTGCCAATCAATATGAGCATACTTTAAAAATATTATGACAATTCTGAAACAAATATTAATTTAAAGTTAATTTACAAACAAAAGAAATAGGAGACTTGCTGAAACTTACTAATATTTTCATTGAACAACATTTCTTCAGTTTCAACCAGAGATTTTACCAACAAGTTTTGGGCCCTTGTATCCATTTCTAGTCAATTTATTCATGAGTTTCTTTGAAATACATGTCGCCAGAGCCTTCCCTTTATTTTTCAAGACATGATATAGATATGTGGATGACATATTTGCAATTATATCGGCAAAACATTCAATGGATGCTCTGAAATTTCTTAATCTACAATATAAATCTATATAATTTACCATAGAACAAGAGAGGAATGGTTGGCTCCCATTCCTAGATTTAAAAATCATAAGAAATGGAGATTGTTTAAACTTTTGAATTCACAGAAAAGAAACAAACAGAAAATTATAAAAAAATTATAGTTATAACCCCATTCCATATAAATATGCAGTGTTTCAGAGCTTGGTACACAGACTAACCAACATCTCTCTCACAGAAACAGAGTACAAAATGGAATACCAACAGATAATAAAGACAACTATAACCAATGGTTTCAAAAAAGATGCAGTAATAAAATTTACAATAAATTTAAAAGACAAAAATTGATAAGAGAAGTTTCTACTGAAAAACATTAAGGAAAGATATTGATACAAAAGTTTCACATGCCATCCAACTTACCACAACAAATTTAAGAAGATTTTCAAAGAACATGGAATAATGTTACCCCAAAGAACAAATATAACATCAAGAATTTATTAGGTTGCACAGTAAAAGACACCATACCAACAGAACAGAAATCAGGAATTTATGAAATCAAATGTGCAGATTGTGATCAGGGATACATTGGAACAATGAAGAGAAATTTGGAAATTCTTAGAAAAGAACACCTTAGGAATATTCGGTTTAAGCAGATTGATAAATCACCATTAGCAGCTCACTTTTGGGCCAAAAATCACGAAATTAAATCGGAGATAAATCTGCTGAAACAGCTTCACAACCCAATGGAACTATCTATTCATCTTAAAAATAAAGAAAATTTAATGAACTTTGATTTTCCTCCTATGGATGAACTCAGCAAGTTCCTACTACAACCACCAGCCACCATCACAGAACCATCTGGGTATCCAGGCACAATTTTGTGTAACAGTAGTCTGTCAACAACTGAAGATGGGAGTGATTACTCCAAAAACATATCTTAGTTTTATGTAAGTTAGAGGAGTTTAGTATAAGCAAGTTGAATACATAATTGTAGGATATATTACATGCCATTGGCTACAGCTTTGTAAGTACAATTTATTTAATCCTTTTAGTTACTAATATAAAATTATTTACTTCTGGGAACGTGATTCTGTCTTTGTTACTCAACGTACTACATGAATAGTACTAAGTTCAAATATGGACCATATTGAGACATTTAGCTGCTTTTAACAATACGTGCTACTACAGCAACTGGAATTCTTTAATCTCATTTGGCCACAGTATGTGGAGTCTTATTCATGCATTATACTATTGTTAAATTATTTTTTTCTTTCATTGTCAGCCAGTGCCAGCATATCAATGTACCAAGTTTTCAATAATTTTTCTGCAGTGTTGGTTTGTTCAGATTGCTGTGGCTGCAATGTTTCTCTACGGAAAGCTTAAATTGAGATACTTGAAGTTTATACCAAAATTGGTGTTAGATGATGAAGGCTGCTGCTGCTGCAGTTGCAGCTGTATAAGCACTTATTCCTTTAAAGAAGACTCTTGTTTATTTATAGTTTGCAGATTGCTTTGTAAATGTTGTTCTAATTAAGATTTCACTAAACATCTAACATGCTTGTCACACTTTAATTGAAGACTGCTTTGCTATTACTTGTAGAAACATCATCAGTTTGGATTTATTATTTTAACTGTTGATCACTATTAAAAACTACAATGCTGGCCATTAAAATTGCAATACCCATAAAATGTACATTAAACCACCTCATATTTTCTCAGAAGGAATGTGTATGACTCATCGAAAATATGGCAGCATTACCAGTAAGTGTCTGAATTTGATTGTGAGAAATGTGGCATACTGAGGGTGCAGGATGTCATTCTGAGAAATTGATGTTCGTGTTGGATGAAATATGTCCAAAGCAAAATGAATATGAGATTATTTGATTGAGGTAGAATAAATACACAGATGTGAAGGATCCCAATGGTCCCATCAAACAACAAATGAGAGGACAGACATCTACGTGGCAATTATGAATATGCACAATGTGTTGCAATTTTAATGGCCAGCAGTGAAGTTGCTCACTTAAAAGTATTCTTTATGAAATGTGGTGGAATTTGAAAGCAAGAAAGAGAACATGATATATGTAAATTATAATTAATCTATCGTCTAACACACTCCTAACACACGAGTCATCAAGTTGGTTGAAGATGGAGAGGATGTCTCTTCGAAACCGGTCCCACCATATTTAAAAGTAAGTGAAGCATAAGAGTGTGTTAGATGATAGATTAATTATAATTTACATTTAACAAGCTTCACTGTGTGAGTTCCAACAGAATTTTTTAAAAATGTCTTATTTTTTTTAAGTTCTTAAATAATGATATATTATGTATAATAATGTGCAAGTTTAGCAAAATTATAACAAAACTAATTATCTAATTAATTTACATTTGTGTATCAAGAGTAAAATAAATCAAAGAATCAAGTATGTAATTACATAAGAATCCAAGCTCGTTTATCTTTTCTTCATGCAGCACACACAGTGAAAATTGCAATGGTGCAGTGAGTCAATTAGAATTTTCAGAACCGATTAAACCATTGTCATTGACAATAAACTAACATTCTAATTTGAAGGGGGAACAAGTAAAAAAAATAAGAAAAGGTAAAAATGATATACAATCTAACAATGTGAAAAAGTGGAAAAACATATTATATAAGCAAAAATTGAGAAATAAGGTATTTGGAAGTGATACAAAGTATAACTCTTGTTTTACTTACTGAATGCCCTTTTTAATTCATTAATCAATTAAAAATTCCTTTCTTTAGGATAGAAAATGCTTGCACATTATGCATTAATAAAGTTATCTGTGACAGAAATAATCTTCAATTATGGAAATGATTTCACTGATTTTTTGATACTCTTACCAATGATATGACATAGCAATAAAACATGCAACACATTAACTTCAGTAATAACATTATATGCACATATAAAGATAATGAGATGTATATTTCTTACCTGTTCCCTATTCTGAATGTCTTCAAAATACTCAAGACCTTTATTGTTGATGGTAAATTTTCCTGTCCCTGGGATTCTCAATGTCACTTCTCCTCTGGCGTGTTTTCTTAGGCATTCTAAAACAATTGTAATAAACTATATAATTGAAAATTATGCAGATAATGGATTAAACAATTCATATACTCTGGATACCCCATGATGGAAGTAGTTTAATGAAGGGAATTTGGCTGAAGTAATGTGCCTGAAAGTCCCCCGAACTATTTCAGCCAAACTATCATCTATGATTCTTCATCTGGTTAAATATATCTTTAAGAATGCATCCATATTCATTAAAAAAAAAAGTGCCTGTATCTACAATTATGCAGTTCATTGGGTCTTATATTACCTTATTCTAAGTCCAGTAATAGTACCTCCTCATAGTTATTTAAGAAAGCTTGGATCTAGTATTTAAAATCTATATTTTATTGATCAACATTTGTTCTTTTATTTATACCCAATTTTGTTAATGTGCAGCAGACCTTGGAACCTTAATCCAAGTGGGAATGGACCTAATCCCTTTATCTGATGAAAGCAAAATATATTACAGCAAACTCTCAATTATTCAAGTTTGTAAGAACCTAAAATTGTACAGATTATTGTAAAACATAGATAATTAGGAACAAATAATGTTCTTCTTCCGAAATATATATTTTTATTTAATACTACTGAGGCACCACAGGCGGTAGACACTGATGATATATGAGATGAAATGATAAATTGGGATGAAATACAGTAAAAAAATTCCTACATTATATTTTGTTCTCCGGTAGCTTTGTGAAGAAATTTGAGAGCTCAAATCACAATAATCAAAATGTAATGAACAGCATTCATAGTATTGTGCAAGTGCACAGTGTGTGATTTATCATTTGAGGATGGTCTTAGTGGCTTAGCAATATATATATTAAGCAACTATATGTGCACTTTCTTCTTGTATTAATGCCTATTATTAACTTTATATAATTTATGATTACTACCTTAATACATATATCTTTTTGTGTACCATTAACCACATTACAGAGAAAACAAATTTATAAAACCAGACTATGTATTTGTCATTTTAGCTTAGAGAGTTTAGCTGAAGAGACAAGTTGAACGAAACTGCTCCTGAAAGTGCAATGGTTTGCTGGTTGGTTTGTCAGAGCACTGTGGTGTTGAGACTTGATCCATCTTGCTGTAAGCTTTTCTGCATTGAAAGCAATGCACTGGAGATCCATTTATTGAAATAAAAAGTAGATTTGAAAGTGTTGGAATTTGTATACGATTTCTCCGATCACTCAGGGTTAGATTCATGGCACTAATCCATGTTCACATTTAGCCATAGATATCTATGATTTCAATTGATTTCAAAAGTTATTTCACTGAAGTGGGAATGTGTTGAGGATTTTCTTTATAGATGCAAAAATTGATTTAACAAGTGATGCTCATGTGCTTTCACTTAATTTAAAATGCATCTTTTTACATAAACAAAGAAATATCACCATAAAAAACATGTTCTCATTTATCTGAAGTCACTTTTCTGGATTTAATACAGCTATCAAAAAAGAAATCTAAGTCTTCAAAACATTTTTTCATACTGTCTCAAAGACTAAAAAATATCTTTAGAAATATTTAGAATTTATTTTATTCATCAATAATGGTTCTTTAATTGTGACTCCTTGAACGTGTGTTTTTTCTGCAATTCTTTTACTATCATTAAATATATGGCGAGTAATTTGTTTTTAATGTTTCAAGATTTTTTGTAGCTGCATCAATTTCTTGTTTTACTCTAAGAACTGAAGAAATTGCTTTACATAAAGAATGATAATACTTTCAAAACTTCTAGGGCCTCATAAAGTACAACTAATTCCATTATAAGCAACCATTTTGTGAGATATTTTACCAATCCTTCAAATTTAGACCTTTCTCAAGTTGATCCGGAACTGCCATGACTGAGCTTTCCAAAAAGATGATCAAAAGAACTGTTTCTTTCAAGAAAGACTTGAAACAGCATTAAATGATGAAGCAACTCAACCTATATATAAAAACGTGACCTAACTTTTAATAGTTGAGATATGAGTTCTTGAAAAAACATCCTGCAGAAGTCTCTGACTTTTGGTACTTTGAGAAAATACAAAATATGAGGAATCTAAAAAAAAGATTGTACTATCTGCTACATCAGACATTACATCATGTCAGCTAGCTCCATTTTGTGGTTCATGCAATGCACAACAATTAAAGCCTTATGTAAATGTTTATGCAGCACACTTTCTAATTCAACAATATTGAAAAAATAATTGCATACAACCCCCTCAAAAGACAAACATATATTTAGATAAAGCAGGTTTTCTTACAAATTGTTATATTTTCATCTATAATGATACTTAAGTTTGTACTTGATTCTATAATGAACTGAACAAGATTTTCTTTCATTTCTTCTCCTATAAACATAATAATATTTTGGAATGCATGGTCAGAAAGAAGCGTTTTACCGACTGATATAACAATTCAATTTTTGCTGTTTGATCATTGCAGGAATGTTCTGATTATTATAGGGCATGTACACTTTCGTGTATGGCTCCACAAATTTAAATTAAGTGTTAAGCTATATAGTTTACATATCCATTGATTGGGAAATAAGCATCCCTTGTTGGGATGGGTCATTTAAAATCAAAGAATGGGAAGGTTCCATTCAGAACACCCCATTCCTACTACACATTGCACATTGCATGTGCAAACTGTAATATAAATATGCAGACTGCAGCAATGTATTCCTACCAAAAGCATAAGCTGAAAATTTTTAGCAGGTGAGAAGGCATTCAGAACTAGTGCAAGGCAAAGGATATAAAAGGAGGTACTTCAGATATCCATTCAACAGAATATTTTAGTTCCCCTGCCTTGGCATCTTCCTTTGCATTAACAAAAACAAAATTTTGAAAAATCAGATATGTAAAATATTCTTCTTCTTCTACTTCTACTCATAATATGGACTTTATTAACTTTTCTGCTCCAAATTGCTGTACCCTTCTCTTACTAGTTCTTTCTAAGTTTCTTCTTCCTTGGGGTTTGTAATTTAATGCTGCTTTGGGAATTCTATTATTAGGTATTTGATCTAAATGGTGGATAATATATAAACCACATACTCCAAACAAAGATAATATGAATATGCTGTATTCTCAATGATAAAACAGAGAAAGGAACCAAGGTAAAGTCAGGATCTTAATTACAGCTAAAGCTGGTTAAAGTTAATTTTTTCACCAAGCCCTGACATTTGAATTGCTGACTGCCAAAGGAGTGCATTGGTATATGTGCACTCAAAAGTATCAATTTATAATGGTATCATAATGCAGGTGGTTAAAGGCAATAAATTCTTGGGCACAAAAATTATATTTCTATATGAGATGGTTTTATATTTCCTTAGAGTATGGTTAATTGATAACATTAAACTACACTTTCATACGTGTTTTTTTTTGCTTGGAATATATGATCTTTTGATAGTTGACAACCAAACCTCAAAGCAAACCTATGATTAATTTTCACATTATACAGATATATCAGATTATTGCTTCATCATTTCAGATACACATTCAGTTCTATGCCAGAGCACTGCATACAAAATATATTTCTATTAAGAAAATAACTCTTAATACAAACTCAGTACCCTTCAATATTACTACAGTGAGGTTATTTGCATTATGGACTGGCAGAGTGCGGCTGAATAGTGGCAAAAGTCAGTTGTCAAGGCCTATCATGCATTTGCAGGTAGCAGCTTGTATTTATTTTGAGGGAGGCTTTACCAGCCAGTGGTTGTGTGTTCCTGTTACTTCTTGCTTTCATTGTATGTAAATTGTGTACTAATTGTTCTTCATAAGTTATACCATTACATAAATATAGTAAAGATCTGCTTTTATGTATATGTTTGTGAAAATGGATTCCTGTAGAGAAGTGGTAAGGAGATTTGCAAGAATGTTTTTTTGGAAATCAAGTTCCAGGCAAAAAAAACTATTTGCTAACTTATTAAAATGTTGCAAGAGACAGGATCTCTCAATGATGAGAAATATTTCAGAATGACTTGTTCTTACAGCAGAAAGATGAAATATGGATTTTTCTATGCAGATGCAGGCAATGTATTGTTGCTGAGGGGCACATTTTCAATATTCCTTACAACATAGGTTAGTGCTCATCATTTTATGCTTTCAGCATTAAAAAAAATACTAATTTTACATGCAGCAACTTTATCACCCTTTTCCAGTTGTAGTGGCTGCACTTTTCCAGTATGCAGCTGTACTCATGATCCATAACTCAAATAACACCAATGTATATAATCCTCCATAAATGGATCAATAAGAAAGTCATCAAATTAAGTAGAGTAATTTAAATAATATAAGCATTTGAAATTAATAAGCTTTTAAATATTACGTATTTCTCTTTGAGGGGCATTTTTTTATCATGAGAACACATCTAGCTAATGAAATATTTTGTATGGGTGAGAGTAGAAGTTACTTCTCTACTGGAATTCCAAAGATATGAGTCTTGACATTATCAAAGGAGATTTAAGAGTGAAGATATCATCTTTAGTAATGCTGAAGCATCGTGTTCCACCTTGTTGGCTATTAACCATAACAATCTGTTTGAATTTAATATACTGAAAATTTATAGTTTTATATCATTTATGTATTTTATGAAGTTAATAAATTTCATTAATTAATAAATTATTCATTAATTTACATTTATCCATAAGACAACCACTGTGATCTAGTGGTAGCATTCATGCTTCCTACTTCGCTGGGTTTGATTCCTGATTTGGTCAGTTTCCTGATTGAGGTTTTTTCAGGAGTTTTCCTTCAGGTCTTAAGGTGGAAGCCTTAACTTAAGCCACAAAGTTTCCTGATCTCTACAGCTAAATTATCATTTATTCTCCCCCCTGGCAGTTATCTTGGGATAATGCAGTTGACTTTCCAGCCATTCCTTCCTCAGAAGTTCTAAACTCTTGCCAGGCTGGAAGAACATTCCACAAGTCTGAAACAGTGTGGTGGGAAAAAAAAGTGGGGGGAAGTTCACTTATAACTATCTATACATGAATTCTCCTGTTATATTGTTATATAACATAACTTGTGCGATCAAACAGTAATGTCGGAAAGCTATTTATTTCACTAGTAGAGACTTGAATTATAACTTTACCTTTGGTTGTAACATAGGCTCTTCCATCTACATCATACTGCAGCTAAAGAAAAAAGAGAGAGAAATATTATGTTATGCATAACTGCTTTTCTAATATTTTCTATGAATTAAGCAAAGCAAGAAATTTGGAAACAAGGATGAACACTTTAAAATGTAAGATAGCACAGGTGGATAAATCAGCAATTATTGATAATTTTTGGAATTAATGATCATTCCATCCCCCCCCCCAAAAAAAACACACAAACAATGAAAGCTACCAACAATTCCAGGGAATTAGCAATATGGGAAAAAAAATATGCAATGTTATGAATTTTGACATCTAGCCAATCGACTTCCTGTTTTACTGTATATTGGAACCACCAGAGGTCACATTGTCACCTGCGAGCATTAGTTGGACCACCTGAAGATGAGAGCAAAAGCTCTTGAAAGTGATAAATTAATCAGTTAGTGAAGTACAGTGCCACGTAATACGGACTTCTTTATGTTCATAAACTACTTTTATGCCTCAATTAAGTGTACTTACGAAGCTGTTGACAATGGAGTGGTATATATATATATATATATATATATATATATATATATATATATATATACATACTTTTATGCCATTTAGCAGCGCTACAATATTATATTAAAAAAAACTTACAAATGTACCAAAATTATATTCCTCATATAGCTTCAATGAATTTATATTACTGATAGCCAAGATATCCTTCTACTCCCAGAGAAACTCTTGGAATTCAGAATTCTGCAGTATTCTCTTGGACCTCATGCTATGCAGTTTATTGTTTCTTGTTATAATTCTAGTTTGTTTACCCTGTTAATTCTCCCTTTCAATTGCAATTTGCTAAATTCATAAATAAGAATGTGATCCCGTAACATATGTATAATGTTTAGCAATATCTGAGTAGGGAACACCTCCAGCATTGTCCTGCTCTAGAAACAACTACAGAGACTGACAAATACTGGGAAGCCTGAAGATACAATTTTTAGATTTTTTAGTTTAATAATATTAGTTATTATTAGAATAAATAAATAAGAATAATAATGAAATAGTTCTTAGCTTTATATAAGTATAAAAATCTATTCATTATATTTTAACAAATTAAAAATAATTCAATAATCACTCACCTTTGGAATATCATATGTCTTTCCTCTAGTCATTAAAGACTTTCTGTACTTCTCAATAAAGTCCTTTGCTTTGTAAGAGTATGGATGTTGTAACAATCTATCCATTGCCACTCTAAAAGTTTCATGCTGAAACAAAAAGTTGAAATGAAATGACTAGACTACTGAAATAAGATATTTATTATACACCCAAAGAAGTCAGTATTAGGCAACATTATACTGAGTATAACTAACCGAGTTCAAATCAAATCAAATACTTATTTCACTCTGTCATTACAAAAAGTTTGACAAATGCTTTTATATTTTTACCATTGTTCCTATAGTAGACATTTTTGGGATCTTGTACACTTTAAATCCTGGTTATATAAGTATTAGAACCTACTTTCCGTAGTTTCATTCAACCTTTTAATGCTGTATGTTCTCATATGCTCATGGGTTATCACTTTCCATACAGCTCATTTTCAATTATTTGTATAATTCTACAGATCATTGCTGTTTGCAGATGATTTAGTAGCAGTAATAAACAGAGCATTAAATAAAGTAATAGAAGCAATATGGAGATTTTGTAAAGAATGTGGGTTAAAAATAAATAAAAATGACTGTAATGAAAGTTAAGTAGTAAAGGGACTGGACTATTTCGGAGTTAGACTAAATAATAATGGAAGGTGAACAGAGCAGGGAGGAAATATATTAGGAAAGGAAAAATTAACTATTAATATTATAAGAACATGTTTAAAGAATATTACAAGTAAGAGTATAACATGGCTTAAGAGAATTTATTCAGCAATAGTTGAATGAAAAATTATGTATGGGATTGAAATATGGGTACAAAGAAAGGATGGGAGTATACTGACTATGTCCATAGAACATTTTGTAAAATGGTGTTGGAATTATCAAGGGCAACTCTAAATCAGGTGGCATTGGTGAAATTGGGAAGAGTTTTAACATATTTTGAAATATTGGTATAAGATAGCATCAATGGAAGTAGGAGACATAGTCATGGTACAAGAAAAGTTAAAGTGGAAAATGTTGGTTAGTTCAACTAAAGAGAATAATGCAAGAGGTTGGAATAGGTGAATTGGAGGTATAACAGTTAATGAATAGACAAAGGCTATACAATAAAGTGAAGCAAAGGATAGATGATATTGGAAAGCAAGAAATGTGGAGTAGTTTACAAGACAAGAGTATCTTGAAATAGGAAATTTAAGAAAGAATGTGGCAGGGAAAAATATGTAGATATTTGAAACAAAAGGGGAAGGGATAGATTTGCTTGGGGTAGAGTAGGTATATTAGGGTTAATTGGATTAAAAGTAAAAAGAAAGAGTGTCCACTATATGGAGAAATAGAGAAGAATTTTCATTGTATAGTTGAATGTTCACAAACTAAAGAATGGAGAGAAGATATATAGATTAAGAAATTACAAAGTAGCAATTGTGATACTAAAAATTTTTGGAACTGGTAAAAAGGAGTTTTTGAGAAAATTTGGTGATTATTTAGGGAAGGTAAGAGAAAAATGGTGGAAAAGAGTGATTAAAGCTATAACTAACTGAGTTAGCTATTATACTATCACTCTATACTGACTTCTTTATGTGTATAATCAATCTACTTCATTGTTTATAAGAAGGAAGCTGGGATGGTGGGATCTAAATCACATATAACCAGGGTGTTGAGTGTGTAGGATCCCAGAAAGGTGGGAACAATGGGAAAAAATGTACAAGTATTGTTTAACTAAAATTGTTAATTGGAACATTGCACAGTGAAGCTAATCATACATTAAGAGCATTGTATGATTGAGTCGAGCTAATACTCTTTTTATCTAAACTTAGGTATTAATTTTTACACTAAACTCTGAAACTCGTCTTACTTTTGTGTAAGTGAGTGGAGTTTAGTGTAAAAATGAATACCTAAGTTTAGGTTATATTGCCACTCCATTGTCAACAGCTTCGTAAGTACAAATTTTTAATACTCTTTTGCTCCACTTACTTGTTTAAAATATGTAGGACCGGTTTCACAAACCCTTCACTTGCACCATAATAATATGTTGAGTTGACAATGGGCTGATGATACAAACCAAGGGTTCTTGAAACCAGTCCTACATATTTTAAACAAGTAAGTGGAGCAAAAGAGTGTTAGTTTGGCCCAATCATACAATGATCTTAATAAGCATTTTTTAATTTGTAAATTGTAATTGTAAAATGTAAAATTAGTTGATGCATATATTTTTCTTCTTGTAATACTTCTTACATATGTATATTAAATTGTAAATTATAGTTGAATTTGTATTAATTATGTGGAAATAAATATTTCATTTCATTTCAAAAAAAATCCTAGTAAGTTTCCAAGAGGTTCATTATTTATATTTAAACCAAGATCAATTATGTTTCTTTGTTCCTCAAGTCCTATACAACTCTATTATGTGAATAATTATGTAAAGGCATACATTTTTTTTCTTTTGCTTTGATTATATTATCTATTTATTTAGTTTTTTTTGAATGATTTATTTATGGATGCTCTTTAACAGCTCAGGTCATCAGCGTCCCATTCAACTCAGGGCGTGAAACAGCCGACAAATTTTGCTCAGAGGGCTCTCTTTCAGGCTTGAGGTTCTTTTTCGTGCCATAAATGTACAACACGGGACCCAGAGCTTTACTTCCTTTCCGAAGGAAGCCATACTTAGGATTTTTACGCCCTGAAAAAATTCATCGGTCCTGACCGGGTTCGAACCCACAATCTTGGATTTAGGAGGCAAGTATGGTAGCCACTACACCACCAGGTGACTTAGTTGTTGATATAAAGTTTGATGGTCTGTTATAATACACATAGCATTTGTATTAATTAAGCAATTTTGATTAATTCCAACTGAAACTTTTCATTTAAGAACTTTTTTATGAAATAAGTCATTGAGTTGCTTTAATATTTCCTAATTTTTGATATACTGGTTGATTCAATTTGGCTCAGCATAATGACACAGTTATATTGTTGAGTGCTTAACTATCCCATTATCAAAAAAAAGGGTTAAACCTTTTTAGCATATTAATACCCATATGTTGTAACAAACTGAGATGGTTCAATTAAGTCTTCCATTCAACAAAAGGCATTTATGCACATTGCACATATGTTAAAGAAGTTGCACATGAAGTTCTAAAATGACTTGAAGTAAAGTTATTCAGTTTGATTTAATTTTTTGTCATCAAAACACTCTTAATGCTTCACTTACTTGTCATAAAATGTGGTACATATTTCGAAGATGTTGGTCTTCATCCTCGGCCACGGGATGCCGAGGATGAAGACCAACGTCTTCGAAATATGTACCACATTTTATGACAAGTAAGTGAAGCATTAAGAGTGTTTTGATGACAAAAAATTAAATCAAATTGATTAGCTTCACTGTGTTTAGTTCCATATATAATTTTTAAAAAAGTTATTCAGCATTAAGTTATACAATTTCTGATAATAATTTATTTACTGTCAATAGACTCTTTAAAAATGTCTGACTTTGTGAAAAATGATTCACAAGGTACAAACAATTTACAAACTACACATACAAAATCCTTTATTACATTACTGTAGTCTCTCTCTGTCTGTCTCTCTTTCTCTCTCTCACACACCCACAGATATATATATAATAATAATAAAAGTAGAATAAGATAAACACTTGTCTAACTTCTTGCCATTGAAGAAACTCAACAAGTTCAAAATATAGCAATTTCAAGTGTGACTTTATCTATGTGTTTATCCTATTCTACTTTTATTATTACTGTTAATTTGTTACATTGCTAATAGTGTTACTTTATTTTTCTCTTATATTGTATATAGTAGTGAACCTTGTAATATATTTGTTATTTACAAGGTATTGATTAAGTAAGTAAGTAAAAATAGTCTGGGGTTATATCTGTATTTTGCTTGACAATGAATAAACATTGAATTGATTTTATTTTGATTTAAAGTAAAACACTAAAAATCATGTCATTACTTTAAATCAAAATAAGATTAACAAAAGTTTCACTGTGTGGATTCCGACATTCCGTAAACATAAAATTGAATTGACTTAAATTATCGGGCCAAGGATTTGAAAATTGTTCTATCAGTTGAATAAATGTAACATTATAGGTACTAGTAGAGTAATTAAGGAATAAACAGTTTGGAGAGATTGTAGTAAGTTTATAGAATACTGGTACAGTTATAGCAAGTAAATAATTTATTTTGGTGCTTCAGGTGGAGTCAAATCCTAGTTCAATGGAATTCCAGTAGGTTAATGCTGACGAACCAGGAACTGAGAATTTACTAAATCGAGGCGGATATTTTGTATTTTGTTAAATTATTTAGTATTTAGGAGAATGTGATAGAATTAAATGTATTATGGTAACAATAATTGTAATTGGGAGGGGCCGCAATTAAAATGACCTGGGTCAGATAGGTGGAGGCCTTGACGATTTTGCATGTATAATTCTCTTAGCACTTAATAAACATATCATATCAAGGTACATGAAAATTATTTTTATCTGCTATTTGTGACTTTATTTCATTCAAATTCCCTTATCAAGTTTCAAAGTATTCCTCTTCTAATGAAATACAGCTATTCCAATCACTCATTAATTGTTTAAAACACTTGCTGAACTCTCTTTTTGATATACTGTTTAAGATACCCAGGATATTCTTCATTTGCTTATCTTTTTCAAAATGTCACCCACAAAGCTCCTGTTTTCACTTCTAGGAAGAGGAGAAAGTTGTAAGTTGTGAGATTTGAAGTAAAAGATGGTGATACAGGACTTAAATGCCAAATTCTATGATGATGTCTTGAGTTTAATGGGCTCAATGAGTAGGCATACTGTCTTGGTGTAAGATTCATTTCATTATGGCAAGATTTGCAATTGTTATACTACAATCTTCTTGCACAATAACATTAACTATTTAAATATTAATTCAATTTGGAATCGAACCCAGTGAAATACCCATTAATAATCTCTTCTGAGTAGGATATTTAGAACACTCTTTATGGTTTCATTTACGTGAGATTTACTCAGAACATATGTTTCGTGAAACTTTTGTCCACAACATCAGCTGTTAAATGATTGTTGGATCATTCATAGAAGCTTTGCCCAGGTCTTTATCTTTAAGGTCTTCATGACCTCCTTGAATTGTTCATGCCACTCTTAAGATTTAAGTTTTGCCTAATGCATGCTCCTTATAAGTTTCTGCATCATTTTCAAGGTTTGCACAGAACTTTTATCTAGTACAACACAAAACTTAATTGCCACATGTTGCTGCAATTTCAGATTTATGCTGGGCATAGTAAACACAACTTCGGGCATAGTAAACACAACTTCACATATCAATTTGCCACTTGAATGGCACATGCAGCATTGATAGATGAAGGAGGCATTGTACTCACCATCAGGACATTGTACTCCAAATTAAATGCAACTAAATCAGATCAGTTATTTTTTTATACATCCCCATATATTTGACCCTTTTAATCCTGTGAACAAATTTAATACTGTAACTGACTGATGTATGCAATAAGCTAGTGCACTGACCCTATGAAAATAGACAATCATCTGTTGTAGTTCACAAATACTATTATTAAGTGAAATCCAGAACCAGCTTCAACTACAATGGATAAGATTTTATTTCAATCTATGCAGAGCGATGAAACATCACCAACCTGACAACACTTGTGAACTTGATATGGAAAATTTTGTCATACTCTCAAGAATTTGCAAGAAATTACTGATTATATTGTCTAAACTTATATGAAGGTAGGTCCATAAGTTTCTGGCCTCACTAATAAGGATTATTGCCTTCACAAAACCCTTACCTGGTGTCATAGCTTATCTGTTAAGTAAATAATTGCAGATGTAATTTCTGCTCCGCCATATTCAGTTGTTCAGATATAGCTGCATAAAGAAGGCTATGTGTAGAAGATTGTGACATTTTAAAATGGAGTATCAAGCTATTAATAAAAAATTAAACAGCAATTGGACAGTGTATATGGGGAAACATCCCCCTCATGTTCTACCATAAAAGAATGGACCAAACTTTTTCAAATGGGTCGAGAAGGCATTGAACACGAGCGTGCAGGCCGGCCTATGGAGATGCTCACTCCTGAAAACATTGCTCTTGTGGAAGGAGAAATTATGGAAGACCGGCGGCTCAAAGATACAGAAATAGCAGCAAGGTTGGGCCTTTATAAAACAACAGTCCTTCAAATTATTCATGAACATTATACATGAATAAAGTTAGTGCAAGATGGGTGCCTAGACTTTTTTTTCTCAGTCCAAAAGCAGCAACTAGTCATCTGTTGTCAAGCATTTTTGGAGCTCTGCCATGGCAATGAAAGAGAAGTTGTGCAAACCATTGTTACAGGAGATGAAACTATGGTCCTCTGCTATGATCCCTTGTCCAAAAGAGAATCAATGGAGTGGCATAAACCTGGCAAAGCACTACCTCTAAAGGCCAAGGTCACTCAGTCAACCAAGAAGGTCATGGCCACAATATTTTGGGACTGTGAAGAATATTCTTCATTGACTTCAAGGAGAGGAACACCTCAGTAAATGAGGAGTACTATGCTGGCCTACTTCATAGACTATGTGCTTCCATCAAAGAAAAAAAGTGAGGACAGCTGAGGGTGGTTTGCACCTTCTTTACAACAATGTTACCTGTGCACACAGCTCTTGTTTCAAAGGAAGTTGTAAAGAAATGTGGCTTCAAGGAGATCAACCAGCCACCCTACAGCCCAGATCTTGCTCCCAGTGAATATTTCTTCAAGAAGGACCTTCGAGGAAGCAAATTTAAGTGAAACGAAGAAGTGACGGATGCTGTTTATGCCCATTTTGAAGACAAGACTTTTGACTATTTTTTGGGGGTGGGGTTTGAAATTTAATTCAAAGTTATGGGAAGTGTATTGCAATAAAGGATAACTTATATTGAAAAATGAAATAAAGTTTTGTCTTTATCATACCTAGAAAATGATTAGATCGGGAACTTATGGACCTACCCTTGTATATCTAATAACTACTTTGGGCACAATGTGTAATTTTCTTTACTTAAATGTCTGTATTTAGTTGTTAATTTTCAATATCTATTTCTTTTACATACTCAGTATTTATTATAAAAAGCTAACAATGTGTATCTAAAAGTTTGAACAAACATATATTAATTAAAATTAAAATGTAAATCAGAACTTGCACAGTGAAGCCAATCATATAATTGATAATAACATTTTAAAAAAATTGAGTCGAAATTGTAACATACACACCACTAAAATTCAATAAAAGTGCCAGTCGACCAGGAACTGATGATAGGAGCAATGGCTCCCGAAACTAGTCTTCCATTTTATTGAATTTTAGTGGTGTGTATGTTACAATTTCGACTCAATTTTTTTAAAATGTTAATATTTGACACCACTGTTACAAAAGTTCACTATATTTTATACATATAATTGATATTATTGTATGATTTAGTTGAACTACACACTCTTAATGCTTAACTTACTTGACACAAGTAATTGAAGCATTAAGAGTGTGTAGTTCAACTAAATCATACAATAATATCAATTAAACCAAATATTATTTATGCCTACTCTTTCTTCAAAGCATAAAAAATGTAACAGTATGCAAAAATATACATACAAAATATATTAAACATTTCTTTTGTTCGGAATTATCTGAAATTAAAATTAGTTTCTTAACCAGTATGTAATTTCAGAAGCTTGTAATGTTAGATCTCTCCAGATATTCTAATGACCTGAGAAGGGTTGTTAAGTTCTAATGTGTGCAAAAAAATTAAGCTATAAACTATAATAATGAGTTTTGAAAATTATTAATTTTGATCCAATAAGTAAAAGTGCACATTTACCTCACTTTCATCAATTTTTTCCACAAGCAATAACTGTAAATCCTCCAAAGGCAGCCAAATGGTTCCCAACATGCTCCTAGAAGCAATCACAAACATTAGACTCACAGAACCTGTGCAGAGAAAATATCTGCAACACAGTAGTAAAAAGATGCTGCACAAAGAAAGCTTTATTAAAAAAAACTTTCCCAGCTGTTAAATAGCTGTTGAATCACTCACAAAAATTGGGTTGGTAGGTGTCTGGGTTGACTCCGGTGGTCTTATGATTAACTTAAATAAAATATTTGATTTATAATAATGTTTTCCAATGTAGAGGTTCTATTAGATCATCAAGAAGTTGCTCTGCATCCCTTGCATAGCCGAGATTTCACTAGGGAAGTGAATTCAGGTGGTATCACTGATTGCTGAGTGTATAGTTGTTCTGTTCACTTAACAACTAAGGAAAACACATTGATGGGTGGTTTATTTGCTTCAAAGGAATGAATACAAGAAATGTAAGAGTACAATGTGCAGTGCACATTGTCCAGGTGCAAGGGAATTTGTTGATGACATGTTACTTAGTTGCATTTAAGTAATTAGTTTGAATGAACGAATGGTCAAGTATTATACTTTCCATAAAAAATATGGACTCAATTTTCTTTTCATAAAAAACAAACTTTTTCAACATAAAATGGCATTTTATTAGTAATGTGGATAAATTCTAAAGATTAAGTCTTTAGAGTTTAATCCATTTCTCTAACATTTTTTTTGGTTCAAAAGTTTTCTTTGCCCCTAGAAGCTTATGCTGTAAGCAAATTAAAAGAACTGCCATGGGTGGCTGAGATCATTAAGGCATACTCGTGAGTGGGAGGTCTAGGGCTCAATTCCCACCATGACCATCCTTCCTGACAGGTTTTTTCAGATTTTCCTCAGTCCTCATTAATGCCAAATGCCAGGAACGTACCCTAAACTTAGGCCTGGAAAGTTTCCTTCCTTAAAAAAAAACTTTTTCAGTTTATTATTTCATCTCACGTATCATCAGTGTCCACAGCCAGTGATACCTCAGTAGTTAAAATGGGCATTAAACACTATTAACAATTTAAAATTATAAGTATATAATTCAAATTTATGAATATTCCGTATTTTTTGTGGTTTGCAGCCTTGAATTAAACAAGTTACACTGCATTTTGTAAATTCCTATTTCCTGATTCAATAAACTTATCAAAAGGTACTACAATTTTTATCATGCATTTCCCAAAAAAACCAGTTAAAATAAATTATTTATCTAGCAGGATTGCTGATACTTTCTATTTGCCATTGCTATTGCATAATTGCTATTTTGAAATCAATAAATTAGATACAATATGAATTAATCATTCCAATATGACTACAATTTCTCTTTGTAAGCATGTGTCAAGCCTTCATCCATTTCTTGTCCAATAGTATTCCTAAATTGGTTTAAATCTGCTCAATATGAACTGGTTTCCCCTTCTTTGGAGTTTATATTATACCTTTCATGTAGGATTTAATTGTATAAATAATTACAAATAAACATTTGCTGTTCACACAATAAACTGAAGGGAATGGAATTACTAAAAGGAAATAAATGAAAAAATAAAATTAAAGGGAACTCTACAGATAGAATAGTGCTAGTTGCACAATGGGTATGTCATAACTTTACTTAATTTTATCAGGTGAACCCAAAATGCTTGAAAAATGATGGTGGGAAATATGAGCCTTTATTTATATCATAAGGTAAATACATTAATTGTAATATTTAGGTCTAAATTGGAAGAATATTGACTGGATCACCCAGCAATAAGTTTACATGTTTCTGTATGAATTAAAATACTTACAAAGTTTGATTACCATCTGGAGTCAAATGCTTTCTTATCATTCTGTCCTCAAAATCATTTAAGGAATTCAAATGTTCAACTATATCCTGAAAGAAAATAGTACAGCTCTGTTTTAAGCAAACCTTTATGAAGCATCAATCCTTAAAAGTTTAACAAAAGATTCAGCATACAAAGTCATGTTTATTTATAACAATATTTTAATTATGGTAATTGCCTTAAACTGAAAAGCTACACCAAAATAATAAATGGGTACTTACATATAATAGCTGATAGTAATTTGGTTTCCCAGTATAAAAAAGAAAATGATGTGGCCTTCCACTTTCATCAAATTCTGCTGCCTTTCTTGGAGGGAAAATCTGTTCTGGAGGCTTCATTACAGGTCTTGCTTTTCGTTCAAAAAGACCTGAAGGAAATAAATACTCGATAGCTCTCTGAAAAATATAAGCAATCGTACAAAAATTATATTAATTTTTACTCATATAAAATATTGGTATTTTTTATTCCTCTTAAAACATTTTTAGACATTCATTAACTAAGTAGACATCATGCAGGTTTATTTTTTACTGGAAATTTGTTAAAAGATACAATATTATAAATTGAGAGATGTTGCTCCTTATACAACATTAAATTTACTACAATTAGTGTAGAAGTTACAAACTAATATCTGAATGGTCATCCTATCAGTAAAATATTGACTACTGTGATATTGCTATTGATTATCATCTAAGACTGTTGCCTAGACCTGAACTCATGATTGAAGGTTGGCAGTTTGAAGCCCACTAAAATTATTCTCTCTAACTGAGGTTATTTCCAGGTTTGCCCTGTCTTCAATGATAAATGCTGGGAATAAATAATATTCTAATTTATCACTTAATCTCATATATCATCAGCATTTACTAGCTGCGATGTCCAAGAGTAAAAATGGGTGTTATACACTAATTCATTTTAGTCAACATTTTCCTCACATAGAATAAAACAAACATACTTCCCAACATACTAAAATTATCCTAAACTTAAGTATTCATTTGTTACACTAAACTCCACTTACTTACATAAAAATGAATACCTAAGTTCAGGATATATCACCACTCCATTGTCTACAGCTTCATAAGCACAATATTTATATACTAAAATTATTATCAACAGTAGTAGAACAAACTCTGTATTTGTATCTGAAGTTAGAAGAGTTAACATGAATATATAATAATCTCTTCTAAGTAGAATATTTATACAAGAATGAATGTAATAGAAGCAGCTAAATTCAATGGATTCAACAAACAGATGATTAACCAAAAAATTAAATGATTCCAGAAACATAAAAGAGTTAAACAAATAACTTTTGAGTGACTTATCAGGGGAAAAAACAATTAAAAAGTTCACTTGCCACTCATCAGCCAATAAGAAATTTTAAAAAATTTTCAAGCAGTACAATATCTTCTTAGCACCTGAAAACAGATACAGTGTAAAAAATGTATTTAAATTAAACAAAACAGATTTTAGGCCCAAAGAGAAAAAAATCTGTTATTTACCAGATTAATTGTAAGGATTGTGAAAAAATCTACGTAGGGAAGACAAAGACAAATTAGATAAATCAGCTATGGCAGCACATTTTTGGAATAAAAACCATGAAATAGAAAAAGGCATCAAGTTATTAAAAACTATACTACATTAATATGTTCAGTTGTTTACACTAACTCCACTTACTTATTTAAAACTTTGGACTAGTTTCGGGAGAGGTTCCTCCCATCATCGGCTGTTGTTGACTGAGTGCCGATGATGGGAGGAACCTCTCCCGAAACTAGTCCAAAGTTTTAAATAAGTAAGTGGAGTTAGTGTAAACAACTGAACACATTAATGTAGTATATATTACCACTCCATTGTCTACAGCTTCGTGAGTACAATTTTTACTTAATTATTAAAAACTGTTCAACAACTGAAAGAACTAAACATATTGGAAAGGATTTATATATATAAAAACATGAGCATAACCTTATGAATTTTGACATCCCGGAAGCAGACAGCACTTTATATAAGTTTATCACTAGACTACCAGAGTTCGCCTGGATACCTACCTACCCAGCTTCTACGAATGATCCAACAGTCGTTTAACAGCTGATGATGTGGAAAAAGTTCCATGAAACATATGTCCTGAGTAAATCTCATGTAAGTGAAACCATAAAGAGTGTTCTAAATATCCTAGTTAGAAGAGATTATTAATGGGTGTTTCACTGTGTTTGATTCCAAATTGAATTAATATTTAAAATGAAATAAATTAAATTAAATATATTTTACGTACATCAATGTCATCCTGAGTGAATGTTTCTGGATCCTCACCCATCATGTTTGCTAAATGTCGCTTTCCAACATTATACAGCAGTAGCTGCTCTCTTATAAAATCATCTAAACAAATTCAGAATTATAAATATATAAAAATGTTTATTACAAGATAGGATCAAAAAGTAACACACAACATATTTTTAAGAAATATTTAATGAGAAGGAAAAACAAAAAATTATGCACATGAAATATTTCTCCCATTGTGACACATTATTATATTTGAATATTACTTGTTAATAGAACTTTGTTTCCTGAGAGTATTAGTCACCTATACATGATGGATTTCACTTCATCTGAACTGAAGTGTTGACCTGCTAGGAATTTATTCAATGGCCTGAAGAGTTGAAAGTCAGAAGATGCAAGATCTAGACTGTATGGTCGGTGATTGAATACCTCACAAGTACACTAATCAGTTGTCCTAGCATGGATTCATTCTCTAGCCCTTCTGCTCTTGTGACATGTCCTTAGGCACCCGGGGTCAGTCATAGTGGTATAGTGGTAACCATACTTGCCTTCTAAACCCAAAATCACACATTCAATCTTGGCTAGGATTGATGGACATAAAAAACGTAAGTATGGATTCCTTTGGAAGGGAAGTAAAGCCACAGGTCTTATGTCTTAGATTTACAGCATATAAAAGAACCTCAAGCCTGAAAGAAGAGGCTTCTGAGCAAAATATATCAGCCATTTCATGCCCTGAATTGAATGGGATGCTGATGACCTGAGATGTTAAAGAGCACCTGTTAAAAGAAAAGAAAGAAAAAAAAAATAACACCTTGTGCTGACTAATGATATCCCAATCTGTCATGCATTATACCATACACAGCTTTATATGAAATGCTGAATTTGTGTTCAAGTTCACAAATGCTTCTGCTGATTGTTTTGAATTGTTGCCTCAATGTCTCTGACAATGGATAGTGTTGAAACAGTCATAGGTTGGCTGGAGTGTGGTTCATCACCACTCGGCCCTCTTCAAACAATTTGCACCATTTGGAGATGTGGCAGCAATCCAGACAATCAGCACTATATACTTCCAACTTTTTTGTGAATTTCACTTGCTGTTTTTCCTTTTGCCCACACTATACCTTACTGCTCCTCATATGTGATGATACCAGCAAAAGCACCATCTTTGCTCACTAGTTACTGCTTGCTTCACCAGGGCAACATGTGATTGAGCCATTGCTGTCTGTAGCATAAGATTCAAACTTACTTTGAACATTTAGATTCAAATCGTATTTTGTAAAAAATAGGTTGTGCATTACTTTTCAATCCCCCTTTGTATTTAGGACAGTTACAAAATAATAAAATTTAACAAGATATGCATAATCATGTTGATGTAAATAGACTCACTATCAGCAGTTTATATAAAAGGATACTCAAATGTGTTCTAATATTCTTAACATAATTATGAGATTTAAACTTCATGAATACTTGCACTTAAGCAAGCAATAAATGCACAGCATTACACAGAGTTGATTGTTGACTTGGTTTATTTACAGATCACTCTCAGGTCATCAGTGTCCCATTCAATTCAGAGCATAAGAGCAGATAACTGTTGCTCAGAGGCCTCTTCTTCAAACTTGAGGTTCTTTAATATGCTGTAAATCTATGACTTGGTACCTACAGCTTTACTTTTCCTCTTACGGAAGCATACTTAGGATTGTTACACCTGGAAAAATCCATTGCCTCTGGCCATGATTGAATCTGCGATCTTAGTTCTATGAGGCAAATATGGATGGTTACCAGTACACCGCCAGGACCGACAGAGTGATTCACCTATATACACAATATGATTTATAGGATTTGCACATTCTGATTTTGGCATATTATAATTTAATAAATTAAAATTTAATTATTTTGCAAACCACTGTTACAGGAGATGAAAATATGGTCCTCTGCTATGATCCCTTGTCCAAAAGAGAATCAATGGAGTGGTGTAAACTTGGTGAAGCACTGCCTCTGAAGGTCAAGGTCACTCAGTAAACCAAGAAGATCATGGCCACAATCTTTTGGAACTGTGAAGAAATACTCTTCATTGACTTCAAGGAGAGGAACACCTCAGTAAAGGGGAGTACTATGCTGGTCTGCTGCACAGACATATGCTTCCATCAAAGAGAAAAGGCTAGGAGAGCTGAGTGTTGATGTATACCTTTTTCACGAAACGCACCTGTGCATACAGCTCTTGTTGCAAAGGAAGCTGTAAAGAAATGTGGCTTCAAGGAGATCAACCATCCACTCTACAGCCCAGATCTAGCTCCCAGTAACTATTTCCTCTTCTCAAAACTCAAGAAGGACCTTCGAGGAAGGAAATTTAAGTGTGACGAAGAAGTGATGGATGCTGTTTATGCCCATTTTGCAGACAAGACTTCTATTTGGGGGGAGGGGAATGAAATGTTAATTCAAAGATGTGAGAAATGTATTCAATAAAGGATAATTATATTGAAAATTGGAATAGAGTAGAGTTTATGTCTTTAACATACCTAAAAAAAAATGATAGGCCGGAAACTTATGGACCTATCCTCATATAATACTGAATGAGACATATTATTAGTTTGACATATTATTTGAAAAGTGTTTGACACAAAGGGTTCTGTACCAATTCTATCACTTTATTTTTACTATAATGCAAAATTATACATAATAATTTTTGTTCAGAATAGCCTCATGGAAGTCATATTCCTCATATTGCTGGGTAACATTTTGAAGCTTTCTGTTTTTCCTTTATATTCTGTTCTCCATCTGCTTTGAATTCTGCTTCTGGTATCTAATTCAAACACTATTTGCTGGGCATCCTGTTGATCCTTTATTGTTTCTTTATTAAGATAATAAAATGAAGAATGGTGCTGGCTAACCAGAACTTGGAAACTATAGGCTTATCTTGATTATTTTGGATGGATCCATTATATTAATTCCATAACTTGGGAGGCTATTCACGTCGCAACCTTTGTTAGCTTGTTTTGCATGCTAATCTCCCTCTGATCCATGTAGCATCAAAATATTTAATTATTTTGATAATTCCTCTGGAACAGTGTAACATGACTCTTCATATGAAGACTGAATATCATCCACTGAGACAAATGCAAACTGATGAATCTCATTCCTAGATGATCCGTTATCTGAGTCATCATGAGTGGTTGCAAACCTACTGACCAAACAATTAGAATACATTCTGGGGAAAAAAAAAAAAACAAACCAGGAAAGACTTCACTGTGTGCATTAATTATAGCCATCTCTAAGTCACTTAAGTCATTAATGGATGTTATAGCCACATCTCTAAGTCACTTAAGTGTTGACTGTTATGGGGACAAAGAGAAATAAAATGATAGGGGAATATTTGGGAAAAGTAAGGGAGATGTGGATGTGGAAATAATTAAGAATGATGTGAAAATTGGGTGATAAAAGAAGAAGAAGAAGAAGAAGAAGAAGAACAGGAAGAAGAAGGGGAGGAGGGGAGGAGGAGGAGGAGGAGGAGGGGGAGGAGGAGGAGGAGGAGGAGGAGGAGGAGGAGGAGGAGGAGGAGGAGGAGGAGGAGGAGGAGGAGGAGGAGGGTAGAAAGGAGAAAAAAGTGGGAAGTGACAATAAAGGAAACACAAGAAGTTGGGGGGGTTCATTATGCAGATAACCTGGGGATTGTTTGTAATGAGACCTCATATAGATGGATGTTAGATTCATTAATATTAGTAGTGTATTGTAATTCAATAAAATATACATAGTATAAATGCAGTTGAAATATGATAAGAAAGCAAATGTAAAATGTAAGTCACTTAAGTGGTTAATGGATGCAGTGGAATATTAATATGTTGACAGCATATCTTTAAATATCCCTAGGAGTCTTATATTTACATTTTCTTCTTTCGACAATAATGGGCAATATATAAACGGAAAAACACTGTGTTATAAAAGCCTTCTATTGTTTTTTAAATAGTGCTTAATGCCTGTTTTTACTACTGAGGCACCTCAGGCAGTGGATACTGATGATGCATAAGATGAAATGATATATTGGGAAAGGATTTTTTTTAAGGGAAGAAAACCAGGCCTAACATTTTACATCTATGATTGAGGAAAACCTGGAAAAACCCTCAGCCAGGGATGACGATCCTGGTGAGATTTGAACTTCCCTCTCGCGAGTCCAAGCCTTCACGACCCCGGCCACTCATGGCAGGCCTTCTATTGTAAATACCTGTATCTATTAGATGGTAACATTTTATAAAAGTTCCACTGATAAACCATTAGTCATACTGCCCCAATTGATATAATCACTGTGACATATACAAGTAATTTGTTTTTATTTTGTTCTTCTAAATTTTGGAAAGCAGAATTCTTTCTCCTGTCTTTGTAACTTTGAGTTCATTAGGAATATCTAATGAAGGGGAAGAACCATTTATGCTGTAGATTTCTCGGAACTATTGCTTGTTGCTGTCTATGCATTGTTTGTGTTAGTGCTCTTCATTCTAGTACCTGTGGTAGAATGGCTATCTTCTTTAAGCAAATTGAGTCTTCTGAGCTGTAAGCTGTGGTTCAATGGGATTCTTTTTCTTCATCTTCCCAAACATTTCATTCACAATTGAGGTGGACAATATCAGTGGTGTGCTTGATGTAATCTTCTTGGAATCAAAGCAATGACTTATTCATTAATCAAAATTATGGCAGTGGTGGTGCCTGTGGCACTGAATACTTATTGGTTCACTTAGCTAAAGGGGCTGGATCAAAGCTGGAGCTTGTGAGTGCTTCTAGACAGGTATTGGCTATTGACTGACTTGCATAATTTCTTCGTCTTAGTATTTTGTAAAGTTCGATACAATTTCTGAGCTGCTTCTTTCCTGTTAAAGTTGTTACTATGATTGTAAATTTAAGTTTGTACAGTTGAAACTGGCAGTAAAAGCCTACATTATCCTCTTCATGTTTGAAACCATTTTTTCAGGTGTTACCAACCCTATATTAGAAGCATTGTTATAATAGTTGCCTCACAATTCTTAGTAGATTTCCTTTTTTCACAGCTCTTCCTCTGCATTCCAAATTTCTAATGCATGTCTAATAAGTCTTTATTTCATTTGGATATAAAAAGTGAATAGGAATTAATTTCATCTCATCTATCATTAGTGTCCACCACCTGTGATGCCCCATCATTAAACACCATTAAAAATATCAGTATATGAAACTAGCTTAGCAAATAGTTGTAAGATTCATGTGTTAAATATTATTTTGTACACATATATCTTAAATTACATGTAACCAGTAAATATCATGTTTTCATCTGTATAGTTTTTCCAGAAAAGCATTCATTATTCACACATTGTCTGAAGAATTAGTTTATGATATAAAATAATTGGAGCACCTAAAATACTGTTCAGAAAGTGTCTATACAAAATTTTCATTATATGACACATTTGTAATTAATACATATATAGTAATGTGCATTTTAATCTTTTAACCACCAGAATTTTTCCGTTCAGTTTTACTGTTATTATTCACATATTTATGGTTTACTTCTTTGGGATAGTAATTCATTGTAAAAATAGTGTTAATGTTTCAAAAGAAATTAGGCATAATGGGCAGGCAGTTAACAATCCTGTAAGCCTCTTTTTACAAACCTAAAATGACATTAACCAGTATGTGTATGTGAGTGTGTAAGTGGACTCTAGAAGCATTAATTTATTTAAATTCTGCTCAGTTTCACATTTGATTCACAGATTCATTGAGTACTTCATTGCACACACATGCTGATAGTCCCATGGTTAAAAGCAGGGGAGGAGTAATGAGAACTAATGAAATTATATCCTATCCATGAGTGAATTGTTATACTACTTTTTGCAAAAAAGTAATATTTAAATATAGAAGAAATAATCATTCAATTACCAAGCCTTATTTGAATTTAAAGACATTTATGCTCATAAGAAAACCTTTGTTTTCGAAATAAATAGGACATTAATAATAAACATTTTTAAATCAAAGGAAATTAATATTTTCCTTTTAGTTTTTCACTCTAATAATGTGGCAATTATTTTGAAAATGAAGATGATTAATTTACATTTTTGTATAAATGCCTTCAAATTCAAATATATATTGTCCATTAAAAGATATATTATTGTTTACATTACACATTAATTTGACCTGCAAAATATAACATAAAAAATTCAAGCACAACATGGATTCAAACCTAGGTAGCTCTTAGACAGGTGCTTTTGTTTAGTCAGCCATCGAAGCACAAGGTCTGAACAAATGCATTTTCTGTTAATAGCATAATGGAACATGAACTGAAGGTGGTAATGTGAACCTAGTGTCAGTGAGTTCTTCCTATGTTTTCTGAATCAGTCAATATTCATGACCATTGCTAAATTTGTTTTTGTCTAAGGATGTACCATGCAACTCAGTCAGCTATCTGCAGCCATGTATATGATTCACAATGGCTGCTCGACCTACCAAATCCCCAACATTATTGATCTTAATCTCCCTACTCAAATAATATTTCAGGTGCCAAATAAGCTTTAACAAAATCAATATGTGTTTTGCTTGAAGAATAACTGCTGCTTTTAATATGCAAGTAACTTTACTGTGTTATGTTAATTTAGTATACTGAAATGCCACCTGAAAAAATAACACACAGAATATTTACATATAACACTTATGTGAAAATAGAAACTTGTAGAGCAGTGTGTAATTTGTAGAGAAATTTCCTGGCATTTCTGTTCCACATAGAGATAATATAAAAAAAGTGGGGAGATTTGGGGAATCAGGATCGGTAAATGACAGAATTTTAACAAAAAATTACATGTTCTAATAGAAGAAATATTTGATTACATTTCAGAAACAGAGCATTCTCCAAAGAAATCTCTATGTTGTGCTCACTGGAAATATGCATTTCAGAAAGATCAGACCCTAGAGCTACTAATTGCTAAAACTGAAACTCAACAGAGTGAATGTAGTTCAAGAATTAGAACTACTTGAAAGCCTAAATCATATAATTGGATTTTGTTGATCTGCAGTTTATAATTTTCCCTGAGGAGGCTTTGTTTCATTTACAAGGTCATATTTTTTCACAAAATTATGGGCATTAAAGCACATAAAATGCATTAAATTTGCATGATTAAAATTAGTGTTTCTGCAATGTAAATATGGCCAATATTTTTTCAATACACTTTAAGTTCAAAGAGTTATCGTATGCATATACTTGCATTGTTTTTTGAACAATTATGATTATGAGACATCAACATGGACATTCTCAACAAGATTCTGCCACAACCCATTAATCTTTCGAGACACTAGGGAGGTTTTTGGTGACAGAATCATTTCTAGAGTGTAACGGATCTCATATTCCCCAACTTTTACCACATGCAATTATTATTTATGGGATATATTTAAAAATAGTGTCTGCATAAATAACTTTCACATTATAGATGAACCAAAAGAAAATAAAAAAGAAACTTGAATTATAGAAGTTAAATGTTTGCATGTGAATGCTAATTTTACCAGAAAATACAGTGGGATACTACTAGACTCTCAAAGCATTAATTTGCTTAAGGTCTGCTCAGCACTCGATTCATGGCATGTCTCTGCATCGCATGTCTTACATCCTTATTCTGTCATAACACATATCACATCTCCATAGCAGATATATGCTGATGGTCCAGCAGTTTAATGTAGAGTCAAGCCATGAGAACTTCAAAGTATAAATCCTATTCATGTGCAAATTCTTTTATTTGTTGTGTTTTTGTAAGTAAAAATAATGTTAGTACACACATTATAATATAACCGGAACTGCAAAGCATTTTTTGAATTTTAAGGCATTTATGCTCATGAAAAAGTAATCTCTGTTTTCAAAATAAATAAGTAATTAATATCTATTTTTAAATGAAATAGAAAGGCAATTTATATTTTCTTTTTAGTTTTTCAGTGTAAAATATTTAATAATGTGGCATTTATTTTGAAAATGAAGATAATTAATTTACATTTTTGTGTTTGAGCTTAAATGCCTTAAAATTCAAATATATAGTGCCCATTAAAAGAAAAATATTGCTATATATTAGTCATTAATGTTACAAAAACTAACAAATAACATTTTCAAGCATAACAAGGGTTTCAACATTGGTGGATTTTATTATTAAAATGTGTATTGTGAACATTAGAAGCATTAGTGAATGCTTCTGATGCTTTCTGAATCAGCCATAGTTTCTGGTAGTTGCTCCTTATTTTTGTCTAAGGATGTACAAGCATTTAATATATATATCTAAAAAAAACACACCAAGACCAGAATAGTCAGCTTTCTGTGCAGTTCATGTGCACAGATGAAGATGTCTGACAGTATACTTAACACTCTGCTTACCAAATAATTAATAATCAAAAAACTATTTTTAAAATATTCAGTTTTTAACAACATTTACCAAAGCATAACTCTTGTTTCACATTCAGAAATGTGAGCATAATCCTCTAATAAGTAATAACTGTATCTATAAATAAATAAAAATTACAAGATTTAATGAAAAATTTATAATGAAGGATAAAAGCACATTTATTGTTTCCTAACCACACAAACTACAAAATGAACTAAATACAAATTTACATAAATCTAATGTGCATACCAAATTTAAAACTTTGAATTTTTATAAAAATGTTTTCCAACCAATTATGCACATCTGTGAGAAAAATTAAGTTCCATTGATAAATCAACATTGTCATGAATTTAATTTTATTGTATTACACCAAACAACACTATTTTATATTACACTTTGTTTATGTTTAGATCGCCTCCTTGGTCTAGAGTTTAGCATTGCTGACTGCTGGTCAAGAATTCCTGTGTTCAATCCCCGGTATCCGCTAAGAATTATTTAAAGTTGGGAAGGTTTAGGAGGGTGCACCCTGTCCTGTGATGACTACTGGGTAGCTACCTAATGGACATGTAGTAGCCCCAGATGAAGAATACCAAATGGGTGCAACAGGTATTATGCAATGTGATATATGCATGCCTCTCTGAAATACTGCATCCTGTCCATGATGTTGCAAGTCAAAGACAGAGGATGCTTTAGTCATGTAGTAATACTTGGCCTTTAGGACAAAATCTTTTTAGGTCATTTTTAAGTTTATATTTTATTCTAATGAAACAATATATTTTGTTTAATCAATATATTACTTTATATAACATTTCACTTATGTTTTAATGCAATAAACAATATTCTTTATTAAGCAAATTAAGTTATACAATTAAACTCATTCCATGGTATAGAGTTAAATCACAAACTAGAATATCATTCAATACTGCTGTCATAATCAAATGCTTGGAGAAACCATCTACATAAGTAACAGATTCAGTACTGCTCATACCGTCAATCTCTGCATTACTTCATAACATATTATCTTCAGTTCCATTTAGTGTATTGAAATACAGCTGTGGAAAATTCTTGAATGATTTGTCTATTAAAGGTGCTGTAATGCTTTCCAGGCAGCAGAAACCTAGGTATCAGTTCTCTGGCTCACACTGCTCCTGAACATTAATCTTAAAGAGTTTGTTCATGCTAAAATCAAGAAGTTGTAAAACCAAAATCATCCCCTCACTGTTCAGTCTATATAGTTTATCTTTCGAACCATCGATCAGATGACCTTGATATGCATCAAGTCACAGCATTGATGGTGGATTGAGGACATTCATTTGCCTTCTGGAGCAAGTCCAGCATCAAGGATTAATTCATACACTCCTTCAAACTATGACATCATTAGGAAAAATATTTTCATTGATTTAACAAGATGTTTTTCGCCAGAAGATTAAGTAAGGAAGAATTATGCACTCAATTTGCAGTGACAGTTAATATTACCTTTACTTGCTGCTTTTTGCATTCTGAAGTTTTAATTTCTCTTACCTCTTTATGTGCCATTATGTGGCATATCCAATCAGACTGTCATATCTCAGCATTTCCTATTTGTCTTAGTAGAAATTTGGCCCTCTTCTGATGCTCCATAATATAATGTTGTAACTTTAAAAGATTGTTTTCAAAGTCTGCAAGAAGTTCTGGTATATAGTTGTGTAGCATTATAGGAATGAATAGTGTTGAACGCCCGTTTTTGCTACAGAGGCACCATAGGCGATGGACACTGATGATACATGAGATTAAATGATATATTGGGAAAGGATTTATTTTTAAGGAAGGAATCGTTCCAGGCCTAAGTTTAGGGTACCTCCCCGGAATTTGCCATTTATGAGGACTGAGGAAAACCTGGAAAAAACCTCAGCCAGGGAGGAAGATCCTGGCAGTATTCGAACCTAGACCTCCCGCTCACAAGTCCGTGCCTTAACGACCTCGGCCACCCATGGCGGTCAGCATTATAGGGATAGGCCTATGCACTTCATAAATCAATCCATCCATCCATCCATCTCTGGCTGACCTTGAACATTTTCTATGGTATGATATGGAATTTCGTCACTTTTCGTTTTTAATTGCATTGCTAGTCAAGGTAGACCATTCTTCCTCTTTTCCTGTGTGAATATCTAAACTTTGTCTATCTCCTTTTTGAGGGTTGGTGAAGTTTCTCCTTGGTGCTTTAGATTCTAATCTGTGTTAAAGTTTAGAGATGGAGTTTAGCCAAAAAAGATGCACATTAGAATTGTGTAAATATTATAGTTCATATTGTAATTTATATTTATGCAAAGATATGCTAACTCTTGGGAATTGTATCCTAGAACATAAATTTAATGCAAAAATGACACATGTTTAATAAAGGTTACTTATTTCTGGATGTGTAAGCTTCCACAGCCTTTGTCACTGGTATAATGAGCATCTGGAGAAGGCTGCCTCTTGTCATGATTTAAAACCCAGAACAACTTCATAACATGTTGGGAAAAGCATTGGTTTTAAATCATGACAAGATGCAGCCTTCTCCGAAAACTCAGTACACAGTTATTTATTTCTACATATTGTAAATGAGGTAAACTTATCAAATGATAGGAACAATTAATTAAGTAAAGCAGTAATAAGATTTACAGGAATTTTTCATTAACTTACCATGCTCCTTAGCTCTTTGAAGATATGCTTTCATTGCCTTGCTAATTTTCTTTTTTTTTGGCATTTCCTCTTGTGCTTGATTTGTGTAGCATGCAACATTATTTCTATGTTTAACTGCACATATCTAAAACAAGAAAAACATGTTCCTCTTACTGTAACAGAAGATAGTGCATATGATATTTAGAAATGGAAGAAAAACAAAAGCCAAAGATAGTATGCTATATGCAGAAGTACCTATGAAGTTACTTTCATGTTTCAAATGAAAGCATCACCTGCTGTGGGCGCAAATACAGCCACAAATGATAATCCAGTTCTTGCTTGGGCAATTCATGCTAGAACCATGAAACATTTTGATGCAAATAACACCTAATGTGATCTAGAGAGATCAGATTATATGGCTATGTCTTATAAAAAATGATTTCAATGCTATCAAGAAGACCCAAGTAAAATTCCTGCAGAAACTACTTTGTTTGTCCAAATTTATGCCATCAAGATTAACATATGGCCTTATCAAGCAAAAGGAAAGACATTTTATTTATGTGTGTGTAACTGGAGCAATGATACCTACAGATTAAAACACCGTGAATTATGATGTTGTTGTTGTTGTTGCTTCATAGCTCCCATTATGGGCAAATTCTCAAGTATATGACACATTAAATTTAAAATTAATTTTGTGTCGGAACTAAATATTGAAGCAATTAATTTATTCTTAATTAGCTAGTGAGTTGATTTAATACTCTTATGCTCCACTTACCACTGAATTATACAGAACATGTTTCACAGGTTTTTGCTTACATCACCAGCTGTGAGTCGACTGCCAAATTCATTGTTGGTTGAATGAACTTGGTGTAGCTCTGGTGGACATTTTACAAACTTTTGGATTAATATGTCTTCTGTTGGGATTTCAAGTTCATAACCTTATCTTCATATTTTTTTTATAAATTTTTTTTCCCATATCCTCAGCTCCAAGGGTCTATCTACAAATTTCAATACTATGACTTCCATTTCTATATCACTTTTATCTCTCCAAAAGCGATGTGCAACTGCTGATTTATCTATATGATTGAACCTGATGTTCCTCCAGTATTCCTTTAGCCTAATTTCAATGCTTCTTTTTTTTGCCAATATGCATTCCAGACATTGACTTTATATATTCCTGGTTTCTTCACATCAGGTATTCTATCATTATCACCAGATAAACAGATTATTTAGGATGAGTTTGTTCACTGGGACAAAGTAATCCTAAACTCTCAAAGTATTTCTTGGAATTTTTTGGTGGTCCAAGGATGATAAGTAAATTTCTTGTGAATGGTAGTTTCTTTTTTGCTGACAATGTTGTAACCTGTTTTAATCCTCTTCTGTTGTTTGAATTTCTTGATTTTCTTGTCTACCATTTCTTTGCCATATCCATTGGTTTTTACCGTTTGTATTATGTGAGAGTACTCTTCACTGTATTCCAAATCATTCATGGGTGTGTTAATGAGTCTCTTGATAATTGCATGTTTATGTGCTGTGGGATTGAAGCCACTGGCCTTTATGTAATTTTCAGTCTGCATATCCTTTATGTATATTCCATATTTAATTAGATACACAGCTTATTGAAAATACATAAACTGGGAAGCTGATTATGAGAGCAATAATCAACTGTAGAAACACGCCTCCCCACCAACTAGCAAGATGGCTCCTCCAGAGATTTTGAAAATTTCCTAGGTTTGATCGCTTAAGTATAAGTTATTCCAAAGAACTGGTAGAGGAAATTAAAGACTTGGTTCTCCCAAAAGGATGGTCTTCCAGTGCCTTTGATGTAAATTCACTCTTTCCCAGCATACCAAAATGCAAACATCCAACGTCGGTCCTGTAACCATAACCAGTGGTAACCATACTTGCCTCCTAAACCCAAGACTGATGGATTTTTTCCGGGCGTAAAAATCCTAAGTATGGCTTCCTTCAGAAGGGAAGTAAAGCCGTGGGTCCCGTGTCGTACATTTACGGCACGATAAAGAACCTCAAGCCTGAAAGAGAGGCCTCTGAGCAAAATTAGTCAGCCATTTCACGCCCTGAGTTGAATGGGACGCTGATGACCTGAGCTGTTAAAGAGCGTCCATAAATAAATCATTCAAAAAAAAAAAAAAATTCAAACATCCAACGTCCCTTCAGAAATGGTTGCAGTCTCTGAAAATAGGCAATGAGGAGATTCAGGAATACATCAAACTAACCGAAGTCTACATCAGTTCAGGTTCAATGGTGAATTTCACAAACAAAAAGCAGCTTTATCTATGGGGAATCCATTATCATCTTTTCTGACTGATTATATATGAATAGTTTAGAAATGCACATAACAAATCATTTCCATACATTTTTAAGTCTGGCACAGAGATTTGGATGATATCTTTATGGTGATTAATAAGAAACACTTGGATGATGCTTTGAAATTGTTAAACCTACAAGATAGGGAAATTAAATTCACTTCTCAAACAGAACAAGACAACATGATTCCTTTCCTTAAAAACAGGTAATAATTTGAAATATACAGAAAGGATATGGAGACTGAAAATTACATATAGGCCAGTGGCTTCAATTCCACAGCACACAAACATACACTTTTCAACAGCTTAGCACACAGACTCTTTAACATACCCATGAATGAATTGGAATACAGTGAAGGGTCTTCTCACATAATACAAACAGCAAAAACTAATGGGTATGGCCAAGAAATTGTAGGCAAGAAAATCAAGAAATTTAAGCAAGAGAAGATGTTACTACAGCTTATAACATTGTCAGCAAAAAAAGAAACTATCATTCACAAAAAATTTACTTGGGCCACCGTAAAATTCCATAAAATACTTTGTCCCCAGTAAACAAATTCAGCCTAAATAATTTGCTCATCTGGTGATAATGATAGAATACCAGATGAGAAGAATCCACAAAAATATAAAGCCAACTATTCGGAATGCATAAAAGTATATATAATCAAATAGCTAACTCAGCAGTTGCACATCACTTTTGGAGAAATAAATATGATATAGAAATAGAAGTCAAATTATTGAAATTCGTAGATAGACCCTTAGAGCTGGGAGCAAGGGAAAAAATTTTATAAAAAAAGATTAAGATAAGGTTATGAACTTTGAGATCCCAACAAGGCAAATTAATCCAAAAGTTCATAAAATGTCCACGAGAGCTGCACCAAGTTCATCTAACCAATAACAAATCTTGCAGTCACTCACAGCTTATGATGTGGACAAAAGCCTGTAAAATATATTCATATAATTCAATGGTAAGTGGAGCATAAGAGTATTAAATCAACTTACTTGCTAATTAAGAATAAAATATATAGAATATGTTAAATACAACATTCTCTATGATAAATGCCACAACCAAATAAAATATACACCACAAGCAAGTACAAGTATAAGTGACATGTGCTGTAATTAGATACATGACAAGTGTTACTGGCAAATGAAACTAAATACACGTCATACTAATATATCCTAAAGTAAAATATCTGATTATGCAAGTGCTATAACTAAAGATCACATGAAAGTATGTAATGCTTATATGATAAGTGTCAATTCTCAGCATTCTCAAACTGCTAAAGTATTCCTCAATACTGTAAAAAGTATGAGTAATTAAGAATTGTTTTAAGTTTAATTTAAAGCTTCTGCATTTAACACAATTCCCTAGTGTTTTCAGAGATGTAAGTTAGTTATATATTTGAACAGCACAATAATTGCTGCTTTTCTGAAAAAGTGTCAGTGAATTGGATGTTGCTGCAAATCATTTCTATTCCTGGTGTAGACTGTTAGTTGTTGCTCCATATGAGCAAATGCTCGAGGATATGGAGTGTGTGAAATACGACATTTTATATTATATACGTGCTACCATTATACTACTATAATAACGACAACTATGTACTAAAAGTATGTTTATAATTGATAAAATTGCCAGCTAACACATAAGTGAATAAATATGGTTACCGGCGAGAGTAGGGCTTAAGGTTCTTGAAAAGGGGTCTACAAGATTGTCGAACTTAAACATGCTCTTACGCGACGCATTTCGAAGTAGATGAGCTCTATTTTTCGCGTTTTACTATATCTAAAATATTTCATGTTCCGGATAAAAAGTATCACTCATACGATTTATGTGGTCTAAACTATTCACTTTCGCGTAAAATTTATAACAACTTACTGCTCGAGGGTAGAAACCTCCAAATGCGACGTCCAAAAGCTTCTTATTTCCAACGCTTAAACTGGTTAACACAACTTTACTGTTTAGCATTAAACGTGCCATTTTTACATAACTTAAGATGTTTTGCTGCCTTAACCTACACAGCGTTCATAGCATTAGACTCATACCGATCACATTGTTCGGCACTCGACAGTCAACTGTAATTCCCTCAAACAGGATGTTAAACCAAATAAATAGATATTATTAGGAAAGGTTTGTTGCTTTTCGAGAACAGACATCTTTGACATCAATGCTAAAACAGAAAATATAAATTGATTTAAATTTTCATTATCTAGCTGAGAAAAAATCGGTAAAATCGATGTATTTTTTATTTGAATTGGATGGTTCAAAATAATTGTTATTTCTTCGCTCTAAGTAGCCCCTACTGAATTCTGCTTGTCAATACTGTCGGTGATACTGTCACTGTGTGACATGCACAGTGGACGTGGAGTCGTGAGCAGAAAATTGAGTCTAGTAGACATTAAAGTTGAATACGTGGAGAGTTGTGGACAGGTTGAAAGAGACAAGTCTATTTTGAATCTGAATGTAGGAAAGACTTGATAATGCGGAATATTGTGTTTGTACATCCGGATTTAGGAATCGGTGGAGCAGAAAGATTAGTTGTTGATGCTGCAGTTGCTTTAAAAAGCAAAGGACATCGCGTTCGTTTCGTCACTTCACATCATGATCCAAGTCATAGTTTTCCAGAAACTAATGATGGAACATTGCCAGTAACCGTTGTGGGAGACTGGATACCAAGAAGTGTGTTAGGCCGTTGTTTTGCAATATGTGCATACATTCGAATGATATATGCTGCATTGTATGTAGTATTTTTCAGCGATCTTAAGCCAGATATTATTTTTTGTGACCTTGTGTCAGCATGTATACCTGTTCTTAGCCTCAAGGCGAAAGTTCTGTTTTATTGTCATTTTCCTGATCAGCTGTTAAGCAAACCAGGTGGCGCATTGAAATCTGCTTATAGAGTACCCCTAAATTGGCTAGAAGAAAGCACAACCGGACAAGCTGATAAAATTTTGGTTAACAGCAAATTCACTGCTTTAGTGTTTGCAGAAACATTCCGAAAAATTAAGAAACATCCAGATGTGTTGTATCCATCTATCAGTACAGATCGTATTGATAAAACAGTTTCCATTCCACTTGATGAAGTCTTAAAGGTTCAATTACCAAGCAACAGTGTCATATTTCTATCAATAAACAGATATGAACGAAAAAAGAATTTGAATCTGGCTCTGGAAGCATTTAGCAACTTAAAACAGTTGGTGAATGAAGATAAATGGTCACTTCTGCATTTGGTTATTGCTGGTGGATATGATATCCGTGAAACAGAAAATGTGGAACATTTTAAAGAGCTGATTGAGTTGGCGGAAAAATTAAGCATTGCAGGTAAAGTTACATTTCTTAAGTCACCTTCTGATGTGGAAAAAGTTTCACTGTTGAATCACTGTTCCTGTCTTCTATACACACCAGCATATGAACATTTTGGTATTGTTCCTTTAGAAGCTATGAATGCAGGGAAGCCGGTGATTGCAGTGAATAGTGGTGGGCCTAAAGAAACAATTTTAAATGGTGAAACAGGTTTTCTTTGTGAACCACAAGCAAGCACTTTTGCAGATGCCATGTTAAAGTGCATACATTCCAGAACTTTAAGGACAGAAATGGGTCACAGGGGAAAAGAAAGAGTGAAAATTATGTTTTCCTTCAGCTCATTTGCTTCTAGATTAAACTCAATTATTGAAGATCTGTTAGTCAGCAAAGAAAAATCAAACTGACTGTGTTTTGATTGTCAAGAGTAATAAATTTTGGCAACAAGGCGGAAATGAATAGTATTTTCAATATGGAAAGTAATGTATTTTTGATATTTGATTAAAGTACATATAGAGAAATAAATTAACTGTTTATTTTTATGTTTGTTACATTTCATTTCTAATTTCTACTAAAGGTACGAGTGAGTTTTTGGAACACACATTCTTAAGCTGGATCTGTAAGTTTCACTGTATCATTTGTATGCACATCAGCTTGTGAAGTATGTACAGGAACTGTAGTATTGGTTCCTGACTAGAAATGTTAAACTTATGATTTTTAAACTTTATAATGATACAAGCAACACACATTCAACAGAAACTTTAAAATTTTCATCTTTTGGAATTAACATCTACAAAATATAAATAAGTAGATTATTTTACCTAATTGTTTGTGTTTAGGATTGACTGGTTATGCTATGATGTATGCTACTATGTATTAGGTGCATTTTCAACTTATATGGGTTTATGTGAATGTAACATATTAGTCACCGAACAGGGTGGCTCAGGTAATAAGGCTTGGGACTTTTATTTGGGAGGTCCCAGGTTCAAATCTCTTGAGACTAACCATTCTGACTTTTGGGATTTTTGTGGCTTCCCATGATCCCTTAGGCAAATTCAAGATGGATTTTTCCTTTCAGATTTTCCATTCTCTCATTTCATATAATTTTATTCTTTTGGTTCTGTTATAAGGCCAAAAGTACCAGGTAGAGGTGGATTGGTGCTAAGTGACAGGGGCTTATGCTTAAAAAGGCTTTTGCCCAAGTGGAGATGGCCCATCTGAAGGGCTTAAACTCCTTGGAGGGGGAGGGGGTGGCTCTGCTAGTGTGAGGTGTTCATCTGGAAACAATGTTAGGGTCCTCATCTATGGGCCTCCCTGCCCATGGATCTTGGCTGCCCCTTCTCCCTGAGCTCATCCCTTCCTTTCACATGCCCCAATGGCCAGCCATTAAGCAAGGCTGAAGTACCAATATTTGCTTCTCTGATCCAAACAGTCGGTCCTGGTATCTAGTGGTAACCATACTTGCCTTGTAAACCGAAGATCGCAGGTTCAATCCTGGCTAAGAGTTGATGAATTTTTTCGGTTGTAAAAATTCTAAGGAAGGGAAGTAAAGCCATGGGTCCCATGTTGTAGATTGACGTTACAAAAAAGAACCTCAAGCCTGAAAAAAGAGGTCTCATTTCACACCCTCAATTGAATGGGACGCTGATGACCTGGGGTGTTAAAGAGCACCCGTAAATAAACCAAATCAATCAAACTGATACAAACAATTCAACCCAACACTTATATCAAGGTGCAATGTATTTTCTGATGCTCTCAAACTGTTGATTTGATAACAGTTATTACCTGTGTATTATTCATTAAAGAGTATGATTTTTAATTCAGTTTTTCTTTTTTGGCACACTTTTACAAAGACTAGAAAATAGATTTTACTCGGTTTCATTTTCTTTATTCGCTTTTGTATTCATGGATATAGCAATGGGCTGACAACCTATCCATCTGATATCTGTAGGAGCTAAGCATAGCTAAAACTTTAAATGGTTCATATGGTCTCTGTATTGATCCAGAACAGGTCTTAGGCTAACCCTTCTAAGTCAAAAAATGCTGCCCCCCATTTTTTTTGCTAAAAATTTATAGTTAATTTTCCATTGATTAATTGACTGTTGCTTTAAGCCAAAATATGCACATTATACAGAGGATGCCAAAATAGTTAATCTATACTCTTTAATTACAAGAATTACAGAATTTCTCAAGTGCTTTATAGATGCAGCATAATTAATAATGCTTTAAAGTTAAAGTACGTTAAAATACGAACATATACATTTTAAATATTGTACTTAATGAAGCTTTTGACAATGGAGTAGTAATATATCCTAAACTTAGGTATTCATTTTTACACTAAACTCCAATTACTTACATAAAAGTAAGATGCATTTCAGGAGAATCTCTCCCATCTTCAGTTGCTCACTGAATCGCCGTTACTTGAAACAATGGCTAGACAACCGGATGTTCCTGTGGTGGCCTCTGTTGATTGAAGTAGCAAATTGCTGAGTTCATCCATAGGAGGAAACTCAAAATTCATTAAGTTTCTCTATTTTTTAATATGAAAAATTTTTCCCAAGTGGATAACTCCAATAGGTTGTGAAGATGTTTCAGCAATTTTATTCCCAGTTTTATTTCATGATTTTTGGCCCAAAAGTGAGCTGCTACTGGTGATTTATCCACCTGCTTAAACCATATATTCCTAAAATGTTCTTTCCTCCAAATTTCCAAATGTCTCTTTGTTTTGTCTATGTAGCTCTGTTCACAATCTGCACATTGTGAATAAAATTATTAGGTTGCACAGTAAAAGACTCCTTACCAACAGAAATCAGTAATTTACGAAATAAAATGTGCAGATTGTGAACAGAGCTACATAGGCAAAATAAAGAGAAATTTGGAAATTTGGAGGAAAGAACGTTTTAAGAATATTCAGTTTAGGCTGGTGGAAAAATCAACAGTAGTAGCTCATTTTGGACCAAAAATCATGAAATAAAACCAGGAATAAAACTGCTGAAACATCTTCACAACCCATTGGAATTATCCACTTGGGAAACAATTTTCATATTAAAAAATAGAGAAAACCTAATGAATTTCGAGTTTCCTCTTATGGATGAACTCAGCAACTTCCTACTTCAATCAACAGAGGCCACCACAGGAACATCCGGTTGTCTAGCCATCGTTTTGAGTAACAGCGGTTCAGTGAGCAACTGAAGATGGGAAAGATTCTCCTAAAACATGTCTTACTTTTATGTAAGTAATTGGAGTTTAGTATAAAAAATGAATACCTAAGTTTAGGATATATACATTTTAGTATAATTAAATTAAACCTGGTGGTTTGGACATTACGGGAAGGCTTCAGTTTTTGTGCTGTTGAACTTTTGGAGATTTTGTGTAAGTAAATTATGTAATGTGAATTAAGGTGTATAATATTGTATACTATACTTTTATTGACATCTGTAATATTGAATGCTGAATAAATTCATCCATTCATATAATTAAATTATTGTATGACTGAGCCAAACTACATACTCTTGTGACTATATTAACTTGTTTATATCTGGAACATGTTTTGCAGACATATTTGTGCATCCTCAGCTAATTGTCACCAATATTTCTTTGAAGACACTTTGATGGAGGTGTGATTAGCATAAGTTGATGTTTTCATCCCCGAAAATGTCGAAGTCCATCAGTCTGTCATTTTATTTATATATGTAGATTTTCTCTCTATTTATTATAATGCCATAATATGTTTCAAAGGTTTATTTAAAAAAAGAAGTGCTTCATGCCAGGAGGTGAATCTGTGCTCCTAAATATGACTTCACTGCGCACACTGCCACAGAATTAACATAGCACACATACCAAGAGAGCATTTTTAGTTTATGCCATATAACACAACTGCTGCAGTGGCTACACAGCCTTACTGCTTACCTTCTGAATTGTGCACTACATTCAAAAGATGACTAATTTTTTTGTCAAATGGTGTACAATACTCCAGTATATGCTCTATGTAAAACAGGCAATTTATAAAATGCAAGTGTACTGGAGACTGCAGTTAAATCAACAGTGGGTGTATGATTTGGATGGAGTGAAGCTTGTTCTTTTGCTTTACCTGCTTATATTGTCTCTTCTCTTACATTTGGCATTATTTTTTGCAGATTCAATTGTTATAGAATTGGAAAAAAAAAGTATTCATTTTGTGTGCCCCAAATATCTTTAAATATAAAAATTCATTGAAGCAGGACATACGATTTTCCATCCTTTACAGTATTTTCTAACCCCTCTGTAGGATATAAAGCTAAATTTTTTGCATGATTTGAAACAGTAATTTAGTTCAGATTAGGATAAGCAGAACTGCCTGTACAAAATTTGTTCAGGTCTATTACAGAACTTAGGATTGTACAGGGAAAATACACATACAGACATTCTGCTTTATGCTTTGTCCCAATTCCACTACATAATTAAGAATTTGTATACACTAATAAAAACTGGTTGACCTTGAATGAACACAATACAGTACAATTGAAATTTAAGTTTTACAAACTGATTCAATTACATTTCTGTAAGTAGTAGCTGTTAGAATTTCTATTGTGTACTTGTGTATTGTGGAGTATGCTGCTCAAACAAAGAATATTTATTTATGAAAATACTGTAGAAGAGGCTTTCATGCTAAATTTCCAGGAGAAATACCTTCATCGGTAAATGCAATTTTCAGTTTGGTAAGTACACTTTGATACCTAGGCATTTTCATGGACAAGAAACAGACCAAAATACCAGATTTTAACAGAACAGAAGCTTGATGAAATAAGGCTATCGATTAGAAACTTGTTTTGAGTCTTTAACATAAAAGCCCAGCAAGTTGATTGATTTGGTTTATTTACGGGCGCTCTTTAACATCTTGGGTCATCAGCATCCCATTGAATTCAGGGCATGAAACGGCCGACAAATTTTGCTCAGAGGCTTTTTTTTTCTGACTTGAGGTTCTTTTTCGTGCTGTAAATGTATGACATGGGGCCTACAGCTTTACTTCCCTTCCAAAGGAAGCCATACTTAGGATTTTTATGCCCGAAAAAATCCATCAATCCTGGCTGAGATCGAATCCGCAATCTTGGATTTATAAGGCTAGTAAGGTTACCACTACACCACCAGGACCAATCTCAGCAAATTGGGCTATCTGTGAGCAGCGCATATAAAGCCACTGAATCGCTGCTCTTCTTCCATATAAAATAACTATGAGTGGTGTTCTGAAAGTTCTCAGCCTGACTTACAGATACCATGAAGATGGCCAAATTACTATGATAGTTAAGTATCATGCTTTAGATGGTGCACTGTAAAGTTTCAAACATGTAAGTGTAGTCACTTGTTTGTGACGATTGTCTAAACAAGTTAACATTTTTTACAAAATGAATAAAATTGAAATGAGAGCTGCAATAAAGTACTTCGTTTTTAAGGGTTTAACCCCAACAGAAATACAAAGGAGTTAGACTCCATTATAGGATTCTTCCTCTTCATTTTCTATGGTTAAAAACTGGACTACTGAATTTAAGCATTATCGTACAACCATTCAAGATGACGAGTGTTCAGGGCATTCCAAAACTGCTACAATCGACAAGATTATGACAAAACTTCAAATTCATTGATTGCAGATTGAAGGTACAGGAGTTGGCTGACATTGCAAAGACCTCAATAGGCCAAGTCCACTACATTATACACAGTTTTGGGTATGAGAAAGCTCTCTGCTCGATGGGTGGCACATTTTTTAACAATGGGTCAAACATGCATTTGAATGAACATCTAGCAAGAATGTTTAGACTTGTTTAAATGCAGTTTCAGTGAGTTTCTCTGATGCTTCAAAACAGCACATGAAACGTGGATTCATCACTACATACCAGAGGCAAAGGAGCAATCCAAACACTGAGAGGCAACAGGTACACCAAAGAAAGGAAAAGCCATGATCTTTTGGGATTCTCATGGTATGGGTACTCATTACCTCCAGAAGGCAGAACTATCACCAGGGAGTATTACGCTTCACTACTGGAGCAACTAAAGGATGCTATTTGCGCTAAACATCCATACCTTGCAAAAAAGAAAGTCCTCTTTCACACCTTCACATCTGGGATTGTTGCTGCAAAATGTATGACCATATTAGAAATATATATTGCATAAAAATTATAACAGTCTACAAATTTATTTCCATTGGTTTATTAAGATAGTTCCTTTCTAATAATGCAGAAATCCAGTGAAACCTTGATCCATTGTTTCATGGGGTTAGAGGAAGGATGGAGGAAAAAAGTGGGAAAACTTGCATGGAGAAAAGGGGTCTAAAATATGGGCATCTCTGATATGTTAAAATTAATGGGAGGGCATATAACTAAAATGAAAGAAAGTCTGCAGAATGTAGAAATATACTATATAATAATTTTAAAATATCAACATATTGAGGGGGGTTATCCTTCCCTCCATCAGAGATGCCCATGGTCTAAAATAACGTTCAGGTCTTTCATCTTGAGTCCTCACTTATTCTTGGGGCAAGCCATGACTTTGGTAAGAATAAAACTCATGAGAGTGTTTCTTCTGCATGGTACTGAGTTCTCGAGCTTCTTCGAGCAAATGCTGTCATTTCTCATTCACAATGACAATTCCTTTGTGAGAGCTCCTGCAGATATGATAAGCATGATATTTTTTCATCTTTAGCTACAGCTTTTTTTGATGTAACTGATTCTGCCTTCTAGCTACTCCAATAAATTTATTTGAGAGTTCACTGCAAGGGCATTAATAATAACACTCATCATTCAAGTTTTACTTAATGCTATCCTGCTTTTCATGCCTCCATAGATAGCCACACATGAATGCATAGAAATTCACAAAATGTTAAGACCAGTTTTTTTTAATCTAATAAAAAATATTTTGGTACTCACTGTAAATTTATGTACTTATTGGAAAATAATAAGCAATTAGTAACAAAGGTGAATACAATTATACCAACAAAACAATTTTGTGTGCACTATATTTTTTAGTTTTATCAACAATATAATATACAGGTATTATGTACATTAAAATAGGCTCACTAATTTGGTCATCTTGGCTTTCCAAGATTTATTCTTGCTGTTAGTATCTATGGCTGAACGTTATCTATACGGCAATCATGTCTCCATATATTTGTTTGGGTCAAAATTAGAGAGAGGAGATCCAATATTTTTTATAAATATCAAAAGAGAATTTATATTTGAAGCTTTCTCAGCACTGGCTGTTTAATGTACCCTAAGGAAGGCCATGGAGCAAGGATGACCAAAAGCTTTGTATTGGTCAAGTTCACTCAGCTGTATTCTGTGAAGTCATAATCATCAAAGCAGTAGTTTGAAATGTTAACTGGAACTTGTACAGTAAAGCCAATCATATAATTAAGATCATTGTATGATTGAGTTGAACTACATGCTCTTAAGGTTCCACTTGTTTAAATTTAGTACATGTTTCAAAGGCCGTTGTCTGCATCATCAGCCAACTATCAGCTCAAAATGATGTTGCACAAGGCCCATGTACTGCCTGCTACCATCTCTGCACCTGCATGAAGGAATGTTGACTTCATAACAGGCGGCCACTTGAGCTTTCTCCAGCACTGTGATGCAATGTGTAATTACAGATCACTTTTTACAATTGTTTAAATTAACAGTGAACTGATGATGTGGACAATGGTCTGTGAAACATGTACTAAATTTAAACAACTATGTGAAGCCATTAAGAGTATGTAATTGAAATCATAGTATGACTGAGTTGAACTATACACTCTTATTGCTCCACTTACTTGTAATCAGAGCAATTAGTTCGACTCAATAATACTGTGATTTCAATTATATGATTGGCTTCACTGTACATGTTCCAATTAGCATCTCTAGTTAAGAGTATGCAGTTTGACTCAATCATACTAAGATCTTAAAGCAGTTCTCTTTGGGTTGCCAAGTAAGATCTTGATATGATTAATGTCTATTGAAATCATATACTAAAAAGACTGGAAATGGAACCACACTAACTCAAATCAGTGTAACCAACACTTGAAAGAACTATTATGCCAAATGTTCAGTAGTGGATAGATCAACTTTATCATCACTTATTTCCTTAGCATATTATAGTGAATATATGGCCAATTTTTCAATTAATTTTGTCATAACAATTTTGTTTTGAAGAAAAAATTAATAGCTGAATAAAAAATGTGCTTATATAGTGTATTGGTTAAGACTATAAGACTATGTTATTTTGAAATAACCTGTAACTTCTTAGGACTGAATTTTAGAAAAAAACTGTTTTAATCAGAAGTTGATTTGTTTAATTAAATAAGAATAGTAAAGAAGTGCCATAATTTCATTTAAAATATGACGGTTGACTCCCATCCCATGATGGAGGAGAAGAACTGATGAAATGTTGTATATGGCACTATGTGAAAGGTTTCTTTCTCTAATAAGTTATGAAAAAAATAGTATATAATGATATTAGTTTGTAACATTACATTTTATTGCATTAATAAAAGTTCAAGAAATGAGCAAAGAGAGTTTTTATGATTTTTAGAATGCAATAATTGTATAACTTTATTATTTTATTAAATTGATTTATTTATGGACGCTCTTTAACATCTCAGGTCATCAGCATAATGTTTTATTAATAAAATAAAATAAATATTGTCAATTTTCTAATAAATTACTCTGAAGTCAATGCCTTGTTTTATTATACTTATGACATTATATCAAGGCTCTTATTTTGTTTGCCTTCTGTTATTCTTGTTGGTGAATATGGATTTATTGCAAGAAATTTTAGCTTAAACTGAAAAGGCTAAATTGTCACTCTAGAAAATCTTACAATTCTTTAATCCTATAATGATGTATGCTGCGATGAAAATGAATGATTTGATTGCATTTTCAGTAATACATAAATTGTTTTCTTAATATTATCAATATTCCATAGATGATAACAAATTACCATTGTAACAATTTAGTGATGAAATTGTTATGTGGTGATTTTATGCAACTAGCATCATAATATAGCATTTTATTAATGATTCTGACAAACAATAAAGATTATTTATAATTCTGGTATACAAAAAAAAATTATACATTGATAACTTACATCATTCTTTTGAACTTGAACAAAATAATGATTAACTCTATGGAAGTCAAACTTATATGAGTTTTACATTTGCTTTAAGATTCACATTAGCTCTTCAGATTCCAAATGAATGTCTCGGTGGCCATTACATGGCTGCCATCCTTGGTCAGATATAAAGGATTACTTTAGTTTAAGCTGCTTGTTTCTGTAATATGGTAACATTCCCTGATTTAAGATATTTCATAACTGAATGTAATATAACAAAATGAGATCAAAAACTATGTCCAATGTCTCTTGCCAATATATGAGGGCTTTTCAAAAGTTCTTTACTAGCATGTGGCCAACAAACTAAAGGCATTCATTCTCATTTTTGCATTTGTTGAGAGCCAGACTTCAGCTGAGAGCACTGTATATAAATTTCACAGCCTTTATTGCCACTATTCAACAAACAGATTTTTAAATGGAGAAGAAAATGACTTGCAAGATCTTGTAGAGTGACCACAGATCAGAAATGAAACTTTGCAAGGAAAAAATCTCATCAATGCTATTTGTGAAATTTACATGGATGTACCACTATTAAGTTACAAAATGAGAATGAAAGACTATAGGAAATGCTTCACTGCTAGTTAAAAGATGTCTTATTTGGTAACCTGATTAATCAGACATAAACAACAAAGATGTACAAGACGTTGCCACATACTGGAAAAACAAAATGCAGGATACAAAGAATTTCCTGTTAACCTATTTTGTATTATTGGCTATTTCACAACCAAGTAATACTTTAGCATCATACCAGGTGGCAATTGAGGCAATGGTACAGGTGTTACCAGGATTGTTCTCAAAGGAAGGGGAGGGGCCCAAAATCAACATCATTCCAAATATGCAATTCTTAGGTCCCCAATTTATATGATGCCTTTCACTTCTAAAGTCATATTGGCAACTTTGACCTTTGAAACAACTGGGGCCTATTTCACAAAATAATAAGTTTCCAAATTACACAATTTCTGTAACTGCAAACAACAATGATTATTTAAATGTAAAATTGGAACTTAAACACAGTGAAGCCAATCATATTAATGGATATCATTGTATGATTAGTTGAACTACACACTCTTAAAGCTTCACTTACTTTTTATAAAAGTATGGAACCGGTTTCGAGAACATTTGTTCCCATCTTCAGCCATGCTAAGGTTGAACCTTAGCATGGCTGAAGATGGGAACAAATGTTCTCGAAACCGGTTCCATACTTTTATAAAAAGTAAGTGAAGCTTTAAGAGTGTGTAGTTCAACTAATCATACAATGATATCCATTAACAATGATTATGTTTCACAAAACTATCCCTATAATCATAACAGTTATGAAATCACTTATATTTACATTTCATAGGTGAATTCCTCAGTATTAATTTCCATGCTAGCGTAATTTTGTACTTTTCGTGAAATCAATTTCTGCCTGTGTTCTTTACTTACTTATGTTGTTCAATTAAACATTGGATTTATTACTGTTCTTTGGGAAAAGAAAAGAAAAAAACCAATAAGCACACACATACACACTCTCGCATTCATACCTCCAGACTCTGGTGAGCAGGGAATAATAAGAAAAATTCCTCCCACCAGCCAGGAATCAAACTTTGGACTTCTGGATTTATATGTTAGTAGGCTAACCACTAAACTACAGTAGCAGCCTGTTAGTTATTTGGTAAAAAAAGAGAGAGAGAGAGAGAAGAAGAAGAAGAAATTATGACCATAATTTGAATAATTGCTGAAAGTTAAAATTCTTAGTGCAGTAATACAAATTAAAGTAATCTGAAAATTATGTTGATTGCATATCTTAATTTCTTCACTCAGTTTTCTCCTCTGTTTTATGAATGACCTCACCAATAAATTTTTCTTTCTCCATGCTCGCTCTTTCATGATGAATGCTCAGAAGACAGACCAGACATTCATTGCACACTGTTGATCAGAGTCAAGTTTTCACCCAGCAGAGAGTGTTCAATGACATTCTATAGTCCATGTTGTAAGAGGAAGTGTTAGTCCAATGTTTATGGAAGATTGCAGTGCAAGGTAGCACTGGGAATGAGCTAGTATATAGATGTACATAATTCTTTATGTTCACCACCTTCATTTTTCCATACTTCACACTATGTATGGAAAAACGAAGATTTGTACACTCTGCCAGAATGTTATTGATGTGGTAAAGTTCTTTGATCTCTTTCAAATGATTTAGGTAACAGAGAAAGATTTCCTCCCCCCCCCATTAGTTGAGGATGGAGTACCATAAGATGCTCTTACTGAATGGGGAAAAACAGCTTTTTAGGGATGTGATTAGAGAATCTAATCTAAATAGGGAAAGAAGCAGCTGAACTGTTCCTCCACATCTCCTGGATGGTTGGATCAGTACATTTGTCTGGGCACTTTTCATGGCACACTTAGTTCTATGTTTAGTTCTTTAAATATCTTCCATGGATTTCATCAAATTGCTGAAGATTTCAACTGCCCTCTTTCTGTGATCTCAGAGATACCAGCTGCAATACACATTCTTACATACTGAGGAGATCAATTTGAATTTTCTGAAGAATTTTAGCCACTGGCTCCAACTGGGAAGAGTATTTTGCAAAAATGTATAATGATACCAGAAATGCAAAAGCTGAGACTTAGCAAAACAGCATATGTGCACATTATCATGTTTTATTGTTTTCATCAACTTACAGGGTCTGGAGAGCTTCAATAGTGGAAACAAAATGCTCTGAAAATAGGCAAATTGCTTTATATTTTGCAATTCATCTAGTTTCACATACTGAAAGGTAGGTATAACAGGTTCTTCAACAAGTTTAGGATTAAAATGATCATTAGAAGCTTTAGGCACATTTTGTAGAGAATGGGGTCTTAAGATAAATAAAAACAAATCTAAGATTATGGTGATGAAAAAAAGGTTTCAAATTAAAAAAAAACCAGGAAAAATGGTGGTGGGAGGGCACAGAAATTGAAGTTGTCAAGAAAATTGACTATTTGATGTTAGTTTGTCTAGTAATGGAAAATAGAGCAATCAAAAAAGGAAAGCAGTAGCAGAAGGAAAAGTCACCATGAATGTAATCAGATCTTGTGTAAACAAAATACCAAATATGCATGTAAAATGGTTATAGAGAATATATGGCTCAATAGTGAAGAGCAGAATGATGTATGGAATAGAAATTTGGGGGCCAGGCAAAGTATGGAAAGGGATAAATGTGACAAATACATTATTTCGTAGAATTGTCCTATGCTTATCTAGATCTTCACCAAACGAGGTTGCCCTAATGGAACTAGAAAGATTACGCTATAAAAGCAAGGTCATAGAAAGAGTATCGAAATACTGGTATAGAATAGGGAGACTAGAAGAGAAGAATATCATTAATCAATGTTTGGTAGCAAAAGGAAAAATTAAGGGGAGAGAAACTTGGTTATCTAAAATCCAAAATATCCAACATAAAGCTCTGGCATGGTATCAGTATGGTATTAAAGAGAAAGATTGGGTAAAGGATTTTAGAAAGAGATAACAATAAAAATTGAGGATATTGAAAGAAATATGGGCAAATCTTAACACCAAAAAAGCTCTGAAATTATATAGTACACTAAAAAAATGTGTGGGGAACAGAAAGATATATTGAAATTTAGGAAAAGGTAGGAATGGAGGATTGGCATGGTTTACAACAGGAGTAAAATATTTAAGTGGATTAAAAACTGGATACACTAAGGGGATATGTCCTATGAATGAAGAACCAGATAGTACTTGGCAATGTATTTTAGAATGTAAGCAAATCAAGTTTTAGAGGGAACAGTCCTATTACGAAAGTGGAAAAATTTACCAAATGAAATAAGAGGTAGAAGAATTTTAAATTTAAAATCAAATGAAAACATTAAGGAACTGGAAAAACACATAGGCATGGTAAGACTAAAATGGTTATGGGTATATAATACTCAGGAAAGGTGCTTGAGAAATGGTATAGAATTATCAGATAGTAAAGGAGGATGAAATGAGTAGGGGAGGGAATGGGACTAGTTATCTAGCATTAGTTAAACAGCATCCTTATACACCAATAACCAGGGTGTTAGTGTGTATAAGGACCTAAGGAATAAGCAACTCTCAATGATAGAAATTTGGCCGAATGGGTTTGATTAAAAAAGAAGGAAGGTTTGGTATTGTAGGAAATTTAATTTAATATTGCATTAAATGTATAAATTATTGTTAATGTTTTGTTTTTGGCTGGATCAGAGTTTAATCCCCTGGATATTCCAGTAGGTAGCTGCTGATGAACCGGGGACTGGGAGGGTGAGTCAATCAAATTGGAATAAATTTTGATTGGAGTTAGTGCCTTCTGGAATTTCTGAAGGTACTGTTCCTAATTGTTACATTTAAAATTAATGTTTTTTTTATTACTGAATAATGTTTTTACCATTACTGAAAGGTATTTTAGAATAAATTTTTCTTTTAAGTAGACTTTTTAGAAAAATTTAATTAAAATTTCATTCATTGTTCTGATGTAGTTTATTTCGACTACATTGTTGAGGTCATTGACTACTAAATTAAGATTATGTTAAAAATAGAGCTTTAGAATACTGATTTATAATAAGATTTTGCACTCCATTTCCTTACCATAATTGAACAGTCATATCTTTGACCAACAAGTTTGTTCATGTCAACATCAGCTTCAGATAAAAATGAAGTAATGGAGTTTGTTATACTGTAAGCACCGAGATCATTAAGTGGTGTAAATTCCAGAAACTCTTCTCACATAATAGCAGTGCTATGTTGCCCAGAAAGTGCATTCCTATAGACAGTTGCTCTTTTCCTGTTATATATCTGCTGACTCATCAGCTAGCGCTGGAAATGCAGTACTTTCACTGAATGATGAAATAAAGAGCAATCTGCTCATAGAATGTTATTAGTTTATTTAAAATTTGGGCAGAAGTATATTTAGCATTTCTGCTATAAGTATCAAAGCAACATTTTAAGATGGCATCTCCTGCATAGACCCCAAAATCCAGCAGATCATGGAAAATGCCAGAAAATGATTTCTTACCATGAAGAGGAAAGTCATGAGTTCCACACAAAACAATGAAAGCAACTGTAGAATACAGTTTTTGCCTGTTTTCTTTAATTTCTCTTTGGTAAACCTGATCTATCTGCTGTGCCACACTGATTGATTTGTTTTTCATCACATCCAAGAGGGTGCTTGACTTATTTACAGCCTTATGATGCCAAGATGACTAAAATGCCGATTCATGTAAATGTTTATGTTTAGTAAAAGTACAAACTATAAATGCACTCTGAATACCATGATGCTCTTTTGATTAAAAAATCACACAATGGTGACACAAAGTACTTTTCTGTTTAGTGCAGTGTACCAGTCAAAAGTAATCAGCAAATCACTGATATCAGAGTAACTGATTTCCTACTGCTATGTTTGATTTGAAGTTAAATGTTATGGAAGGTACCCAAGCCCTATTGATATTAACATTTAAGAGAAATTGAGTCGAAATAGTAACATACACACCACTAAAATTGAATTAAATGGAAGACTAGTTTCGGGAGCCATCGCTCCTATCATCAGTTCCTGGTCGACTGCCGGCCTCGCTGTTTGTGATAGATCGATTCGTCTCTGGTGGAGGTTTGATGAACTTTTGTATTAGTACATCACTTGGTGGGATTTCGAAATTAAAAACTTTCTCCTTATTCTTCCAAATATAGATATTTTCCCAGACTGTAAGTTCAGTTCTTCCTTTAATATATTTAAGTAATTTGGGGTTTTTATTAATGTTATGTTGTTCTTTCCAAAAGTGCCAAGCTACCGCCGATTTTTCTTCTTGTTTTTGATTTATATTCCTAATGTGTTCTTTGGCTCTTGTTTTTATGTTTCTTTTGGTCTTTCCAATATAAACTTTATCACAATCATTGCAGTTCATCTGATATATTCCTGATTTATCTTCATCTTGTAGGCTATCTTCTTTTTGTTTTGAGTTAAGGATATTTTTAATGGAATAATTATTTTTTGGAGCCAGAACAATGTTGTATCTTTTAAAAATCTTTTGAAATTTATGAAAGGTTGATGGATGGTATGTGAATTTTTTGTATGTCCTGTTTTTTTCTTTGATAATGGCAATGGCAAACACATCATCAACATATCTGTACCATGTTAGAAGATAGAAGATAGATCCATTGTAGAAGATAGATTCATAGAAGATTCATTGAAACTGTTGAACTTGCAAGAAAAAACCATAAAATTCACTATGGAAACCGAGGTTAATAATACTTTACCTTTTCTGGACCTAAGGATAATAAAAAGGAATAAAAATATAGAATTTGGTATATACAGAAAGGACACACATACCGACAATTACATAAAAGCAAAAGGTTTCAACCCCAGACCCCACAAGGAAGCAGCATTCAATAGTATGACATATAGGCTAGTTAATACACCACTCAGTAAAGAAGAATACAGGAAAGAATATGCACATATAATACACACAGCAGAAATAAATGGATTTAACAAACAAATGGTAGATAAAAAAATAAAAAGATTTAAAAATAAAAAGGAAATTAAACTAATCACCACACTCAGTTCTTCACTTAAAGAAAATACCTATCAAAAATTCACATATCACCCTTATGTTAACCATAAATTCCAAAAAATTTTCAAAAAGTACAACATTACTCTAGCACCAATAAACAGATATAGTGTTGGTAAACTATTAAATCTAAATAAAATTAAACAAAAAAAGAAGAAAGAAGAACATTCAGGTATATATAGAATTAATTGCAAGGATTGTGAGAAAATATACATAGGAAAAACAAAGAGAAATCTGGGGATAAGATTAAAGGAACACTGGAGAAATATTAGACACAAACAAGTAGAAAAATCAGCAGTGGCTGCACATTTTTGGAATGAGAATCATGAAATAGAGAAGGACATAACATTACTAAAAACAATTCAACATCCGAAAGAACTTAATATATGGGAAAAAATTTACATAAAAAAATATGAATACAAACTTATGAATTTTGATATACCGGAAGCAGACAACATATTGTTTAAGTTCATTAACAGACCACCAGAGCAAGCATAGTAACATACATACTTTGCTGAAATTGGCTCCTCAGTCGTCGTTTTGGTTGACAATGTGAGGAATGTACCTCACGAAACATGTACCAAAATTACTTTTATAAGTGTGTTTGTGAAACTTAAAGAGAGTTTTAATGTGACGACATGATTTTTAGTGTTTTACTCTATTTCTGTTATTTACACAAGAGCAGACAAAGGAAATACTGTTGTAATTCTAGATAAGAATGACTATATAGACAGAATGGAACAATTACTAAAAAACACTGAATATTCAATAATAACAAAAAATCCCCTAAATCAATGCAAAAGCACATTTAATAAAACAATTACTGATTGCAAATTAGTAGATAAAAAGGAACATTATAAAATTAAAGTAGATAACCCTGCAATACCTACAATCTACGGTCTCCCAAAAGTACACAAGCCAGGGAAAACTATGAGACCTATCATAAATAACATAGATGCTCCAACCTATAAACTAGCAAAATGGTTGACTTACAAACTTTCAACTTTTCCAAGATTTGAATCTCTTAGTATAAAAAACTCATTAGATCTTATTCAAAAAATTAAAGGCATAAAAATAGAAAAAACAGATACCTTAGTTTCATTTGATGTTACAGCACTGTTTCCAAGTATTCCTACACTAAATTTATACTCTCTGATAAAAAAGTGGTTACAAAAAGTAGGAATAACCACAAAAGATATCCAAGAATACATCATATTAATCAACTTATGTCTAGAACAAAATTACTTTACATTCAATAACAAATATTACAAACAAAATTTTGGTCTGACAATGGGTAGCCCACTATCACCAATATTGGCAGACAATTTCATGAGTACATTGGAAACTAGAATAGTAAATAGTTTCCCTTGGATATTTAAGACTTGGTACCATTATGTTGATGATATTTTTGCAATAGTACGAGAAAGACACTTGGATGATGCACTAAAGTTGCTTAACTTACAGGAAAAAAACAGTTAAATTCACCATGGAGAGAGAATGCAATGAACAGTTACCTTTCTTGGATATTAAGATAATTAGAAAAGAAAATCACCTAAATTTTGGCATATACAGAAAACCTACACACACAGATAACTACATTAAATGTAACAGTTTTAATCCAGTTCCCCATAAACATGCAGTTTTAAATAGTCTTGCATACAGACTGGTTAATATTCCAATGAACAAGGAGGAATATAAACTAGAAATGAATAATATAATAGACATAGCTACAGAGAATGGCTTCAAACAAGAAGTTGTACACAAGAAAATAGACAGAGAGAAGAAGAAAAAGAAAATTAGAGACAACACTACACTTACTCCTATCAAAGAAAAAAACAGGACATACAAAAAATTCACATACCATCCATCAACCTTTCATAAATTTCAAAAGATTTTTAAAAGATACAACATTGTTCTGGCTCCAAAAAATAATTATTCCATTAAAAATATCCTTAACTCAAAACAAAAAGAAGATAGCCTACAAGATGAAGATAAATCAGGAATATATCAGATGAACTGCAATGATTGTGATAAAGTTTATATTGGAAAGACCAAAAGAAACATAAAAACAAGAGCCAAAGAACACATTAGGAATATAAATCAAAAACAAGAAGAAAAATCGGCGGTAGCTTGGCACTTTTGGAAAGAACAACATAACATTAATAAAAACCCCAAATTACTTAAATATATTAAAGGAAGAACTGAACTTACAGTCTGGGAAAATATCTATATTTGGAAGAATAAGGAGAAAGTTTTTAATTTCGAAATCCCACCAAGTGATGTACTAATACAAAAGTTCATCAAACCTCCACCAGAGACGAATCGATCTATCACAAACAGCGAGGCCGGCAGTCGACCAGGAACTGATGATAGGAGCGATGGCTCCCGAAACTAGTCTTCCATTTAATTCAATTTTAGTGGTGTGTATGTTACTATTTCGACTCAATTTCTCTTAAATGTTAATAATTTACACCACTGTTACAAAAGTTCACTATATTTTATACCCTATTGATATGTTTATTTAAGTTTTGCTTATTATTAACATCCTACTCACAGAACAATTAACACTACTATCTGCAAAGTAATTGTTATTCTTGTTCCATTGATTTTGATGAACTTGCTGTTCCTTCTTCTGGTACTGGGTTAACACAAACTGGGTCATCCTTAGTTGTGGTGCCTGCAGCACTAGAAACTGGTAAAGCATTGTCTATATCTTCTTTCTTTTAAAAAATGCCTAATATCTATTGTGATGGTCATGAGACATATAAATGAAACATTTTATTGATTATCTGCAATACCACAATATAATTTATGATCCCCTGCACAAGACTACATGTGTTTTAAAAGTGAACAAGAGTAGCAAGGAAATGGTGACTTTGGCATCAACAAGGATTAAGTGCTTTCTGACATAATGGGGTCATATGTTTGTTAGTTGTTGCAATGCTATGTTGTTTATGAATTGGCATGAACGCATTTCTTTATCTAAGAACTTTCTTTGACAGTAGTTATTACTGTCTGCTCTACCAATATCTGCAAAAGGATGCAGAGGAAGTTGTGACCCATTCCATGGCTTTTATTTCAAACTGTTTACTATAAACAATTATGAAACTGGCATGTAGAGTGTATATATCTTTCATAACAAAACCCATCAAAGATATGAGTCACTAAATTGCAAAATGTGAAATCACTTTCCAATAAAAATTCAATTTTTGGAAATCTGGAAGACTGTATTGCACATTTTAAATTAAATTTGATTGTCTGAAAGTTAAGCTGCTCACTGTTGATTTTATAAAGGGAAAGAAAACTTTAAATTAAAATTAAACCTCAATTAATCACTATTATAATTTCCTGCTGTACTAGGTACTCTTCATTATTACAGACTAAATAAAAAACTTGGCCTTCCCATGTTTAAATTGAGCAGCCCACTTTTTAACCGTCACAATGGGCTAATCACCCAAATGCCTCTGACATCTTAGATGCTAAGTGTAGCTAAGTTAGAATGATTCATATGGTCTCTCAGGACCTGGAACAGGCCTTAGCTCTAATCTATATGGGTGATGATGAAAATGAATTATATTTTGATAAGAAAAAGTCTTATAAGCAGAATTTTTGAAACTGCCTTCATAAGTTATTAAAAAGTTGGGTAAATGATGGCACAAATATATCAAGGTATATCAACATTATTAATATCTAGCATTTGACTTTTCAGAGTCAGATAAAGCTCTAGAGGGAAGACTGCATCAATAATTATTTCATCCTAACAGCATGTTAGACCATATCTAGGCCAGCTAATTGCCATAGACTTTGTACCCAAATCATCATTAAATCTTGCTATGTTTATTCGATACTTTAAAATTATATTATGAATTATGTTGACTAATATTTTAAACTTATACACACTTTAACTTTAGATTTTGGCAATGTTTGAAACTTGTATACACGAGTCTATTAACAGAGATAAATTTATTACTATTATTTTGAGAGTGAAATGAGAATCCAATACCAGCCAACTATTAACTTTAAGCATTTTAGAGTGCCTCTCAAAATGGAATAATACCACCAAAAGCTAATGGATGAAAATGTGTGTTCCATTGAGTTCAATTAAGGTTTTCTATCTTACAGGATAATGGATGTAAGGTGGATGATCTAGATCAGACATCAGCAAAACTTTGTTGCGACACAAGACCCTGAAAGTAAGAAGACCAATAACAACCCTTTCATCACCCATGCCCCCTATTTCCCATGTAAAGCTGAAGGCATGAACCATAAAGCCAGTTCAATGGCTTTGTTGTATATTAATGTGGTTTGACATTGAAAGCTTTTCATGTTTCTTCCAAAACCCAAGGAAAAGTAAAATAAATGTGCATTATTCCAGAGGAAATATATTTTGTTTGTGCAAAAGGAGATGTTAAATGCTTTATATGAAATGCAAATATGGTTTGGATATTTTAAGCACATGGATCCTTCAAAATATTCACATTTAGTTGCTGACTAGATTGCTAAACTTGAAATTTTTTACAAATGAAATTTTCAGTGCATAGTGAACACTCGCCATGTATGACTTATTTCTAAATTTTGACAGCCTAGTGATGTAAAACTTTCTTTCCCATGGGCAAAAATATGAACTAAAATGGTGTTTTTGATGGAATATTTAGTTAACTATATGAAAAAGATTACAATTCTGAAAAAAGTTACAGAACTGCAATTAATACATAACACAGGTATGTACTGTATCCAGGTAACAAGTATTTAAATTTCAATAAAGCGTAATTTTCATTATTCCTAGTCAGGTATTAGAAAGCAGCTTGTTCTCTCAATGCAGGTATTTTCTACCATATGTCTATTTTGTATCCATTACAGCACTACATGTCTAAGGCCTGCCCTTCGACTCCTCTCTGTCTATCTGGTGTATTGTGTTTGTCGTAGGTTTAAGTTTTGCAGATGTCAGGTCTAGGATTAAGAAACAAAACATATTATTTAGTCAACTTAATACTACATGTTTAACTGCAACAAAAATAAACCGTGCTTCATGAACATTCATTTTGTAGCTTCCATTTAAACATTTTATAATGCACCCATCTAAATTAGTCACATAGCATGGGTATTTAATATGGATTTCATACAATATTTTAACATTGAAAAATGTTATTTTGGAGTTTAACATGGTTTAATATCTATTAGCATTTAATTATATATAATAAGTTATTAAAAGATGTGACATGAAATATGTTTATTATCTCATACTTCCTGTCTTTTTAAAAATCTGTATTCGAGATTGCAAAAAGCACAAGATCATTAAATATAAATAGTTCATTTATTTTTAAACCTCAATTACAGTTTCATGCATTATATTAGAATTATCACAGTTCATATAGCTCTTCAGCTAGTTCTTGTTAATGACCCTAATTACAGTTAAATATACAATTACATTTATCATGACACTTCAAAGTTAACTCAACCATATAAAAATACTGGAGTGGTTCATGAGCTATTTTAGACTGGAATTCTTTTAACACCTTTCACCTTTATCATTCACCTTGTAGGCATTCTGTTATGAATATTTTAAAATGCATTTTTTAAAAATGGTTTTCTTTACAAGCAGGGATTTCTTGGCTAAATGTATTACACATATTTAACCACATTAAACTGCTGTGTTTCAGTCACTCTCTTCAAAACTAGAGTCCATATCCTTAAGTTCAGTGTTTACTTGTGCTTTGATGCTAGATGAAATTATTTCCAGGTACAGGTCATACTGCTGATCCAGACCTATATAGCTGTCTGACATGATGTATAAGGTTAAGATGATGCGACCTGAAAAGCACACAACATTTTTTAATTTCTAAAGAGTTTGAAGTCAGAAGAATTGGAGGTTTTGCAAGCACAATACAAATACTTAATTTCTAACAAATTTGGGCAGATATATGTGAGGCCATTCAAATTTAAATCAGATTTTTGTTCTCTGGTCTAAGAAAGAGTGGCAAGAGGAGTGGGGCCATAGTGATAATTAGGTGGGGATGTGTGGAGGGGAGTGATCCAATGGATACTACCGTATTAGTCATTCCATTGCCAGCACTATATCTGAGCAAGAGGTTGCACATCCATTGTGCAGTGGATCATCATACATTTCTAACCAAAGAGACAGTCAAGCCAACTGAGATTTTGCCAACACTTCCAGCACAGTTTGGAGAATCTACGCTTTCACAAACTTGAGTGTTTGGCAAAAGAGTTTCCTCAATTGTCATAATGCATTGGAAAATGAAAGCCACACAAGTTGTCTACAGATGAGCATCACTAAGAACAACATTTAGGCCATTTGTGACTTTGTGGAAAGTGACTAATGCCTAAGTGTGCTCGAAATCACTTCAGAAGTGGGCATAAGTTGTGAAAGTTCACACACCATTTTTTTTGAAGAACTAGAATTTGGAAAAGTGTTGATGAGGTGAGGTAGTCTCCTCACTAATGAACAGAAAAATGGTCTAAGGTACATCAGTCAGAGCCTTCTGGATCTGTTTGAGAAAGAAGGTGAGCAGTTTTTGACCCAAATCGTCACCTGATGAGACATGGGTACACCAATAAACTGAAAAAAAGAGAATGAGTATGGAGTGGAGGAGGAGAAAAGAGGGTGCTCTGGTCAAGGCCAATATTCGCCTGCCAGCCAGAAAAGTTCTTACAGCCATTTTTTGGGACTCCAAAGGCATGTTGTTCATCGATTCCCTTTATGAACGATGGACTGCAAATGCATGCAAACTGTTGAATGACATGAGAGCTGCCAATCGCAATCAAAGATGCCAGCAACCCAATCATGATGTCCTGCTTCTGAAAGACATCGTGAAGCCACATACAGCATCCATAAGCTGGAATCAATTAAAGAAAATTCACTGGACACTCCTTCAACACTCTTTTTACAGTTCCCATTTATTTCCCTGTGATTACTACATATTTAGGTCACTCACTGAAGGATGCATTGGAGGGAAAAGATTCAGTAATGACGTAGAGGTTAAGCATTTTGTGCATAATAGGTTGTTGATGCACCCATCCTTTGATGAGAGAATAAAGAAACTACCACCCACTGGAGAAAATGCATCTGTTGAAGAAGAGAGAGAGAAAAAAAACACCACATGCACGCACACAAAAATTTTGTTTTGCAATTGTACATGGTAAATAAGTTTATTTTTAAAAAATCTGGTTTATATTTGAAGGATCCTCATATTATAGCAAGGGTATGGCAACAAATATGCATTTATACTATTTCTAAGGCTTTCACAGCTAGTGTTCATAGTGTCAAAATTCTTCTCAGCTGTTTTGCCATGGTCTTAGGTTTGCTGTTTGCTTCAAAGACAAAGATTTTGCTGAGAACTGGGGTCAGCATCATCAGTGGAATGCTGCATTATGAGTTAATATTCATAGGTTGATACTGCTATTATAAAAATATGTCTGAAATATTGAGAAGAAAATTTGGATATTACAGCTAATTCCTGGTTAGGGAAAATTAGAGAACATTGTGTAAGAATGGTCTAAGAAATTTCTGGGTTAAAAATTGGTGATTTCAGAGGGAGATATTGGAGGGAAGTAGGAATAAGACTGGAAGATATGGACAGGCAAGTTTTATTCTCCCAGATTAGGGAGAAAAATTCAGTGACATGGCACAAGGTTATTAAAAATGGTCCAGGCAAGGAAAAATATACTGATTTGTAGGATAAATGAAAGGGAAGGGATAGCTTGGTTTCAATTAGTTGTTTGGAAATTATGGCATTCAAGGGGAGATGTTATCCCATAAGTTTGTCCTATCTGCAGGGAGAAGGAAAATGAGGTACATGTAATTTTTTCAGTGTAAAAGAATGAAAGAATGGGGGGAGGGTAAGTTTGATAAGCAAGGAATGGTTATTGAGGAGTAAAGAAGTTACAGTAAGAAAGATTTTTAAAGATCACACAGTTATCTAAATTAGGGGAATTGTTATGAAAGGTACAGATGAAATGGAGATGGTCAGTTGAGAGAAATAAGAAATTTAATTAAAATAACTAAATTGCATTTCATTAGATTATTAGGTAATGTAATGTTAAGTATGTAATTATTCAGGTCTGTTCTATTTTGAGGTAGTATGTAGGAGGATCCATCTCAAATGAGTAATTTTGGGGATTATTTATATAGAGTTAAAATAACTACATGTAGATGGCTAGCAAATGAGTATATTGTGGTTTGTTAAATTAATTTTAAAAATTTGGTACTTATATATTTAGGGTCATATAATAATTAATCAGCAAAAGCTGTTTTGAATTGAAGCAGAGTAAACTTTAATTGTTAATTAGTAGTGATTGATGAACTCAAGAAGAATTGGAACAGAGTAGGAGCTTAAAAGAGAGAAATAATGAGGAAAATAAATTACAAAATGAATGAAAAGAGAACCTTTTGGCGTAAAAAAACCTGAAGTGGTGGATGAACCTCTATCTTCTGGATTTACAATAGGAGACTACTGATGAAATGAAGACAGAGATTAGTAAGGATCATGGATGGTACTCTGGGGGTACTCTAGTTATATTATTTTAATTGGTATTGTTTCAGGAATTAGAACAAGAATAATTATGTTTAATTTAAAATTTAGTAAAGAAACTTCCTGTAACATACAAAATGTATTCGTGGGGATTACACCTAAGAATGGCCAGGGCCAAATAGGTGAAGACCTCTTGTAATTATTTTCTCTTAGCATTTCAATAAATAATAATAATAATAACAATAATAATAATAATAATAATAACTACTATTTATAAGTATAATGGTTGCAAGGCAAAGTGACAGGTTTACGGTTTTGCACGTGTTTATTGGGGGGGAGGGGGTGGATAGTGTGCACTGAAGATAATTGTTTATTCTTGAGAACCAGTTTCCAAGTATTTCTTAAATGGAACCCATTATTTTTGTTTATATTATAGGATTGTTCTATCTGCAGGGCTTTTATTCTGACCAAGTTGAAACATTCTTGGGATTTAGCGGTTTCAATTTCGTTAAAATGAATGTCATGAAATTCTGTGTGGACATGTTCTGCAACTGCAGAATGCTCTGACTGATTTAAATGGAGATGGTGATGTTCTGATGAGCATTTTTAATAGAATGCCCTGTCATACCTATATAAATTTTCTGCTTTCAGCAGATATTTTGTAGATTCTTGTTTTATTAAGAGAGTCCCAGGATCTTTTGCCAAATGAAGAATATTTCCTGTTTCAGTGACGAGTGTGAATATTATTTAATGTTCTTCTTTAAAATTTTAGCATAGCATACTGCAACATCTTTAATGTATGGCAGAAATGCTTTTGATTGATTTTTTTAATTTGTCAGATTTTATATAATGCTGGGGTCAAATGGCACTATCAATGTCTTGGTGTGGTATCCATTGGCTTGGTGGGGCTATTGAAATTCCTCTTTACACAGGGAAAGTGCCATCACTGAACCAAAATGTCCAGAGGAATTTTAGTATCTCTGCATTCAAGTCACATACCAAATATATTGATAGACCCATTTGACCCAGATATTACATAAAATTGGACTCTTATCAGAAGTACCAATCAAAGGCATTAAAGATGTCACAGTATGTATGCTTAACATTTAAAGAAAAAAGCATAAAACAATATTCATACTGACCACTTTGCTCTGCAAGCCTTTAGGATCTTTTAACACAACAGAAATCTAAAATAAGTTGTTAATGCAAAAATTTTATATGGGTATGACTATTCATTAAAAATGCTTATCAGATACACATATTTCTGGTTTAATCAACCAGGGTTTTCTGTGGTTGCAAAATTTGCTCTCATAGAATGCATAAAATTCACTTTGAACAAAACATAGTACTTTCTAAAATCTAAGGATATTTCAACTTGGTTAGAACTGTGCAAAGAGGTCAACACTTCATTGATTACAGCTTCTCAGGTGATCAGTTGTGTAAAGACGATAAGATTTTGGCCATCTGCAGCTCTGTGGTTGTTGATGATGGCCACAGGGTGCAGATGGCCAAAAGTTAGGATCTTATCATCTGGACACAGCTAATATCCCAAAAAACTGTAATCAATAACCAATGCTGTGAAAGCTTCACGATAAACATCCCCATAACATACACAAAAATATTGGGTTACATTCAAACTATGTTTGGTAACAGTATTTAAGAATAAGCAATGCTTCAGTCACCATTACCCCTCCACTTCCCTAACAAAATATGTTAAAACGTGTTCAACTGTAAACATCATACATCACTTCACCTGCAATTGTTATACCTATGAATAATAACAACTCGATTATTCAGCAGTCCACTGATGATGCTGATCGCAATTGTCACTGAAAATTTATTTTTGAAGAAAATCTAAGACCATGGTACAACAGCCAGGAAGCTTTAATTTTTAATAATAAGAAGGAATGTAATTTTAGCAAGGTTTTGCCTTACTAGCCTTTGGGAAACATTGCTTAAATATTTGGAATTTCAAGCTCATACCTTAGTTTAATATGATTAACATATTATTTAATACAAAAATATTTGTATTGCAATTACATCTCTTCCACATTCTGTAACTTTCAAATTTTAGCATTATTTTCAACTAAGTGAGATGGGTAATTTTATAGGTATTTCTTAAACCATTTCTTAATAGAAAAAGAAAGAAAAAAAGTTAAGATATGTGATTTTATCTTATGTTCATTACCATAGTATATTTATAAATATAATTTGAATTGAAGACTTATTCATTTGAGAATAAGAAAATAATAAAAATTCAATTTCTGAGAAGTCTTATGCATTTTGCTACCCCATGTTTGTTTTATTGTTTGCCTTCATTAAATTTACATTGGTACAATTTATTGCTGCTGGTTTTGTTGTAATCTGATAGTCATTTAATGACTCATTGATTAGTATGTTCTACTGCTTCAGGGTGCACTTCAATTACTGATGATGAATTTTTACGTTAGTTATTGATATGCATAGCTATCATTTTGTAGCAGAGGTATAAAGAACAACATCTACATGTGTTCTATGATTGCAAGATGGTTTCAGTACCACAATATTTATCATAGGCATCCTAGATTTGTCACTTCATGCATACTGGCCAAAGTTTTAACTCCGGAGCTTTTGAAATATTGCCGTTTAATGGCTATTGAGGCAAAAAAATTGGTTGCGACGTTAAGATTAATAAACAGATACCCAGAAAAAGACTTTAGAAGTAAATCTGAACTCATGAAAATCTTTTAAATGGTAATTGGAACTTGTACAGTGAAGTTAATCATATAATTAAGATTATTGTATGATAGAGTGAAACTAAACACACTTATTGGTTCCACTTACTTGTGTAATGTGGAGTAAATTAAAAAATGCTATGTACAAAATGAACCCATACACCATATAAGAACTCAAAGATAATATTCGTCAGGAAATTGTCCAGATTTCTCGAAATGAAATACAGCAAGTGATGAATAAATTCCTAAAGAGATGACAAAAATGTTGGAGAATGAAGGTGGCCAGTTTCAACACCTCATTTGATAATTTGGAAGTAATGAGCATCTTAAATTGGTTTGTATATTGTAGTATGGTTTGTTTGTTTGTTTTATTGTTTTACCATTCCACTAATCCCCAAGACTTGGCTGGTCACTAACCGGCTAACGAGTGACATGCAGCAAATCACTCTAGGGGAATACAAACCTGATAACATGGTATACTTGCTTACTATCAATGGATGAGCATTGTTAATATACTGGAAGCACTCAGACTTTGCTCTCATTTATCTCAATCTACTAATGCTTGCAATTAAATGCACTGGGGCAATCTATAACAGCTTTGGTACACTCATAAAACCTACACATATATTTTATTCTTTATTCTTTAGCAAGATGGAGATTCTCATAGTAAGGAATAATTACCTGTTGTTCTTGGAGTGAAGAAGGTTAATTGTTGGCAACTTCTCCCACCTCTAACTCCTGAAACCCTCTTAAGAGCCATTAGTTCTCCATTTTCTATGTTACCTAAATTAAGGAACCAGCCTTCATCTTTGCCTCTAGGAAATCTCGGACAATGTACTTTTAAGTCTCTTGCTCTGTTCAAGCGTTCCAATTTCACCATTAAAGTGTATTCCTGATCAGCATGAACTTGGATCCAATTTTTTCGTGATGGAGGCTGTTTGAAGAATTTCTCTTCTTCATAACTTTCATTTTCCCACCATCCTCGAATGCTGATGTTTACATTCAATGCTGGCATTTCAAGGAGGACTTTATGTATCTGAAACACACCACATTACTGAAGTTAAAATAGGGAAGGAACCTAATCTTCTACTTGTATATCATCAGTAATTCAATAAATAAGCAAAAGAATTCTCCATTTGGAAGATTGAATTTATTTTCTATTTTACATTACACTTTAACAACATGCAATAATGCCTGTACTTATCAGTTTTACACAAAGAAAAGTGACTTCATAACCAAGTTCTTTGGCACATACTCACAAATAACCTATACCAGTGCTCTGTTTATTCTCTGTACTGTATTGAAAGGAAAGCTTATTAAAAGCAAGAGGAAAATTAAGAGCATATTAAACATATCAGAAAAAAAAATAATACATCTATACATCAACATTTAAAAGGACAATAAATCACAGCGCTTTCTTTCTATTTTTGTATGGATTATATTGTTCTGTGAACCTTCTTCTTAGTGCCATAGTAAATGATTCTAATCCTATGTGTTTTGCACCCAACAACATTGTCATTCACATCATTCCTTCCTTTGAAATAAAAGCATTTCTGCATTCTAAATTTAATAGGAGTTAGAAACAGTGAAGTTGATTGATTATGAACATACGGAAATCATTATTAGGTGACACTGTACTTCACTAACTGATTAATTTATCACAACATGTTTCAAGAGTTTTTGCTCTCATCTTCAGCTGGGGATTGATGTTACCTCTAGTGGTTCTAATAAATAGTAAAACAGGAAGTCTGTTGGCAGGACATCAAAATTTAATCCTACAAATGAACTTTTCGTTTTTCTGCATATTGGAACCATTACTGCATTGCATATAATACAAAAAGTATGAAAATATGCACTACATTTATCAAGTTTCTTGCATATGGTAAAAGTCAACAGCTGAGCACTGCAACCTGACCATATCATTGGGTTATGCGATAAGAGATAGTGTGATTGAGCAGTATGAGTACAGCACATCACTGTCTTGTGGTACCAAGCACTATGTGAGGCATCCAATTACGGTTAGTATAAGGCACAAAAGTTACCTGTTCTTTCCCCAAACCAGATATGATAATGGAATGATATGCTAAATGGAAGCTATTCTGTTCCTTTTTTCTTCAGCAGATCTGCTTTTTATTCAAAGCAAAAACATTTATAAAACTATAACCTAAACTTGGGTATTAATTTTTTACACTAAACTCCACTTACTTAAAAAATGAATACCTAAGTTTAGGTTATATTACCACTCCATTGTCAACAGCTTCGTAAGTGTAATATTTATTTATAAAACTGTCCAAACAAAGGAATGGTTCAAGCTATAATTACACATTTTTTAATACATACTTGCAAATTTTAATTACATATTTTAATGTATACTTGCACATGCATTTTCATTACATCTGACGAGTTACTAAAACTTATAATAAACTATTTCTATTTTAGAATGGAGAAACTTGTTCTGACTAGGCATCACCATAGATCTTTGATTCATAAAAGTTGTTCAATCTATGAATGTCACATGCTGGAGGTTTCAAGTTCAATATAGAGAAACTATTGCAATGTTACGGTTCATGGCACCTTAGAGCAATAAGTGCATGATCAAATCAAGTGTAGTTGATATCTCATGTATAGAAATAAAGAAACACACAATAGTATTAGAAAGGATGACTTATAGAAAGTCTTATGACTTATGACAAAGACTTATAGAAAGTCTTTGCCTTTTAAGATTTCTGCTATTTAGACACCAGAGAATATTTCTATATACCTATAAATCTTCAACTAAGCTGTCATTACATTTGTGAGTCCAGCCAAAGAGAAATATATGTATACTGGAATGACCGGAAGGATGTTAAATGTTTTTTTTCAGTTGAGAATTATGGTAACTCAAGTGAGTTGTGTAAACATATGAACCTGTACGGATTGTGCGTATGAACACTATGAAAAACCTGGTGAATTTTCTTAATTAAGTGCCCTGGGGGATATGAATTAGCTTGCATATATTTTTAAGGAATTGTTACTTTGTGCTTATGAATTTTTGTAATTTTTATCCATTTCGTATCTCAAGTAAGTTAGCAATTAATAAATCACTGCAGCACAAAATTTTTCATATTTGATGAAAATTAAAGTTTGGAATTAAATTTTTATAAATTACTTTAAAAACTAATTAAATTGGTTACACTATTATAAAGTTCGCCTTTTAGTCCCATAGGATTCAACTCCTTTAGTGGAAAAACTGTGTAGCCTCAATCTGTAGGAAATTAAAAGTATGCATTATGAATTTTAGGAGCAATCAGACTTCTTATGGTGAAAACTGCTTTTGCATGAACTCCTAGCCAGGTTCTATTGTCTATTCCTAATATTTAACAAACAAAATAAATGACTCTCATATTAACTGACCTGTTCAATCTCCTGTTCACTGAGTTCAGCTCTCAAAATATTTGCTACATTTGAGAAATTCTTGCATGCTGCTGCTTTTAGACCAGGCAATGTCCACAGGTTTTTGTCTTTCAAATGAAGATAACCTTTTTTGAACAGATATAAGTGATGAGGTTCTATATGAGGTAGAGTCAACAATGGGGAATCTTGAGCCCATCGACCCTGGACCACCATTTGCATAATCTGCTGTGCACGGATGGTTGCAGCAAGCCAGCCTCGCTCAGCACATACATCAATCATTGCCTAAGCAAAAAGTAAGATTAGAAGAGAAACTGAATTGCAACTACTTACATAATACTGTAAAAATTAAATTGTGTTATGGTGCTACTAGATGGTACTGTATGTTTTTATGCAGACATTTTATTTTCTGATCACATTTACGTTAAATGAGGGTTTACCTTAAAATCAAGTTTCAGTAAAATGTATATATTTTCTATAAATCTTTGTATGTATTAACATAATGTTATGAAAGTACATTATTTACCTGATAACACAAGCAGATACCTACCCTAATACATACTACAGTTACATACTTTTCTATACTATAACTGTTGTAGTCCAAGATTGCAATTTTACACTACAATATTAAATATCCACAAAATAAATATATACATATTAACAGCAACACAAGAAGTTATATGCCTATATATATTACATTTACACAATTTTCACTGTGCCTAATTGTTTTTAAAATAATGAAAGATGGTAGTTTGCTTTTTAGCACTATTGAATGTTCATTTCTAACTTGTTTACTCTCTCTGTAACAGAGTTGTTCTCTTTAAATTATGTAATAGACCTATGAATAAAATCTACATTGGCAACCACTTCACTGAAAGTTAGTTTTATTTATAGTTTTTGAATTGGGAGAATTTTCACAGTGAAATATAGTAGCATGATCCCAATGCTAAATGATGAAGGCAATCGCCTTTGAAACATGTCCAAGTAAGTGGAACTAAATTAGTGAAATTTGAGTGATTTCCTCAATAATAATTTGTTATGTTAGTTTTATTTCTTCATTCCCACCATCAAATTTCTGCTTAATTTGATCTTTGTAGGTATGCTACACACTACAACAGACAATCAAACACCAACACTAACTGATGCTATGATCTAAAGGATTACAAGGTCCACCTATAAGGAAGTGAAGAGGCACTGTTTTCAGCACTGTAGCATTGTCAGTCTTTGGACTTGCTCTGCCTACGACCTTAATTGTTTGAGAATATTTATATTTGCAATGTCCATGTTTGGCTAAGATCTGATTTTCTTATGCTAAATGTGTGTTTTACACTAGTACAAATTATGCTAAATCAAATACAAAATTACAATGGTTTTGCGGAATAATTTTCAGCACTCAAAATTTCCTGCAATGAATATGTTTACACTAAACTAAGGTCATGCAAAAACGAAGTTGTACTGTACTTTTAATGGTTTTAATTTAATTCAGTGCATTCTTGGTATTTACAAATATAATAAATGCACAAAGAAAAATCTTCTATTTACATATTTAAAACTGCATGCTATGCTTTTCATTCACATGAAAAATGAGACAGCAGGTTCACATAATTATGTACTATTTTCCAAATAACCTTACCTGCAAAATTCGAATGCTCTGATCCAGAATTGATTTCAGGTCAGTAAAGTAATCTGTACATGGAAGCTGAAGATGAGAGAAATGAGCTTGAAACAACAGCAAAGCTTTGGTATGTGGTGAATCATAGCTATATGAGTCCACTTGTAAGGGACAGCTTTTGGCTAGATCTCTGAAAGAGACAGTCAATATAAACATTAACACAAAAAGTTCAATTGCTAAAATACATCTCCCTAAAAAATTCCTCAATTTATGACTTATGATGCCAGAAGCAAGTTTAGCAATTATTTTAAATTAATTTTAGATCTTAATGCACAACTTGGTATATTCTATATATGTTTTGAGTGCTATTAGGTCCAACTAGGGTTGCCATGTGCTTTGGATTTTGCGGAAAGTCTTTAGTTTAATTGTGAATTAAAAGTCCAGGCCAAAAAGGCAAAAGTCTGCTATTTTTGCAAGATCTGAAGTCAACTTAAGTTAATTCAAAATTTCTGTCATGGAAGCATCAGAATGCTCACTCTTTACTGTCACAGCATATGAACATTCTCTATAATGTTCCTTTAATCCAGAGTACAGAATAGCTTTCGAGATGTCGATACAGTGGCCAGTCATTTCTCTTTCTTTTTTTTTTTATATTTATTTTTATGAATGCTCTTTTACATCTCAGGTCATCAGCATCCCATTTAATTCGGGGAGCGAATAAATAAATTTTGCTCAGACACCTCTTCTTTCAGGCTTGAGTTTCTTTAACATGCCTTAAATCTACGACATGGGACTCTGGCTTTACTTCCCTTCCGAAGGAAGCCATACTTAGAATTTTTATGCCTGAAAAAATTCATCGACCCTAAATGGGATTAAACCTGCGATCTTGAGTCTATGATATGCTACCACTAAACAACCAGGACTGTACCAGTCAATTCTGATAATATTGCAATAGTCAATACTACTCTCAAGTCTCTGGCCAATACTTCTGACATTTCCGTTTTCCTTTGTCACAGCTTTGCATGCATGCCATGTCAATGTACACTTGCATATTGACTGTTCCTTCATATACACTGTGGTTTATTGTGCTAATTAATTCTGTTATACTGTGAGAATATTTTCTCTGATTGCCCAGTGGACAGAGGAAAGGAATAGATTAATGGTAAAATCAGTTAATGCAATGCTGAAATACAAAATAATATGAAAAATATAAATTGCAGTGAATTTTATAAACTGATTGAGAACCAGATCAAGTCCCTTTCTTCTGTCCAAGGCTCTCGGAAGTTAGTTGGTTGGTTTAAACAATGATAGTTACACACATTTACTGAATATATCTAATGCATATTTATTTCATTTTCTTGTTAATAAATGCTTGATTTCAAGAAAGACAATAAAACAGTTCTTCCTTACTTCTGCAATGTTAGTCAAATGCCTATTTCTCTTACATAAGGACTACTTAATTCTCAAATTCCCATTTCCTTAGATTGGTTATACTAACAGTAATATATGTTTTGAGTTTTGATTCTCAGATTATGGATATGTCCTGGTTTTGGACTCTCAGATTATGGCAACCCTAGATCCAACATTTTGCTGATTATTACAATGCACAAAAGGTTAATACACTAAGTATTTATCTGAAATTTGTTAATATAATATAAAATATGAAACTGAATATTTTTAATGACATTACATTCTATGAAAATAAGCTTCATTTATGTTAAAATATAATCACTTTGAAACAGAATTAATGGTAATCTGACTTACCCATTAAGTATATCTTCATTATGTCGAACAGGCAATTGTTCGTATTCATGCACATCACTAAGAATCTTTAATAGTTGTTCTTGATTTAAATCAGGATTTAGCTGATCTTGAAAAATCTGCATTGTTTGGTGTGAAAGATAATAGAATGATGCAATTCTGCCCATTGAAGTACTGTAGATACTTCTTTCATCCTGTTACAAAATACCTACAAATTAGTGGTAAATAGTTTTTGCTAGCCTAATTTTTTTAATGGCGTTTAATGCCTATTTTCACTGCTGAGGCATTACAGTCAGCGGACACTGATGATACATGAGATGTATATATTGAGAAAGGATTCTATTTTTCCAGGCCTAAGTTTAGGGTGCCTCCCTGGCATTTGCCATATATGAAAACTGAGGAAAAATCAAATCCCAGACCTGCTCACGAGTCTGTGCCTTAGCAATCTAAGTCACTCATAGCAGTTTGTTAGCCTAATGAGATGATAATTTATTATACACAGTGGAAGGGGTATAGATGTCATCCTTTGAACCAGAAAGAGATCTTGATAAGGGTAATTAAAAAAATGATGAACATTTTTCCTTGATCCTTCATAGAATTGTATGGAGAAAAAAAAAGATGTTTGACATTTTCCTTTTGCAGCTACTAGAATGACACTACTGTGCATGTGAGTGTTAAGGATTGGTGGTTTGCGATGGAGGAAAAACGTGCTCCTGCTCTTGAATGTCAGAAAGTGGCTACAATTACGTTGCACCAATAATGGAAATAGCATAAATGTTTAATACTGGAAATTACTTCCATGGACAGTTCTTTCATGTATTTACAGTGAAAGTTTCAACATTTAATGAAAGTACCTAAAAACAAAACACACAATTCTTTGAACTTTGAATGAAAGAAAAGAAATGTTATGCACATTTACTTACAGTAGATGATCATTCAGTTAAAACTTGTATCTGTTCACATATGTATAAGATTTATACAAAACAAAATGCTAAATAATGGTGAAAAAAGCACTTAAGGAAGAAAGTGAAGAGAATAAAAAATGCTAACTATCGTATCTTTCAAAATGTCTTGTCATAACCATTTCATATTTGAATTATAAGGCCATTGAAGTACTCAAAATATTTTTTTTTGTTAAAATTTAGAACCATTTCTTTAACTGAAGACTTTTATACATTCCTTTCACCCAGTATAGTTCATAATTGTGCATCATTGGTCTATGGAACATACATCATCTCTCTCAGATATGCATTCTTATGGGAAGAGTTCCTTATATATGGACAAGAGCTCAACACATGATAGTTTTATGGCAGTTTGCTTATTCTAACATACAGTGAGGCACATATGAACCTTCATTTGCAATTTCACTGCTTACTGACAGTTTTCTCCCTTGCCAATCAAAAGCATTATGTTATGACAACTCTGTGCATTGCTGTCTGCTACTTAGAAATGAAGTGATGTAGGATGCAAACATCTAGTTTGCCCACTCCTGGTATAAATGTCAGTTTCTTATGAAAATGTAGATAATGTATCATATAAAATGGGCAACATTTCCAGCATCTTTTGCAAAAAGAGGAGTAAAGTATTTATTTTATTTTTATTACCTAAGTTTTAAAAAGGTGAGTGTTATAGTGTTATAAGTTTGCAGTGCCAGATGCTGGCAATTGCAAGGGGAGTGGGTCAAGCTAGTAAGCAGCCAACTTGCAAATGAAATGTTTTAAATGTGCCTTGCTATATTTATATTTTCCCTCAAATAGATATCTATTCCCAGGGTCTGTAAAGATTGCTTTTCATCAACTCACCAACTAATTGCATATCTTTAATGCAGTTTGGTCAGAATGTTGTAATTTTACACATTGTAATATTTTGCAGAGTTTAAAATACTTGGCTCTCTTGATTTTTTAATTTCCAACTCTCATAATTTGTTTCTCTGATCTAATTACAGAGTTAAAAAACATAAAGCCAATATGTGGTTTAACAGCTTATTTTATCCTCCTCATCTTTCCCCTATTCCATGGAATCATGGTAAAATGCAAATATTTTGTGATTATCATATTCAATCCTCCACCTATTTTAATTCTGAATGATCATTACCTTTCTTTTTAGATTTTTTAAACATTTTTCTTATCAACCCTCAATGGTCAGTGACCATCTAAGATATATTTCAGTATCAATCATGTTTCATTCTGAAAATCACTGTTTATATCTGATATAAAATTGCATTTCAAAAAGAGCATATTGACTTCTCAGGATGAAATATTATGGAGACTGGCCATTTTACATTTATTTTCAACAATCCTTGCTGGTAAACTTAAAAGAAGTTAGGAACAGCGAAGTTGTTAAATATACAAATGAGTCAGTATTAGATGACACTAAAACCTCACTAACTGGTTAATTCTTCAGAACATGTTTCAAGAGCATTTGCATGTTTCTAGAGCTTGAAACATTTCTGAAGAATTAACCAGTTAGTGAAGTTTTAGTGTCGCCTAATATTGATTCATTTGTATGCATCCTTATCTATTTGGTTATAACCTTAATCCTTTTCTCTGATCAAATATTCTTTACTGTTATAAGTGTAATTACTTCCAAATTAATTTCTATTTACTTGAGCATGTCAGCAAAATAGTAATGATCAAAAATAGGCATTTTTGTAACAATTAAAGATATACTACAATTTGAAACATAATTCTTGTAGATAATAGTTTTTGCCCTGTACAAGGAAATCTAATTATATAATTCTGATTTTGGTGGTGCCACAACCTAGTGATCAGATTACTTGCTCGGTTGGAAATTTATGATGAACGAAACAGTATCTGGGCAAGTTTACTCTGAGAGCTCTGTTTTCCTTTGCCACATTTTGCCAATAGCTTTATCACTATCCTCATTATCATTAACATCTAGCATAATGCAGTCCACTGAAAGACTCACAGTTAGAAGAGAGATTTATTATTGCCATATGTCCTGACAGAGCTCCAATGTTATATGGCTAGAAAGTAGGCCTTAAGCCATTATCATCAGCATCTTCTAGATCACTACATTATCCTTCTGTGCACATTTACATATAAATAATTTAAATTGCAATTCATTTATTTTTAAATTAATGTGTTTAAATCTGTTATATATTTTTATATTTTCATGTTTAATATCATACATGTTTGTGTTCATTAAGCTATTAATATATACGCCTTTTGGCTTTGAATATTTACTAATTCTTCTCATGTAATTTATAAAAACTGTGCTTATCTGCAATTATTTTTCTCTTGATAATTTATATAATTCATTTACAAATTACTTATTTTTAAATATATTCTTAAATTTTCAGCACATTTAAAGAAAACACATTTTTGTTTCCCTCTCTAAATGCTGTTTCAGTTATTTTCATAGTCTGGTTTCCTTCATAATTTCTAAAAATGCTCTAAGCTGAGGTACTTTCTTTTTAACCCTTTGCTGCACATATGGTATTAGCTAGTTGATCTCCAAACAGTTCTGGACATTTAAACTTTAAGCTGTTACTACAGATGTTAAAACTAAAAGTGACTTCTATACATATGTACAATACATTTTAATTGACTATCATTAAACTGGCTAAATTATATTCACATGCAATGAATAATATTTGTATTTTATTTCAACATCTTGCAACCTAAAATATCATCCCCTTTAAAGGCAAAGTAATTTTATATGTGCATACCCTTATGAAATGAATTTTTCTAATTTCACACCATTAAAAACATTGAGATTCATCACTGTTTTTAAGGTATTAAAAATCAAAATGCTCTACATAGCTGAAATAATTTAAATATTTGCAGCAAAACTGCCCTTGTACTCACCCCTATAAAGTTTACACCCTGGCCATTGCTGTAGTGAAGATAGATGTTAGTCACATAAAATCTGATATACACTATTCAGATGCACAATATAACTATGTATACACATTACACTTGTTTACTAATGATTTTCTATATACACACTTATATCAGTTTTGAATGTGCACCCCTTGTCCTGGTGGTAACTAAGGAAGCAGCAATTCTACACTATGCAATGTCACAATACTGTTTGCATTTGTATTGCAACTGTATGCCATGACCTGATTGTGTCATCCTTTTTTAAATATACCTGAATACGTTTTCACACAACCTTGTATTTTCACAAGGGTGTGAAGAGCACTTGGTATAGAGGTAGCAGAAAGTAGGCTATGCTGAAATCCCAGGAACTTATGTGACATAAAGCCTGCGATCAGCTATTGTACTAAATTCTGCCTGTAGTTCAGAAGCCTGTTGCAATGAGCTGTTGAAGCAGGTCTGTTTGAAATGGCTTATATAATGAAACTATTAACAATAGTTACATTCACTACAAAAGAAACAAGTATTTCCACCAATTTTTTGAGGGCTGATCAACATGATAATGTTCCCTCCTTTGTTTTGGGAAGTCAACTCCTACCATATTACTGGTAAGTTTATTGCTGCATTAGGACAAGTTATTTTTATTTGTTCTTTTCCCTTGCCTCTTTCTACCTCCCCATCTGTTCTTGGATCAGAATTAATAGATAACAAAAGATCATCCCTATTATGTCAGACGACTGGAGTCATGCCTTCATGTTGCAATTTGTTAGATTCATCCCTTTTTAGCTTCAGTTGTTTTGGTTTTTAAAATTTGATCAATCTTTCCTACCTGCATGAGCTGTACCACATGCATATATTTTCCTGTTCAAAAGTAAATTGATTAGTTTTGTGGAAGTAAAAAAATTATCAAGCACATGTGGTCCCATAACCCCGTGTATTTTTCACACAAAATCAGAACTGCTTGTTCTCCAATTAGAAGATTGTTTTTCTCACCTCTTTCTTTCCCAGGTAGATTTTACAACCTTACAAATATCCAGTATATCTGCAATATCCCAAGCCTTTATAGCCTATTTTGTAGGTGTGGCAGTCATATATTGTTTTATAAAGAAGCAACTTTGATGCCTATCATCGCTTCATCAACAGACACTTTGTAACCTGGATTATATAGACATCAGCAAACTTCCTGATTATGACTAAAGCAGGTTAGGTAATCATTTTGGCTTTGCAGATTCATCATTCAAATGAAAGTGTTGTGATATCTTTTGAAAATGAAGCAACATCATTGTTCGTCTTACAATTGGACACACACAAGAATCCATGAAAACGTAATATTTGTTTTCAGGTAAATCTACAATCCCCATATATACCAAAATATTTAATAGGCCTAAATTTCCCTTGTATTGTGTCTTCACATTTTGAATCAATCTTTTTAGCTTGTATCTGTTGGTTTACACCACGATAAAGCTACAAAAATCTGACATTATAAAAAGTTCAAAATGAGCTATTTCTGGGCCCCCTGGAGGAATATCAAGTTTTGCACCTGTAGGGGATGAAAGTTGTTCTAACACATTGAAAGTCAAATTGGAGGTCAATTGTACAAGAACTTGTTTGGTTACAGTCTGCCTTTGATTTGCTTCTGCCTAGTGTTCTGCTATCTAATCTTCAACACATTCAGTCACTGTTACTTTGTTTCTTATCATTGTCTTCAGCTAACTTGCCTAACTAAGAAGTATTGGAACTACTTTCACGATCTAATTCCTTGTAAACTGATGCAAGTATTACCTCACTTTGTTCACTACAGTATTTTCTAGCTCTCAATGTACTTGGACCAGCCTCATGTTACTAATATAGCTACACCATAAAAATGCTTACAAAGTCCTCTGAACACAACTCTAAACAACATCGTTTATGGTTTGAAATTCCCCCCTGGCATGTTGAAATCACTTGTTTAGAGTAATAGGAGTGTTTACATTGACACAGATTGAAAATTTGAGACCAGCATAAACAGAAACCATGAGAAAGAAAAGAAATGTTTACTACGTTCTACATGCTGTGCACAGTAAGTCAATTATTTTTTTCTCATGTTTTACTACACTATATGCCACAAAGGGTTAAAGCAATTCTATATTTAAAAAAATATTAATATTCTGAAACAGTTGATGAATATTTCAGTTATAAGTATTAATGTAAAGGTGCAAAATTTAATTAAGTTAGTGCTATTAGTTTTAAGATTTTTTTAAATAAAAATGAACTATATTGCAAATTATTATAATCTGGGCAATCAAATATTAGGTGTTTTATAATGAAATTTCTGCTTTGTATCTAATACTAAAGTAAATTAACTAATATCTATAATTCTTCCTTAGCTTTATTGCAATTATTAGATGTTTTATAATGGACTTCTATTCTATACCTTATACTAGTATAAATTAACCAATATGTATAATTTTTTCTTAACTTATTGCAATTGTTTAAAAAGGGTTATTCTTTACATTTCTTTTATTTTATTCGTTAGGCAGTAACATGATTTTTGTGTTTAAAAACATTTATTTAATACATGAAAAGGATTTGTGCTGTTTGACATCCTTTTTCACCAATTTAATGAAAATTTGAATGATTAGAGCAATTTACATACTGAAAAGAGGGATGGGAAAAAAGAGGTTAAGTTTCAACAGTAACATACATTTCCACATAGATATTTTTGCACAGTGCAGACTAAGAATGATGTAATCAAAAATGCATCTTATATATGTTAAAATATATCAAAATTTCCTAAAAAATAAAGAAAATGATTTTTTTTTTTTTTAGCTAAAATGCTGATATAACCTTGTCTTAAGATATAAATATTTTAACACTGTTCCTAAAGTCTACGGCACAGTAAATATAGTAGTAAAGTAAGAATTTTTTTGTCATGCATAATACCTACTTATGTAAAAAAAATTACTTATTAGTGTTATTCATTTAGTATCAATTTAGCTTACCTCTTCAATTCCTAAGCAGTATGCTTCTGCAAGTATATTAAGAGCTCTCTGAACTAGATTAGATAAAAAAATGTTCACTTCTTCTGGATCAAGAGATTCCAATTTGTAATAAGTTGGATTCTGAAGCAATCTTCGAAAGAAATATGTCCATGTCAAGTAGTCAAGGACATCCTGTTTTGTGCGTATGGTTCCTGCTACAATCTCAGCATTAATGTGATCAGGAATCACTTCTAACAAACTTGATTCCACTGGAAAAGGTTCATATAGAAATTTTTTGTAAAAATTCTTCTTCACATCATGAACTAAAACGACAGCCACCCCATGATCATCAAATTGTGGCCTTCCTGCCCGGCCCATCATTTGTAGAACATCTGTTATTGGCATGTCCACATAACGATGAGATTTTCCATCATAATATTCTGTTCCTTTTATAACCACAAGATGAGCTGGAAAGTTAACTCCCCAGGCTAAAGTTGCTGTAGCAACAAGAATCTAAAATTAGAAAGGGCAAAGATTACTTTATATGTCTTATTACATAATAAGAATTGCATTTCTGCAGAGAGCTTCATTTACTTGACTTTGGAAATTATTTCATGATCAAATAATTCTGTTGGGAAGGTTTGAATATATCAAATGTGATTTTAGAGGCTATAGAGAAAGTTAATTATCCCAAACAGAAATGGAATAGCAGTAATATGCAGAGATTAAAAATAACTTCAGATTATATAGTTATATAATAAGCATAGCAAAGCATATGAAAGGACAGAAAATAAAATGATTCATTTCCAGTTTTACAGAAACTCTCCAATTTAATTTGTTTCACATTACCTCCTCCCCATTTAATTTTGAAAGAAAGTAGACCAATTAATTTTTAATTATGTTTATATTTACGAACAAATTTCTCTACCTCATTTTCAGAAAATTCTGCTTGCTATGCTGAAATATTTCAAAAGGTTAGGAAGTATGAACTTATACTCTTGAAGCTATTAACGGTAAAGCAGTAAAATAGTGCTGATATAGAGTTGGATTGGTGACACATACTTCATGTCCAATTAAAAAACCAAGTGAGGTAAATGTCATGAAGCCAATTCTAACATTTGGTTAGGAAATTCTATCTACTTCACCAATCAGCATGCACTTATGTGATAAGTCAAAGTTTATTGTACAGTTCGTAGCTTGGGAAACAATCAGATGGAAGTATGTGGCAATAATAAATTCAATATGTTATTTAAAATGAATATATTCTAAGATAATCAATCTGTGCAAGTGTGAGTACTTGCAAATTTTCTGTCCAGTACTGGAGGAATAATATCTTCCATGCTCTTCAAAATGACTATGTCATATATTTTTGTTGTTCAGATTACTGGAGTGTGTGATGTTTAATATACAATAAAATCTCTCCTATTGAGCAATTATGGGATAAAGCCAAAGCCAGATACCCAATTTTGCCAGATAACTGGAAAATATTTCATTAGATTATGTAAAGACATACTGCAGGAATTTGAGTTCAATGGTAGTCAACTTTACAACTGATTGCAACTAGACGACAAAGTTGGAAAATGCAATGATTTTTCCATTAACTTTGTCTTACTAAGGTCCTTTTCATTTTATCCAACAGTTTCAATTTCTATTTAAGCACAAGAATATTTTGCTTGTGTTTCATGGAATCCATTCTACATTAGCAGGTTAATTTGCTTTAGCTACTATCCACAGGTGCAGAGGTGTACAACTGCCACATAATCACCTTTGCTATTGTGATGCTGTAAATGTAAAGCTACATCATGTTGTGTTATCATGCTCACTACTAAAGCCATGCTGCATCTATGATGCATTAGAAGACAATGAAAATTTCACCAATATGTCCACTGTCTAAAATTGCAATATGTATGTTTTCCCCTCCCCCCTTATTGAAAAGGTCCATTGTTTTGTTTTTGCCAATTATTTGGGAGTCAGATGTGAGGGATTTTACTGTAGTAATAAATGCATATGTATTTTAACATTAAATTAATATAAATATTTCAAACAAGAATGATCATGAAATTACCTTCCTTGCACTTAACCCCCTCATTTTTTTAAGCTGAAAAACTTAAACTGAGACAGATGTTCTATTTGTGAGTAAATATGGTATTTTAATAGTATGGCAATTAACTTGATAATAAAACAGAAAAGAAAAAAGAAAAAAAATTACTATTACAGATTTCAGATAGTCAGGTATTAAGTATGTCCATGATAGGAACGACACAAAATAAGCAAATTATTATGATTTGACTGAAGCTTAACTACCATTAATATCCCTGATTACCTTAGTTGTCTGTCATCTTAAACTGTGCAAGAAAGGAAATTTGGAAGCTTTGCTCTATGGTTACATGCTCCTTAAGTTCTTATGTATGTCCTATACCATGAATCAAAATGGTGCTAAAGAGTAATTGAAAACTGGGATGTTTTCAACATTTATATCCTCTTGTTTCTATAACAGAACATGATAGTCAAATGCATATTTAATGCAAAATGAGAAAATAAAGGAAATTAAAAAGTTAACTGCAGAATATCTTGGGGAACATATATACATTTTAAAGTTTTATGATGATTCAAATCATTACAATTTCATTATCCATTGCTGTTCTTTTGATAAAGTGTTGCAGCCATTCAAATGACCTGGTATCTACATTGGGCATGTACACAACTCTCTTTAAATGTAACTTTGTCAGCATCCATTTCAACTTTGTTTTAAGAATATTACTGAATACTGGTGCATGGTTTGAAAACTTCAATTATTATTAGGTAAGTACTACATGGATGAGTGGTAATCTTTCATGCATGATTTAGGAAAGATTTATATACATTTTAAAATTTTTATCTTTTAAATGCTAATTAATACATCTTGGGATAGAGAGAGCGCATTTATGAGGGTTGTTTACAAATTATTTAGAAGTGGCAAACTGGTGACAATTCAGTGGTCTGAAAGAGTCACCCTTGAAGACTGAATAATGATATCAGGAGTGGCATGCCAAAAATGCCATCTGACAGATCATGGAATATGGTATATGGGCAGAGGTGAACTGCATGTTTCTTGTGGTATGAACGCAACAGGCCTGCAGACATTTACAGCAGATAGCATGCAGTATATGGTGACAATGCTCTGCCAGGTGCAACAGTGTTTAACTGGGTAATGGAATTTGAAAGGGTAACAACCATAGACAAAAGAAAGAGCAGCGGTTGGCCATCCACCTTCCTAACTGACATGAATATTGACATGAGTTTCTGAGCTTATTGCTGATAACAGGTTCTGTTTTCAGATTTGCTGACTTGAAGTGGAAAATTTGTCTCAATTGTTGCACTTTGCACTAACTCATCCATGACACCTGCAATTTAAAAAATCTATGCATATTGGTCCACGATCTTTTGACACACAAACAATCACAAATCAGAGTAGATAGGTATTGGAGAGCTGCTGGCACCGCATGATGCCGACATGATGGGTTCTTCGCGTGGTTGGCGACTTGTGATGAATTGTAGTTTCATCATTATATGCCAGAAATGAAGCAGCAATCAAAGCAATGGAAGAGCAAGTATAGCTCTGTACCAAAGAACGTCCACTGGATCCTGTGGAAAGCAAACAGCAATGGTCTTCTGGGGTAAAAATGTAAAGAAGTACAACAGAAGTGCAAGGGGAAATGAGCCAAGAGCATCATGTTGCTTCATGACAATGCTTGTCCAGCCAACAGATTCAGACAGATAACTTCATTGGGGTTCACTGAGTGGCACATCCTCTATACTCACTAGACCTTGCACCCAGATACTATGCCCTCTTCAGTGAAATGAAGAAACCTCTATGTGGTGTCAGATTTCCAGACACTAATGCCCTGCAAGCAGCTGTCAAAGAGACTGGGTATGGAATACCCCAACAGAATGGTACAATGCAGTCCTAAAGTGTGACTAGAGTGATGGCAAAAATGCATGCTCTTTAGGGAGAATATGTGGTAAGAGCTGAAGCCTAACATGGGAGTCTGGATCAAATCAACGACACAGTAAATGCCATTAGTCTAATTATTTGCAAACAACCCTCATAAAATAAAAATATATTTATTTACCTGTATCTTTTGATTGACAAAAAGTTCTTCCACAGTCTTACGATCCCTCTCTTGAAGACCTGCATGATGCAAGCCAATGCCAAATGCAAGTGTAAGCTTCAGATTCGAATCTTTAATTCCTATAACTATTTGTTCCATTTCTTGTTCGCTCATATGTAGCCACTGTTTAGGATTGTCTTCTGCAGCAAGATATGCAATCAGATCCAATGCTGTAAGTCGTGTCTGCCGTCGAGAAGAAACAAAAATAAGGGTTGGCTGTGCAGGTGAATACTGCCTGATTGCTTGAAATGTTGGACGGTTCATTGTAGCCATGCGAGGGCAATAGTGCTTGCCAGGAAATCCTGCAATATGAACCTCAAGAGGCACAGGTCGCACAGAAGGACGGAAGTTGTACAACCCCATCTAAAAATAAAATAATGGTTAAAGATAAAGTTATGAGGATTATACTTTGGTTTTTGTTTTTTTTTAAATTTTAATCTTACCTTGAATGCTTCCACAGTTCTTTGGGATGAAACATCCATTAATATTTAGATCATAAAATTGCAGAATACTCATATTCATCTGCCAAGATCTTAGGATAACAGATTGTTGGATAATAAGTGAATGAGATTAGGATTGCAAATACTTGATAATTTTTCATGTTAATTATTTTAGTTCAGGATAACTCCAAAAATCTCAATGGGTACTTTCACTCTTGATTTGTCACAGGATTTTACTATCTTATGGAAATATTTTAACATCTGATTATAATACCTAAAAAAATTGCTTGACTAAAGTTATTACATTACATTTGCTTGTTCTGATCAGTTTTCACATTCTAAAATCTTCACTATGTTGGAGGAGGAAGAAGAAATGAACATCTTAACTTTTGAGAAGATTTCTGCTAGCTTATAACATGGTTTAGGCTAAAAGAGGTTCGAATGGAAGATATTTGGCAGCAAGGAGAAATGAATGTAGGAGGAAATGAAGGGAAAAAAAATAGAATAACAAGCAATTTGGTGTTATTTAAAAGTCCTTGAAATTGTACAGGGGTATTTGGCACCTAGCCAAATCTGAATTATACTATTCCTGCGAAGCACAGCAGTGATGGATCACAGTGCATTATTGATTGATGCCATTATACTCTGATGGGTCTGGATTTCTGTCTGCCACTTATCAAGGGAGCAATGCAGGTCGCAAACTTTTAGTTTGACTTGGCACTTGCCACACCTGGTATAGGGTATTAAGGCTGCTTGAATAAGATCAGAAAATGTTTTTAAAAGGCAATAAGTGAAGTAATGTTGTGAATTTATGTGTGTAATGGAAAGAAGTTTTATTGTTTAAGGGAATGCAAGGAAACTGAAAGATGAAGAGAGGAAATTTAGGAACAAATATGGGATATGTGGCAAGCAGAATGTAAAGCAATATAAATGTTAACAGACTTTGGAGCAGAAAGAAGTAAAAAATGGGTATAGCTGGAAGCTGGAGAGATGGCTAGCGACGACGTATGTGGGGAGAGGAAGCTTTATCTGCCAAGTAATACATTATTCAATGCATATGTATCATCTATTCAAATACTTAAGATTCAGTCCATTCTAATGACATTAATAAAAGCAAAATATTAATAGTTGCATTGTCAGTACATTCCTTTGACTAGCCTGACTAGCCATCTCTCCAGCTCCCAGTAGTATATATGTAAAAAAGGGAATGAGAAAAATGGATTTGGAAGGTTAAGAAGAGGAGGCTGAATGGGAAGGAAGTTTAAAATATGCAACAAAAATTGTAAGGTTAATACAGACATTAGGATTTAAACATACCAACTAAATATGACAGATCCTGGGATAGATTATTTAGAAACTAGATTAACTTATAAGTGGTTGGAATTCATGCTATAGTTTATATTGTTAAATTAATCTTAGTTTATAATATTATGTAAAAGAGTCAATGATTAATAAATTCAATTCAATATAAAATGGTTTTAAATTATCATTTTGCACACCATTAGTAACTTTATGTTAGTTACAAAATTTTAAATATTTTTGTCTGATGAACATACTGCAAGCTTTCTTGTAGATAATACAATTAAAGGGAAAGGGTTGGTTTCCTAAAAGCTAAAATATAAGGAACATTGCAGGGTACTTATAAAGAGCTTGTACGATGACTGTAGTCTCTTTATTTCTGCTAGTCTCAACTCATTTCTATATAAATCCATTATTACAACTTGCTAGTTATAAAAATGAAACAATTTGTTATTGTATTTAAAAAGTTTCCATAAAGGATTTATCCCATAAGTTCTTTGATGCATTTAATTCAATTCCAGACAGCTTAACTCTCAAGTTACTTTTCATTGAAACAAATGCTCTCAGTTGTCAACATTGTAACAGCATACCTTCTCAATACTAATGTTGTAGTGTTGTGCTCTCAATAAATTTTAAGTTCCAATTTTAAATTTTACAGTTTGATTCATCTCTCCTCCTCAGAAACAATATAATCTAACAGTACTCTCCCCCCCCCCCAAAGAAGAAGAAGAAGAAGAAGAAGAAGAAGAAGATAAAAATAAAAGCTCTGCAGTCAGAGATAGAACTACGAATATTTGCATATATTCATAACATAGTACAGTATTTGTCAGTCCTGGTGGACTAGTGGTCATCACATTTGCCTCGTAAACCCAAGATCGTGGGTTCGATCCCGGCCGGGGATGACTGAGTTTTTTGGGCGTAAAATCCTAAGTATGGCTCCCTTCTGAAGGGAAGTAAAGGCGAGGACCATGCTTTGAGATTTACGGCATGTAAAAAAAATCTTAAGCCTTAAAGCAAAGGCCTCTAAGCAGAATTTACCAGTCGTTTCATGCCCTGAATTGAATGGGATGTTGACTTGAGAGGTTAAAGGGCATCCGTAAATAAAACAAATCAACAAAAATCAAAATGTTTATAATTTTCATTGAAAAATGCCATTAACTGACATTTGCTTCTTTTCTTTTCATATGAAACGAATTTTCCACATTCACTGGATTTGTTGCTCACTCGGTCCAGACCGTCATTGTCATGTACCCATTGTAACCACTGATAAATGGTTATGATGGAATTGTCGGTATCCTGGTGGTCTAGTAGTAACCATACTTGCCTCATAAACCTAAGATCGCGGGTTCATGCCCTGAATTAAATGGGATGCCGATGACCTGAGATGTTAAAGAGCGTCCATATATATACCAAATCAACAACATTTTCACATCCTCTCAGAGCTTCGGCAAACATTGGCAAGGATTCAGCTGATGCATCATCTTTCTCCTCTTCCTCACTCCCCTGCCCCTTACCAAAAACACTTGTGTCTTCTCCCACTTCATCAACAATCTGAACGCTACATGTAGCAACATCCTCGTCCACTGCCTCATAGGTGTCAAAACTGACAGCAATGGCAACTCTGGCCCATTCTTTGCTTCGGCTATCATCATCATCATCATCATCACCACCAACACCACCACCATAATCGTGTATTTTCAAAAGTATCAGCAACTAGAGAGCTGTACATGCAACGATCACTTGCTCACTATTCCAGTTTGGAAACGATCGTTCGAGATAGTTTCTTTGGGACCTTTTTTTTTAATGAATAATGTGGGAAAACAATACTTCAAGGAAGGAAGAATGCAGATTTGAGTTACATAAGAAATAAGGTAAAACGTTTGGGACTGCATATATTGAACAATACATACAGGGTGGTTTCGGGCATGATACACTGAGGTTCCACTGTGCTCTAAGCAAAAGTAGAAATCTTTGTTGAAATCAAAGATAATAACAAGAACTTTCAAAAATAGTAATCATCATTAAAGCAATATGAAAAAAAAAAAAAAAACTGTTTATAGTATCATGGAAGGTAAAATTTGAACAACAATTTAAAATGCAACTACTGTCCTCATTCTGCTACATAATTACAGTTTATATCCACTAGTGGAAGACTGGAGCTAAAGTTTCACTTGCTGAGTTGCATTTCTATAGGAAGTGTATGTTAGACTTTCTACTGTATATTTGTATATTGTGGAATATCCATGAGTAAAACAGATATGCACTTGAACAATTTATTTATGAATATTATGTGCAAAAGAAATTGTACAAGTACTGTAGAAGGAATCATGCTAACTTTCCAGGAACAACATTTTCATTGGGAGATGCAATTTTTAGATTGGTGTAAAAAATTCAAATTCATGTTGTTTTAATTGACAAGAAGCAGGGATCAAAAAGCAGGTTTTAACTGAGGAGAAGCTTTCAATTAGAAACTTCTTGAAAGTCTTGAACATGATTAACTCAGCAAGTTGGTGTTCTGTTGGCAGTGCATATAAAGCCACTCAACTGCTGCCTCTTCATTTATTTAAAATTATTACTGTACCTGTAATAAAGCCTGTGGATGCACTTAAAGAAAATATTTGGCAGGGTGTTTATAATATTTGGGAGGAGGAATTCCAGCATGTCTCTCAACATAGCACATGCACTTTGAGCATGTACTACAATGGTGTGTAAAGTGTGGCAGAACTAGGAAGAGTAGGAAGAAAAGGTACAATAGTGGAGAGAATCTTAAAATATTGGCACAGATGTCTAAAATTATATAATAACAATGTACTAAAAGAATATCTTAAGTGCCAAAGAGATGTACTGGGAAGAGAATGTTGATTTGGGAAGATGGGGAAACTATTACAAGAAATTGGAATGAGGGGTGTGTGGGACTGGGTGAAAGTAACGTCAGTAGATTTTGGAAAGAAGTGAGACAGGGGGTAGAAGTTACAGAGAAGCAAGAGACGTGGGTTAGCTTAGAGGGTAAAAGTTCTTTAGACTTATTAAAAAATTGGGGGCAGGAGAAATATATAGATAATTGTGATCAATTCGGAAGAATGGATATTGCATGGATGTGTTCAGGGGTATATTTTTTAAAGGATTAAGAAACATTTTTAAAGAAGGATGTATTATGTGTGGGAAAGTGGATAGTGCATTCCACTGTCTAATAGAATGTGAAATGTAAAAAGGTGGGGGGGATAATATCTGGGATGAAAATGGGATAAACTACAAAATATAGTGGCAATTAAAATGCTATCAGATATGAGGGAAGAGAAAATAAACAAGATTGGGGATTTAAAATGATACACACAGGTAACTTATTTACACACTTCACTTACTATATTTTCCTAAGTTGGAACGCTGGTTCCCGAAACATTGTTCCAACTTGGGAAAATATAGTAAGTGAAGTGTGTTAATAAATTACCCATGTATATCATTTTAAATATAATGACTTCACTGTAAACAGCTTCAAAAAGTATACATATAAGATTGGGGATACTTAGGTAATGTAAGAGATAAGTGGAAAATATAAGGAGCTAGATATGAAAATGCTGATTTATTGTAGGAGTTCTGTACCATACATATAACTGGATAGTTCAGGTATAGGAGAACCATAGTTTAGCTATTGTAAATTCTTAGATATTTTGTTTATGTAAATTTAACTGTAATGTTGTTTGCTGAAATAAAATTTATTCATAATGATGTATACAATATAAATTACTATTTAATATTTACTCATTAGAGAAACAAATAATGTGCACTATCTACCACTGCAGGGGGCAAGTCTGTTATGCGATAACTTTCTCTTAGCAAAAGCAATTTTTGATTATGTAGCAGAATGAGGACCCTGTTTTAAGTCAAGCGAAATGTTCTGAATATCAACCATAATTCAAGAATTTAATAGAATGTACATGAAACTGTTCAGCTTTTTCCATAAGGTGGTTATAATTTTCCACTTCAACAAAAGTCTCACGTGAGTTCTTGCAAGTGTACTCCAATATATTCTTGGTTCCCCTCGTATAAAAGGAATAAAAGAGTTACTTAAATGTGAAAGATATATTTACCTCTTTTATACCCAGCCAATTAGCCAAATCTGTAGCATTAGCTAAAGCTGTTGAAAGTCCCACAATTCTGAGTTTGCGAGATGTGTGAGAGGATATGAAATTTGTCCTTGAGACTATTACTTCCAGCACTGGTCCTCGGTCTTCCCCAAGCAGATGAATTTCATCAATCACAATTAAAGCCACATCTCGAACATAGTTGCGTGTCTGCCAACTACGACTGATACCATCCCATTTTTCTGGTGTTGTTACTATGACATCAGCTTGCTTTATAGAATTAATATCTGGTGTCACATCTCCAGTCAATTCTACCACTTTTAGATCAAGTTTAGCCTCTAGTTTTATTTTCCAATCTTCAATGCGCTCTCTTACAAGCGCTTTGAGGGGAGCAATGTACACAACCTGCAACATTCAAATAGAAGAAATTTAAGTTTAAAGAGATTTTGTGTGCTGTACAAGCCTGTATAAAGTAACATAAACACGCAATACGAATGAATGAATTTACTTCTTCCAATTTACATGCAGATTTAATGTTTTTAACATTTAACAGAACCAATTTCATGTAGTTTTCCCAAATAAGTAAACATGTTAAAATAAAAGTAAATATTCATCAATCTGTGTGCCAAACTGTGAAATACTGCATACTTATGTGGAATGGGGTTGTAACTCTATTTTTTATGTAATTTTCTGTATGAGAGTTAAAACCCCATTCCACATAAATATGCAGTATTTCACAGTTTGGCACGCAGACTGATGAATATTCCACTCAAGAAGCAGAGTACAAAATAGAATACAAACAAATAATAAAGACAGCTATAATCAACGGTTTCAATAAAGACACAGTGATAAAAATTATCAATAAATCTAAGACAAAAAGGGATAAGGGAAGTTTCCACACTGAAAAACACAAAAGAAGAATACAAATTCAAAAGTTTCACCTACCATCCAATTTACCACAAGTTCAAAAATTTTTTCAAAGAACATGGTATAATGTTAGCCCCCCAAAAAAGATACAACATTAAGAATTTACAAAATAAAATGTGCAGATTGTGGGCAGAGCTACTTAGGCAAAACAAAAAGAAGTTTGGAAATTCGGAGGAAAGAACATTTTCGGAATATTCGGTTTAAGCAGGTGGATAAATCAGCAGTAGCAGCTCACTTTTGGACCAAAAACCATGAAATAAAACTGGAAATTAAACTGATGAAACATCTTTGCAACTCATTGGAGTTATCCACTTGGGAAAAAAAAATTATATTAAAAAATAGAGAGAAAACCTAATGAATTTCGAGTTTCCTCCTATGGATGAACTCAGCAATTTCTTACTTCAACCAACAGAGGCCACCACAGAAACATCCGGGTGGCCAGCCATCATTTCGAGTAATGACAGTTTGGTGAGCAACTGCAGATGGGAGAGATTCTCCCGAAATGCGTCTTACTTTTATGTAAGTAAATGGAGTTTAGTGTAAAAAAAATGAATACCTAAGTTTAGGATATATTACCACTCCATTGTCAACAGCTTCGTAAGCACAATATTTAAATAGGCCTATTTTTCATCATCAGAATGAAACTTAGGGAGTACCTTTTTTTTAATTTCTAAGGGATGATTGTAGTGGAGCAATTGCTTTTTTTTTTTTGAGTTGTGTTTAACGCCCGTTTTTACTACTAAGCCACCACAGGCGGTGGGCACCGATGATACATGAGGTGAAATGATATGTTGGGAAAGGATATGTTTTAAGGAAGGAAGGTTACAGGCCTAAGTATAGGGTATCTCCCCAGCATTTGCCAGTTATGAGGACTGAGGAAAATCTGGAAAAAACCTCAGTCAGGGAGGACGGTCCAGGTGGAATTTGAAGCCCAGACCTCCCACTCACGATTCCGTACCTTAACGGCTTCGGCCACCCGTGGCGGTGGAGCAATTGATGATAATGAAAATAGGTACTTGTATAAGCTGTTAGAAGAAGTGGGTGAAATTCATCTCCTGTCACACCTCCAGAAAATTAATGAAGCAATACTGTGTAATTTGAAAAGTATATAGGTTTTATGCTTCACCTTATTTTCCTGTATTTAATCTTCGATTAGCAACAAATATGTTTGAAGTATCTATTTTTTACTGTGTAATCATCAACATAGCAGTACTTTTACACAATTTAAGGTTCTTAAATACAATAATATAGAAATATAGAAAGATTTACCCTTCTCAGGATGTATTAAAACTTAAAATCCATTTAATAGGTATGAAGGAAATTTTTTTCATAATCACCAAAATTACTTGGTCTCTGGGGAAATATATAAAATGTGGGCTCGATACTAAGAATGTTAATACTATTCACCTAAATGAAAACTTATATTATGCTACTAGTTTATGTGTACTATAACATTTAGACTTTTTGCAACTTTTTCTTTTATCCTCAATAATTATTCAAGCCATTTTCTCTTTTTATTCATTCTAATAGTTAGCAAAAACAAATTCATATCCATGTAAAAATCTGCAAACAATTCACCAATAAGATCAAAGAATCCTCTGGTGCAATCATGAATAATGCTATAGCTTTACTGTTAACAGTTGCATATGATAAACTTAGAAAATCTTATGGAACCTTATAGAAACAAAAGAAATGGATCAAAAGAATGTATATGAAGGAGTTCACAAAATAGAATAAAACTATGTAAATGAAGTTTATTATAAATAGTGATATTATATAAAAACTATACATCTTTATCTTATCTTTCTCTTTACAGTGCTTTCCTATTGTACAATAAAAATAGTAACTAACCTTACAACCTGGATACTGCTTAATAGCACGGAACATTGCTATCTCTGCTGCTACCGTTTTTCCAGATCCAGTTGGTGCACCAAGAAGAACATTGTTGTCTGTGTGATACAGGCAATGAAAGATCTGAGTTTGAATCGGATTAAAGTGTTTGAATGGAAAGAGCATTTCTAATTTTGGATCTCCTAAAGCTGTTACTGGTAAAGGCTGTAGCTCCAATAAATCTGCAAATAAAAGAAATTTCTATTTTGATATTTGCAATGTCTAAATCTTGGTAGCTATGCTATGCAGATGAAGAATGGCTCCTTAAGCATAGCATTTAAAATAACACATGCAGCAAATTAATAGAAAATTACAATAAAAACAAGCTAAATTAAAACATCTCTCATCAATTTAAAAAATTCTAAAGTGTAACAAATACCTTATAAACACAATTAAGTAATAAGTGATTAAAATTTGCTTACATACATAATATCTGATAATCTGTAGACCCTTAGTGGCAGTTAGAAAATGAGCAATAGAAAAAGAGTTTCTTCTTCATGTTTATTGAAAACTAACTTGGATGCATTGCATGATATATTCATAAGATGCTAGCAATTTACAAAATAAACATTCATGGGATGGTGAAGTATTACATTAATTTTTTTTTTGTCATCACTGTTACTAATTCTAACTTGAATTTATTTAATGAAAAGCATTAAGAGTGTGAATTTATTTAATGAAAAGCATTAAGAATGAGTTATTGTTCACACAATCAATGAAATGCTATTCCTTTGTTAACAAGTTGCAGACTTCTATTAGATTTTGTATAAAGCTGTACATTCAATGATTATAGGAATCAAAATACATTAAAATTTTGGCACCTTGAGATACCTATTGCAGATCTGTGGAAATATGACATCATTTTCAACAAAATAAGACTTTTCATGATTTTTGTGAAAATATGACAATGCAGAGGAAAGTAGATAAAGTGGAACATTATTAAAAATGAAAGGAAAAGATAAATGCAAAAATATTCTTTTCCTAGACTTAGTGTACCATAATTTGAAACCGGTTGTTATAAATAAATGGTTCAAGTTTCAAAGTATTTTAGTCATTTACAGACAGTATGGAACTGTGCAATACTTTATTAACTTTGAGTGCAAAAATTATAGGTAATAAAACCAGATATTAATAATGTGCTAAAACTTTTAAGATGTTTTACAAAACCTGAAACTTTGAAATTTCTGTCTCCTATCCAAACACAGCTAATGATAAACAAGATGTGTTAGACTATCTCTGATGCCTAATAATATTTGCAACTACTAACCCAGAGATTCTGGGCTCAAATTCCAGTCAGGTCAAGCTGTCTGGCAAGGTTTGTTTTTTTAGTTTTTCTTTGATGAATGCCAGATAGCTTTATGGTGCCAAGGACTCTGAGCTCATTTGTACCATCATTAATGCATTCCATTTCATTTTTCATGACTACAAACTTACACCTACAATACTCACATCCAATCTAATGATGTCGTAAGAAGATTAATGCAGTCAAAGCAATCTCTCTCTCTCTGACTGCATTAATCTTCTCATGACATCATTAGATTGGATATGAATATTGTATATATTCGTATATATTTGCGCACGCATGCACACACACACAAAAGTGTTGTTTTGAGGTATACATGTTTTACTTCAAAGAGAATATTTTACACACTGTGAAAACTGTTATCATCACAAAACTTTCAAAATGAAAGAATTTTTTCTTAACACTTACAGTTGTTACCTTAATATAATCAGTAAAAAAGGCCAAAATGAGCAGTAAATTTAAAATATTATAATATATGCTGCATATTTTTAACTTTGTGGAAATGTTTGGATTCATTTTGTTACAAAAACTAACACAAATTATTATTTTGCTTTTTTATAAACTATGAAATGTTGTAGATATGGCACTTTTTCAAATAACTGCTTTAATATGAGTTAGTATTTACAATTTCTCAGAATAGTGCTGCCATCTGAACAGTAACTGTAATAGTTTAATACAACAATAGTAACAGCACTAAGAAAAGTGCTGTGATCTGGACAGTAAGTAGTGGTTCAATGAGTTGACAATGGTGATATATCTTTGGAGAAGGTGTAGGAAATTTGCTGAAGCTGGGAGGACATGTTGCTTTATGAAGTTCTTTAATTTAGATTCATGTATCTGACCTGTTGCAAATTCATGACAGACCTGTACATTTCACAGCATCTGTAATGGATACTCTAGAAATTATTCATGTAGGTTAGAAACCATGAGCTATCAGGTGTATGAATGGTGCCTGGTTCAGGGCTGATTAATCATCTATTGAGGACAACCACACATGCAGGCAGACCCATCATCTGCACATAAGCATTATTGCCAATCTTCAACGGCTTTTCATGGTTCAACAATGAAATAAACAATGCTGATGAGGTATGAATTGGTCATTCTTATGGGACATGCTAATGGATTCTTAATGATTAATTGGGCATGCATCCTGTCATGTGCAATTGCTGCTTCTGACCAGTAATCAGAAGCAGCATGTTGATGTCTGCAATGAGTTTCATCAACTTTTCTCTGAAAATGCAACATTTTTTTGCAGGGTTATTGCTAGTTGTATTATGTTTATGACTCTGAGATAAAGCAACAATCTTCCAATGGAAAAGCCCAAACTCACCAAGACCAAAAAAGGTGAGACAAATGAAGATCAAAGAGCATGCACATTATTTTCCTTGACAACAAGAGGATTGTTCATAAAAAATTCATCCCAGCAGGCCAGTCAATTCTGCATACTTTTATAATGCTTTATGGTAACTGCATGAAAATGTGCATAGGACACTGAACTTTGCTATGAAGAACTGGTGTGAAATCATTACAATGCAGTATATCACACTTCCGTTCTCCACATAATTTCTGATCAAAAACACGACTTTTATCCCTCACCCAGACTACTTGCCAGAGTTAGCCTCCAGTGACTTTTCTAATTTTTCTGATTGAAGATGAAATTCAAATGTCAACATTTTGACACAACTAAGGTGTGAAAGGCAGAAATTCAGGCAGTTCTGAGCATCTTGTATAAACATAGCTTCAAGGATGCATTTAAAATATGGCAGAAGTGTTGCAGAAAGGGCCTTCTTAAGGAACCAGTAAGCACAAGGTCATTTTTTGACCAGATTACAGCACCAGTCCAGGACATTTTGAAGATCAAGCATATGTGCAGAAATAATGCATGAGACAAACTGGATTTAGTGATAATATTCAGACATATACCTATAACAGCACGGCAGAATTCAACATTTATTCAAACCACAGTGCATGAGCAAAGTATGTGATAGGTTATTAATTTAATGGTAAATTGTTGAAAATGCAAAACAAGTGAATAAATAAGTGTTGACAATGGAGTATACAAGACAAACAAGTCTAGAAGCAAAATTGATTCCATTGTCAACAGCTTCGTAAGTACAAGATTTAAGATAAGTGTTACTAACCTGTGTGTGGTGGATGACTCTCTGGTAATATTAAGTGCTGGAAGGAAAGAGGAACTGTGCAGTCTGAACCTAACCATCGATCACTAATTACCCGTACATAATACTGAGGGGGTAATGGCTCTATCAAAGGAATGGTCATTACTAATTCCTGTGTTTCTTGATGATACACCTATAACAATTAAAATCATAAATTTGAATCTTTAGAATGAATCTTATGGGTACAAATGCAATACTATTGTTTCAGTAAGTACATTAGCTCTTATAAACTAGTATTATTATTACTTGCTATTCCTGTATGAAGTGCTACTTCTCTTTAATTTTATGCAGTACTGACTTTATATGTCAGATATATGTGGCATACAAAAAGAAAATCACTTATTATTGGTACATACTAGTTTAACGTTACATAGTATAACTATCCTTAGGCTGCAAAAAGTTAAGTTGAATAATTAATACCTAAAGGCACATCATGGTAGGTCCTAGTGGTCCTAAGAGAAATGATTTATATGCAATGAATAACATTTGATTTTATCTGTACCAAAAGATAGAATGCAGAAGTGTCTATTTTATATATCTTCTATAGAGCTTTCAAATGGATGTTCTGTGAGAACATGGTCTGGGAAGCATGCTTTCTGCCAGCCGAGATGGATATATGTAGCCCCTCAATTCAAGTGCAAACATTTATCCTGCAAATTACAATTACCATAACCACCTATCTTTGTCATAGATGATGTTGGAAATGATGTCCTTGTGTCACCACAGATCTCTGATTCACACACATAGTTCTCTTGTGCATTTGCTCTAATTTCTCTTCTTATGCTGTCTTTCAATTGTTTCAACATGAGTGACACATTCTGATACACTTTAGTCTTCAAGTTCCTCCATAAATAGAAACTGCATATGATAAGATCTGGGGATAGTACTGGCCATAATCCCCGACAATGACTATCCTCAAAAATTTTCTCAATTACAGCTAATGAGAGTAAAGCTGTATGCAATGTAGTGGAGTTTTGTTAATAAAATGCATGTTTACATTCAATGTCTGATAATTTACACTTTGTAATTGTTGCCTAGAGTAAATAGTTATTTTATATAATCTTGATGTACTGAATCCAAATGTTCAATCAGTTTACTTCTATCCAATCCGAATTTTTTGCAAAATCACTTTAAATTATTGTACAATTATGAAATTTCATCAAACTTTTTAATTCAAATGCAAAAAAAGATATAAAAAACAAAACTTGCTGAAATTATTTATCTGGATGTTCATACATGTCACAAGAGTATTTTTGTTTTGTCTTGTTTACTTCACTATTGGGTGTATAAATTAGTACAATGTATCACATAAAAATTTACAGCCATTGCTTTTTAGTTAAGAAAGTCCTCCTGTTCCTCTTCCAGTTATGTTTGTTTTCAGATATTTCATGCTTTAACATCCAAAAGTGGTCAGTAAGCATATAATGCTCCAGTATCCCTGGTACTTCCTTTTGAACTCCTGCAGATTGATTGTTGATTTATTTTATTTGCTGATACTCTGTAACACCTCAGATCATCAGCATTCCATTCAATTCAGGGTGTGAAATAGTCGATAAATTTTGCTCAAAGGCCTCTTCTTTCAGGCTTGAAACAGCTAATAAATTTTGCTCAGAGGTTTTTTCTTTCAGGCTTGAGGTTCTTTTATGTGCTGTAAATCTTACAACATGGGACCCATGGCTTTACTTCCCTTCTGAAGGAAGCTGTACTTAGGATTTTTATGCCTGAAATAATCCATCTTATGCCAGGACTGAACCAGCAATTTTTGGCCTACAAGGCAAATACGGTTACCATTAAACTACCAAGACAACCAACTGCTGCAGATCCTTGTAAAATTGTTCATCTAGCTCTTCACTCAAAATCCTAGATTTTGGGGGAAATAATCTAGATGAGAAAATATAAAATAAATTTTGACTCATGTTACATCCAAGTTTATTGTGTGCTTCCAGCATGTTAGCCAATATCCAGTGTTCTGGATTTTTACTATAAACACCTTAAAATAATTGAATAAATTTGGTTTTCATATCCTGACATATATATGTATGTATGTTAAAGAATTACAGTTTTAATAACTATGCTATAATTTTCAAAATGTGGTATTATATGAAAATTACAATAAAAAATTGTAAGTAATTGTAATTCTGGCTATGAAATGATTTTAACATGCTAAAAATACCTTAAAAACATTCAAACTTTGATACAGACTAGAACAATTCTTCAAAGAGTATTGCGGTTATGTTACCTCTGCACATTTGGTAAACTAACATCATATACAAGGTGCCGGGCTTAAATCTGCACCAATTAAACATTTTATTACAATAAAATTTTATTAGACAAAAATATCATTTTGTACATCAGTTATGTGACACGTCTAGACTAAAATTACTTGATATAACCCACTTCAGCTGCAATGACCACCTTCATCTTTGGCCTGGAGCACTTGCATGCCTCTGTAAAACAGTGCTGTCCATGTTGATTTGATAGTGTTCTGTAAAGATGTCACATTCATTAGGGTGCTTAGACCTGTTAGTAACCCTTTAGACTATACTCCAAACAAAACAGTTGATGGGGTGTTAAAATTAGGGTTATTGGGGGGGGGGGGCAGATTCTTTAGCCCAGAACATATTCACGTTATCCAACAACCAATTTTGCTATATGACTCACATGTGCCGGTGCACCATCCTGCTGAAATACATATTGCTTCCCTGAGTTCACAGTTTCTACACACGGTTTCATCACATTCAACAGAACACCTACATTAACTTCTTTCATGACATTATGAAAGAAATACGGTGGCATGACATTACCCTTACTGGAAACAACACCTAGTACATGAATACTGGCTAGAAATTTCGTTTTAGCAATAGTCGGGACATACTTGGGGTCCTGGGCCAGCGAGCAGTTTCCTCTGGTTGATCTTGGTGTGAACAGTAAAATATTTTTTATCAGAAAAGAATCTCACTCATACTGCTGTTTCATTTTTCAACAAACTCAATAGCATGTTGCAGCAAGCAATTCACTTTGTTCTGCCAGCCTCAGAGAGCATCTTGTACCTTTATTGCATACAACTTATAACATGGATCCTTTTCTACAATCCGACATATGGTTTGCTTACTGACACCAACTTCCTTAAAAATTGCCCCAGGTTCCAAAATCAACCCCTGAGCTCTTTCCACCACTGCCGGAGTTCATGTCATGCATATTCTCTAATGACTCTTACTTGATGGGTTAGAGGAACCTTCTCCAGACTTCTGGGAAGCATCATGTTTAGCAGTAATGTCATACACAGTTAATCTCAGGTACCTGAAGAACCAAATTACTTAAATCATGAATGCCCACTGCAATGATTTTCGATAATTTTGACTCTTCGGTTGTACTCTGCACTTGTTTGCAACATTCAGCCATTTTGAGGTTATGGCTGTTTACTAGAAGCAAGTAGCTTTCATAATGACCTATAGCACAAGTATTATATGACAGGAAATTCATGTTTAAATTTGTCTGCATTTAAGCACCGTACCCTGTAGACTGAGAGAGATTCTACTTAGTTGTTTTTTCCAGGAATAGTTCTTTCTGAAAATTCTTATCCATTATTTCTAACATGATGCTTCTGTTACATTGCAAAAAATATTTTAATCAGATAACTAATTTAAAATATTATATAAAACAAACCTGTTTTCTTGTGATGAGGAAATACTCAGAATGATATATATAGTTCTGTTCTGGATCTTCTATCCATATGTAAAATGATTCTGAGGTCTTTCCATGGACACTGTCATTCCACCTATTTAAGGATTAAGAGTCTTTGGAGTTCAAAACATCAAAGTAAGGTAAACTCTTAAGTTTTTCAATATTAATTCAATTTGGAACCAAACACAGTGAGTGAAACACATTAATAATCTCTTCTGAGTCAAAATATTTAGAACACTCTTTATGGTTTCACTTACATGAGATTTACTCAGGATATATTTCTTGGAACATTTGTCCACATTATTAGCCATTAAACGGCTCGGCCGATTTTACAGCTGATGATGTGGACAAATGTTCCACGAAATATATACTGAGTAAGTCTCATGTAAGTGAAACCATAAAGAGTGTTCTAAATATTTTGACTCAGAAGAGGTTCTTAAGCTTTTGTTTAAAATATTATACTAAGCACAATGAGTTAACTGTAGAGGTAGGTCCTAAAGAATGAAAAATATAAGCATGTTTTACAAACAACTGTAGCTGTTAATTAAGCTAAATGAAACAATACCTGAAATTAGCATTGATTTGCAGTCTTATTCGCAATACAGTGCGTGTTATTGGCTGCAAGGTGGCACTCAATTCCAACAAAGGAAATTCTTCTGCACAGCGCTTCACAATTTTACCCATTTTGACATTCCGAAGAAATATTCCTACAGCAATGAAACTCAATTATACCTCATGTTTAATTAACAAAAACTAAATTTACCCATAATTTAAGATTACAGCTACCATATTTACTTACACACTTTTCCACTTTTTTTACTAGTTCTGTAATAAAAAGATCAAGGAAGAGCAATTATGCCATATACTATCATGCTAAGAAAAATTTGGGAATAAATTAAGAAATTAATTATATGCAAAAAGGAAGACATTGTAAAATGGTATTAAAATAATATAACTGAACTATTGCATAGTAGTATTTCTGCATCCACTCATAAGTCCAAGATTAATTAATAGAAAATTTATAAAATTCATTTTTAATCAATTGAAATCACCCACATTCAATATATTCCCTTCATATTTAATCACTAAATATACTATAGTGAATAAAATAAAAATGACATTTTAATGAATCTGTACTAGGACGTTGAAACAAGAAAACAAAGAAAACAAAATATAAAAGTACATGATAGATAAAAAAATAATTTCTGAAACAAAATATTGTTTCTTATATTGTCATATGTTCCTGCCAACTTCCACATTACTACTACAAAGACAAAATTTATTAATATTTATTAATCTATCTGTATTTTTCCAACCTTTAGTCAAAAGAAAATTACTTCTTGTTCTTTGGTCAACACAAAAAATTGTTGCACCAATCTCTTCTATCTTTGAATTTTTATTGCAATTAAAATGCTTTCATTAATACCATTCAAAAGATGGTGATTTATGTCTAAAAGATATCTAGAGAATATAAACTTAGTTTTTTTTTTACCAATAATCTATACTTAAATTAAATATATGTCTAATTGCCATCTGATAGCAAAATAAAATAAATATACCAATGCTAATTCACTGATGTGATTACCCATAACCTGAAATTGTATGATAAGTAAAAATGGTGTACACAAACAATTTTACTGCACAAAAAGTTGTGCTGTGCTTTATCCTTTACCAATCTCTTTTACATCCATTTCTCGCAGCTTTTCCACAGTAAGATTTCTTTCTTCTATTTTCTGAAGAATTTCTACACCAAGAATGCGAAACTGTCTCATCGGACTTTGAAAATCCCACTGCTGTTGCTCAAACATTTTGCTCAGCATCAGGAATCTTCCAGCCATTATGGGATTATTCTTTCTGAGCATGATGTCAAATAATGCTCTCATTATTCTCACTGCATTCTGGAAGGAAAAAAGTTACTACTGAATAGAAAGAATCATGGGAGCCAAAAGGAAATTATTTCTTGGAAATTATTTATTATCTAGCTGTGTTGTTATGATAATATAAGCAAAATAAAAATGAATTATTAATATACATTATGTAACCACTTTTGCCCTGTCAAAAGATGAGTGTTAAAGAACTAAAAACTGCAAAGATATTTTCTTTGTGTAAAAAGTGAATGTGTTATCTCTTCTGAGTTAAAACATTAAGGACACTCTATATGGTTTCACTTATTGGTGATTTACTCTAGATGTTTCATGGACCCTCATCCACAACTTCAGCTGTTACAAGACTGTTGGATCATTCTTAGAAGTTTAAGGTCTGTCCTCTCAATTTCTCCAACTTCACTCTGTACCTTGTTCTTCTTTCGCCAGTAGGGGAAAAGAGAGAGAGAGGGGGGAAGAAGAAAGAAAAGAAAAGGAAAGGTAAAAAACCTCCATTATGCTACCCTCCAGAGTGACACCACTTTAAGACCAGAGCCAGTGATACTACTGCATACTTTTCCTCTCTACTGATGACAATGCCTTTGCTTCTGCTCTTTCCCTATTGCCTGGTGCGATACACCTCCTTGATGATGTCACAGACGTTTCTTCTTCTTTCCGCACGTTTGGGCACCACAGCTGCTTCTGTTTTCAGATACTTTGCTGAATCACCATATCTGGATATTTGCTCTTTCATGTTTTGTTGCTGACTCATACCTGTTTCTTCCTGTTGATCCATAGTTCCGTGTCTTTTATATATCCTTTTTTCCCTCTTCCCCGGCTTGTTTCAATTTCTTTAGTAATGAATTCCTAACACCCCTATCTTCTTTTCCATAATCTTTCTCTATGAAAATTCACATTCCTTTCAATTTCCTTGCATTACTCAGAATTGACTATTTAATTTTATTTAACGCTAATGTAAACACTATTGGTCTGGTTTTCCTCTTCTTCTAATTCTAAACCAAGCCATAATTTCCTACTCAGTTAATTTAATCTCCAAACCTTTCTCAAATATCTCTTCATATATTTCCTGCAATCACTTCTCTCCATTCTCCTCCACTCAAACAGTATCAAATTATATCTTCTTAACTCCACTTCCATTTTTCGATCCAACTCTTCCATTTTTTCTTTACATTTCAGAAGCTCTTCTTAAATGTAAAGCTATGGGTTTCCTCTTCTTACAATTCAAACCAAGCTTCCACTCAGTCAATTTCATCTCCAAATCTTTCTCAAATATCTCTTCAAATAATCACTTCTCTCTATTCTCCTCTATTCCAACAGTATCAAATTATATCTTCATAACTCCATTTCCATTTTTCTCTCCAACTTCTCCATTCTTTCTTTACATTTAAGAAGCCCTTCTTTTTCCATAATATGTAGTACGCATTTAGCTTTTTCTATCTTACTGTACAATTTCATCTTTATCCTCTTTTCTATTTTTTTCAGATCAACTAAATCTTTAGAGATAACTTTTAACATAGCCATTATCTGGCTCATGTCTTCTGGGTTTGGATTCAATTCAATGTTCTGAATAATCAACATTATAGCTAATAAACACAACTGCTTGTTGTTCAATAGTGTATCTTTTCCATCGTTATTCTTTCTTCTGCTTGCAAATCTTCCAATTCTGGCCCAATATATTTCCAAATAATCACTCATCTTTCCAAACTCTGTACCATACAGAGTATTATGCACACATGTCCTCTTACTACCACTGCTCATGCCGAACTCCTTACCCCATATATTAAAGAACATAGCCTTGTCCATTTGTGCCTATTTCACCTAATCTTTGCCATCTAAGGCTTACAAAAAATTGATGAGGGTAGTTCAGGATCCTATTCTTGGAAGGGATTGAACATAGGTAAACAGAGCAGAAAAGGACCAATGACATGACAAATCTCTGAATACACGAGAATGCAAAAATGATACTAATTGAATACAAGATTTCCCATTTCAGTAACAGACAGAATGATCTTAGCAAACACAATGATAGGCATGATCAAATAAAAATATCAGATAAAAATAATTACTTCTCAGTAAGAACTGTTTTATAAACTATTCATCTTTACATTCACTAAAAAAACTTGAATATGCTGTTGCCATATGAATGCTATATTCACATAACCAATGGAAATAAACCTAATCATCTAAGTAATAAAATATAAATGAACATTGGTTACATACCTGTATAATATATGCTTGATCAGACATGAGGGAAAATGAAGTGACACGCCCTCGAGAAAGGAATGTTTGCAGCAATATATTTATTTTGCCATTTAAATTTTCGCACGCTCCAATTACTGTAACATGGCAATAATTATACTGTAGATCATCCAGTTCACTCAACTCATCATCTCTGACCTATAAAATACATATTGACATAAATGAATTACAACACTAATTTTATTAAGACAAAGGATACTTATTTAATTAAATAAAAGAAATAATAAAATAAAATTCTATTTGAAACCTGGCAAACATAATTAAGGTGCAATTTTAGTTATATGATATATGGTATTAATTCCAGTTTCATTAATATACATGGTTCCTTAAACTGAGCGTAAACAAAAATACATGTAACACTTATATACAGTTTTGGTTAGCACCTTTAAAGTATATTAATAGTTATGTATATTAATCATCCAGCAATAATATTTTACATATTTTTAATTGTTAACCAAAAATAATACATAATATGCATAAACAAATTATTCATGACAATTAGGGCAGATGCTATATCATATAACTACTGAACTTTAGTTATAAAACTTGTCTGCTAATGTAATTTAGCCCCAGCTACTAAGAATGCCTCAGTCAGTGGTATCTGTATATCCACACTGGTTCATAAGCAATATATACAATCTTACATTATAAAAGATTCTGGGACTATTGTTCTCCCTTATCTAAACACACACTTTATTGGGGAAACACATTCTGATTGACACAATTAAGTTTGACCACCATTGTTTCTCAGTTCACTGCTAATACTTTCCTATACATTCTGAAACCTTCACTTGTGCTAATTTTGGATTGCCAAACTTTCAAGTTCTGCATCAATTTCATCTAGTTTTCCCTTTGTTAAGAACTAAGTTTTCGGTCAGGGATTTTGTTTTTTGCACTGAATGTAGATTAAATATATGCACAATATGATTAAGTGCAGTTCTGGAAGGAGGTAATTGTTCTGAAAAGTTCCAAAAAAGCTTAAATACCATTTTGTCCTTTGAAGTAGTTTTTGATAAAATAATGGTTTGGTTAAGTTTTGAATGCATGTGATATATAATTCATTGAATTTTTGAAGAATTTTTATAGTAGAAAACAAGAAATCTTGTTCTTAACCTATTAAATTTTTTTAAAAGTAGAAGTTTCTCAGTCTTCTGCTTATACGTCTTTCAACTTTTTGAATTGAAGTGATGTAATGTGATACGATGCACGAGAGAAATTAGATATATTGCATGATTAAGAACTAATTTTAACTGTTTGTATAACTATGTTTAATTGATTGTCTGTAATTGTTTATCTTTGAAACAGAAGAATGTGAGTTATAAGATGATGCATATTAATTATCACAGCAATAGCTTCTCTTGCAAGAATTGGTTATGGAGAAAAAGGCATGGGATACACTAATTAAACCTGCTAAATTAGCTGGGTGCTTTAAAAATTTCTTCACTGTAATTTTATTAAAAAGACAACAATGGTTCTGCATTTAGTCCCCCAATGATTGCATTAGAATTATAGAATCCATGTGCAACAATGGCCTTGTCCACCATCCCCAATACGTTGCTTCATCAACTTTCTCCCAAATTCTGTTGAAGGTACTGGAATACTATTTAAGCACATAATATTTCCTTAACGTTAACTGTCCTGAATGGGAGGCTTTTCTACTTCTATAAAATTTTATTAACACTGGACAATTTAACTTAATCTTATATTAACAACAATAAATGTTTTTAATTTTAATATAATTAGGAATCAACACAGTGGAAATGAATATAAGATTTTTAGTAGATAAAGTATTAAAAAATGCTGAAAACATTTCTGTCGCTTCACTTCTAATGAACATGGAAGCCATCTGATATTTTAAATACTGATGCAATGATAAAACACTCTCAATATTTCACTCTCAAAATTTAAAAATTCAGGACATGTTTCTTGAGACATTTGTTCACATTGTCAACTGTTAAGAGTCATTTAATAGTTGACAATGTGAGCAAAGGTCTCACGAAAAATGTCCTGAATTTTTTAATTTTCAGAGTGAAATGTTAAGAGCATTTTAAAATATTTTATCTACTGGAGAACAATAAATATATTAATTATACCATGAAAAATTTTGAATTTGCTAGATTAAACTCCACCTCTCACACCAAAGCATCTCAAAAGTAAACATAGCAAAGGCTCCAGGAAATAAACCCAGTAAAACATGCATAAAATATCATCTAGTTAAAATATTTAAAAAAAATGGCTTCATTCTCATGGGATAGAATCAGGAGGAACATCCATTATAAACAGATAGACAAATCAGCTGTGGCAGCTCATTTAAGGAATGAACATCATGAAATAGAAAAAGGCATAACATTATTAAAAGATATTCAACAACCCAAGGAACTTAGCATATGGAAAGATTTTATATATTTATATTAAAAAAAAGCATTAACTCATTAATGTTAATATTCTGGAAGTAGCCAGCACCTTGTTTAGGTTCATCACTAAACTACCTGAGTCCTTTCTATCTTCAACGAGTGATCTGTCAGACATTTAACAGTTGACAATATGAACAAGTGTTTCACGAAACATGTCCTGGCTTTAATTATCTAGTGAGTTGATTTGATAATCTTATGCTCCACTTACTGTTGAATTAAGTAAAACTAGGTTTGCAGGCTTTTGCCTGCATCTTCAGTTGCGAGTCGACAAAAATCTTACCTTTAGCTGCTCAAATTCTGAAGAATGTGCCACCATGTTAAAGATCTCATCTTCTGCCAAGACAGACTGCATCATATTATTGAACACTTCCACAGTGTCATATTTGATATAGAAATTACTTGCTGTACGACCCAAGTCTAAAAATAAAATGGTGTGTTATAAATTTTAAATATTGAAAAAGATTTATGAATAATAAATGTCTTTATGTATAAAATGATTCAAACTAAATAAAATTACCTTTGGCCTCATGGCATGCTATATAATTTGTCTTGGCTTTTGGGTTTCGCCACATCTTAGGAATAAAAGTTGTTGGCAACATTTTGCACATCCTGTGTTCTGGTTCCTCAGAGCTTATTTTGATGTAGTCAAATAGAACCTCTAAGGTGCTTTATATATATATATAGTGTGTTTTCTCTCATTAGAATATATATATATAGTGTGTTTTCTCTCATTAGAATAAGCCCTGAGGAAGAACTTTTATTACCAGAACATGCCAAAACCTAGAAGTTCAGACAAAGACTCTGGCCAAGGAAGCCTTAGATAACATTTAGTGCATGCAGCTCAGTTAATCAGAAGTAGTTACTAAGTTTTATTACACATTAGTTTTTTTTAAAATATGAAAATATAATCTGAGGGTTTTTATTTTCTAGTCACATGGCTCTTGGATTTTACACCATCAACTTTTGAATTACCAATATAATTTTATACTATCAAATTTTTGCTTTGTAAATTTTGTTTTAAGCATCTCAGTGGTTGGTTCTGACTAAGCAAATATTCTGTTGATCAAACATTGTATGCAGACTAGAAATGACGATTTATAAAGTGATAAATGTAGAAAGCTACACGGTTATATTCGACAGAAAAATTGGTTAATGCTCCTTTTCTGGCATCTCTCTGAATGCACCTTAAAACAGTTACTTTATTACATTTGTAAACCATTATTCTGAAGTGTGTCCACATTTTCAACAATAAAAAATCATGAGCTTTTATGAGAAAAGAGGGGAGAGTGAGAGAGCCAATCTCTCTCTCTCTCTCTCTCTCTCTCAAAATTTGGTAAGAAAATCACTAATTTTCTTGCACTGCAATATTTCTGCCCAAGGAATTTTTTCCAATCAAGATATTCCATATTAATTCCTTTATTGGTATTCACTGAATACAGGAGGCATTAAATATCCCTAATCAGTAAAATTTGCTTGGAAAGTGATCATGACGAATTTCTACATAATGATTTAAGATTGTGGAAATACATGCACATTTTTTCCATATTTTATTGTCCCAAGAGCTTTTAATTTTGCTTGTAATATATTTTCTCTACATCTTATGGCACATTTGCTTTTGATAATCTCTAAGTGGAATAAATATTTCTAATTTTGTTTCCACAATACGGAATACAACGAGAAAATAGTTTATGCAAAATCTGATTACAAACTTCAAATGTAGCCAAAAATTTCAACTCAACTGATATCTTTTGGGATCATTATTCAGACTGCGCAAGGAACTTATGGACTAGCTGCATTTCTCACATTCTCCCAAATATTTAATTTATATGAAGCAAAGCACTCACTACTATCTTCCATTATAATAGAATTCAAGTGAAACCTTAACAAAGTACTCTTGTAACAGTATTTATTGTGCACATTGTTAACTTAACTGAATTTAATCACTAAATATCACTAGTAAGTGATTAATTTCATACTTGTAATACTTACTTTCAAATTTGTAATGACAATTACTTATGAAATACACCTCTTTTTTTGTCTGATTAGTACTTAATAATTAATACAAAACTTTAGCTTGTTCAGTTATATCCAAAATGATTTTAGTTTGAATGTTTCTACCTGTAACTGCCAGATCCCCTGTGCGTGCATTAAATCTAACCATCCGTGCTTCATCCAGCTTTTTAGCTGCAGCCACAATTAATTTTTGTCTCACATTTCTTAATGAATGATCTTCCTGGAATGGAAAGGAAAAATAATTATGCATACAAGTGAAATCCATCATTGATGGTATAAACATATTGCCTCGAGCATGATAAGGTATTATAAATCAATAAATGTGTCCAAATTTACCACAGAGAAAATGCAAGGAAAAACATCATAATGTAAATTTCATGCACACATACATTGTCAAACTTAAATGTGCCACACTATAGCTCAGTAGAACAGCAATGAATAGATTCACAGAAGGAACCAGAAATGTGACATATGAAGGGGATTGACAAGCTTGAAATTGGAACATAGTGGAAAATAAGTAAGACTATAGAATTTAAATGAAATTTAAATTACGTCATATACATGCAATAATACTTTTAGCCACTCCCTTTCCACTGGGTAGTTTTAGGAAAATTTGTGAATAAATCATCTATAAGCTTTAAGTTTAGATTGTTGTCAAACTGCTAACTGTGTAGCAGAGCATGTTGAAATTTTGTTTTAAATAAGTATATATGGTTATTATATTGAACAAGAATAAAACAGATATCAATCTATGAAAAAGAATTTGTAAAACTTGCAAACAACACTATAAAACATATTTAGAGGAGCAATTGACTATTGTGAACTTGATGAATATGGTAATGAAATATTGCTGTTATAAGCTTTTCCAAAATGACCTTGTTCTTGTTCAGTACTAAAACCAACCATTTGTAAATAATCCCAAAATTTTCTCTTATTGCAAACATCACTGAAAATCATTGTCTATAAAATTTTGATATCTAGAAAACTGAAATATTTATCGTATTTTATAAAAAAATTGTTAAAAATAGAGTGGTGCCAAGTTTGCTTAATGCAGTTGGCTGAAAGCATGTGTATGTCTATTAGTAACTTCTGGGCTACAGCAGCAGTTTAATAGCCTTTCACTGCATTCATTTTTTGCATTTATATAGAAATAGCAATGTTGTGATTTTCCTGCTAAATTTTCCATTTTCCATATTGTTTTCTTTTAATAGTGCTTAATGCCAGTTTTAACTACTGAAGCATCACAAGGATGGACAGCGATGACACAAGAGATGAAATGATAAACTGGGAAAAGATTTTTTTTAAGGAAGCGTTCCAGGCTAAGTTTAGGGTACCTCCCCAGCATTCACCATTTATGAGGACTGAGGAAAACTTGGAAAAAGCCTCAATCAGGGAGAATGGTCCAGGTGGGAATCAAGCCCCAGATATCCCGCTCACAAGTCTGCACCTTAATGACCTTGGCCACCCATGGCAGTTTCCATATATTGAAAATTTAAATTCTCTATTGACTGTTAGAACTTGGATGGTGCTAACTAAGAGTCCTTGGCACAGATAATGAGAAATCTAATAACCATGTGAATGAGTAGCTAGTGGTAAGAGCTGTTAATACCGGTGGGCAGTTTTGTAAGAATTATATGGTAAATGGAAATGTAAAAGGGAAAAATGATCTTAAGTTGATTGCTGAAATATACAAAGTAAATATGGTCATTCATTGCAAATGGCAGTGTGATTATATCTTTATAATTGTTTTAGGGTGCAAAACAGCTGAGGTCATTATTGCCTGAGTCATTGTGAGGTAATTCATTTTTATTTGAACTTGGATGTAAAAGTTCTTGAAAAAAAACTGTACATTACAGTAATTTTAGAAGAATTAGCAGCTTTATATATTTAAGTACCAATAAATAAATTTTGTTTACTGATTTTAATTTTCACTTTTTACGTTCTTAAAAAAAGAAACATACCAGCTTCAGTACAGCATTTAGTTATAAATTCCATTATACAATAGACTATTCAATAAAACTGGTTTTTATTATTGTGTATATTACTTAAAAATGAGAGTCTATAAATTTCAATTTATATTGTACTAACCTGCACATCCTGATAATTTATTCCATAATGTTGTGGATTTATCCGCATTCTAACAAACAGATATGTGTAACTCAACCATTCCACTGCTTCATCTACATTTAAAACTGTTCCTAAAGATATCTGAAAAACACAGAAAAGGTCAGCAATTAATATAATTAATTTTTGGCAATGCAAACATTATAAAACTTCATTCTGTAATAAATGCTTTCAGCAAAATGATTTATTGCCTGAAGGGAGAAAATCTCTCATTCAAAAATGTGTTTTTATACCTGTGTCAACAAGTCAATGACCTAGGACACTGCCAAATGTGCTTTCTGTGCAGAGTTCAACTCCTACATAGTCTCTGATTAGGAAAATTAAACTTGCACTCAACCCTTTCTTTCCATTTAGAGACAAGAGAGTGAACTTATAATCTTTCATAATTTTTTCACCTTTTTCTTGGCAGATGGTGAGTCGGCAGTCACTGTGTTCAACTCCCGGTGAAGCTGATGTAATATCCATGCAACTGATTAGGTTCTCACAATTACATGAAAATAATCACATACCTTATGACAAAAGATGTTAGAACATGTGCTGCTACATCCACAACATGTTTCTGGCATTTTACTAGAAAATTGTTATTCACATGCATCAGTTCATCTTCCATAAATGAGTCAATTTTCTACCTAATACTTTTTTGTTCTTCTAATGTGTGGGAGTTTGTTCCATAAACTTTATTCTTCAATTTCCCATAAATAAAATCACATACAGTCGGTATATAATTCCTATACCTTTTAGTATTTACGATATTCTCAAAAAAGATTGGCCCTGTTACTCTGTATTACTGTACACCATACACTGATTATCTTGTATGAAGAGGTTTTCATGTTCCTCAATATCTGTTATTTTGCAATGATACATCACCATGTAAATGGAACCATGTTTCATCAGTAAAGAATATTAAGAATGAATCAATTACTCTGTCTTATTGATTAAAATCTTTACTATAAACCAGCAAAATACTTCAGAAATGTAAGCAATTTATGCTTAAGCTTGGTCATTGGCATGGTATTACAGGCCACAGATCTAAGCATCAATTGCAATTAACAAATATTTGAAATTTAAATCCATTACAGAAAATAATCACAATTGACAAGACACTCAGCAATACCAAGACTTAAGAGGTTTTTTTTAGTGCTAATTTTGATGTTTTTATTCACCTACCGATTCTTTTAAAGAGTGTTGTTGTTAATCCATGTGATACTTCTAAATGCAAACCATTACAGGAGAGAGCATAGTTAAATTATTAAGTTTCCCCTCCACAGCAGGAACTTCAAAACCCTGTAAGGTTGTATAGCAATTTATTTGGTTACAGCATTTTTGCAATGACCTTGATATTACTTAAATTGTGGTACCTACAACAGTTCCTAAGATCCATCATTAACTGAATACTTTAGAAGTTTGCTCTCCATTGCTTGATATTTATTTTCCAGTAGTTGACTTGAAATTTGATTTGAAACTTGTACATAGTTCTAGCTCAACTTGTGAACTGGGCTTAATTCATATCAATATGGTCATATAACTGAAAATGTTATATCACTCTTACCTCTGCATTTAGATTATCTGCAAGAAATTTAATAAAATTGCTCTCAATAGGGAACTGATTTGTAAGAAGAGACAGGTAGTGGTTAAGTTTGTCATGTGCTGTAATTATGGTTCCATGTCCAGACTTATCAAACTGTGGACGTCCTGCACGTCCAAATATCTGAAGGACATCCAGGATTCCTAAGTCCACAAATGAACCACATTTTGCATCATAAATTTCTGTTCCCTGAAAACCAAATAACAAAATGAGTAATTAATTATACCTGTGAAAATTAAATTGAACCAGTTATATAAGTTCAGTTCAGTTCAGTATAAGTTAAGTTATATAAGACTTAATGTTCAAAAGAATATTAAGGATATGCTGTGCAGTTTAAAAATTAAAAAAAAAAATATATATATCTGAGGTTTAAACTGCATTAATTTTAGCACTTAACAATAAAAAATTATATGTACTCTATAATTTTACAAATTTTCATCACAATTCCCATGCACTTAAAAACAATGCATTAAAAATGAACTTGGCCTGTTAGGATTATTACACAATCCTAAATATTGCTCACAGTGCAAATACTAAAAATATTTTATTCTAAACATTTATACTGAAAATATTGTTGTGAAAAAATTAAAATTTATGTTAAAAAACAAAAATATGGCTTTTATATGTTAACATTATTATTTTTTAATGTATTGTCTATTGTTGGTTTGATTGCATTAGTGTAATCATGACATTGTGGACATGAATACTATCGGTATAGGTCTGCAATCTGTACGGAGAATGAAATGAATTGATGGCACTAATGAGCTCGGAGTCCTTAGTGCCTTAAAGCTATGTGGCATTCACCATTTCGAGGAGGAGGAGGAGGAGGAGGAGGAGGAAGGGAAACCTCACCCAGACAGCTTGACCTGATTGAGAATCAAGTCTAGGAACTCTGGATCAGTAGTTGCAAATGCTACCACTAGACCATGGAGGTGATCACAATATTATTCAAAGTTCAAAAAGACTTCAAGGTATATGTGTGTGGTCTCTGTGTTTTTTCTAATGCCAACTCACTTGCTCATCAATGCATTGGAGAGCTCATCAGACAGCACAGAGTAGTAGTGTAGTCCATTTTTAATGTGTATACTGATAATCAGCAGACTAATTACAGTGAATGGTGATAGTGAAGATGGGGCTGAGATGACGAAGTAACAACTGAATGGGTGGTAGGGGAAGCCAGAGTATTTAGAGAAAATCTATCCAGGGCCACAATGTCCACCAAAAATCCCACTTATGGTTTCTGGGAACAAAGCCTGGTCATTTCAGTGAGAAGTCTAACCATTTGCCACGGTGCCAGGCTTCAAGAGTTCTAATTAGCATTTCTGCTTTGAGAAAATTAATTAATATACTGATAATAAGCAGTTAAAATATTGAAAATGACACATTACAAACAATTACAACAGAGACTTAACATTATATTGTGATACACAAAGTAGAGCTGTTTAATGACAATATTTCTGACTAATGGAAAACAACAACATATTTGAAAGACTATGGATAGAGAAAGAAAAATGTTCATATAAATATTAATTAAAAAGGTCTATTAAGAATTACTTACAGAGCCTAATTTATCAGTTTGATTATTTTTAAAGCTGTGTTAAACATTCAGAGCATATAGGAACTGAAAAGTGTTAAATATTATTAAATTTCTCAAATCCTACCAAGAACAATTAATACTTAAAGTTTGAAGAACTACATACCATAAGTCCCATGCAAGCATCTATCAGCAGACTGATAATGCTGGGACTTGTTGGGTCAGTGTCTGAACAGTGCATGCATGACTAGCGTTGTTTACTAGAATCTAGAGTAAAAGTAAATTTATAAATGGAACATTTGAATTTATTTTTGGGGGGAGGAGTTCTTCCATTTTATTGTATAGGATGTAGATTTATATTCAGAGGTACTCACCCTAATAATGACTGCATGGGCAGGAAGATTTACACCCCAGGCTAATGTTGCTGTGCAAACTAACACTTTGATAAGACCATCTCCAAAGTATTTCTCAACTAATGATCTGAAATAAAGTAATAAAGATGAAGTAAATTAAATTTGGAAACTGTAATGAGAATTTAATGTAAATCTAATACATTTAATCTTTCAGCTTCTACTAATTTACATACCTGTCAGCTCGCTGCATTCCTGCATGATGAACTGAAAATCCACATGCAAATAATTCACCCAATTGCTTATTCTTTGAATTTCTCATTGCTTTTAAAGCATGTGTAAAAGCTCCTGAGTTATCTGGTTCAAAAATCTTCAAGTTATTCTGCTGTAATGCCTTTTCCTTCAGTACCATTGCAGTTCTCACCGTAGCATTTCGGGCATGCACAAATACCATAACCTGTATTATAGCAAATGTGTCACTTGATGTTAACCATACATGTTCTATCATGAAAAAGCAAACAAACTTTTAATTTCACCTTACTGATTAAATCAATATTGTGCTTTATTTTTAATTATTAAATGAAATTTAATTTTTTTGTTAAATATGACTGACAAAATGTATACGATATATAATTCTGAAGTTTTGTCTCTTAAATGTTATTTATGGCTATGGCCAAGAAAAACTCGTAAGTTGGAAATATAAAATTCACGATGGTAATCCTAATAAAAAAGAAACATAATAATAATAATAATAATAATAATAATAATAATAATAAAAAGATGTAAATCTCTTTAGTACAAAAATTAACATTTTTTGTGATTAATATGTAATGTATATTTGAAGTTTTAAGAAGATTGAGAGATGAATGTATAAGAAATATTGAAAAGGAGCAAGAAAATATAAATGAAAGATTTCATAATATATATGGTGATTTATTTTGTAGCAATATTCCCAAATGAATGGGTCACCATAAGCCAAAACATAGTCTTAAAGTAGTAGGTATGAATTAAAAGAGTTATGAAATAACACCCATTTAAACTACATTTTCTTTTAATGGGTTATTTTCAAATCATGCTCTGCTTTATTTATATCCATTTTTTAATGTTTCCATACCAGATCTATCTATACAAATAGCATTAAGTTCAAGAATTGTTCTAACAGATGACGTTAATACCTCAAAGTTTTATTTTCAAACTGAACAACTTCTTAATGCAATCTAAAAATAATACAACATAACTTGCCTTTGTTTTTCTTGGACCTCCACTTTGAATTTCCCCAACAATAATGTTTATAGATCACAATAATCAGTTTTTCTGCTCATATGTACATCTAATTTATGGCAGATTACTATGTTATTAGGAAAACTCTTTACTTTGATTTTAATATGTTTAACTTGTTAATTTGTGTATAAGATCCAAAGGAATAAGTAACTCTCAAGGATAGAAATTTAGCTGAATGTGTTTAATTAGAAAAGGAGGAAGGTTCATTATTCCATTAAATGTAAATTAATATTATATTGAATGTATAAATTATTTATAGTAACACAGTTCTTTGATTGGATTGAAGCCTGGTCCCCTGGATGTTCCAGTAGGTAGCTGCTGGTGAGCTAGGGGATCAGGAGACTGAGTCAGTCAAATTGGAATAAATTGGTTAGTGCCTTATGGAATTGCCAAAGGCACCGAATGCATTAGTCATATTTAAAATTAATGTTTTTTTTTTATTTGCATTCATTTTGTTAAAAAGTTTTGTATGTTAATGTATAAAAATAAAATTCATATTCATACTATGTTATTTCTCATTATATAATGTTATTCCCATATTCAACCACTTCTGTGGCAGAATTGCTTTGGATACTGGTCCTAATCAACTGCACTTGCAGATTTCACAAACTGGGAGGGAGGGGGGAGAGAGAGAGAGTGTGGGGGTAAACAAAAGTGTATTTCTCAAATAATTAAGTACTTGATATTTACATTATCATTCTTTAACAAACTTGAATATAATTGTAGAAATTTTAGAAAATCTATCTCTTACAGCAATACAGGCATGGTTCAGATATTTTAAGTGCAAGTTTCAGCTTATCATTCCCAGAAATTAAACAACAAGATCGTGGCAATGAGTTGCAATACCTTAATCCTGGGGTGCAGCTAGAATCTGGAACTTAGTTCCGAGAGAGTTTCACATTAATGGGGATATTTAGCTTTAGGGGTCATCTCCTGCAATTCCATCATATGCCTGAAAGCTGTAAACAGCTCTAGTACTTGCAACACTAATGTATTCAACATGTTCACACTAACTGCACTTACTTACATAACACTAGGACATGGACTACCGATCAACAGCTGATGGGAGCAATTGCTTTGGAAACATGTCCTAGTGTTATGTATACTTTAGTGTAGAATATATTGTCATTCCATTGTCTATAGCTTCATAAGTACAAATTATTTAAGCTATGGTACGACTTGCTTTTACAAAAACTAAATCTTACCATGGAAGGTTTATTGTGATTTTTGGAAACAAATTCAACTTAGTCTTATCTTTAGCACATCTGCACCTTTACAACATATCATACTTTTAATTAGCTGTGAGTCAATTTAAAACTTTTATGCTCCACTTACCATTGAATTATACAGAACGTGTTTCACAGGCCTTTGCCAGCATCATCAACTGTGAGTTAACTTCCAGATTCGTTGATGGTTGGATGGACTTGGTGTAGCTCTCCTGGACATTTTATGAACTTTTGGATTATTTGTCTTCTGTTGGGATCTCAAAGTTCATGATCTTATCTTCATATTTTTTTTACAAATTTTTTTCCCCATATTCCCAGCTGCAAAGGTCTATCTATGAATTTCAGCTATTTGACTTCCATTTCTCTACTACGTATAACTCTCTAAAAGTGATGTGCAACTCCTTATTTAACTATCTGATTGTACAAGATGTTTCTCCAGTGTTCTTTGCGCCCAATTCGAATGCTTCTTTTTGTTTTGCAAATATACACTTTGTTGCATTTGTAGCAACACAAGAGCTACACCAAGTCCATCCAATCATCAACAAATACGGCAGTAGACTCACAGCTAGTGATGTGGGTAAAGGCCTATGAAACATGCTCTGTATAATTCAATGGTAAGTGAAGTATAAGAGTATTAAATCGACTCACCAGACAATTAAGAATATATTAGTTGCTTCACTGTATTAGTTCTGACACAAAATTAGGTTTAAATTTATCATGCTCTTCTATATGCCAAAGTTCTACATTCAATTTTTCTGCTGAAAAAGGCTTTTATGCTGTACAGCCATGTTTATATTTCTCCACTCCACCTTAAAGGTTTTCTATGGTACAAGAACCCTTGTTTCCCAGTGCCCTGTTCAGGATCCAAAGGTGTATAAATACATCGAAGAAGCATAAGTGATAGCACAGGAATCAATTATCAAATAGCATGTATTCTTGTTTCTTGTTCCATTTCCTCAAGGACTGCAGATTTAACTGGAAGTATAATTCAATACCTTATCCTGATGTGCTCAGACTTTGTGTTTGTTCCAAAAAGAGTGAGGATGTCAGTGTAGTAAATTTGAGTCAGAATTTCAGTTTAATATTATGAGCAGTCGACTTTGGCATTTTTAACAATGTAGTGATGGTCACTTTTCCATTAAAGGGCACATTTAAATGTTTCCAGAATGACATTGAAAAAATATAAATTTGATTTAAGCTATTTTATATTTTGACAAAATCCCCTAAATCTGAACATGAAAATCTCTTTATTCAACTGAAATCTTGTTTCAGCAAGAACTCCTTGGGTTGTGGGAAGAGACTAAAGTCTCAAGCTAAATCAGGCAAATACAATCAGTGCAAGGGTCATGAAGCTCAATTCTGTTAAGATTTGCTGGAAGACTGCAGAATGAGTAACCCGACTATCATGGTGAAACATCACTTTTCCTTGGCCATGGCCAGGTATTTTGCTTTTAATGAATAACAGCTTTCAAATTATTCAAAGTGCTATATGTGTACGAGCCAGACTTAAACTTACATTCAGCATCATCCTTGGATCTGGTCACGCCCCCTTTCATGAACCCCGGTGGAGAAACCTGAACCTCTCTTTACTGAAACTATGCCCACTTGGTGTTAGTTTAGACGTGTGAATGTTATCATTTCTTAGTGTTGGTTTAGAGTTGCAAATGTTATTGCACCTATGTTATCACTTATTAGTATTAGTTTGGAGTTGGGAATGTTATTGCCCCTCTTCTATTTTTTGTCTATTAGAATTTGCAATTAATTCATATACATACACCAAGACACTAACCTTAACCTAACCTTGGGTAAATCCTAGAAACTGGTGGACCCAATGATTTGCTGTGACTTACTACAGTCTGATGGCCTATACTTGCCTCCTTTTCATAAATATAAATTGATAGCAGATTGTATGATACTATGTTAGCAGGTAAATCATTGTAATGGTGGCAAATCTCCTTTAACTCCAGGAAAAAATAAATAAAAAAATAAAGTTAAGACTATGAGTGAGCAAACCCACTCCCTTTATTAGCACGACACTCCATCTGAGCTAACACACCATTGTGATGGTTTGGCTTATTATTTGTCTATATCTGTTGAATTCATGCTACCTTCATCAAAGGATGCTCTGCTCCCATTCATGAAAGGAGGCATGACCTGGTCCAAGGATGATGCTAAATATAAAGAAAATTATGGGCCAGTAACAGTTTTTCCTTTTCCTTAAGATAAAGCATTAGTAAAATATCTTTGGTGTTCCAAAAATCTGTAACGATTCCAGTCAATTATTGCATGGTTTTTGCTTTCTTGGGAACTGATTCACTGTTTTAATTGTATTTTTGTTTCTAGTATGTGCTGATAAATCAAAGTTTCATGCATAAATATGAATCATCTTTTGGAAAATCTGCTGGATTCCTCTTAAACACTTCCAGACACTTAGCTGAGGTTCAAGATTGAATATGTTTTGCTCCGGAGTAAATAAGTGTATCACCCATCTTAAAGAAAGTTTCTTAAATCCAGTTTATTGTGTAAAATATGAACTACCCATTTGTGAGAGAGAGGTTTCTCATTCTCATGCACTTTTATCTGGCAATATGATATAAACATGTGAATTTTATTTTCAATTTCTGATGTGCTAGCTATTTTTGGACAACCTGAACATGGAACATGTTTCATCACTTGTGTCCTGTGGCCATGCTTGAAACCTGAATACTCATAATGGAAAATGAATGTGATGAATCTGTAACAAGAGTATTCAACCTGAATTATTATATTTCCATTTTTGTTTTTTTACTCCAAATCAAAAGATTTTATGACCAATCTCATCTAGTACTTTTTCCATAACTGAAAACACATGACACTGCTTCACTTGAATGCTTGTCAAAGTTTTACAGATTTAAAAGTAGAAAATATTATGGAAAAGTTGCCTTGACAATGACAAAAATACTTGAAAATACAATTACTTAAGAGCAATTCTGGAAGCTTTCTATACCACTCTTATGGCGCATTCTGTGATAATCATGAAGCCCTTGAAAAAAATTTCCCTGCATTAATCAAAATTATTTTACCTCTTGAATAGGGTAAATTGGTGCAGTAATTCAGACATATGCCTCTTCCAATGTGACCTTAAATTATCATCTCTTTCCTGCTAAATAATTATAGTATGGACAATTGTTAAAGAAATCCCTATTTTATGTGTGATGCCTGTCTGACTGAGACCTAACTTTCTTCAAGAAATAATTCCAGAAGGTACTGCAGTTCTTATTCAACATATAGTTGATTCCATTCTTTAACACAATAAAAATTTGCTTCTGTAATAGCAAAAAATTATAGTTTGCATTGGAAGAATGACAACGGTGATGTTGTCTTCCCTAAACCGTTAAATTCCTAGGCATTATTGCAGCTGGACACTTGTATCCACAAACACATTTAACACAAGAGGGTAGTTCCATACGTTTTCAGCCTCACTGATAAGGAGTATCACTTTAACAGAACCCTTATCTGGTGTCATACCTTATCTGTTAGGAAATAATTGTAGCTGTAACTTCTGCTCCACTGTGTTCAGTTGTTTAGATATAGTTGCATAAAGAAGGCTATGTGTAGAAGATTGCAACATGTTCAAAATGGAGTATCGAGCTGCTATTAAGTTCTTAACAAAAGAAGGACATACTCCAAATGAAATTAAAAAAGATTGGACTGTTTGTATGGGAAAGCATCCCCCTCATATTCTACCATAAAAGAATGGGCCAAGCTTTTTGAAATGGGTAGAGAAAGCATTGAAAACAAAAAGCGTGCAGGTCGGCATTTGTAGGTGCTCACTCCTGAAAACATCGCTCTTGTGGGAGGAGAAACTATGGAAGACCAGTGGCTAAAAGTTACAGTAATAGCAGCAGAGTTGGGCCTTTCTAAAACAACAATCCTTCAAATTATTCATGAACATTTACATATGAATAAGGTTAGTGCAAGATGGGTGCCTAGACTTCTTTCCTCAGTCTAAAAACAGCAACTAGTCATCTGTTGTCAGGCATTTTTGGAGCTCTGCAGTGCCAACGAGAGAGAAGTTCTGCAAACCATTGTTACAAGAGATGAAACTATGGTCCTCTACTATGATCCCTTGTCCAAAAGAGAATCAATGGAGTGGGGTAAACCTGGCAAAGGATCGCCTCTAAAGGCCAAGGTCACTCAGTCAACCAGGAAGATCATGGCCACAATCTTTTGGGGCTGTGAAGGAATACTCTTCATTAACTTCAAGGAGAGGAACACCACAGTAAATGGGGAGTACTATGCTGGCCCACTGCACAGACTATGTGCTTCCATCAAAGAGAAAAGGCGAGGAAAGCTGAGTGGGGGTGAGTGTCTTCTTCAAGACAATGTGCCTGTGCACACAATTCTTGTTGCAAAGGAAGCTGTGAAGAAATGGGGCTTCAAGAAGACTGACCACCTACCCTACAGTCCAGATTTAGCTCCCAGCAATTATTTTCTCTTATCAAACTCAAGAAGGACCTTCGAGGAAGGAAATTTAAGTGTAATGAAGAAGTGATGGGTGCCATTTATGTTCATTTTGAAGACAAGACTTGTGACTATTTTGGGGGGGGGGGGGAATTGAAATTTTAATTCAAAGACGTGAGAAGTGTATTGCAATAAAGGGTAACTATATTGAAAAGTGAAATATCATACCTAGATAATGCTTAGGCCAGAAACTTATGTACCTAGCCTCATAAATTGCTTGTCCCTCACACAATGCAATATCTAATTAATTGTTCCAAACTTACTCCTGAGATCATGAACAACTCTCTGCATAGCTGTAAACTGAGTTATTGAAAATATTATATTAAATACTGTGGTATAACAAAACGTTATTACCCAGATAATACTATTTATTTTCTGCCTTTCTGAACATATTGCCAGCATTCCAGTTACATGAAACAATATGAGATCCAGTTAAATGAAGAAATTTTATAATCACAAACAAAAGGCATTACAATTCAAATTTACATCTTTCTATAGTAATCAAATATACATAGATCTAAATCTCCTAATGCAAAAGGTTGATACATAATTGAAATTAATTTTTTATACCATTAGCGGAACTAGGGCCTTTGGCTGATCCTGAAGGCACCAGCTCCAGCCCAAAACAGATAACAATTAATACTGGTAGAATCCCCATCCAATGGATTGCAGAAGATAAATGTCTTCTGAATAATTTCTACCCTTTACATCCTGCAAAATTTTAACCTTAATAACCCAAATGACAACCATATATTAAACATTTATAAAATTTCACAACTGAACTATAAAAACCTAAGCAGACAACCTAACATATATGAGTTGCTTACATTTCACACTATACAAATGTACCACCCATAACACCCTGATCAATAGATCCTCTTATAATCATAGGAATAATCACTGACCTGATGCCCTTTACGAACCATATCCAGAACCTTCTCATAACAGACTTGATCCATATCCTGCATTTGTTTTAAAGGATTCAGAGCTTTCACTCCAATAAATGTTGTGCTCAAGGGTACTGGTCGAAATCGAGAGTCAAAATAGAAAAGACCTTTATATGGATTCACTCTGAGAAATCTTGCAACATCCAAATAGTTTGGCAAAGTGGCAGAAAGACCCACTATACGTATCATACTCTGAGATGACTCCACCTGAATGATAATAAAAAATAATTATAATAGTAGCATGTAGCATGTTTGTCTTGATAAATGAGTCACTTCTTCTGTTTTGATTTACCAAACGTAATGTCCTTGCAACCAAAGCTTCAACAACAGGACCTCTATCCCCATGCAAAAGGTGAACTTCATCAATTATCAGCAACTTAACCAAATTTGTTAGAGCAACATCACCTGTAACAAAATAATTGCCTTTTATCTTTTATTCATCAAACAATGAAAACTGATTGATATCATTGTATGATTCAGTTGAACTACACACTCTTAAAGCGTCACTTACTTTAAGAGTGTGTATCATACAATGATATCAATTAATATGATTGGCTTCACTGTGCAAGTTCCAATTTACATTTAAGTAATGAAAACTGGTTCATCAATACTGCAAACTTTACGATTACACTGTCTTTAAAATAACCATCAAGTTATCTGCACAATATTTAACCACACATAGCAAAGCTAACCTTTTATGCCTTACTTAATAGCATTCAGGATTTGCTCATTTCATCACAAAAATAATAATGGTTTCCTTTTCTATCTAGCCCTTCTGCTACCTTATCTGATAGTAGAAAATATTGAAAGCATAGTTTTTTATAAAATCCTATAACCTTCATGTTATGATAATCTTTCTCTGCTTTTTACATAGTATGAGACATTTATTTTCATCCCATCATTTTTATTGGTTTATCTTATTATTTAAAAAAAGACATTGATTTATTACTTGACTTTATAAAATAATTCAGGACATGTTTCAAGAACCATTGTCCTCACTCTGGACTATAGATTGACTGTTGAAAATACTCCAGTTAGCTTCAGTACAAATATACTGTGAGTCTGATGAACCTGAAAATTACATTGTCTACTTTAGAAGGTCAAGTTCATTAAATGTTTTTTCTAAATATTTAGTTTACTTGGTTTTTGAACTGTGTATAATGACTTTATTTTTAATTTCATGATTTTCATTCAAAAAATAAGTCAATTAAGCTTACAACTGTTTAACTGTGTTGGCTCCATAATTTTTTAATATTTAATAACTTAAAAATTTCTTTCTTCACAAACTATTTATGTGCCTATATCTTTCATACACCTAACTTTTTTGCAAGTCATATATTTTTTTTTCCATTGTCATATATAGTATTTTATTCATCAATTTGACTTGTAACTTATGAAATATCAAGGCAGCCCTATACAAGTAACTTAGGGTACTATTTATCACCTGTTCCCTTCCTGGTGACAACATCCCACTTTTCAGGTGTAGTAACAAGCATCTGGGTTTGCAGTATCTCAGTCTTAGTAAGCTGCATATCACCTGTAAGTTCTCTCACAGCTATCCCCAGACAGTTCAATTTCTTATTAAAATTCTGGGTCATTTCAGCAGCCAGGGCCTTCATGGGTGCCACATAGACAATTTTAAATTGATCCTTTTTAAGAACTCCTTTATCCATGAACTGCCTGAGCTGATGAACTATTGTTAACAAGGCTACATTTGTTTTACCAGCTCCTGTTGGTGCACATATTAAAAGACTTTCATTTGTGTGATATGCTGCATCAAACACAAGTGACTGTATTCTATTTAAAGCTTTCATTCCTTGGAATGCCATCTGTCCAATCTGAAAAAAATTCAAAATTAAATTTTACTTCCATATTCAAACTAAAAAATAAATCATAATGTATCTTTGGTTAGGCATCATGGAAAAACTAATGGACACATGGAAAGTATTAGTATTTATTAACATTTACATTGTTAGAGTCTGTTATAGCAAAAAATATGCTCCTCAAAAAAATAGATCTTTGCTTGAAATTTCATAATTCAATTAAAAACCAAAGCATGACATTTACTGAAATTTACAATGTTCTTTTTAGTAAATGACAGTGTTTGTGTGGTAGCAATGAAATCATTATTCATAGCATAATAATGCAGCTCAGTTTCTGCATTTACTACATTACAAAAGATACTACAATGCAAAATATGTAGGCATTCCTGCAAACTATTCTAACATATACATTATCACATTATGAAGAAACACATTTTTCTATCCCCAAATATAATTGATTTAACATTTTCTTCCACTTGATAAATTGTGACATCAGTTATCAAAGATCAGAATTTTAAATGGAAGATTTTTACTGATCAAATATTATTTTGAGTATGAATTTAAAGGAAGCAAATAAGAGAGTTCTTTTGCCTTGGGTAGAGAAAGAGCAGAACCATAATGCATTTGACTACATGCAATGTTGCTCTCATTCTACAAAAAGTATTAAAATGCTGTATGTGTGTGTGTACATTTATATCTAGGTATATAAAAAATGAAAAATAAAGCTTGGAGCAATGAAGTTAATATAACAAGGACTAGAGAAGCAGAAATAGATATAACACCTAAATAGTACCACAAATATCACAATATTTCCAGCTGCTTGTGTTCTTTTTCAAAGGCAGAAGAATATATATATATGTACACACACACACACACATCTCATATATATATATATACTAGCTTCTTGCCATTGAAGAACTCGCAGTAGTTCGAAATATAGCAATTTCAAGCGTGACTCTTTCTCTGTGTTTTATCTTTATCTACTTTTATTATTAGTGTTAATGTGTTACATTGTTATTAGTGTTTCTTTATTTTTATTTTTCATTAATATTATATATATATATATATATAGCTAAAATACATTAGTAAGAAAAATGAAAGGAAAAAACAAACACATATCAGATATCCTAGCTAGGCTATCAGATGTGGGTTCAGATATTCCACGTTTTGTTAAGGAAGCACTGCTAAAGCATTCTGTTCTTGGTAAAAACATTTTTCAAGCTCTTCAAAGGTATATTTACATACAGTATTCTTTATGCCATAATATTGGACATAATAGGGTCTTGCCTCCAGGTGGCTGTGTTTGAAATAGATGGGTTCCGTGAGCAATTGAAGATGGGAGAGATTCTCCCAAAATGCATCTTACTTTTATGTAAGTGGAGTTTAGTGTAAAAAATGAATACCTAAGTTTAGGTTATATTACTACTCCATTGTCAACAGCTTCGTAAGTACAATATATTTACTGATACCTGATATTCTATAGCATATTCTGAGTTGGTTTCAAATTTCAATATTTGAACAATACTGATCAACTGATAGTAGAGCAATTTTGAAGTCTCCAATCAATATATATTGAATGATAAAAGTAGTACATAAATAGAGACAAGAATCCAGTAAGGTTGGCCAGCATGATTATTTTGCAAGAAATGGTTCTAAGATTCAGTCATACTCTGCAAATAGATTCACATGATTCTTTCATAATTTAGTCCTTTTTTATTTCCCACTTTCTTTTAAGATGTGAATCTAATTCTTGTAGGACTGCAGGTAACGGTTTCTTATGCACACAAAGTGAAATGTTATTTTTAAATATAGGGTTACCTTTGACAATTCTATCTTTTACCTAATATTCCAAAATGGAATTAGACATGGATTAAAACAGTCAGTAATTAAATACTGTATGTGTATTTTATGATTTGATTTAGCATTTTACTAACACATTAATACCACTGAAGAATAATTTTAAATGCAAAAGCAGACATGAAACGATACACATTTTTGCTGGGTAAGTATGGCTCATCCTTCATGTTAATTTTGTTTCTAGCTGTTGAACACAAATTTTTTCTTTAAAAACTGGATCACTTCTCTACTACTGAAAACTACTGAAATGGATTGTACCTGAAGTACATAGATGTCCAGATGTAAGTTAACACTTACTCCTCTTAAATTAAATCTGACGACAGATTTAATTCATGTGAGCTTTACTGTGTTAGTTCCATATGAACAATTGTTTTTAAAGTTTTTACAATTTTTAAAAAAATTTAAATACTTACTCCACTGTTTCTATCATACATACTGTCTCACTTCTTTTCATGAGATTTTTGTTAGATTTGGTGATGACCATAAGCATGTATAGCTTCAGTCAAAATATAAATATTGAGTTGCATGTTGTGATTCAAGTTCTAATCCACAGGCATGTGATTCTTTCTGAGCAATGTATTATGCTATGGAGGAATAAATTTTTATGATTTTGTAACTGGAATTGTTCAAATGAACAATTTATTCATAAATAGCCCTAATTCTACTATTTAGTCATCAATATGTAAAGGATATAAAGCAGTAACATATGAAATGAAGCAAATTGCAGAACAATGTAACCTAAAATAGAATTTATTACCAGTAATATATAGATACCACTAACATCTTTACTTCATCCACTACCTGTTTCAGCATTGCTGTTGTACTCCATTGCAGAATCATACCCAGCATTCTTATATGATTCCAGTCTTATCATAGGAATGCATGTATTATGTACAATCGGAAGGGAAGTAAAGCTGTGGGTTCCATGTAGTAGATTTATGGCACGTAAAAGAACCTCAAGCCTGAAAGATGATGCCTCTGAGCAAAATTTATTGGCCATTTCACACCCTTGGATTGAATGGGAGGCTGATAATGTGGAATGTTAAAAGAGCATCCGTGAAAAACCAAATCAACAAATTAAGTGGAAACTTTTTAAATTGAATATTACTGGAAAAAGCTGGGGTGCATATATTACATGGTGGTATCTTTCATGCAAGTAAATACAGTACTTGGAACTAAATGCAACCCTTGCACTGCAAAAATGCTTTAAGGTTTGATCCAGTTTGCTCATATCATGTAACTAAACTCTCATTCCTGCTGATGAACTGGGACTGGGGACTGATGCATTCAAGGTAGAAATTTTGTACTTGTTTAATTAGATAAAGATGCTACTATAAAATTAATTATTGTATTAAAAATTATTGTAATTGTACGGGTTTACACCTAAAATGACCTGGGTCAGATAAGTGGATGCCCCTTTGTAGTTTGTATTTATATTTTCTTAGCACTTCCATAATTTTCAAATTATTCAATGTGAATACAAATTAAAAATGGGCTTTATAATGGAAAGAAAATCTATGGCAGTATTGCTACATTGATTGGTGTTTAGTTAGAACTAATAATTATAACTTTAAATATCTTAGAATAGTATTAAAATTGCATACACAATAACTCCATTCTACAACACTAAATGTGTACAGTACAAAAAAAAAAAAAGAAATCCAAAAGTGCAATATAAAAGATAAGGTAATAAAAACAGCAAGAAAAAGATGCAACTAAATGGGACCACACCAGTATGAAAGGGCTTACATGAGACAAGACCACAGAGTGATGGTATGGCTCAACTACCAGCTATAATGAATTTGCATTCAAACCTCTGACTGTTATGACTGACAAAAAAAGTATTTGATTATAATTTGAGTAATGCATAAACATGTTACTCTTAGAAATGGTTTGGGTTTGAAAGAATCACTCCACTGACAATAAACCCACTGTGCTCATACAAGATGCATTTTGATTATTGTAAAAATGACATATAATGCAGTTCTTTGATTCATTTCTAAAGTGCTAGCTCTGTTTCATATGCTGTGATAAAGTAAAGTTTAAGAAAAATGTACATAGCAAAAGTAAAGCTAATGAAAAATAGGTGAATACAAAATGTCATAAATGGAACAAATGTATATAACTTGAAATGCTAATTGGAACTTGTAGTGAAGCTAATCATATAAAGATTTATTTTAATGCAAGAGTTGGAGAAGAATCACTAGATGTAATCCCATGTGAATGTGAATTAAGAAATGGTGATCAAATTATGTAAAGATGTAGTAGAGACATGATAAGTAATGAAGAAGATAGTAAATTGTTTGAATTTTGTGAGATAAATAATTTAATAATGTGTAATGGGTTAAGAGGATCAGATAAATGTGGAGATTTTACTTTCATTAATCAAAGTGGGGAAAGTGTGATTGATACTTGCTGTGTTCAACAAATCTGGATAATGATATCATAGATTTTAAGGTTTTGAATATTGTAGTGAATAGTGAGAAATTTTATTAGTAAAATTTCAAATTGGAGGTCAAGTGAAAGAGGATGAGGATATAACTGATAGTTTAGCGCAAGAAAGAACTTTAGACAAATTTAGTGGCAAAAAGAGCGAAGACTTGTTTTGTAAAAAAATTAGGGCCAGATGAAGGTAGAAATGTAGAATTAAGAGCTACACAACTAATTAGAGAAGGGAAGTCTGATGAAGCAATGGCACAGTTAAAGGGGCAAATGAAAAGAGCGAAGTAAAATGGAAGGAAGAGAGAGCATGACAGTCTGGGCAAGGGGCTCATATAATGAAGAGTGCTGGCAGGCAAATAAAAAGATAGAAAGGGAGTTAAAGAGGTGGAAACAAACTGAAGAGATTTATGAGAAGGAACAATTCATAAGCCAGATCAGGTTGCAAATGTCTAATGGAGACAAAAAAAAAAAAAAAAATGGATTGACAGATCTTTAAAGCAGTAATAGACAGAGAAACTTGTGAAAAGGTTATCGGGAAGAAGGGGGTGAAAGATTAATTCAATTGGACCCAGTAGATGGAGGGGCTATTTCAAGGAATTATTGGGGAGGGAAAATTTGACAACACTACCAAAAATATTAGGAGAGTTTAATAATTATGCGAGAGAATTAGATCAGGAAACAGGGCAAAATAAAGTAAATGAGCAGCTTATACAATAAAAAATAATAAAGCTACTGGAATAGATGGCATATCAGGGGAATATGTAGTGTGTGCAGGAAGAAAGAAGAATGTTGCTTGTTAAACTGTTTAATGTAACAAAAGAAGGTGGGAAGATTCCAAAGAACTGGAAATAGGGGGTAATTATGCGAATTTACTATGGAAAAGGAGATTAAAATGATTCTGTGAAGAGATATCAGCCTGTTGTCTATGATTGGAAAAGTATATACAGGGTTGTTAGCTAAACGGTTACAAGATTGGGCAGAAAAAGAAGGAAAGATATCTGCTTTACAGACTGGATTCAGGAAGGTGAGATCCATCAAAGATAATATTTTCATAATAAGAACAATCATAGATAAATTAGCTATAAAAGATGAAGGGTATACATATTTTTGGTAGATCTAGAAAAGGCATTTGATATAATCAAGCTTCTTTTTTTCCTCTTTTGTGTGAGATAACATGTGAGATAATTCCGAATCCAGGTAACTGGGAGGCACTCTGGACTAAGCTGAGGTAAACTGGAATAAGTAGGAAGTTTAAAGGGTTAGTACAGAGGTTTTATAAGGAAATTATGTGTTGTGTTAGATATGCAGAAAATAAAATAATAGAGTAATAATATGGACAAGGATGCAAACTAAGCCCAATATTATTCAATTTTTTTATAGATGACTTATTAAAAGAAATAAGAAAGGAGAATACACATTACCCTATAATTAATAATAAAGATATCCCAGGTTTATTATTTGCAGATGATTTACTAGCAGTAGCAATGACAAACAGAGGGTTAAATAGAGCAATAGAAGAAATATTCTGATATTGTAAAGCATAGGGGTTAAAAATAAATAAAAATAAATAAAAATTATGGTTTGCAAGAAAGGCAATAAACTCAAATTAATTGAGAAATGGTGGTTGGAGGGTAATGAAATTGTAGTAAAGAGATTGGACTATATAGGGGTTAGGTTAAATAATAATGGAAGATGGACAGAGCGGGGAAGGAAAGGGAAAATTAACTATTAATATTATTAGAATCTGTTTAAAGAAGAGAGACTTTATGGTGGAATAAAAAATTATGTATGGGGTAAAAATATGGGGTACAGAGAAAAGGTGGGAGTATATCGACCATATTCACAGAGCATTTTGTAAAATGGTGTTGGGATTACCGAGGGAACTCAAAATGAGATGCGACATTGGTGGAATTGGAAGGAGTTGGCAGGAAAGGCATGATAGTTCAACATATCTTGAAATATTGGTATAAGATAGCATCAAGAGAAGGAGACATGGGCAATGACTGTTTACAGATATAAGAAAAAGTTTAGGGAGAAAAAAGTTGGTTAGCTCAACTAAAGAGAATGGTCCAAGAGGTTGGAATAGGTGAAGTGGAGGAACAGCATTAATGAATAGACAAGGGCTACGGAATAAAATGAAGCAAAGGATAGATGATATTGTAAAGCATGAAATATGGAGTAGTTTACAAAACAAGAGTAACTTGGAACATTATAGGAAATTCAGAAAGAATGTGAGCAGGAAAAATGCATAGATATTTGTAACAAAAGGGGAAAGGGATTTTCTTGGGGTAGAGCAGGTATATTATGGTTAAGTAGATTAAAAGTAAAAAAAGAAGAGTGTCCATTATGTGAAGAAATAGAGAAGGTTTTTCACTGTATAGTTGAATGGAACTAAAGAATGGAGAGAAGGTGTATAGATTAAGAAATGGGACAATTTACAGGTACCAATTGTGATACTAAATATTTTTGGAACTAGTAACAAGGAGTTTTTGAGAATATTTGGTGATTATACAGGGAAAGTAAGAGAGAGATGGTGGAAAAGAGTGATTAAAATTAAAGATTCAATTCTAATTAAGATTATAGTATGATTAAGTCGACTACACATCATTGGAACAATTGTGGAAATATAAAAATATTTAATTGATATTATTATATAATTTAGTTGAACTACACACTCTTAATGCTTCACTTACTTGTCATAATATGTAGAACTGGTTTCGAAAACATTTGGTTATCATCAGCCAGTTCAACTGTTGGATAATTCGTTAAGCTGTGGGAATGTGTATTCTGCTCTGGTGGCAGTGTGATAAACTTGTAGTTTTGTTTTCATCCCCAGAAGTGTCAAAGTTCATTAGACTGTCTGTGTATTTGTAGATGTAGATTTTCTCCCAAGTTGCTAGTTTTATAGATCCTTGTACTGATTTTAATAATTTTGCTTTATTCACCAAGTCATGATTTTCTGTCCAAAAATGATTTGCTACTGCTGATTTCCCTATTTACTTGTACTACTGATAGACAATGTGAATGACAGTACTCCACAAGAGAAAAAATCAGATATTTACAAAATAAATTGTGCAGAATGTGAAAAAATTTACATTGGAAAAACAAAGGGAAACATAGGCAGGTGGTTAAAAGAACATTTCAGGAACATAAAGTACAAAAAATAGCAAAATCAGCAGTAGCATATCATTTTTGGACAGAAAATCATGATCTGGTGAATAAAGCAAAATGATTAAAATCAGTACAAGGACCTACAGAACTAGCAACTTGGAAGAAAATCTACACCTACAAATACAAAGAGTCTAATTAACTTCAACACTGCTGGGGATGAAAACGTAAACTACAAGTTTATCACACCTCCACCAGAGCAGAATATACACTCCCAGAGCTTAACGAATTATCCAACAGTTGACCGGTTCTATATATTATGACAAGTAAGTGAAGCATTAAGAGTGTGTAGTTCAACAAAATCATACAATAATATCAATTATATGATTGGCTTCACTGTACACTGTTCCAATTTACATTCTAATTATAAAAGTATTTGTTAAACTTTTTTTAATGACAGAGTATGAATGAATAGTGTTTAACGCCCGTTTTTGCTACAGAGGCACCACAGGTGATGGACACTGATGATATATTGGGAAAGGATTTATTTTTATGGAAGGAATCATTCCAGGCCTAAGTTTAGGGTATCTCCCCGGCATTTGCCATTTGTGAGGACTGAGGAAAACCTGGGAAAAACGTCGGTCAGGAAGGACGGTCCTGGCGGTATTTGAACCCAGACCTCCCGCTCATGAGTCCGAGACTTAACGACCTCGGCCACCCGTGGCAGTAAATAATGACAGAGTGAAATAAAGATTCTATTCTAATTAAAATTATTGTATGATTAATTTGAACTACACATTCTTATTGGCTCCACTAGTTTAAATGTACATTTCAAGGACCATCATCAGCATCCTCAGCTACCCATCGACTGTTGGGTAATTTGTTACTCTAGTTCACAAAAAGTACAGAAATTCAAGAGACAGAAACTTATTAAAGAAACCACAACACTTTCAGCACGAAAAGAAGATAATTTTTAAAAAATTCATATATGCATGTGTTATGCAAAAAGTTCAAAATATCCTTAAAGATTTTAATATTAGGTTGGCACCTATAAACAGATTTAATGTTAATCAACAATTCAACATCCAAAAGAACTTAATATATGGGAAAAAATTTACATAAAAAAATATGAATACAAACTTATGAATTTTGATATACCGGAAGCAGACAACATATTGTTTAATTTCATTAACAGACCACCAGAGCAAGCATAGTAACATACATACTTTGCTGAAAGTGACTCCTCAGTCGTCACTTTGGTTGACAATGTGAGGAACGTACCTCACGAAACATGTAACAAAATTACTTTTATAAGTGTGTTTGTGAAACTTAAAGAGAGTTTTAATGTGACGACATGATTTTTAGTGTTTTACTTTAAATCAAAATAAGATTAATGTTAATCTCCTGAATAACAACATCATTGATACCATTTCACCAGAGAAAAATGCATTTATTTACCAAATAAGTTGTATAGAATGTGAAAAAGCTATATTGGAAAAACAAAGAGAAATAAATGCACATGATTAAAAGAACACTGCAAGAACCAAAAAAAAAAAAATGGCATTAACAGATTAATGAACTTTGACACTACTGGGGATGAAAACATAAACTTTAAGTTCATCACACCTCCACCAGATCAGAATATACATCCCCCAAAGCATAACAAATTATCCAGCAGTCGACCGGTAGCTGAGGATGCGGAGGAAGGTCAGTGAAATATGTACTACATTTAAACAAGTGAAGCCAATAAAATCATACAATGATCTTAATTAAATGTATATAAACTTATTAAAATGGGGTGGAAATATATAAAGCAATATATAAAAAGAAAATATCAACAAAACTAAGCAAGGATAACAATTTAAATTAAAATCTGGTTAACATGCATGACTTCAATTAAATCTACTTACGAAGCTGTTGACAATGGAGTGGTATATATATAAACAAAGTAATACAGTTTTTTTCACTTCACTTACATAAAAATCTGTCAAAATTTATATACAGCCTGAATATGGGAGGGATCACTCCCGAAACATATGTCCAGATTTTTATGTAAGTGAATGGAGTTAGTGTGAAAAAAAACTGTATTACATTGTTTATATGCATGACTTACTTTAATTTAGTACCTGATTAAGGTTGTTGGATAATAAAAAGTATGATAATTATGCATTTATTAATGCCTTTCAAACACACTTAACATTCAGGCTTGAGTTTGGGGCAGAGAGCTATGTTTCAAGCAAATTTCAACTAAACCCATAAATAATTCTCCTTTCTTGGAATAATTACATTGACATAAACATTATATACATTACTTTGATAAAACTTACTTCATCCAAAGAAGAAATTGGAACCAAATTGTTACCAACAGATACAGGGGCTTGTTCTGGTGCAGGAATGTTTACTTCTTCATAATATTTATTATCTGTCCTTGTAACATCTGCAGGCAGCATAATTTTTGTTCCAGAAATATATCCTATAAAACAATCATATGTTATTTAAAAGTATTATAATTAATCACAATCCATTTAGAAACAGTAAAAGCTAAATAATGCTGAATGAAATAAAAAATGTATAAAACAAATTACAATTACAAGAAACATAAATATCCAGATCTGTGTGTAAGCATACTATTTTAAATTCCAAAAAGAATGAACTAATTATCTTGCCATTTTTTACATTCTGTGTCAAAACTGAAAATTTTCTCTGAATGCTTGATATATTTAACTCACTAATCATTAAAAAAAAAGTCCTTGATATTACTCAATGTAACTGTTTGATGAATATAATTTAAAGTATTAAATATAGGCCAAAACAAAAATTGTAATATGTACATCTACAACTTATAAAATAATGAATATTATTTTAATCCACATTAAGGGCAATATTAGTTCAATAAATTTACCAGAAGATATAAAAACCATAAATCAAACAAAACTTCTTATAAAATGCTTTATAATATTAGTTGTGCAAAAAGTGTTATGCAATTATGTGTGTGCACACACGTGACGGTGATAAAAGTAAATATTGAGTATCGAAGGTAACATTATGCATGGAAACAGATGAAACTAGAAATGAGAGTGTGGGGGAAAAAAATTAATATGTAAGATTTAAACCAGGTGGTATACACGCTTTATGTAAAAATATAGCTGCCATTTCTCTATCTCTTAGTAAACTTTCAGAGCATTGTGTAGGTAACCCATCAAAGTGTTAGATTAAAAACATCATCAAAATCCTTACAGTGAGATAAGGCATGCTGGGCAACTGGCAAGGGAGACTTGGTTTTAACAGAATGTCTATGATTGTTCATACGTAAAAAAAAAAAACCAAGTTAAAACCAGTTGCCCAACATGCCTTATCTCACTGTAAGGATTTTGATGATGCTTTTAATCTAACACTTATTGATGCGTTACCTACACAATGCTCTGAAAGTTTACTCAGAGATAGAGAAATGGCAGCTATATTTTTAAATAAAGCACATATTCCATCTGGTTTAAATCTTACATATGAATTTTTTTCCCTCACACTCTCATTTCTAGTTTCATCTGTTTCCATGCATAACATTACCTTCGATACTCAATATTTACTTTTATCACCGTCACTTTTCTTCTTGCCATAGGACTCCACGAGTCCGAAATATAGCGATTTCAAGTGTGATTTTTTCTTAGTGTTTTATCCTTTTCTACTATTATAATTACTGTTAATTTGTTACATTGTTAATAGTGTTACTTTATTTTTATTTTTCTTTTTTATATATATATATATAATACACAAGCCATGCATTATGCTAAGATTTGGAATAAAAAATGAGAAAAAATTCAAGGTCATAATAGGACTAGACTACAGATCTTTAGCTTACTGTGTCAATCCTCTTCCATCTAAGTTACCAGCCCTGTTCATCACAACTGCAAATCTCCCCTATTTTACAGTCCATCAAATTTAAGTTATCCAGAGTTGTTAGAAAGAAACATCAATACTCATCCTCTCCTCACTCCTCCCTCAGACATTATTTTGGTGATGGAGGTAAGAAGAACAGTCCCTTCATTAAGCCTGTGTTATTAGTGGCAGACCTCCTTCTGGTTACTCTCTTTCAGATATTGCAAACTAGTCCATTTTCATAATTTGTCCTCTAAATTTATAATGAACTGATCACTAATTAAGTCCATGAAACCATCTTGTTTCTTTTTTCAGATGTTTGTATGTGTTCACAGGCCGATTTCTAATTCTCTTTGGTCACTTCCGAAACAGTTTTTCAAGTAACATGTCCATATCTTTGTTTTTAAATGTTATGCTTTGCAATGACATTTTTCACTTGCATCCTTATGAGTTCTATTGCATTTAAAATCTCAATGGCAAGAAGACTGTCTCACTATGATATACATATGTTCTGCAGCAATTTTATCAATTTAATATAGCTTGAAAGTTTATTTTTTTAATTTAATTAACTCATATAACACAGATTTCATCAACTGAGGAAGATTGAACTCAGTGGTTTTATTACGAAGCAAGTCATTATTTCAAATTTATGAATCAATGAAAGTGACGCTTTATTAATCTCCTTAGAATGTGGGGGAGCACTCTCCATAGTAATAGCACTATCGGGAGGGATGTTTGGTAATAATGATTTACGAACCAGTTTCTAAAAATGGTGATGTCCATTTCCTTGTGATTATATTTTGTTTATTTTGATTTGAATATTATTAAGGTACTGGGAATGAAACCAGCTAAATATCCAGCATGTAAAGTATTAAATGTCCACCTTTTCCTATTGCAGTTTTAATGAGAAAATCAATATTGTCTTTCCAAATTTTGGTTTTTAAATTACTGTCATTTCAACAAATAAACAATACAGTGACTGGTAGGCCTCTATTCCTTAATTTTCCTAAAGAATTTAAATCATTTAGAAACAATTACTAACTTTTCCATCAAGAATTTCTTTTCCTGAAAGTTTCTTTACATATATAATATATATTTTCTTCAAGATTTCTCTTAAATTCCATATACTTCCCTTAAACAAATTTTCCTTTACTAAAGCCTGGCTTATAACCTACAGACTTGGTAAAAAAAAAAATCAGTTGAATAACGAATATATCATATGCCTTAATGCGGTGGCAGTGAATGAATCTATAAAAGTTTTATTTGGGGTTCTGTTCAGACATTTCTTTCCTGGAGTTCAAAAACCACTTCAGCTGATAAAACTTGTTTTTGTTGTTTAAAATCTTACTCATGCTAAAAGACAAAATGTCTGTAATGATCAAATTTACAATGTAATTGTCACAGCTCATGCCTTCATTATAATTTTTTTTATAGTTATACCAATCATAATTGGTGGCTTTGGAAATTGACTTATTCCTTGATTGTATAATTTTAATAAAGATCTATTTTTATTGAAGTTTATGTATAAAGGAGTTCCTACTGTAACTCTATAACATTGGACACAGATATTGTTAGCTTACTGAATTTCAGGGCATCATAATCATCCATAAAAAAAATTTTGAACATTTACAACTATCTTCATGCCATCAGACTTTTAAGTTTTCCCACATATCCCAACACATTCTATCATTTTTGTTGATAAAAAAAGAACAATACGCATTATGATATTTAGAGCAAAGGCATAGCTCTCTAATTCCAACAACATTTTGACAATTTTTAACAAAAGCAAAAAAGTGAACAGTAGTTATTTACTAACCAAAAGAAAGTGATTTTGACTCGAGCAAGTATGCCACTGATGCCTAAATAAGCATATAAAGAGTTGTGATACACAGAAGAGATATGTGGTACATCCAAAAATTATGACAAAAGACAGTTGTTTCTAATGATTTTATGATCCATGGAAGACAAGGACCTTAGACAAGAACAGTAGCGAACATGCCAACTGAAATTTCATGGACTCTAAATCTATATGCCCTGCTAATAAATGCAGTTTTTGAACCCCATATTTTTGATAGAGCCTGTTTAATTTTTTATTGCATATCCAGCTTTGCCTGAAACATATCATCAATCATTCAGAATTGATGGGAATAGATCATCTGTCTCAGCTAAATGGCTGTTGAAACTGCACTTATACACCATACAGAATTGACTCATGCTGTCCCGAGATTACATGAAGAAAAATGTCCTGATTATTGAGTACCAAATCATGCTGCAATTCATAAATTAGACACTTCAATGGCTCATAGAGTTAACATTTCAATGTGCTGCAAATGAAAAAATTTTGAACAGTAAAATTATCAGAAAGAATGTTTGGCCTGCTCCCTCTCCTGATCTAACACCCGTAACTATTGTCTCTGGGGCTCAATAAAAATAAAGTGTATTAGACAAATTCACAATATTTAGAGGAACTGAAGACAAGCATCGTTCAAGAAATAAATTCAATTTTCCTAAGGGAATTAAGAACAGTAATTAGTGAATACCAGAGATGCTTAGAAAATGAAAGAAAGCAGTTCCAACATCTCCTTGGGTAATATGGGTGAGTGTATATCTTTATATAATTCTTTTTTATAGTAATATTAGCCAGTGCCCCCAGTATAGAAGTTGTAGTATGATAAAGTGCAAAACTAATGTTGTCATACTGCCATGAGTTCAGGCTCCCCAGTACATATAGTCCTGCTGGCACACAAGGGAAACTTAAATCTGCTCATTCAGTAGAACAACTATGAGGAAAAGTAAAAAATTACTTGCACAATAGTTTTTCCAAGTTATTTATACAAAAACAATGATTGAACAAGTACATCTTTTACTGGTCCACCTGTCCCCAAGCTAGCACATTTCCTCCATGAAGAATTTTGGTTAGTCATGCAACCATTTAAGCAACTACTTCCATCACTTCTTCATCCATATAAAATTGACAATTTTGTAAAGCATCTTTCAGCAGTCCAAACAGATGATAGTTGGAAGAGGTAAGATCTGTCTGTAGGCAGGGTGTTCCAGCTCCTTGAAACCCAAATAGTTGATGGTTGCAGCAGTCTGGCTGGCTGTGTAGCATTGCATTGCCATGATTAACAACATTTTTTTTGACAACAGACCTTGGCATTTCTGGCTTCAGATTGTTGGCCAATAAATCACTTTATCTTGCACTATTGATCATACATTTTTTTGCCAGTTAGTCTTCCAATATAGGTCCTTTTGAGTCCCAAAAAATGGGTAGTATCACCTTTCGTGCAGAAGATTTTAGTCTTGAACAATTTCTTTGTTGGCAATCATGAATGCTTTCCCTCCATACTCTGGCATTTGGATTCTGGCTCATAGTACTGGATCCACAGTTGATCCTTTGTGATTATTCTGCCAAAAATCCTGTGCCTTCATTGTTGTAGTATGTAAGATTGGCATATCTTAACACGGTTGCACTTGTACTCTGTAATAAGGTCTTGGCAACCATCATGCACAGACTTCATGGAAGCTGAGCTCATCAAGGAAGAGCCATGACTAGTCTACGGAAAACACACTACCTCATTGATGGCAACTCCAGTTTGCCAGTACCATCTCTTGAACCCACTGTATCTTCTTGTCAGTTTGGAGATTGACTGGCATCCTGCTTCCTCTTATACCACTTATATGTCATGCATGTCCAGCCACTTTTAAACTTTTAAACTTCTTTATCCATTCCTACATGGTAGAGCACTGCCCCCATATAGTGCTGAAAGCCTCTGATGAACTTCCACCCCTGACACACCTTCTGACTAGAGAAATTGGACTACTGTTCTTTGTTCCTTTGTTTACAGTGTCACAGCAGCAAGGAAATGAACACAAATCAAATTCAAACTTTGATTACATGGTCACAATAATACCAAATCTAAGCATGCATGTGCAGAAAGCACCTATAAAAGTGTGTTATGGCAAAAGTGCAGATGATCTTTGACTTTCCATCATTTAACAATTAACTGTTACAATTATCAACTAATTTAACCTGAGATTTATAAAATGCACATGGAAGAAAACTTAAATTTCTTTTAATAAAACATAATTTATCTTCTATTTACAGGTCAGAAAGTAGTTTCTTAGCACCCTTAATAGACGTTGTTTCACTGCGTTCAAGACTACCAAACTTTTTTACTGATTTGAAGTACTTACTACAGCCCACTTGAGTGAAAAGGAACAGGTAGAGTAGGATATTAGGGGCTATGGTCTTGAACGCTGCTATATGAAAAGGTGCTTCAAGAAAGCACTTCTCTTCATTTTGAATCTCTTGCTCTATGTTACACGTACCATCTTTCTGTACTAGCTTATAGGGGTTAAAACTTTTCAGCATATGATTTGGCCAGATTATGCATAGACATGTCAATAAGTTTACAGAGTATCCAGCAGTTAACCTCTCAAGCTATCACAATTTAAAAGATAAATAGATACATTCTCCTAGGTTCTTCTTCCTTCAATGTGCCTATCACTAGTTTAACTCTAGATTTGTATAAGAATGTCTCCAAGCTGTTCCTCAAATAATTAATTAGAACTTTGTTTGGTGCCTGGACAATAGAATATGGAAGGTAATAAAGCAGCAGATAAATTATCAAGAGAAGAACTAAGACTGACTTCTTAGGACAAGGACTTTCTGTGGCATTTGCAAGAAACATGCTGGAATTGCATATCAATGGACTTAAAAACAACATCACATATGATGGAAAAATTTTTGATCAAGAACTGGATAAAATTCTCATTAAAACTTTTGATAATACCTTGCTAAGTACCTATGGAGTAGGGATAGGAAGCAAACCAGGAAAACTATTATCATGATGACTAGATTGGCCTTTCCAGAAACACCAAAATGATGATACAACTCTATAATGAAAATCCCACATGTTGTGTATGTATACAGTCTGATAGACTGCAAAACATATCTTACTAATATGTGAAGCTCTGGAAAGACAAAGAACATCTCTATTAGGATTTAATCCTTTAGGAGATGTATTTCCTGAGCTCGTAGGAAAGATTCTAGAGATCACTAAAGCTCTAGATTTGAAACTACAAAGTTAGGATTTAAGGAGTGTACAAAGGGCCCTTTTGGCTCAAGTCTAAGGTGCATTACTGCATATTTAAAAATCCAATTCAATTCAATTCCATCATTATGTTTGCTATATACTTTCTACAGCATCACTGGTCTCATCTCTACATATCTAGAATTTTCACCCTGCTATTTCCCTTCTTATTTAAATTTTCTTCTCATAACAATATACAAGATATGATGGCAGTTCAAAAATTAACTGCTGATTGGCTATAAATAAAAAACCTGCATATATACAAATAGTTTATTATGTACATCTGAAAACTACAGCTTTCCACTGTTTTTCAGCATTAGTCACCATATAAATTCAAGCATTTGTCACTGTGTTTCACCAATTTGAAAATCCCTTCTATATAAACTTAGCCATCTGGGAATGTAGCCAATCTGTCACTGCATTTTGAAGTTCTTCAATATCATCGAAAAGTTGAGCCCTAAGTCACTTATTCATGTGAGTGAAAATATAGAAATCAGATGGAGCAAAGTTAGGACTGTAAGGGAGATTATTTAAAATGTCTCATTTGAATTGCTTTAAAAGGTTTTGTGTTTGCTGAGTACTATGAGGGCACGTGTTGTTAAGCAAGAATGCCAATCCAAATGCCAGCAGACCTGGATGTTTGTTCCGGATGCCTCTTCTCATTTTTTTCAAAGTTTCAAAGCAAACTTCAGCAGTAATTGTCGTACCACATTCACTGAATTCAACAAGCAAGATACCCATAGCATCCCAAAACATGGTGGCCATAAGCTTCTTTGCTGACAAAGTTTGATGAGCTTTATTTGAGTTGTTTGGAGAACTGGTATGGACCCATGCCATAGACTTTTTTCTGTCTTAGTGTTCATATATGCCACCCAAGTCTTGTCTTCCGACACTATTATGTTCAAAAAATCTCCTCCTTCTGTGTTATACCATGAAAGAAATTCTAAGGTAGAGCCTAGTCGTTTGGTTTTGTGGATCTCCACTAGAATCTTTGGTATCTACCGAACACAACTTTCAGTAGCCTAATGTTTTGATGACAACCTCATACAAAACAGCCCAAGAAAAATTGTGGATATTGTTTAGAAAGATCCAAGATTGTGAACTGATGGTTCTCATGAAACATTTTCATCAATTTTCTTGACAAGCATCATCACTAAATATAGAAGGCCTACCACTCCTCGATTCATCATGACCTTTAAAACATTGGTAACTGATGCACAACATCATCACTCATAATGTTTGGGCTGTATACAGCACACAATTCATGATTTTCATAAAAAAATTTTATCAACCATGAACCTCATATTTGGCAGGATTTTCTATTGCAGCGTTCATTTTGTCAGATTATAATATGCAAATGTGAGGCACTAAGATGCTTCCACTAGCAAGCTGGAAGCTTACTGAATCACAGATTACATTGATTTAACAATAGTGACTGTCTGCCCACTACTACTAGCAGACTAGGAACAATGGCAATTAGTTTCCGAACTGCCCTTGTAATTTACTATTAATGCAGAAGAATCAAGCAGACACTTATTCATACATTTTTTCAAAAAAGTCTTACAGCTTTCCATTGTTAACACAGATGAAAGCTTCACAAATATTTTCACAGAAATGTGAATGCTTTGCAGAATGACCAGGTAATAATTTTTGGGCTATATTCTTATCCTGTAGATCTGAATCTCTCATTTGTTTTTCTTTATCACATGCTGCATCAAAATAAACTTCCTCTCATTGGCTACTCTGGCATTAAAAATTTTATAACATGTAATTTTTTCATTAGTACTAAATATCTGTCACCATACTGAGACATAAAGCAATTTGCAGGCAGCACTTTCTTTAACTTTAGGTATATTGAGAACACTACTGAAAACACAACTCTCACTTTGCACTGCAGAGTATTTTCCATTCACCCGTTGAACAGAATTTGGGTTCATAAATGTACTGAAAACTTTAGGAAGTCATATAATGCAAAAATGTTAACAGAAGTTGTACTTAGGAAGCAGTAGACAATGGAGTGGTAATATATCCTACAATTATGTATTCAACTTGTTTACACTAAACTCCATTTACATAAAACTAAGATAAGTTTCGGGAGCACTCATTCTCCATTGTTGACTCCCTACTGTTACTCAAAATAGTGGCTGGTTACCCCATGCTTCTGTAGAGGTGCCTGGTGGTTGTAGTAGAAACTTGTGGAATTCATCCATAGGAGAAAAATCAAGTTCATTAAGTTTTCTTTATTTTCTAAGATGAAAAATTTTTCCCCAAATGGGTAGTTCCATTGGGTTGTGAAATTGTTTCAGCACATTAACCCCTGGTTTAATTTCATGATTTTTGGACCAAAAGTGAGCTGCTATCACTGATTTATCAACCTATTTATAAACCAAATATTCTTAAAGTTTTCTTTTCTCTGAATTTCCAAATTTCTCTTCGCTTTTCCAATGTGCACAATCTGCACATTTGATTTCATAAATTCCTGATTTCTATTCTGTTGGTATGGTGTCTTTTATTGTGCAACCTAATAAATTCTTCATATTATATTTGCTCTTTGGGGCTAACATTATTCCATATTCTTTGAAAATCTTCTTACATTTGCTGTAGCAAGTTCGATGGTATGTGAAACTTTTGAATTTGTATCTTTCCGTAGTGTTCTTCAGTGTGGAAACTTCTCTTATAAATTTCTGTCTTTTAAATTTATTGATAATTTTTATTACTGTGTCTTTGTTGAAACCATTGGATATAGTTGTCATTATTATCTGTTGGTGTTGTATTTTGTACTCTGATTCTGTGAGGGGTGTTAGTTAATCTGTATGCCAAGCTGCGAAACACTGCATATTTATGTGGAATGGGGTTAAAACTATCATTTTTATATAATATTCTCTGTGTGTTTCTTTTCTGTGAATTCCAAAGTTCAGACAATCTCCATTTCTTTTGATTTTTAAATCTAGGAATGGGAGCCAACCATTCCTCTCTTCTTCTATGAAATTGTATAGATTTATGTTTTAGATTAAGAAGTTATAGAGCATCTATTGACTGTTTTTTTCGGTATTATTGCAATAATGTCATCCACATACCTATATCATGCCTTGAAAATTAGAGGAAAGGCTCTGGTGATATGTATTTCAAAGGAACTCATGAATAAATCCATTAGAAATGGAGACAAGGGGTTTCCCATAGCTAGACCCGAAATTGTTGGTAATATTTTTGGTTGAAACTGAAGAAAGTTTGTTGAATGCAAATATTACTAAGTTTCAGTAAGTCTTCTATTTCTTCTGTTGTAAATTTATGGATGTAAGCATTTCTTTAATATTTACACAAGCTTCTCTGTTAGTATGTTCAGAAATAAGGCTTTTACACATCAAAAGACACAATTATATCTCCAGTTGTAGTTCTGCTATTTTTAAGTTTTGCAACTAAATGAAATAAATTTTTGATGCTCAAGCTTTGGAATCTTTTAAAAGAGTTGAAAATGTTGATCAATTTTTTTGCTTCCTGGTATGTGAGTGAATTGATATTGTTGATTATTGGTCTCATGCTGTCATCATTTTTATGTATTTTAGGAAAATAGATAAAGTCTGGATAATAATAAAAATTATCTATAACCCCAGACACCACCACAGGAGCATCCAGGTATTCAGCCATCGTTTTAAGTAACAATAGTGTTAGTCAACAACTGAAGATGAGAGTAAGTGCTCCCAAAACATGTGTTAGTTTTATGTAAGCGGAGTTTAGTGTAAACAAGTTGAATACGTAGTATAGGATATGCTGACAGAAACTTTAAATAATGCTTCATTTAGTGTATTTGTTACTAAAAGTGCACAAAACTATAGAAGAATCAAGATGCATGCAGCATCAAATGCACAAAACTATTTTTAAAAATAACAAAAGAATTCTACATCAATTGCACGTAAAATGACTAAATTTTTCATGAAATATGTTCATATGCAACTAAGCAAAACCAAAATGAAGATCAAATCATCAAAATCCTACCACTAACAAACTTAAAATACTTTGGGCATATTGGCATATATTTAATCATAATGATAATTTTGTTTGTGATATTGCATAACTGAGGGAAACTGAATCCCACATTTCATGAAAAGAATTGGAACAGCAATGATATACCGTTTCCCGTTTTCCATTTCTACTGGAGTATACACATATGTTTAGATACATATATTGTGCACATAAAGAGCCAAAGCAGCAGGATAAAAGAATTTAATACACTTACCTGCCATTTGCTGTACTTCTCTCTGAGAATCATAAACATGTGGATATGTTTCTTTTACTTTGGTAGTTTTTAACTTTTGGTGAATTGATGGTGTACTTGCTGCTGCCTTTAGTGCTGCCTGCCTGAAGAAAAAGAAAAGCATATGAACTAACTACATGCGTTATTGTATTATGGATGAGTCAATACAGCTCGATAGGCAGAAAAGTGCATTCATTCTCTGCTTCCAATATCTTCCAGGAGCAAGCTATTATTACAGGCAACATATATTTTAAATGTTTTTAAAATCTGCAATAATGAAAACTGACCAGTCCCATTGTCTGGTGATCAGCATTCCTGGTTACTACTCCTGGGGTCCTGCGTTCTATTCCTGGATATACAGTACTTCTTTTTCCTTGGCTAGAAAGATCCCATGGCACCTATTAGTCTGGTTAGGTTAGACCTCATTAGGTTTAAGGTTGTTCCCTGACACACCATATTCACATCTTTACCCTCATTCCCATTGGGTTGTCACAACTGTGCCTTACAGGTGGCCTGCCTCAGAGACAGTTACAACAACACCACACTGGGGGAAAATGCCCAAGTTTAAGGGAACAAGGTAGGCAATGGGAATAAATGAATAAAACAAAAATAAAAAAAAGAAAACTGAACAAACAAAAATAATTGTTCTCATTTATATTATTACCTTTTTGCTCTCAAGTCAAGAGGATCAAACTCCTGTTCTTGTTCCTCTTCATCATTATAATTAAGAGTTTTACTTATTTTTTTTTCTTCCTTTCGAACTTGCTTCATTAGCAGTTTTTCTTGTTCTGATTGAACCACTATTTGGCATCCAAAGTTTGGTCTTCTTTGCTCTGAAACTATAATTACATACCAAATCAGTGATATTAACAACAGATAATATTAATAATGGTAGTATTACTCCTAACAAAACATAATTAGGGAGAAATGCACACACGCATCACACAAACGTTAATTTCTCTCTAGGTTTATTCAGAAGAATTACAGTATAAGATTAGAAACTTGAAAAATTTTAGCTTAATTTTCTTCTGTCTTTTAATAATAATGGCTTGTTTACCATATTGGCTTTCAAGCACCAAGCATCCACTTATCAAGTGATGTGCTCAGGATTGATCCTTAGTGAAGTAAGGTCTTTTTTCACCCTGTAAAGGTAATCAGATATTCCTGGGCTCCACACTCATTTATGCAACACCATCAAAGTCTAATAGCCATAGTCATGGGATGTTACCTTTATATCCTCTCCCCAAACAGACCACAGCACTTTTAGAGAATTGCATATTCAAACATAAATGACCAGAAACAAATATATTTTTGATGGAAACAATGGAAAAGGCAGAAATGGAAAATAAGCTGCACCCATTCACTTAAACACACTAAAACCAAATGAATTTGACTCACCTGCGAAGGCCTTAATTGCTCTCTTCTCTTCTGCCAATGAAAGACTGTGTACAATATTATTTCGATTCTCAAGAAGCATTTGGATCAGTTCAAAACTGTTGAATCCCAACAAGTCAAACAACTGTTGTAAAAATAGAAAAATGTCATGAAAATCAACATAAATTAATACCTCTAGTAGATAAAACATTTAAAATGTTAAAAACACTCTTGTGGCTTCACTTCCAAGGACAGTGAGTTAAAATATTAAAAGACTTTTGACTTTGCACTTTCAAAAATTTTAAAATTCAGGATGTTTCATGAAGCTCTTGTTCACTTCATTAACTGTAAACTAATGTATCATACTAGGCTGGAAGAGTAGGTAATCGTGAGGGATTTGGTGGTCTGTTGATAAACTTTCTATCTTTTTCTTGACCAGAGCTATTGTATAGCCATTTTTCTGTGCTACATTCATGATTTTTGGTACTCCAATTCGTATTCTGTCTCATTTATTGGTAGGTTTGTTAATCTGAATGTGAGGCTATTGATTACAGTGAGTTTATGTTGTTTTGGATCGTGGCTGTTGCATTTTATATAATTATCCATGTGGGTATCCTTCCTGAATATGCCAAATTCCAGTATGTTATCATTTTTTATAATTTTTATATCCAGGAAAGGAAGAACCTTGTTGTTCTCCATTTCCATTGTGAATTTTATGTTGCTGTTCTGTAGGTTTAGTAGTTTTATTGCATCATCTTTCTATTTTCTGCTATTGCAAAGACATCATCAACATAACGGTACCAACTTTTGTATATATGTGGGAAAGCCTCTACTAATTTTGTTTCCAAGAAACTCATGTATATGTCTTCTAAGAATGGTGAGAGTGGATTACCAATTGCTAAACCCTTCTTTTATGTATATATCTTGCCTCAGAATGTGAAGTAGGTTTGAATGATGCAAATTTTGGTGAGGTTCAAATATTGTTCTATTATTTCTCCAGGTAATTTGATTGAGGTTAATCATTTTTTTAAAACATTTATTAGTTTTTCTTTGGGGATGTTAGGGAACACAGAAACCACATCGTACGACACTAGTAAATCCCTATTTTCCAGTTTCATAAGTTTAATTGTCCCTATTAATTCTGTTGAGTTTTTTATGCTTTGGCTTTTGTATTTCAATAATCTACTGAATTGTTTTAACAAGTAACAATTCAAGCATTCATGATCAAACATTCCAATAAAATACAAATTCTTTTCTTTTCACATTTAAGAACTGTTAAAAATTATCAACATTTCATCACCCTATAGACTTACCTCATTTTGAAGCTCATCATTTGATCTCCCTGACTTCAAGAGTGTCAAAATTGTTTCAGAAAACTCATCCATTGACAATCCTGATGGATTTGCTGAGCCATAATACTTCCTTATTTCTTTTTCAAGCCAAGGCTTTCCAAACTAAATTTTATAAAATAAAAAGAAACAAAATGTTATTGGCTGATTAACAATTTCAATTCTTTTAACACCTGGAGTACATATATGTCTTTAAGAGATTAATGCTGGAAAGAAAAATCAAACTTACTTATAGAGGATCAACCTATGAATTAAAAGAAATTACCTGTTATGATACAATATTAAAATATAGCTTATGTTGACACACACTATTGAAACCAATAGAAACAAGAAATTTAGTTGATAGTTATTCATTAGCTTTGGAAATTCACAGTTAATTAAAATGTTGTTTACAAAAGAGAAACATGCTTCCAAACACAAGCTAAATTTAGAAAATAAATACATGGCAATAAATCAGCTACAAATAATAATAATAATAATAATAATAATAATAATAATAATTGGGTTAACCTTCCATTAAAATGCTGTCTTGTATTGATTTGGTCATTATTATGATCATTAAAACATATGGAGTCTTTTACTTAAATGTAAATTGGAACTTGCAATATGAAGCTAATCATATTAATTGATATAATTGTATGATTCAGTTGAATTACAGCTTTAAGAGTGTGTAGTTCAACTGAATCATACAATGATATCAATTAATATGGAGTCTTATTCAATTGTCTATGAACAAAATCCACTTCTCTGGCATAAACTATCTAGAACAAATTCTTAATCCTGATATGTAGTGAAGACAATTAAATTATATTTGACATCCTAACCATGTATGTTCACATTATTTTACATAAATCAGTTCATAAGATCTGATTAATAATAATGGTGAATATGTGGGTTGATTCAGTTAAGTTTTGTTTTAGCCAGATTAATTTTGAAATTATTACGGAAATAGTGCTCCAAGAAAAAATTAGTAAGTTAGAAACTATGGTGTTCTTAGTTATGTCTCTCTTGTACATATTGTTCATAGTAAAATACTTTTTTAAGATGACTGGCTATACGCTTCTTCACTTCCATTAAATTACTATTCCTTAAATTTAAGACCAACTTTGTGTTGGAACTAATACAGTGGAGCAACAGATATATGGATTCATAATTTGCTGATGATATCAGCAAGGCCTCTGAAACATGTTTGGAATAATTTAATGGAAAGTGAGCATAAGAGTAAGAGTAGAAATTTACACATTATATAAATTAATATATAATACCTTCACTGTGAACAGCTTCAAAATTAAACAAATATATTACAAGAGTATTAAATTGATTCACTAGCTAATGAAGAATGCTACTACTCCTTTTTTATTTCCCTCCCACTTATATATGCACTTCCTTCTGTATCTCTGTAACCCTTACGTTTTTTCTTTTGCCCTATTAGTATTTTGGCAATACCCCCTTCACTGTTCCATAATGACTCCTGCTGATCTTTTTTTAGAGCAAATCCATCAAAGAGTTCAGGCAAGAAATAAATAAGAAAGTAAATAAAAACTCTCTGAATAACTTAAAACATCAGATAACACTTTCTGAAAGCAGAATAATATAGAATACAATACTACAGAATAACCCAGAAAAATTAATGCACAATTCAGTTTGCATTGTCTGAAAAATGTCATAATACTATATTGATATAAATTCTATTAAAATCCTCCTTGCTGTCAAGATGTAGCAAAGGCAAATACAGTAACTTACAACACTTGCAATAGCATTCATTTAAGAGTCTGCAGAATGAAAACAAGGAACATGTTTGCAATTCCAGTTTTGCAAATATTTTTTGGGTAAACATAAGAATCTGATCATTTCTGTCTAATTATAACAGTTTAAAAATTGGACAACATGTGGCATCAGTAAAACCTATGTGAAATGTTATATGCAAAAATTTAGAATATTGAACAGATGAAATAGCAATATAAGAGTGATGTCCAGCACGGAACAGCTAAACCACAGAACTAAAAGAAAAAACTAGTTATAAACAGATATATACAGCATGACAAATTTGGTATATCAATGCTGCACAGCACTTTTGTATAGCTACAAAGGCCTCTCATTTGTAAAACACCAAACAACTATGTAACTCATTAAATATGATATACACATTTAGCTCTACTATGAATGAATGTATTTTATTTCAGCAAACAATATTATAATTAAATTTACATAAGCAAACAAAATACCTAAGAGTTTACGATATCAAAACTAAGGTTCTCCCACACTTTAACCATCTGGTTATATATATGATGATGATTTACCATTTTCACAATTGTGTGTGCCATCAAGCTCCTTCCTTCTCCTCCACTTATTCTTATTTTTTGTAAGAATTTCCCAATCTTTTCAATATTAATTCAATTTGGAATTGAACAAAGTGAAACACATGAACTGAATTGAAATTATATTGGTTGTCAAGTCAAATGGAACAAGATTCCATTTATTTCCTCTATCCTAATATATGACAAACTTTTGTCACTATATCATTTTGTAGTTTATCCCATTTTTCATTCCAGATACTATCTCTCCACCTGTTTAGTCAACCTCAGTGGTGCCTCAGTAGTAAAATGGGTGTTAAACAACACTTATAAAAAAATCACATTGTAATATACAATGGAGCACACTATCCACTTTCCCGGACATAATATTCTTAATCCTTTTAGAAATAATACTCCTGTACTTTCCATGCAAGACCTATTCTTCCGAAATGATCAAAATGATCTATATACTTCTCCCATCCCCAATTTCTTTTAACTATCCCAAATAAATTTAAAGAACTTTTATCTTCTAAGCTAACCCAAATCTCTTGCTTTTCTTTATTTTCTACCCTCTGTATCACTACTTTCCAAAATCCACTGATGTTACTTTCACCCAGTCGTCACACATATCCCATTCCAATAACTTCTTCACATCCCCAAACCAACTTTCTCTTCCCAGTATCCCTGTTTAGTACATAAGACATTTTTAGTACATTGTTACTATCCAATTTTAGACATCTGTGCCAACGTTTCAAGATTCTCTTAACTGTTATACCTTTCCTCCCTAGTTGTGGAACTATTTATTTCTCATGCATCACATAGAGAATTTTTTTAACCAAAATAAACAGAAATAAAAAAAAAACATTACTTTTAAATATAACAATTAGGAACATTGCCTTCGGCAATTCCAGAAAGCACCGACTCCAATCAAAGTTTATTCCAATTCAATTGGTTCAGCCCCCCAGTCCCCGGTTCATCAGCAGCTAGCTACTAGAATATACAGGGGACCGGGCTTCGATCCAACCAAAAACAAAACACATCAAAAGTAATATATACAATCAATATAACATTAAGTTATATTTCTTATAATACTAAACCTTTCTTCTTTTTTATTTAAACCCATTCGACCAAATTTCTATTCTTGAGCGTTGCTTATTCCTTAGGACCTTATACACACTAACACCCTGGTTATTGGTATATAAGGAACCGGTTTAATTAATACTAGATAACTAGGCCCATACCCTCCCCTGCTTGTTTCATCTTCCTTTAACTATCTGACAATATTATTCTCAAGCACATTTCCTAAGTATTTTACACCCATAACCATTTTTATCTTACCTTGCCTATGTATTTTTCCAGTTCCTTAATGTTTTCATCTGATTTTAAATTTAAAATTCTTCTACCTCTTAAACCTGGTACACTTTCCCATTTTTGTAATAGGAACTGTTACCTCCAAAACTTGATTTGCTTACATTCTAGTATACAATGCCAAGTACTATCTGGTTCTCACACATAGGACATTTTCCCTTAGTGGATCCATTTTTTAATCCATTTAAATATTTTACTCCTGTTCTAAACCATGCCAACCTTTCCTTTACTATCTTATCACAAATATCAATATATCTTTCTATTCCCAACACATTTTTAGTGTACTATATAATTTCAGAGATGTCCTGTTTTTCAATATCCTCAATTCTTATTGTTATCTTTTTCCAAAATCCTTTACCCAATCTTTCTCCCTAGTACGTACTAGTCCCATCCCCACTTCTTGTAGGATATTTTGGATTTTAGACAACTAAGTTTCTCTCCCCTTAATTTTTCCTTGTGTTACCATGTTGATTAATGATATTCTTTCTCTTCCTTTAGTCTCCCTATTCTATATCAATATTTCAATAATCTTTCTTTGACCTTGCTTTTACAACCCAATTTTTCTAGTTCCATTAGGGCAACCTCATCATGTGTAGATTTAGATAAGCATAGGACATTTCTACCAATAATGCATTTATTACATTTATCCCTTTCCATCCTTCATTTGGACCCCAAATTTTTATTCCATACATCATTCTGCTCTCTTTAACCATTTTATATGCATATTTGGTATTTTGCTTACATGTAAATAATCATTTTACTTCACAACTTCAATTTCTGTGCCCTCCCACCATCATTTTCCCTTTTTTTTTTAATTTGAAACCTTTTTTCATTACCATAATCTTAAATTCCTTTCCTTCCTACTCTTTATAGTTCTGCCAAATTTAACCCTCTCAGCAAACTTTTTGGTAACCCCAGAACTTCTGTACAAAACACTCTATGTGCCACATCAACCTTTGACCATTCCTTTGACTCTCCCCAAATTTCTATTCATACATCATCTTTGACTCAACCACAGCCTCATATAGCCTTTCTAGCCATTTCATTGGCAATGTGGGAACAATTCTGAAAGCTTTCATAGCTAATTTATCTTTGACTTGTGCACATTTAGACTGTACCTCCCATCTTCCATTACTCATAAATCTCACTTCCAAATAATCAAATTCTTCCACTCCCTATATTGGATCTCTACTTATAAACCATCTCTCATCTTTTCCTTAATTACGATCCTTTTTTTAAATCTTTGATTTTTTACTATTTATACTTAGATCCCATTCTGCACAAGTAATTTCTTCAATGGCATGTTGTAATCCTATCACAATTACTGCTCCTGTTAATGAGATCATCAGCAAAAAGCAATCCTTTCCAATAACTGGACAATGCCTAAGGTTTTTCATGATCCTATTTAAGATATCAATTAAATAATATTGATCTGAATTTACACCCTTGTCTCAAACCCAAATTTTGACTCAAAATCTGTGGTTCTATTACCTTCATATCTGACACAAAACCTGATTCCTTCATATAATTTTTAAAGTCCTAGAATAAATTCAGTACCGACTCCCCTGAACCTCAATTTATGTGCATACCTGTTTATTTTATCAAATGCTTTCTCAAAATCTGCAAAGAAAATATATACCCCACCTCTTTTATTTCTTAAATATTTATCCACTACAGTATGAATTATCATTATATTATCTATTATTCTTCTTCATTTTCTAAACCCTACTTGAAATTCTGATAATTTACCTCCATTTTTGACCATTACACTACCTTCCTAATATGCCAGTGTACATTTGACCTAAAATGGAAACAGACTAATTCCTCTGTAGTTGCTTTGGCTATTTATATCATCTTTCCCTTTATATAGTGGTTCGATCATGCTCTCAGATATTACCTTCCTCTCCTTAATTCTATTTAATAACTCTGTTAGTAGCCTGATACCTTCTTCCATTTCCCCAAATGTTTTCCAAAGTTCTCCTGGAATTCCAACCATTCCTGAAGCCTTTTTTCTCTTTAAAATTTTAATCTGATACCCTACCCCACTTGTAGTAAACTTTTTATCTAAACATTCTGTTCTGTTTACAGTACTATCTAAATTTAATTCATAGCTCTGAGCCTTTCCACCACTTATCTGATTTCTAAAGTGATATTTCCATTCCATTGGTTTTTCTTTATTTCCTATTATTTTATTTCTCGATATATCCTTAACAACTGACATATATTTATTATCTTTAGGTGTCACAGCTTCCTTAATTTTTTTCACCCATTCTCTGCTGCCACTCTTTCTTTTTATCCTGCACTAGACACTTATATCCTCCTTTTTTTAACAAAAATATTTCCCTATAATCTTCTTCTTCTTCTGCACTTTATTAAATCCAACACTTCTTGCCTTTATACACTCTCTATCAAACCATTCATAATCTCGTGTGTTTCCTCTTTGTTTCACTTACATCTTACTTCCTGCTCACCTTACCATTGACTCCAGCCTTTCCATCCCCCTCCCCTCTGCATCTTTTTTATTTTCAGTGCCTCTAAAATTTCACCTTTCTTATTTCCTCTATTTTGGATATCAAATTATCTCAGAAATACTCTACATACTTCTCTTTCCATTTAAAACATTTACATTTCAATTCTACTGTTTCCTCTTCCCTATGACATTCTTATAAGTTCACCCTCATTTTTAATGGGAAGTGCCCTCTACTTGTTATCACATTTAGGACTTAAAAATCTACTAGCACCTGATTGCACAGCACACAGTCAATCACATTATCCATTTACATTCATAAATGTGAATTCTCCCCATGGTACTTTCCTCTTAAACCATTTCACACAGATTATTCAACTCAAGCTACTCAATCAATTTTCTGCTTTCCTTATTGACCGCTTTATCTCTACTTTTCCTTACTGCTTATCATTTTTCACCTATAAACATTCATTTTCTAAATCCATAAATCTTATGTCATATTCATCTATTTTGGAATTGAAATCTCAAACTAAAACAAACTCCATACTAGGGTACTGTCTGCTTAATTTCTCCATACTTTCATTTAGTTTTAAATATACAAGTTTTCAATGTAAAACTCCAATGACTCAGGTGGGTTATATATTATATCTAATCCTAGGCAAACTTTGACTCCCTTCTTCTTATATATCCTTACCATATTGCTTGCCCTTCTGTAGATAACACTTCACTCATATTTACTCCATTACCCTTATTTATAAATACTCCTAAACCAATAGAAACCCTCTCTCTATTACTCTTCTTATATATGTTCACCTATATAATCACATCTTTCCACTTCTATACTTTCATCTTTGTCACGAGATTTTTACTCTATTAATAAGGTAAGATGGTATAGAGAGGGAAATAATATCACATTGTAATTTTAATTAATTTTATTATTATTATTTATTTGAATACATCTTTAATATTTTTCACAACCCACCATGCACTAGAGAGCAATAAATATATTTTACCATCAGCTAGCCACATGCCTGAATGTTATAATCTGAGAAAATCCAAGAAATTCAAGGACAACTACAAAACACCAAAGAACCAGCATTTTTCAAGTAAAAGTTTAGTCCGTCCAAAGTTTCATTTTTTACTTTTGGTAGGCATTGTGTTTTTTTTCAATTTCTATCTCCCAAAACTTGTTCACTATATTATGATACATATAGTGTGTATGCAACAAATGTTATTCAATTAAAATATATGTCAGCCACAAAAAAAAAAAAAAAACTTCAAGAAAACTGCAGTATATTGCTTAATTTCATAAATAAATGCCAAAAATTGTATAGTAAATGCATTTTGTATTTAATAATTTGTTATAAATCGTTAATGTTCTGCAAGACCTGCATTTCTGCCAAGAGAATAAATACTATGCTGTATTGTTATACAGAATTTGTCAATGAATAATTAAACAGCTATTAAGTTCCATATAACATAATATTAAACAGTTGCAACAGGAATTAAATACATTTTTCACACAACCTTATAATAATTTAGAAATTAATATTCAGTTTCACTACTTATTTATTTTCATTAGAACCAGTTTTAAATATCTTAGTTATCCAGTTCATATAAGCTCTGATCAACACGATTTGGCCATTGGCTTCCATCATGTAATGCGTGGCAAATACATTTTAATAGGAAGGTATAATTTTCTGGTTGATCTACACTCACAAGTGTGAGTGAAACAAATGAAAAATCTTCATCCATTAATTACATGGAAAAAAAAAAATATATATATATATATATTCAGAAACACAATGAGACATGAATTTGCATATATCAGAATAGAACATTTTCAATCAAAAGCTATATACCACAGTAAGGAACCAAAAGCTAAATTGTGTCAATTGGAGCTTAGCTGAAGATGAAGACAGACTTCAAAACTATTAATGAAAATGGTGTAGCTGAATTTTTGTGTCAACATTATTCATACAGTAAAAATCATTATTTTATACATATATATTTACCCCATTTTTCCTGGTGTTGTTTTTAATAGAGTCTTCTTTTGATGATATCATTGCAGCTATGTCATCATATCTCATAGAAAAACTTTTCAATGCATCACTTTCAGCAGATGTCAAATCTGTTAATGTGCTTGCGTCGGGCAGTTCTTGATACTCTTGAGGTATGGAGTACTCTATCTCTTGTCCAAACAATTTTTTGGTTGCATTTAGTTCTATAGTTCCAGTTTTAATGAAACCAATACATTCTTCAGAGAGAAATGGAGTCAATTTGGCTACACACTGCAACATAAACAATCATTCATTTCCAATTCTATTGTAGTGTTAAGCAGTTATTGCAATGAACTTGAATGGAACATTTTATTTTCCTTATTAAAATAAACAGTTATAAAGTGATACAAGCTATTAGAACTGTGCAGAAAATTATTAGAGATTATGATTTTAATTGTGTGGATGACCCCATATATAAACTGTACTGTGGATATTGGATCAATAAAAAATCAGCAATTAAATTGAGGTAAAATATTAGTAGAAAGACTTGTAAAAGAGACTTCTTGACAGCTTCAGGGGCCACACATCAGAGGTCTAATCAAGAATGTGGTTTGGAGGGGAAGGAAAACTTTAGAATTTTAAATAGAATGATGGTATAACTTTTAATTACTTTTAATAATTGTTAGGGTGCACAGTAGCCCCAACTCCTTGCTAAGATGATTATACAATGACAAGTTTTCCAAAAATATGAAGATCTTTTATTGAAACCAAGAAAAGTTAGAGTTGCCCAAGTATGTCAGAACATCTCTAAGATGGACTGCTACCGCACGCTTTGTAAGGACTTGAATACAACTCTAAACAAAGAACATTTACTGGAATGCAGACAACTCTTGATAAATAAATAAATGAAAAATAATTTAGAAGCTAGGGAAAAATTATAAATATAGCATCCCCAATGAATACTAACAACCAACCATAACTAATTAATAACTTATATTTAAAACTTTCTTTTTAAAGGAATTTTGAGCAGTTATTGGGATTTGAAATAGTACTATAAAGCTCAATTATGCTTTGTGAATTAGAAAGAGAAATGTTAAAAGAAAAAAACAGTTAAGCAGTTTTGATTGTTTAACTCTCATGGCAAACTTGGCATGGTATGAAGTATTAATAAACTTCACTGGGTGAAGACAAGAAAAATTATTGATTTGCATCAGAAACATCCGACAGGGGGATACCATTGTTCATATGACATTCAAATGGCTGGATGTAGGGCTATTTAGGAATGGAAATATAATTTTTGATTTGATTTTTTTTTTATTTACGGACACTCTCTAACATCTCAGATCAATAGCATCCCATTTAATTAAGAGCATGTAATGGCCAGCAAATTTTACTCAGAGGCCTCTTCTTTCAGGCTTCAGGTTCTTTTTCGTGCGTAAATCAACACAGAACTCGTGAAACTTCACTTCTCTTTCGAAGGAAGTCACACTTAGGATTTTTACGCCCAAATGTGGAAATGTAATGAACAGAAATCACATGAAGAAGTCAAAAGTGAACAATAAAATGCTATTAATGTTCTGGCCACTGTAAATGTAAATACACAGTTAAACCAACATGAATTAACCAGAGACAGTGCAATCAACATACTACAGTAGGGCAAATATTAAAGCAGCAGAAATACTATGTTTATCATATGTGCTTGCTTCGCAAATTCTCACAAAGAGAACGCCAGTTTCACACAGTATTTTGTGAATTGCAAGATAATACAATTGCACAGAATGGTTTACCATTGAACAACATATTCTTTTAGAAAGCTTGACATTTTAGTTAACATAATATGAATTATTCAGCATCAAAAAATCCCAAATGAATCATAAGTGTGCCTTTTCAACATCAATATTAAATGTTAGATGTGGCATTCTTGATGACCATATTATAGGTTCTTACATTTTTGAAGGCATAGTTACACTTTGAAAGATACTTCTCAGCGTACTTACAAAAATATAATACCAGCAAGATAGTGCATTGCCACACTTTGCATAACTTAGACATGAATTACGGAAAATGTTCCAAGATAACGAATTAGGTGAGCTGTATCTTATGATCCCCCCACTCAATTGATTTTACTCCTTTGGATTACTTTCTATGGGGGATTGATAAAAATAATCATGTCCACAGCACTTACAACCAAAGGTAGGTTGGTAGCTAGTGACCATTGGGATGCTCATATTTACAATTTTTTCCCTAGTTTTGGAATAAAGAGCTTCCAAATCCTTTTTCATTTGTTTGTTGTTATCTGGTTGGCTGCATTTCAGTAGATGTTATTTGCTTAAGACACTATTCACATCCTTCCACAGTGGGCAATGGCTGTCTAATTTCATCCTGAAGAGATGTTCTGACAGGCAATCATGTCCAACAATTAAGGGCAATTGGGCAACTCCAAATGTTCTTGGTTTCAATGAAAGATATTTGAAAGTATTTAGATCTTCATATGATTTTCATTTTAAGTTTTTGTTTGATATTTTGTTGTTCTTGTTCAGTTATTAATCTTTTTATGAGTTTCAACTTTGAGGAAAGTTCTAGTTCAAAAGGTGGTTTTAATTTTATGGTGTCTCCTTTTTTCCCCAAATATTAGCAGTCTCATTCCCCTTCAATTCCATCGGTCCTGGTGGTATAGTGGTAACCATACTTGCCTCCTAAACTCAAGATCGTGGGTTCAAACCCGGCCAGGGCCAATGGATTTTTTCAAAATCCTAAGTATGGCTTCCTTCAGAGGGAAGTAAAGTCATGGATCCCATGTCATACATTTACAGCACGAAAAAGAACCTCAAACTGGAAAAAAGAGGCCTCTGAGCAAAATTTGTCAGCCATTTTATGCCCCGAATTGAATGGGATGCCTATTTACCTAAGATGTTAAATAGCATCCATAAATGAAAACCAAACCGACCAAACCCATCAATCCCACATGGCTCGGGATCTGTTGTAAAACTATTTCTGAATTTCTGATCTGGATTGCAGGATATGTTTTTCTCATTTCAATTATAGCATATAATTCATATTGGTGGGTAGCTGCAATTCATTATATTTTGTAGTGCTGCTTTAGAGTCACTTAAGATAACAATTCTTTTATTTATGTTAGGTCTATACAGTAGATTTCTAAAGCTGCTCTAATGGCCATTATTTCACCATCAAAATTGTTAGCATACTGTCCCAAAGGTTATTTAGAGAATTGTTCACAGTATATTCCGAAGCCTGCTTCTCCATTTTTAAGAGATCCATCTGTATACACTCTACACTATGTCGGATAATAGTTGTATAGTGTACTAACTGCTGTCAACCTTAATACCTCAGGTAGGTTTGTTCTTGGAGACCAATGTATTTATTAATTTAGTTTCACGTTGATATCTATGTATTGTAAAGAATCAGTTGGTATAATGACAGGTTCAGTGCTTATTTTTAAAAGTTTGTCTAAATCCTCTTTTTGTATGTAATTTTTGAAAGTCTGTTGTGTTTTTAATCATTATGTGCTGTCAGGAATATGAAACCATTTATTCTTATTTTGGTTACTTTTTAATTTCTGTCCCAGTATATCCGTTTTAATATATAGTTCTATTTTAATTAGCAGGTTGATGGTTGTGCTATGTATTGTAGCAATTGATGTTATTTTAAAGGCTCCTGTTAATATTCTTAAGGACCTAGATTGTATTGGATCCAATTTAGTTATAAGTTGGTTGTTTATTGTGAACATTATCTCACTTCCATAGAGGAGATTGGGCTTTATGTATCTTTTGTATGTGTCATTTAGGAGACCTATGGACCCTCCCTATTTGACACCTGCTAACCTTCTTAATATGTTATTCTTATCCACTTTTGTAGTTATATTGTCAACTGTTCAGAGAAAGGAAAGTTTTTTGTCAAGTGTTGAACCAAAATATTTAGTATGTTCTTTCTCTTGTAGTAGTTAATTATTGATTTTAAGCTCTACTCATCTGTAGGGCATTGAAGAGTGAAAAGATAACTGTTTTTTTTAGTGTTTATTTCCATATTATTGGTGGATGCTCATGTTTCCATCCCATTGATAATTTTCTGATTCCATTCGTTTTATTTAAGGACGCTCTTTAACATTTCAGGTCATTAGCATCCCATTTAATTCCGGGCGTGAAACGGCCGACAAATTTTGCTCAGAGGCCTCTTATTTCAGGCTTAAGGTTCTTTTTCATGTTGTAAATGTACGACACGGGACCCATGACTTTACTTCCCTTCCGAAGGAAGCCATACTTAGCATTTTTATGCCCAAAAAAGTCCATCGATCCTGGCCGGGTGTGAACCAGCAATGGGTTTAGAAAGGAAGTATGGTTACCACTACACTACCAGGACCAACAATAATTTTTTGCATTTCATTTTCTAGTTTTTTGTACTGTTGTTTATTCTGCTTATTTTTTTGGCTAATTCATATGACAATATCATCTGCAAACAATCCCATATTTGCCTTTGGGAAATCAGCTAATGTTTTGTGGATGACATCTATGAAAATATTATGAAGAATTGGACTGTAGACACCACCTTGAGGAACGTCTACTTTAGCTGTATGCCACTTAGAGAGGACGTTATTCCATTTTACAGCTATGTACCTTTGTAATAATAGATCCATGAACCATCTCAACATGTTTCCTCTTAACTCAATATCACTCATAAATAAATTTATCTCTCCATTCTTTGTCAAAGGCATTTTTGAAATCAACAAAGAGACTAAGCACCATTTATTTTTGGTTGAAGGCATTTTTAATATTCTGTGTTAAATGTAGAACCTGATTAATTGTTGAATATTGCTTTCTGAAACCTGCTTGATGGTCTGAAAGTAGATTTTGAGATTCCAGACAATATTAAATCTTGTAGTGACCACTTTCTCCATTGTTTTAGCAAGTAATGAGATTAAGGATATAAGCCTATAACTGTCTAACTCACCTACTGGTTTATCTTTCTTCAGAATTGGAATAATTATTTGTTTTTTCTACATAGTAGGAATGCTATCTTTACTTTTTCAGATCTTGTTGAATGTGTTCTATAGTGTCTTCTTGGCTCTGTACCCTAAATACTTGATGTATTCACTATGAATTTTGTCTGGTCCAGGGCTCTTTTTGTTCTTAAGAGAAAATATTGTTTGGTTGAGCTCTTGAATTGTAAAGTTGTCATAAAATAAACGTTATTAGCCTGCAAGTACCTTGGGCTTATGGATTTTTAATACTTTGTTTAATTTCCCATTGTCTCTATTTAATTTATCTGCATTTTTTTGTGAGGAGTGGCAAATCTGTTGCCTATGTCTTTATCATGAATGAGGACTATATTGTTAATAATAACAGGTTCTTGTTTTGTTTCTGGGACATTGTTTAATGTATTAATATATATATATATATATATATATGTGTACTTTAGTGTTATTACGTCTATAGTCAAGAGAACTAAGGAATTTATTAAATGACCCCATCTTAACATTTTTTATTTCTCTGTTTGGAAATGCAGTTTTCTTTCTCCAATCTCTCACTAAGTTAGGATCTTTTGTTGTTTCAGCTATATTTCTGGTGTTATCTCTGTTTCTTTTTAATGCAGATAATCTCCGATTTCAAAAGGTTTGTACCTGATACCCTTTTCTCTGGGTACTGTTATTTTTGTAGTTTTATTAAATAATGTTTTGTTAACTTCGTCGATTAGTTTCAATGGACTTTTCTCTACATCAATACTTCAAATTTTTTGTCAGCGAGTTTCCAAAAAGTTTTCCATTATGCTTTTGGAAGTTCCATTTCTTAGGTCGACTAACTTTTAAATGACTCATTTGTCACTAGATGGTTTCGGTTATGATGACTCTATGGCCCTACCAATACTCTTCTAGTGGTGTGATTTGAAATATCTGAAGAGGCAATCCCCATATCAGGATTTGTTGAGTCCCCAGTATAGTAAATAAAAGTTTTGGAGTCATTGATTTTGTATATTAAATTGACTTTCGAAAATTCTTCAATCCTTTTTTCTATTGCATTGGAGGAATTGTAATCCCATTGTTTTTAATGTCCATTCAGGTCTTCTATTATTAGGGAATTTTGTTTAACTTCAATTTAGTCAAGATTTAGTTGGTGGTTATTTGGGGGACTGTATATACAAAAAATTGTATATTTTGCATTCTGTAATCCTACTTCTGATCTAGTGATTTCAGCATAGTCTGTGTAGTTCCTGGTTTTCAGTGTAGTTGTTTTACTTAAAAGAGAGCTTTTGACTCCTACTAGTATGTCACTTGTCGATGTTTATGTAGACAGTATATGTTGTAGTTTTTAAAATTATAAAACTTTTCATTATCAATGTCAACATTACCTTCAAGAATTACAAAGATATCTACATTATGTTTGTGTAATATTTCATTTTGTGACTTTTTATGGGTGATAAACCACCAGCATTCCAGAGTAGGGTTTAAAAGCAGTATTATGTATTTGAGTTCTTACATCCTGGAAAACTTGTCATATTTGTAATCCTCTTAGCGTTACCCAGGTGCACCATAAGAAGATGGGATTACTGCACACCCGCAACCAAAGGTTATATGAAGGAAGGAATGAATACATGAAGCTTGTGGCACTATTATTCCTGGTATGTTGGTAATGTTAGAGAAAGACTCTGAAAAAGCATAAGTGTTTATATGTTAATGTATGTTATCCTGAATCCATGGACATTGAAAAATTTTGAAAAGTAACAACTTGATTTATTATTACTGTATATAGACAGAGCTTATCAACTGTGACTAACTTAATGTTATTTGTAAGTAACATGCATCTCATATTATACATCTCTTAATGTGTGATTATAAGTTAATAAGAAACTATAGACTTTGTGTTGCATAAATTTAAGTTTGCTAATAAAGCTGCTACTTAATCATTGATTTATAGTTAAGAGAGTTTTATAAAAATAATAGATGCAAATATGTTTGAAAATTTCAAACTCATTCTGTTAAGATCTGTAAATAGAATTTATATCCCATGTTAAATATCTGTTTATTTTTTATATTATAACTTATGTAAATAAAACCTGCATTAACCATTCCTAGAAGTATTATTTTACCGCATTATTCGTTCAAAAAGTTCAGTTCAAAAGAAATGATACACGATCATCGCATGCATAGTGTGTTCGCATCATGCTTGATTCGAGAAAGTATAATCTAGAGTTGCTGAAACCTTTAGAGCACCAGGATGATGGTAGCCAATGCGAAGAATGCACTAGAGTTGTGGGTGCCATCAGTTTTGATACCCATGTGGCAGTGGAGAGGTTGTCAAATATGGTGTTCAATGTTCATGAAGAGGTGATGAGGTGGGAGAAGTAGCAAGTGTTCAACTTGTAACCTAGGGGAGGGGAGTGAGGAAGATCATGCAATAGCCGAAGTCATGCTGACATTTGCCAAAGCTCTGAGCATGTGAGACTGCGAGAATGACTAGCATTATACAAATTTTGAACCTCTGCAATAAACTCTTCACTTACTTCTTTTAACCTCATTTTATGCACATGTACATCTCTTCTTATAGTACTGAATGTCCTTACAAAATTTGCAAAGAACATGTACACTCTACCTCTTTTGTTTCTTAGGTACTCATTTACTATAGTTTGAATTATCATTATGTTATCAACAGCCCCTCAACCTTTTCTAAATCCTGCTAGATATTCACATAATTTCCCTTTCACCTCTAACCATTCCTGTAATCTATGGGTCAATATGCCTGTATATATTTTACCTAAAATTGATAAACTAATTTCTCTACAATTCCCTACATTATTCGAATCACCTTTTCCTTTATACAAATGGTACCACCATACCTTTTCTTCAATTTTCAGGCACTATCTTGCACTTTTTAACCTTATTAAACAATTTTATCAATATGCTCAGACCATCGTTCAACTTACTGAACATTTTCCAAAATTCCCCACAAATTCCATCTATACCAGTTGCCTTGTTCTTTTTCAAAATTTTTAACTTGGTATTCAATCTCACTACCCGTAATTTCTTTATCTAAACAGTCAACTCTTTCTTCTGTTTTATTAAACATCAACACTCCACTTTTAACATTTCTTACACCAACCAAGCTTGCAAAATACTTTCTCTATTCGGTTGGTGTAATCTGTTTTCCTATTCTATTTTTCTTATAAATACTCTTCATAATAGCCCATATTTCTTAATTATTTTTATCTTATATTTCTTTTTTAATCTTTTCATTCATTTTTATTACCATTCTTACTCCTTCCTCTCTTGTAAATATTTATATCCCCATTTCTTTAACAAAAAATACTGTCTACCCCTATCATACTTTGTTCTTCTATATCTAACTAAATCTGTAAATAATTCTTCCCTAGCCTCAAAGTATTCATCAAACCAATGATTTTTTAAATACGTATATAAAAATATAAGAAATGGACAAACAGTCTTACTTCTGTTCCATATCAGGACATGCTATCATTTTCCTTTCTGAAAAGTATTGCTAATTATGCATACTCAAATCGATCCTAAATGTTTCTATCTATACATCCAGCAATGAATTAAGGTAACTGCATTCCTTTCTCTTATTAATTTTTGGTTGGTTTGATTGTATGAATATAATTATGGATACAAATAGAATTAATACGAAGTAAGGTCACAAAGTGGATGTCAGCATGTGTGGGCAATACATATGTGCCATTGTTAACAAAGGACAACTCCCATAACATGTGCCAATTCCAAAATGTTCCATTTAAAAAACATTATGATAATGGCTATCTGATTTACAAATGTGAATTAAAGCAAACTTTTTACTGTGATAGTCATATTCCGCCATTTTTAAGAAGCCAGTGCAGAATCCAAATCTGGCTTTATAGGACTTAGTTGTTTGGGGCTGTTGTTACATTGATTATTTATTATTTATATTTTAAGTCAAATTATGTCATTTAACTGACAGATGTGTTCAATCATAACTGTGAGCTTCATGCAGAGTTTACAATCTACGGTGTGACCGTCTTGTTGCTGTGTAGTAATATAGCAGGAGAGAGATAAGGCAAGGCATTGCTGTCGGTAATAATGTCTATAAAAAGTACTGAGTGGTGGAACTATGCCCCTCCCCAATTTGAGATTCATTTTGCTACTCATATTTCCAAGAAGCAAATTAAAAATAATCTTGTAGCCTTCATTGATGACAAGGGAATAATCAGTAACATATACAAATCCCTAACAATATTATACAATGTTACATTTTCCAATTAACAATTTTAGTTAATGTTAACTTTGTTTTAAAAACTATATTGCCCTTCCAACACAAATATTCTGCTTAGTCCTAGGAGTGGTCTGTAGGTTTTATCCCTTTGTTTTATGTCTTCCTTCATCTCTTTTTTATGAGGGGTTTAGATCTTAGCAAAATACTGCATTAATAAATTGGTAACTCTAGACATTGATGCATACCTCAAATATCTTGCTTGCCATGTTTGATGAAACAATTCCAAATCTCTGCTTCAGCATCTGCATATGTTGCTGTAATACAATTTTCTCATCTAAAAACAGGCACATTAGAAAGACTACTGTTTCATTTACAACATTTTTGTCTTGATCACCACCTGAAAATAAACACTAATGATAATTACAACATTAAGTGTTGATTGGAACTTGCACAGTCAAGCCAATCATATAATTGATATTACTGTACGATTTAGTTGAGCTACACACTCTTGATGCTTCACTTACTTGTCATAATATATAGAACCGGTTTCAAGAACATTTCATTCTCATCATCAGCTAAGCTAAATGTCAACGCATTTGACATTTGACTCAGTTGACATTTAGCTTAGCTGATGATAAAAATGAAATGTTCTCGAAGCCAGTTCTATATATATTATGACAAGTGAAGCATCAACAGTGTGTAGTTCACTAAATTATATAATAATATCAATTAAGTGTTGAATTTATCCACTGCTTTTAAAATTAAGCTCTTTAATAATATAAAGTGTTGGATATTCTACTCAGAAACTTTCTTTATGGTGTTATATTCTACTTCATTCATGTTAGTCCTGGTGGTCTGTGCTAACATATAGACATTCTTTGCAAAAAGTTAGCAGCAGTTATATTTGCTGAGAACATTATCAAACCATCTAGAAAAGGTCATTTTAAAATCAATACATTATGGAATAACCCATTAACTTATTTATTGATCCAGTTGATAGCTTTGTACATAGTAGTGCAATTGATGTTGGACACATCTTAATAAAATACTGAATTATATATAAGAATATCAAAATAAAAACACAATACAATTAGGTTTATATAATTATCTTAAGGTAAGCACTTTGAAATAGCTATTTATCATTACAAGGTAATCTTGAATAGAGTAGAAGCAATGGTTAATTAGATGTGCCTTTAGGAATAGCTTGAAACTTTTATCTTGTTGTATTTTCTTTAAGTAGTTTGGAAGGTTATTGTATATCTTTATGCCAGAGTACAATATATTTCTTTGGTATTATACTTGTCTACATGGAGGTTTGAATTTTGTCTTGCATTGTATTTATAGTCTGCTTCATTCTTAATGAAGCGTGAAACTGTATTATTGACGGTTTTATGGATATACATTATTATTTCAAATATGTAGATGCAAGGAAGAAGAAAAAAGATTAATTTTTTTTAAAAAAACTGGTTTACATCTTGGACTTGTTCCTATCATGGCTCTAATTATCTTACTTTGCATCATGAAACATATCTTATTTGCAGTTGATTTCCCCCAGAATATTATGCCGTACCTCAACAAGGAGTGGACATATGCAAAGTAAGCCATTATAACAGTCTCCTCCCTTATAATATAACATGCCGTACTGAGTTTTTTGTTTATTTGATGTATACGGGTATCCCATTTTAAAGTGCTTTGAACCCATAGGCCAAGAAATTTGGTGGATTTTACTTTCTCAATTGTCAGTTTACTTATTGAGTGTGGAATTGAAATCTGGGGTAGAAGGAATATTACAAATTTAAATAGGACAATATGAGAGAGAGAGAGAGAGAGAGAGAGAGAGAGAGAGAGAGTTTATAAAGCGTATACAATTTTAAACAAATTGCCAATCTGTTAAAGAAATGTTTAAAAATCAACATATTTTAACAGTAGTTTAATTTTATATACATTAAGTCATATTGTTAATAAAAAATAATGAAAGTAACAAACGGCATTATCCATAGAACACTAGGGATATCTATTAATAATTATCATACTGTAACCACAACAAAAGGTGTGACAGAAAAAATATCTCTACAACAGAGGAGCTATATTATTAAATAAATTACCAGAATCTATAAAATCTGTACAAAATAACTCTTTTAACATAATAGTAAAGAACTTCTGTTGAGAAAATGATATGCAAGATTGATGATTTATAGCATTTTGTAATGTAGTATATATGTAAATATATACATCTATACTGTAAATATGTAAACAGCGTACTGTAGAAAATCTTGTAATTGCAACTGTCAAGCAGTAGCTGTTTATTATGTAGGGCACACTGTAGAAAAAAAAAAATTAAAATTACTGTAATATTAGGAAAACAATATATTCATATTACATATAAGTAATCTGAAACATGTATAGCCTATGGGCTAATAAAACTATTATTATTATTATTATTATTATTATTATTATTATTATTATATAAGTATCCATATGTATAACTAGTTATAATCTATATTCAGGGAAAAGTATTTGATTTCTGTAAACCTTAGTCTTATTAAAAATATTGCATGTAGTGTGTATATAATAAACCATATTGGGTAATAAATAATGTAATAAGCTCTTGTCAGAAACTTGTATGACCAAGTCTAATGACAGCAAATTAACATTTATTTATTTAACCCTGTAAACAAAACCAATGGAATAAATGGGAGCAGAAAATTTCTGGACAGGAAAGATTCATCCCAGTAGAAACCATGAAACAATCAAAGTCAGTATAGTTGGACCCAAGGGATTTGAGCAATGGAACCTTCCAAATGCAAGTCCCAAGCTCTAATGTCTGAGCAACCTGCTTGGTAACCATAAGAGGTAGAGCTATACTATTCATCCTCTGAGTTGTGTTTTGCAGTTTAAAGTTATAAAACTACTAGTTACCATTATCAATACTGGCTTCAAGAATTACAAAGATATCTACATTATATTTATATACATAATAATATTTCAATTTGTGACTTTTTATTGTGTAATAAGCCACCAGCATTCCACAGTAGCATTGAAAAGTGCTGTTTTGTATTAAACCTCTTACATCTTGGGAAGCTTGCAATGGTTGTAATCCACTTAGCATTACCCAGGAGCACCATGAGGTGGTATTACTGCACACACTAGAAATAACATCTACTGCTGCAATGCAGATCATAACTAACACCCTACTAATTTTAACATAGCTAGATATTAAAATGGCAATACTGGCACTGAAATTAAAAAGTAATCAAAACAAAAATAAACAGTTTCATATTCCTCAAAGCGTACAACAATTAAAAACACAACAGACTTTCAAAAATGACATACAGAAAGAAGATTTAGACAAAATTTTAAAAATAGGCACTAAGCCTGCCATTATACCAACTGATCCTTTAGAACATATAGATATCAGCATGAAACTAAATTTGGATATAATAGTACCCAAGAAGAATGACCTTCCTGAAGTATTAAGAAAGACAGCACTTAGTACACTAAACAACTATTATCCAACTGATACATGGTGTAGAGTATAAATAGATCTCCCAAAAATGGAGAAGCAGGCTTTGGAATATAGTATGAAGAATTCTCTTAATATACTCGTACATCTTCAGAAAAATATGCTAACAATTTTTATGGTGAAAAAATGGCCATTAGAGCAACTTTAGAAAATTTACAGTACAGACCTAACATAAATAAAAAATTATCTTACATGACTTTAAAGCAACACTATAAAGCATAATGAATTACAGTTATCCACCAATGTATACTATGCGTGAAATAAGAAAACTATATCATACAAACCAGATTAGAAATACATAAATAGTTTTACAATGGATACTAAGCCATGTTACCTTAAAGAGGATTGAGATTGCTAATACTTTAGCTAAAAAAGGAGCCACTGTAAAATTAAAACCATCTTTTGAACCAGAATGTCTTTCTAAATTGAAATTCATAAACACATTAATAACCTAACAAGTACAACAAAGTTTAAAAAAAACTTTAAGCGAAAACCATGTGAAGATCTAAAGAAATTCATAAAAACATTAATAACTGAACAAGTACAAAAAAAATTCCAAAAAAAAAAAAAAAAAAAAAACAAACAAAAACCATATGAAGATCTAAAGACTTTCAAACATTTTTTATTTAAACCAAGAAAAATTGGAGTTGCCCAATTGCATTTAATTGCCAAGCATGATTGCCTATCACAATATGTCTTCTGGATGAAATTAATCAAGGACAGCTACTACTGATTGTGTGAGAATGTGAATACTATCCTAAACAAAGCACATCTACTGAAATGCAGCAAAACTGATAGCAACAAACAAATAAATAAGAATTTGTAAGCTCATTATTGGGAACCTAGGGGAAAAATGGTAAATATGAGCATCCCCAATGGCCACTAGCAAGCAAGCAACCAAGCAAGCAACCAAGCAACCAACCAACCATTCTCTGGTGTGGTGAAAACTTGCCATGGATCTTGAATTGGCTGCCAACTATTCCCAGTGAGAAAAGTGCCAAATCATTAGGCCACTATTCCTACTTCACTGTTTGCACTTAATTTAAAACATTCTCAAAGTTTTATCATAAATAAGCTGTGAATATTTAAATGCACTATTAATGAAATGATTATAAATGCTATAATAGTACTTCATTCCCTCACCTGTCAACTCTACAGCAAATAATCTTAGATCATGTAAAATTTTCTTTATATCTTTGTTTATACCAACTTCTTTTTCTATATATTCCTCCACACCTTTCCAAGTGGTTCTCCTGAAAATAAGTAAACAAAATGACATTATTCAGACCTTAATAAATATCTATTATTCAACACAATATAATAGTACTGTATTATTGTAAAGTTAGATCATTTAATATATCTAGAATTATTTGGTTTTTACATACCTTTTACTTACTTTCAGAACAGCTGCTATGAACTGTTTGGTATTTTTCTGCTAATGTGCCAAGTGATACATATATTGAATAAGCTGTTGTGATGTTTAGTTACATAATTTTGTACATCATAGTCCTTTACATGGAGCTGCTTGAAAAATCTAATTTAATCATGGATATTGGGTTTACAAACAAGTTGTTAGCTTTTTGTTTTTTTATTTGATTTATTTACGGATGCTCTTTAACATCTCAGGTCATCAGCATTCCATTCTATTCAGGGCGTGAAAAGGCCAACAAATTTTGCTCAGAGGCCTCTTCTTTCAGGATTCAGGAAGTTGTTAGCAACTGAACATTATAAGTTTTAACTATAGGTACTGGCAAAGCTATTACACACTATTTCCATTTAGTCTCAGTGAAAACTGCATTGTACTTAGGTGTTGTAACAATATTAATCATGCAATTTAGTACATCAAGGCTCTTAAATTTCTAATTGGCTAAATTTTTATGGCTGGCTTTAAGATCATCCACAATGCCAGTAATTCTTTTGCAAATGGATCTTTATCTTTTGGGCCCTTACTATTTTAGAGTAAGAAAAAATTAAATTTTTGCATACTTTAGTGTTTTATGCTCTAAAATCAAATTATTTAAAGATGCAATATGGTTCTCAATTTGTATATGATGGTATTGTGTTATTACAAGGAAATTGGAATTTGTTACTTATGAAAATAGTTACTTGTTGTGCTGCAACTTTAATTTGGATTATTTCTATGCACCCAACAAGGGATTCTGTGTATATGGATTGCTGGAAATGCTATAAACATGAAGCGTTAGGGAGTGTTAAGTTTTAAGACTTTTACAATGAATCATACTTATAATTTTGTATGCACACACAACATGTGGAATGATGCAAAATTAAAGAACAAAGTGCAATGGGATAGTTCTTTAATTGAATTTTTGTTGTGTTAAGCTATTTAAGAGCAGGATCAATTTATTTTTTCATTGTAATAATGGAATTAGGTTAAAGGGTGCTCAATTACAATTTGTTTGTTAAAGGACGTAGCTTTCACATTTCCTTCACCTTAGGAGTAGTGGTGATGATAATGGTGTCACTAGTGGCAGACTTCAGTAAGTATATTTTCCATTTGATTTGTAAACCGATAAGTACCTAACATTTTATAATATATTCTTCAAAGTGGTATATTTTAATTTTATCTTTAGATCATATTTTTTGACTAGAAACTGCAGTGTGAGATGAGAAAACATATCATAGCATCCTCTCAGTTTGTGTTTTTGTAAAATATCTCAAAAAGGATCAATTAATTTACAACTAAAATAAGAGACTAACTCCACATATGCTTTTGCCTTCCATCGCTGGTAGTTGTCTAATCCAACATCTGTGGGAATAGGATTTCCTGGTGCTTCTAAGTCTGAGAAAGCCCTTAAAGATCTTGTTAATCTTGGTAGTTGGTAATTCATTTCCATATTTGTTGAATAGTCTAAAAAAAACAGTAATATTAAATTTAATTTTTATCTTATTTACAAATTAAAATGGAAATAATGCAATAATAAATAACTTTTTTTTAATGCTAATAGAATCAAAGTTTTACTGAGTTATAGATTTAATGATATCCAGCCTACTTATGATTTTTCACATGAGAACACTTCAATATAAACATGTTATGGGAAATATTCTCAAAATCACATACTTATGCAACTCAATAAAATTAAATTCTGCATCCCAGTATGATTTATAAAATGCGTCAGATGCTCTGACTTCCAATCATGCTGTTCACCTTATGATTAAAGATTAAGCACAACTTTTGTTGGATCCCTATTGCAATGATAAAATGTTAAGCATGCAGGCATCTTTGCTAGGTTGCTAACTGATGTATACCATTACAGTTTTACTATTCTATGATATAATATAAAAATGAGTATATAAAATAGAAGTAGGAGTTACAGAATGATAAATACCAAAATATTTGAAGAAAAAACAGTATATGTCCATTTTCTTTAAATTTAGAAATGTGATACATTTAAAGTATGACAATCTTCATTCTGCATTAGTATATGTCTTGGCCAATCAATATGCACATAATTAAGGAAAAGAATATGTGCTTATATCCAAAGAAAAGAATAATATGCTGAATAACAATATGTATTCCTTCTTTAGTCTTAAATAAATATAATCATTACAATTTTCCAGAAAATATATGCTGCACATATGGAACACAAAATGCATCTGCCCAATTTTATTATCGTTGTCTGCAAAGGTTGTAGATGTTGTATGATGCCAAATGCTATATCTGTATTCTGTGAATTATTTGTGCTCATTTAACATAAATGTCTTACAGTGTAATATGTGAACAACGGAGTACTTTAACAACATTAAAAAAGAATGTTTCAATTCTTAATAACTGTGAAGGAGCATCTAATGAAAAATCTGGTAGGGATTTTAGACATTTTTGTGTATAAAAAAATCTAGACAAAGGAATTAAAGGCAAATTGTCCTGAAAATAGTATTAATCTTAAGAGAAGAAAGATAGCAAACTCTGAAAATGGACCGAGAGGATAATGAATCACATTTAATGAAAATGAATGAACCTATCCCTTCACCAAAAAAGAGAGATTGAGAGAAAGAGAATAATGTCTGAAAAAATAGCAAGTATCTGATTATTCTTATCAATTTCACTAATTCAATAACTTCACATCAGATGCCCATAAAATGTTAGGAAGAATGGCAATTCAAAAAACAGGATGTCTCCTTAGTATCAAAAATTAATTTTCATTAAAAATAAATGAATAAATAAAGCACACAAATTCATGATATAAAATTTAGTTATATGATAACAGATCAAACTATGTAGTATTATCTATACTGACAGAAATATTTAATTACTTTAATTGAATAAAATATTTTATCCTGATGTTCTTTTCTTTTAATACATTTTATTTATACATTCATTTGAAAAGATATAGGTTCTACACTATAATTACATATATACGTGAGTAAATTATGTTGAATAAATATAATGAATTGGTTTAAATTTCTATATATGTGGAACAAAATCAACTGAATATTGTAAGCAATTTTAATACTGCAAATTCAAAAGAAAACTTTAGTATTACCTACCTGTAATGGAGGATGAGAGGGGGGAGAGAAATAAACAAACACAAAGCTGAGAAAATGGCAGAGGGAATAGGAATGCAAAAGAAATGCAGAACAAATATCAAAGGATTACATCTTTTGATTTTCAGGCTATGCTGTCTGTCTTTCGCAAATAATTCACACAAAATTCCTATAGTGTGCCCAATCATATCTTGAAGTTACCACTATGTGAAAGCTGAAATTAACCATGATGTTTATTCATGCAAGGAGCCTCCTCTCCTGGTAGAAATGACTTAAAAGAGGCCCACACTCTATAAAGAACAAATATTATTTTCTTGTTATCTATTACTTTGATTTAAAAAAAAAGTGCCCCTTTTAAAATGAAATTCGAGTATGAGCTGAGAGGTGAAAATGACGAACTTTAAATATTATGTGGAAAAGAGAGCAAAAGACAGCTCGGGTGACCTGCACAACAGAGATGCACTCTGGTGTCTTTGACTATGAAGGATTAGATGCACCTCCTGTATTATGAAACATAATTTATATTGACTGATTAAGATTTATTTACATTCTTAAGATTCTTGTACAATGCAGTTTAGTTTAGTTCCTGAAGCATTCAGTGAGTTCCAAAGCAGTCACAGAGACTTACAAACATAGAATTTGTCATTTACAATTACCACATTCTACATTTATAAAATATATTGTGTGCATCTGCAAAAAAGTTGCAATAAAAATGAAAAAGCAACACCTGGAACAACTCCGTGAAAACAGCAAAAGCCAGAGAAGCAGAAACAGACAAATCACTCAATCTCACAAATTTTACTATAATAGTATAGTAAAATTTGTGAGATACATGTTTACATATGCATTGATATAAAATTATTGCAGTGTTTTTAATTGTATAATATGCTGTCAATTACATATTCCTTCACAGAATAATGCGTCTTTTTGCATAGGTGTTTTCTAAGAGCAGATTTAAAGGATTTACCATTGTTTATTAAGGCTTTTAGGCAAAAAGGAAGAGCATTTTTTATTAAAATGCATTCATAATAAACTCCTTTTTGATAGCAGGAAAGTGATAAAACCGACCTATACAGACTGGCTTTTTGTCTAGTATTTTCTTGTAATGTATATTTTGATTAGGTGCAAATTTTTCTTTATTTCTTATATATAACTTTTCATGAGGGATAATATATATTCACATGGAAGAGTTAAAATTTCACATTGCCTAAAAAAGATTTCTGCAGGTATGTCTGCTACGTTTGCCAGCAATTATTCATATGGCTTTTTTCTGTAATAGGAAGACATCCTCACTTTTAACTGAATTTCCCCATAATATAAGACCATATTTTATTGAGTTGAAATAGGCATAATAAACTAGTTTTATAGTCTTAATTGACTCCAGTGTTATAATGCATGTATTGCACTGGTAAGTTTAGGTATCATAAGATCAATATGATCTTTCCAATTGAGATGTTATCAATTATTAAACCAAAGAATTTAATATCTTTCGTTTCTAGAAGTATATTGTTATAATATCCTATCTGTAATAAGAGATTTGGAGATCTGTGAGTGATAAATTTCACATTTGTAATATTTAGATTTAGAGACAATTTGTTTGCTTTGAACCATACACACAAGGATCTAAGAACTAATTTTTTTTAATAACACAATCATTAATGCTATTTATATTTTTCAACATGCTTGTAAGAGTCATGGGAGGTATAAAGCATCCCTACTGAAGGGATGCTATAAGCTACTTGGGTAGCATTTTTTAGTCAAGTGCTGGACTTGCTGATGTTACAAAAGAATTGGAAAAAATCCCTGCTGATTTCAGCAAGGAGGATCAAATTGCAATTGTTGGTGGTGCAAGTTTGACAGATAGTAATTATGAGATTGAACAATATCATGGTGATATCAGCACTATAGACAGACACACAAATAGGATGTTTCTGGTTCTGTTTGCTATGCATGACAAGTCACGCTTAACAGGAGGATGAGTATGAATCTGAGACTTGAATTTGCAATGATGACAGCCATTACTCTAACATTTGTATAACAGATATGAAACACTTACATAGAAATAACTTCATTGCATATGACCTTGACATGAATTCAAAGGCAAAAAACAGCTTAGGCTAGTTATTGGTGCTCAGTCCTGGTGGTGTAGTGGTAACCATACTTGCCGTCTGAACCCAAGATCGCAGATTTTGGGTTTCAAACCTGGCTAGGATCGATGGATTTTTTCGGGCATAAAAATCCTAAGTATGGCTTCCTTCAGAAGGGAAGTAAAGCTGTGGATCCCGTGTCTTACATTTACGGCACTAAAAAGAACCTCAAGCTTGACAGAAGAGGCCTCTGAGCAAAATTTGTCAGCCATTTCACACCCTGAATTGAATGTGATGCTGATGACTTGCGATGTTAAAGAGCATTTAAAAAAAAAAAAAAAAAAAAAAAAACTTACAAAGTCCTGTGTTTTAGCATATGGCACCTGATTTACGGCACTAAAAAGAACCTCAAGCTTGACAGAAGAGGCCTCTGAGCAAAATTTGTCAGCCATTTCACACCCTGAATTGAATGTGATGCTGATGACTTGCGACGTTAAAGAGCATTAAAAAAAAAAAAAAAAAAAAAAAAAACTTACAAAGTCCTGTGTTTTAGCATATGGCACCTGATTTTGGCTTGAAATCCATTAAGTCAAACCTATTTGTAATTAGGCTAATTTAAATGACAGTATTAATGATAACGTTGTTGACATAGAAAATTAAGTTAAACTGAAGAGTATTCATCAAGCTAAAAATTATCTTATTATATTTTATCAAAATATCACAGGACTGAAAAGTAAAACAGATGAATCACTAAACAGCTTAATATGTGACAATATAAAAACACACATTAACTGCATATCTGAACATAATTTGAAACAACAGGAATTATCACAAATGTCATTAAATGGTTATTGTTTGGTGGTAGAAGCTTAAAAAAAGACTACAATGGGTGTATTTCCTGAGAGGCTAAAATATTTACTGATTTTTTTGATTTGGTTTATTTACGGAAGCTCATTAACATCTCAGGTAATCAGTGTCCCATTTAAATCAGGGTGCAAAATGGCCGACAAACTTTGCTCAGAGGTCTCTTATTTCAGGCTTGAGGCTCTTTATTGTGCTGTAAATGTACACACACTTTCTGAAGGAAGCCATACTTAGGATTTTTACGCCTGAAAAAATCTGTCAGTCCTGGCAGGAATCAAACCGGCGATCTGGGTTCAGGAGGCAAGTATGGTTACCACTACAACACCAGAACTGGCATATATATTTACTGGTGAAGCCTCTGTTCAAAAAGTGAGAAAAGATAATTGTCTCTAATTATAGACCTATAGCCATTTCACCTACACTTTCTAAGTTGTTTCAGAAATTAATATACAATAGGCTTTGCCATTATCTTGAAAGTAACAATATTCTAGTAATGATTAGTTTGGCTTTATAAAAGGAATTTCACAGAAAATGCAATCTATAAACTAACTAATGAAATTTTAACTGCATTTAATGAAAGAGCACATGTAGGAGGAATAGTTTGTGATTTAGCCAAGACTTTCGATTGTTTTGATTGTGGAATTCTGTTATATAAATTAGCTTTCTATGGAATAAAAAAATCAACATTTAAAACGGTTTATATCCTACCTTGACAAAAGGAAACAAAAAATAGTAATAAATTGTCCCTTTAAAAACAAAAACAATGCATCAGAGTTGGGAATGATCAACCGTTGAGTTCTTCAAGGATTGTTCTGGGCCCTCTCCTTTTTCTGATACATATAAATGATTATGCCTCATCTATCCAAGATGTAGGAAATACTGTTATATTTGCAGATGATAATAAGCATATTGATAAATGGAAATAGCCTTAATGATTCTGTCATTAAACTAAACCTGGTTCTGAGTTATTTGCATGTATGGTTCAAAGCAAACAAATTCATCACTCACAGATCTCCAGATCCACAATTAAAGATAAAATATTATAACAGTGTACTTCTACAAACCAAATATATTAAATTCTTTGGTTTAATAATTGATAACCATCTCAATTGGAAAGATTACATTGATCTTATCATACCTAAACTTAGTAGTGCATGCTATGCAATTTGTGCTTTAGTAATGTTGCAGTCAATTAAGACTTTAAAACTAGTTTATTATCCTTATTTAACCTCAATAATGAAATACAGTCTTATATTTTGGGGAAATTCAGTTAAACTTGAATGTGTCTTCCTATTCCCCCCCCTCCAAAAACCATACGAATAATTGCTGGTACACATATCAAACATTCATAGAGAAACATCATTAGGTAATTTGAAATTTTAACTCTTCCATGTGAATATGTATTATCCCTCAAACTTTTATACAAGAAATAAAGAAAAATTTGTGCAACATCAAAATATACATGACAAGAATACTAGACAAAAATAAAATTTACATAGACTGGCTTCAACACTTTCCTGCCATCAAAATGGAGTTTATTATGAATGCATTTTAGTATAAAATGCTCTTCTCTTTAGCTTAAAAGCCTTAATAAACAATGATAATTTCTTTAAATCTACTCTTAGAAAATACCTATGTAAAAAGGCCTATTATTCTATTATGGAATATATAAACGACAATATATTATACTGAGTTAAAACATTGGTTCTGGTGGGTAGTGATAGCCATGCTTGCCTTCTAAACCCAAGATTGCGGGTTCAATCCCAGCTAGGACCAATGGATTTTTCGGGCATAAAAATCCTAAGTATGGCTTCCTTCAGAAGGGAATTAAAGCCATGGGTCTCATGTCATACATTTATATTTATGGTATTAAAAAGAACCTCAAGCCTGAAAGAAGAGGTCTCTGAGCAAAATTTGTTGGCCATTTCACGCCCTAAATTGAATGGGTTGCTGATGACATGAGATGTTAAAGAGCATCCATAAAAATAAAGCAAATCAAAACTGAGTTAAAACACTGCAATAATTTTATATCAATGCATATGTAAATATGTATATAGTAAAATATGTGTGATCAAATGACTTGTCTGTTTCTGTTTCTCTGTTTGGTTGAGTTGTTCTAGGTGTTGCTTTTTCATTTTTATTGTAACCATTTATGTAGATGTATGCAATATTTTTTTAAATGTTTATTATGTGCTACTGTGTAATTGTATATGACAAGTTCTATATTTGTAGGTCTCTGTGTCTGCTTCATGAACTCACTGAATGCTCCAGGAACTGAATTAAATTACATAAAGGAGGAGTTTGCATGTATGTCAGGCTGGATGTACCATATAAAACATTAAATCTATCAAAATTTAGTTCAGAACAGGATATTGAATTATGCACAAATCAAATGGATAGCAAAAATATAAAAATAATTGAACTGCTATTTATTGCTAGCCATTAGGAAACTGAAAATTTCTTGAAAAAACTTGTAATACTTTCTATTTAAACCTAAGCATGAAAAATTACATAATTACATAATGGCAAGTGTCAGAATTTTAAAGTCTTAATTGAATCCAAAGTTAATAATGCCCATATTGCATAGCATTTGCTGCTAAATTTAGGTATGATAAGATTGGTGTGATCTTTCCAATTCAGACAGTTATCAATTTTTACACCAAAGACAATTTGTTTGCTTTGAAACAATACACACAAGCTTTGAAAAAATACACAGAAGGAGCTGAGAATTAAATTTAATTTAATGCACAATCATTAAGGCTATTTCCATTTATCAATATGCTTGTATCATCTGCAAATGTAAATGAGTGTATACTACATATGTGATACTATTGTAATCATTACAAGTTGGTATGACTTTATGATTATTTTGCAAACTCGGGGAAAGCTTCAGAAACTTAGATGATACAATAATCTTAAACATTAAAAATCAAGAGATACAACACCCAACAGATGTAGCAAATATGTTCGATGATTACTTTCTTAATGGAACAAAAAATTTAAATTTATATTCCGGCGATAAAAGAGATGCATTAAGGATTTTACAATCATTTCCCAGTCAAAATAATGAATTCAAACCAAGTATCACTACTCCACTAGAAATTAGTAATATCATTAGAAAACTAAAATAAAAAAATTCTTCCGGCTATAATGAAATTAACAACAAAGTCATAAATGCCTATATAATGGAAATTAGAACCTCCTTAGTCATTTGCATAATGAAACTTTTACATCTGGCATATTTCCTGAAAGCAAAAATATTTGGTAGTGAAACCTCTGTTCAAAAAAGGAAGAAAAGGTAAATGTTTCTAATTATAGACCTATTGCTATTTCACCTACATTTTCTAAGGTGTTTGAGAAAGTAATGCACGATAGGCTTTACCATTACCTTGAAAGTAACAATATTCTAGTTAATGTTCAATTTGGCTTTAAAACAGGAATTTCAACATAAAATGCAATCTTTAAACTCACTAAAGATTCAATGAAAGAGCACATGTAGGAAGAATATTTTGTGATTTAGCACAAGCTTTTGATTGTGCCAATCATGAAATTCAGATAGATAAATTAGCTTTCTATGGGGGAGAATTAAAATGGTTTATATCCTGCCTTGACAAAAGGAAACAAAAAGTACTAATAAACTGTCCCTTTTAAAAATAAATACAATGCATTCGAATGGGGAATGATTAACCATGGAATGCCTGAAGGATCTGTTCTGGGCCCTTTTCTTTTTCTGCTGTATATAAATGATCTCCATCTATCAACCTCTTTAGGCAATTGACAAGAATACTAGACAAAAAGCAAATCTAATATACAGTTTCAAAATGTTCCTGCCATCAAAAAGGAGTTTCCCCAAAATATAAGACCACGTTTAATTATTGAATTGTTCTAGGTGTTGCTTTTTCATTTTTATTATAACAATTTATGCAGATATACATGAAATATTTTGTAAATATAGAATGTGGGCCACTATGGCATTAGTAAATGACAAATTATATGTTCATAAGTCTATTTGACTGCTTCGTAATCTCTCGGCATGCTCCAGGAACTAAACTAAACTATTTTAAATTTTTAAAAACTAGACATATAGTATTAGTATTTATTTCTCATGCTTAAACATACAGAATTTTTTTTAACAAAACAAACACAAATAAAAAAAAAACATTACTTTTAAATATAAGAATTATGAACAGTGCCTTCGGTAATTCCAGAAGGCACTAAATTCCAATCCAATCCAAAATCGAATCAAAATTTATTCAAATTTGATTGACTCAGCCCCCCAGTCCGGTTCATCAGCAGCTACCTACTGGAATATCCAGGGGACCAGGCACCGATCCAACCAAAAAGAAAATACAATATTAAAAGTAATTTATACATTCAATACAATATTAGGTTAGATTCTACAGTACTACATCTTCCTTCTTTTTTTTTTTAATTAAACCCATTTGGTCAAATTTCTATCTTTGAGAGTTGCTTATTCCTTAGGACCTTATACACATTATCACCCTGGTTATTGGAGAATGAGGATCCTGTTTAAGCTAATACTGGATAACTAGTCCCATTTCCTCCCCTACTCATTTCATACTCCTTTCATTATCTCATAATAATTTACCATTTCTCAAGCACTTTTCTAAAGTATTTTACACCCAGAACCATTTTTGTCTTACTTTGCCTATGTATTTTCTCAGTTCCTTAATGTTGTCATCAAAACTAGACATGCAATACTTGAGCTCCAAACCATATTTTTTTAAAATAGTGTTTAACGCCCGTTTTTATTACCGAGGCACCACAGGCCGTAGAAACTGATGATACGTCAGATGAAATGATATATTGGGAAAGTATATTTTTTAAGGAAGGAAACGTTCCAGGTCTGTTTAGGTACCTCCCTGGCATTTGCCATTTATGACGGCTGAGGAAAGCCTGGAAAAAACCTCAGTCAGGGAAGACGGTCCTGGCGGAATTCGAACCCCAGACCTCCCGCTCACGAGTCCCCGCCTCAACGACTTCAGCCACCCGTGGCGGTGCTCCAAACCATGGCTATTACTTTTAGCATAATGCACACTTTTCAGATTTGCCGTATCTACTGCAACAATGTGCACTACACAGCATATACGTGTATCCTTAAAGTTTAATTCCTCCTTTTTTTCAAATGAAATCTAGTTATAATACAATACAATGCATAACAGATTGATAATTTAAGAAAACCTTTTCCAAAGAAATAAACTATCAGTGACAACAGGATTTCCCCGTCAACTGCGAATATATGATTATTATGGCAAATAGTGTCGCTTCACAGACTTAGTTTTAGCCTTTTCCCCACACTTGATTCTATGGACATATCCAGATTATCCTCAGCATATCTTGCATTTCAATGGACAGTGTCCTTAAAAGAGGCCCAATTTTACACGTGTTATGTCAAGTGTAAGATTAAAGCAAGTATATATCCATTACCTGTACAGTTACATTCCTTATCTCTTCATTATTTTTTCTGTTCATTTATGACAATCGCCTTATTTTTCTTATTAATCAAAATAAAACCTTTTTTATAACCTCCTGCTTACATCAACATAACCTAACACACACTGGTTGCGTCACCAAGTCAATATAATACTTAACCGTACTTAACGTTACAAGCAGAATAAATCTGAAGCTCCAGTCGCGAGTGACACCGGAGAGAGCCGAACTCCTCAGTTCAGGTCGGGCGGGAATTGTGTGGATTACTATATTGCAACTGGATTGAATGCCAGAAATCTTGAATGAAACTTACAAAATTAGCGCTGCACTCGCAGCTCCGTTGTATGACAACTCCAACAGATGTCTCTCATTTACGACTAGGGCCACACGAGGAACCTACAGCCAGTGGGGCTATGTTGAGGGATAAATCCCTCGCTGTAGACATATTTGAGTTCAAAAGAAATTCAGGGATTTATTTCCCCAAATCAAAGGAATCTACATTTTAAGAAAAAGAATAAAACTGATTTACATCTTTTTAAAATTATTTACCTACTTACTTGACAGATCGCTTCTGAAATTGAGTATAATTCAATTTTGAAGGAAAATTGAAAACAGAAAACTTTTCTGAATTTCAATTCAGAATTCAATTGTAAAAATATTGGCAGCTTTGATCGAATTAGCTTGTCACTGCTGCATTTTTTTAATTTGGTCAGCAATTTAGACAGTTTTTATGGGGAGAGAAGGAAGAAAAAGGATGGGTTTTAATTGATCCGAATATCCTTAGTATTTTGTAAAATCAATGAAATTCTTCTCTCCCGCCGCAGTATCGACTATCGATGTGTCGCTATGCCACGGCTAGATTCGGTAGATCGCTGGAATTTCGTGACCTTTTCAGATCAACGGGGGAAACAGTAGGGGGAATGGGGTAATTTATGAAAACAAATCTTCAGACTGGCGATGACACTATTTATTTGCTTTTGTCACTTGTTCAATATTAAGGGTTGCATTTTTAAGTTCTGTTGAGCGGTTATTGGATCACACTTGCACTAACCGAACTAATTGTCTACCAAAGCACACTCTCCTTTATTGCTCTACTTTCACTTTCTATAGCTCAACTCGTTTTTCTCTCGATATCTAAAACTCACTCTGTATGATGGTTAAGCTCACCCTGTCTGATCACTAGAACTCACACTCCACTGGCGGCTTAACTCTTTCTCCTCCTGATAGCTCAACTCACACTCTACTGATTGATCAACTCTTTCTGTCCTGATAGCTAAACTCACACTTCACTGATAACTTAACTTATATTACCTCTGATAATTAAACTTATACTCTGCTGATAGCGAAACTCACACTCTACTGATGACTCAACTCTTTCTGTACTGATAACTCAACTCATATTCCACTAGCGGGCCTCGAAATCTCGATATTTTATCAAATATCCCCTCATCCAGTCGTTAGACCACCTCCTACCATTTCGACTATTATTCCTCTTAAAATTTTTCTCTCTGTTTGCCGAGGGGCGTGCTTATGCTTATTCTAAGATTCCCGATTGGACCTTTCATAGGCCTTAAATTTAAGTAATACTTTCTTTTTTCCCTTCGGTTCCACCAAGTCGGACTATCTGTTTTATTTTACCCTCGTGATTTGTTTCTTTAGTCTGTTTTATTTTACGCATGCCTTCGGATTCTAACAAAGCCCCAGAAACCTTAAAGGGGCGACCATTTTTTAAACAAAAGGATTTTGGAACAAAATAGAAAGGAAGGCATATGGTTCTTTGTCCAATACACAACACATTCACTATCCAAATTTTCTGGCTTATTTCAAAAGTTTCTATCCCCCAGTTTTTCCTTCTCACTACCCATGATATACACAATAACAAATACACAATACACAAATAACTTAACTACTAACACGAACACACTAAATTGTACACACTAATTGTAATACTATTTATAATATATGTAATTGATTATGCTAAATTATATTTTAATTGGGGATGGCACCTCATTAATATTGCTTCACAATATAAACACAGAAAAAAGAAATTGCTTGCTTGCAGAAACTGTTGCGTTTCACCTGTGTATAAAATTAGATATGCGTAGCATGGAGAAAACTTGCTGTGATTATCCTCTCTGAATAGATGTTGTTATTGTTTAATTACAATATAGACAAGAAGAAGGAAACACAGGATAAATAAATTAGTACTTTTCTTGTAACTGAAGAGGGTATGAAGAGAAAGACGACGATGAAACCAGTTTACTGTAGGAAATGAGATTTAATTACGAAACTATATTGATATGGTTGTAGTAATACTAATAATAGTATTATAATAAGTTCAAAAACAACAACGATAATAATATATGTATGTATGTATGTATGTATGTATGTATGTATGTATGTATGTATGTATGTATGTATGTATGTATGTATGTATGTATGTATGTATGTATGTATGTATGTACTGTGTCAGGTCAGTCCCTAAACATTAACCATCTAGGTGGTACCCATCTCAGTTTATTGAACAAACACAAATGAGGCATAATAGCAATAAATTAAAAATAAAATGGTCTTGAATCTTGATTATGGATATAAGGAATTTTGAAATAGTAGAGCGATTTTTACAGCATATGAAAGGGGTATTGCACTGACGGAATATCACAACACTGGCTACAGATGCAAATTTAAATCGTGCTCAAACCTATTTTGCCTAACAGAAACATACTTTTCATTAATATGTGCTTAAGAGGTAGCACCTAGAAGGAAGAACGAATAATTTTATGCGGAATCTCTTTGAAAGTGGTCATTCCCAGTTTCGAAACAAATAAATGTGCATTATGTCATGTATTGATATCGCGGTGGTTCTTGGGATGCCCGGGAATCACTCATGTTTTCATGTTAATTACAGTGTGGGCAAAGGAAAAAATGTACCATTATTTATTAAAATAGAAGTGCGACACCAGGGAAGACAAAAAGAATTGTTTAAAGTACCTCTCTTTTAAAACTATAGACAAGATTAGATCTTTACAATGTAAATGCTATCTGGAGCACGGGATGTTATTTTTGTATACTATAGCATTCATTATAACATTTATAATGGTACCTCTGTGTGCTTTAAATAAAATTACACGTATTGTTATTTGTTGTACATAGTACATTGTCATTGATAGCTTTATTTACTTTTATATATATATATTACTTATATGTACTTATATATATGTACAGGCTGCACATAAAAAAAAAACTTACCTTTTACTTAATATACCCTTCCTAATTTCCTGCCTGTTTAGAATTGGATTAAGAAAATGAGTTAATGTAAGATTTTAAAATTGAACTTTCTGGTGCAACGCCATATAATGGATAGGCAGCATAATAAATCATGTCTGTAGGTACTTGACAGGATTATCTCACTATTCAAATAATTTGTTTTACTTGTACTTTCCTTTCTTTTTCGGACGAAGCTAAGTCATTGTTAAGCTTTCGCCTAACGACAACTAGCTACAGAACAGCCGACAGCCTGAAGAGTGAAATACAAGACGCAAAAAACCCGAGACTTACAACATGCTAGCCAGATTTTTACCTCTTGTAACTGAGTCTTTAGGCTGTCGCTGGTGTCTGATTTCGGTGAAAGCTCAACAAAGACTTATTTTCTCCAAGAAAGAAAGGAAACTACAAGTAAAACTTGAGGAATAAACAAACAAATAAATAAATCTAGTAGGGCTTACATTGTCGACAACCCGAAGCGTTATCGAGTCGCCCACAACGATCTATAGTTTGCGTATCGCCGGTAATAGGTACAAAATTTGTTGCTCAATGCGGTCACCGAATAATAACATACAGTTGCATATTTGTAGTAATCTGTGAACTATCCTTATGTACTCCATCAACCTTGGGCGATTCATTGAGCTCGCGCTCTAGCGGAAAATGTGTAAATAAACAATAATAGAAAATGCGAATAAATAGTAAACAATATTTAAATGAGCTGGGCATGAATATTGAGTAGGACTGTACGTAGGAACTTATCATACTGAATAACCAGGCTACACGGCAAAGTTACTAAAATGGGAAGTGCAGGTGATCTTACGAATATGATGAAATTTTCCGATAGTAAGCTGGATATGGTAGAAGATTTTGAACCTAACCTAAAAGTTTTGCCTACCAATGATCAGGTGAAGGAGCTTCAAACCATTTTACGTGACAGGTACTTAACAAAATATACATTTTAGATAATCGTGTATTGGTGATGTACTTGATATTACGTCGGGCTTGTGAAATTGAGCAGCCAAAATATTTTGTTCTTTTAGAAAAAACGGGCACGAGCGCGCATTTTGCAATGTATATGGAAATGTTTGTAAGGTCTGGTCTTTTAACAGTTGTCTCTGCTGTAAAGCATTCACCAAAATATGACAGTGTAAATATTTTACCATGACAACTCTTTTTTTCTTTCTTTTTTATGTCAAATGATGAAAACATTGTGTTGTACACTCAGCAGGACACAAGATACATAGGAAACCACAAAGTGCACATAAATCTTGTTAATTAATTATTTTAACTCTATGCTTGCTGGTAGTTTAGTTTAGTTCCTGGAGTATTCAGTGAGTTTGTGGAGCAGTCACAGAGACCTACGAACATAGAACTTGTAATATACAATTACCACAGTAGCTTTCAATCTGCATTTACAGTTTAGGTATGATAAGATCAATGTAATCTTTCCAATTGAGATGGTTATCAATTATTAAACCAAAGAATTTAATATATTTGGTTTGTAGAAGTACACTGTTATAATATTTTATCTTTTATTATGGATCTGCAGACCTGTGAGTGATGAATTTCATAACATTTGTTTTATCTAAATTTAGAGACAATTTGTTTGCTTTGAACCATACATGCAAATAACTCAGAACTAGGTTTAGTTTTATGGCAGAATCATTAAGGCTATTTTCATTTATCAATATGCTTGTTTTCATCTGCAAATATAACAGTATTTCCTACATCTTGGATAGATAAGGCAAGATAATTTATGCATATCAGAAAAAGAGAGGGCCAGAACAATCCTTGAGGCACTCCATGGTTGATAATTCCCAACTATAAACTCACTAATGACATTTTAACTACATTTAATGAAAGAGAACATGTAGGAGGAATATTTTGTTTCTTAGCCAAGGCTTTTGACTGTGTCAATCATGAAATTCTGATAGATAAATTAGCTTTCTATGGAATAAAAAACCAATATTTAAAATGGTTTATATCCTACCTTGACAAAAGGAAACAAAAAGTAGTGATAAATTGTCCCTTCAAAAATAAAAACAATGCATCGGAGTGGGGAATGATTAACCATGGAGTGCCTCAAGGATCTGTTCTGGATCCTCTTCTTTTTCTAATATATATAAATGACCTCTCCTTATCTATCCAAGATGTAGGAAATGCTGTTCTATTTGCAGATGACACAAGCATATTGATAAATGGAAAGAGCCTTAGTGATTGTGCCATTAAACTAAATCTGGTTCTCAGTTCATTGTGTGTATGGTTCAAAGCAAACAAATTGTCTCTAAATCTAGATAAAACAAATGTTATGAAATTCATTACTCACAGATCTCCAGATCCACAATTACAGATAGGATATTATAACAGTGTACTTTCACAAACCAAATATATTAAATTCCTTGGTTTAATAATTGATAACCATCTGAATTGGAAAGATCACATTGATCTTATTACACCTAAACTAAGCAGTGCATGCTATGCAATACGTGCATTAGTAATGTTAGTAATTAAGACTGTAAAACTAGTTTATTATGCTTATTTCAACTCAATAATGAAGTACGGTCTAATATTTTGGGGAAATTCAGTTAAAAGTGAATGTGTCTTCTTGTTACAGAAAAAAGTCATACGAATAATTGCTGGTACACACAGTAGACATTCATGCAGAAACCTCTTTAGGAAATTTGAAATTTTAACTCTTCCTTGTGAATATATTTTATCCCTCATGAACTTTTATATAAGAAATAAACAAAAATTTGTTCAAAATCAAAATATACATGACAAGAATACTAGACAAAAAGCAAATCTACATCGCCCAATTTCAACACTTTCATGCCATCAAAAAGGCATTTATTATAAGTGCATTTTAGTATACAATGCTCTTCCCTCTAGCCTAAAAGCCTTAATAAACAATGACAATTCCTTTAAATCTGCTCTTAGAAATACCTATGTAAAAAGGCCTATTATTCTGTAAAGGAATATATGAGTGACAATAGTATACTGCACAACACCTCAATGTATATGTAAATATGTATTAATAAAAGTTGTATGATTGATTTGTCTGTTTTCGGTGTTGGTTGAGTTGTTCTAAGTGTTCTTTTTTATTTTTATTGTAATTACTGATGTAGATGTAAACAAATTTTTGTAAATACAGATTGAAAACTACTGTGGTATTTGTATAAGATAAGTTCAATGTTCGTAGGTCTCTGTGGCTGCTTCACGAACTCATTGAATGCTCCGAGAACTAAACTAAACTAAACTCTGATGTATTGTTTTTATTTTTAAAGGAACAATTTATTACTACTTTTTGTTTCGTTTTGTCAAGGTAGGATATAAACCATTTTAAATATTGGTTTTTTATTCCATAGAAAGCTAATTTATATAACAGAATTTCATAATTGAAACAATTAAAAGCCTTTGCTAAGTCACAAACTATCCGCCTACATGTGCTCTTTCTTTGTGTGAAATTCCTTTAATTAAGCCAAAATGGATCACTAATTAGAATATATTTACTTTCAAGGTAATAGTAAAGCCTATTGTACATTACTTTCTCAAACACCTTAGAAAATGTAGGTGAAATAGTTATAGATCTATAATTAGAGACATTTATCTTTTCACCCTTTTTGAACAGAGGCTTCACTACTGAATATTTTAGCCTCTCAGGAAATACACCCAATGTTTAAAGATTCATTACACAAGTGACTAAGGGAGATTCTAATTTCCTTTGCACAGGCCTTTATGACTTGCTGTTGATCTCATCATAGCCAGGAGAGTTTTTTGATTTTAGTTTTCTAATGATATTACTAATTTCTAGTGGGGTAATGATACTTGGTTTAAATTCATTATTTTGACAAGGGGTTGATGATTGTAAAATTTTTAATGCATCTGTTTTATCACCATAAAATAAATGTAAATTTTTTGTTATATTAAGAAAGTAACCATTAAACACATTTGCTACATCTGCAGGGTGTTGTATCTCTTGATTGTTAATGCTTAAGATTATTGCACCATCTTGTTGCTAATTTTAGCCTGTTTCTTGTTTTATTGTATTCCAAGTGGTTTTTATTTTTTTTTTTTTTTGAGTGACTGATAAGTGTTTGCTAATTGAGGCCTTTCACTGCTTTTATGACATTTCTAAGTATCTTACAATACTTTTTAAAATGTATTTTTAATTTAGGGTCTCTCCTGAGCCTTTGAGTTTTGTGGTAGAATTCTTTTTCACTATTACTTGAGTATCATGGTCAGAGAGACCATTGATCAATGGAGACACAGAATATAATGACAGTTTGTCTGAATTTACAAATATATTATCAATTGCTGTGCTGGAGTTCTTATCAATCCTGGTGGGAAAGTTAATTATATGCACCATATTATATGCAGTAAGAAGGGAATTCAAATGATTCTAAGACTAATCTTTCTCAAAAATGAGTAACACTTTCCTTTTCAAACGAAATGAAATGCAGCTTCTAACATATAAAGCTGTGCATTACAAACCTATATTTGCCACACTACCATAAACAAAGGTGCTGACAATTATCGTGATATGCAAGCAACAAACAGCACATTTAAACTTCAATACCATAAGCTTACAGGGATTAGTGGCCATTGTCTTGTTGCATTCATGCCTCCAATATGGCAGGTCAATTCCAATGATCATTCTGAAAAGAGAAAGCTCTGATAATATTAATTGAATCTAATGAACTACTGAATTAGATATATTTGTATAATTTCCAGTTTCAGTTGTAAATTTAATTTATTTCATTTTGGAATCATATAAACATGATATGGTAAATGACTATGTACAAAAGTATAGTGCTATTAATATAAAAAAAATGAACAAATTATCATACATACTATATATAACAATAACAGTGATGATTTTATGTATACAAGAACTAAGCAGAAAGAGAGGGAACACTTAATTTTTTCACACAAATTTCATTATATTTCAAACTGCTTGTGTTTTTCTTCAATGGAAGAAGACTATATTTGCAAAATTTCTGTGATATTTAAGTGTTGTATTTTAGCTGCATTGTTCCAAGAGTTACTTTACTTTTCATTTTAATATACCGAGGGTGCCAAAAATTGTATACACATGTTCACAGTAGATACCATTTTAATATATTTCAAAGATGGAATGAAAAACAACAGTAATGTGTAGTATGATGTTCTGTAAACAGATGTGACTCACATACATTATGATAGCATTGCTACATGACAGGTAATCAAAATGAACAAATAAAGCCAAAGAATATCATAAATCAACAATGAACAAATAAAGCCAAGACTCGTATGATAAACAGATGTGACTCACATTATGTTATGCTAGTGTTGCTACAACAAAATGGATCCAAGAATATCGTTTGAACAGTGGAAACAATTTTGAAATGGTATTGGAAAACTGAGAATGTTATTGAAGTTCAAAGGCAATGGAGACGTATGTACAGAATGGCCATCTCACTGGATCTTATTCTGTTGGACTTCTACCTATGGGGAACTCTTAAGGATTAACATTTAAGAGAAATTGAGTCGTGATAGTAACATACACACCACTAAAATTGAATTAAATGGAAGACTAGTTGTACACAAGAAAATAGACAGAGCGAAGAAGAAAAAGAGACAACACTACACTTACTCCTATCAAAGAAAAAAACAGGACATACAAAAAATTCACATACCATCCATCAACCTTTCATAAATTTCAAAAGATTTTTAAAAGATACAACATTGTTCTGGCTCCAAAAAATAATTATTCCATTAAAAATATCCTTAACTCAAAACAAAAAGAAGATAGCCTACAAGATGAAGATAAATCAGGAATATATCAGATGAACTGCAATGATTGTGATAAAGTTTATATTGGAAAGACCAAAAGAAACATAAAAACAAGAGCTAAAGAACACATTAGGAATATAAATCAAAAACAAGAAGAAAAATCGGCGGTAGCTTGGCACTTTTGGAAAGAACAACATAACATTAATAAAAACCCCAAATTACTTAAAAATATTAAAGGAAAAACTGAACTTACAGTCTGGGAAAATATCTATATTTGGAAGAATAAGGATAAAGTTTTTAATTTCGAAATCCCGCCAAGTGATGTACTAATACAAAAGTTCATCAAACCTCCACCAGAGATGAATCGATCTATCACAAATAGCGAGGCCGCAGTCGACCAGGAACTGATGATAGGAGCGATGGCTCCCGAAACTAGTCTTCCATTTAATTCAATTTTAGTGGTGTGTATGTTACTATCACGACTCAATTTCTCTTAAATGTTAATAATTGACACCACTGTTACAAAAGTTCACTATATTTTATACAACTCTTAAGGATGTTGTATACTGTAGAAAACCAGCTACACTGGCAGCATTTCAGGAAGAAATTGATACGGCCTATGCTGTAATCGCTGAGGATGCTTTTCAAACATTGCTCAATCAGTAGTTCAACATACTCAGAAGTGTATCGCTGCCAATGGTGTGCATTTTGAGCAACTGTTGTAACTGTAAAAGTCTAAGATAATTAGGGTTCATCATTTTCTGTTTGTGTGAAATCAGTTTTGTTATGTTAACGTAGTTCTTTGCATGAAGTGTGTATACATTTTTTGGCACCCTCTGCATATATAAAATAACAAGAACTAGGGAGAAGAAGAAAAAAGATAAAATACATGCAGTTTGAATATTATGTGTGATGGTTTCCAGAATATATCCTTACTTGCTGTTCATATGGGGGTTTGCATCTTGGCAATTGGACATAGCACAGCCTTATGCATCTAGCACAAATTGCACACCTAACTACTCAAATTTTCCTATCTAAAAAGGATTTCTTGTACACAATTTGGAATTTCAGGACACCAATGGCAAGTGTTGTGAGTTCTTACATGACCATTTTGGTGGAACCATACTTTGAAAAGAACACAAGCTGTGAGTCAATTAATCCTTCAGTCAGTCGCTGATGAAAGAAACCACTCACAATAACGAACATGTTCTATGGGATCACCTTGTAGACTATGGACATATATATACTTGTAAGGTTTCACTTTTAACAAAGTTGTTGCTGTACAAGCGTAGGTCCATAACTTTCCAGCATAACCATTTTCTAGGTATGATATAGACAAAAACTATATTTCATTTTCAATATAGTTACCCTTTACTACAATACACTTCTCATATCTTTGAATTAACATTTCAACCCCCCCCCAAAAAAAAGAAATATAATTGTTGTCTGCAAAATGGGCATAAGCAGCATTCATCACTTCTTCTTCAAACTTAAATTTCCTTCCTTGAAGGTCCTTCTTGAGTTTTGAGAAGAGGAAATAGTCACTGAGAGCTAGATATGGGCTTTAGGTTGGATGGTCCATGTCCTTGAAGCCATATTTCTTCACAGCTTCATTTGCAGTAAGAGCTTGTGCATAGGCGGGTGTCGTGGAGAAGGAGCACACACCGCCCAGCTTTCCTCACCTTTTCTCTTTAATGGAAGCACTTACACTATGCATAGGCTAGCATAATACTCCCCATTTACAGTAATGCTCCTTTCCTTGAAGTCAATGAAGAGTATTCCTTCACAGTCCCAGAAGATTATGACCATATCTTTTTGGTTGACTGAGTGACCTTGGCCTTTAGAGACAGTGTTTTGGCAGGTTTACGCCACTGCATTGATTCTGTTTTGGACAAGGGATCAAGTAGAGGACCATAGTTTCATATCCTGTAACAATGTTTTGCAGAACTTCTCTCTCATTGCCATGGCAGAGCTCCAAAAATGCCTAACAACAGATGACTCGGTGCTTTTGGACTGAGGAAAGAAGTCTAGGTATCCATTTTGCACTAATCTTATTCATATTTAAATGTTCAAGAATAATTTGAAGGGTTGTTGTTTTAGAAAGGCCCAACCTTGCTGCTATTTCTGTAATTTTGAGCTGCCAGGCTTCCATAATTTCTGGTTCCACAAGGGCAATGTTTTCAAGAGTGAGCATCTCCAAGGGCCGACCTGCACATTCTTCATCTTCATTGCTATCTCAATCCATTCGAAAAAGTTTGGCTTATTTTTTTATGGTAGAATATGAGGGAAATGCTACCCCACATGCATCATCCATTCACTGTTTAATTTCATTTGAAGTAAGTCCTTCTTTTGTGAAGAACTTAATAACAGCTTGATACTCCATTTTGAACATCCACAATCTTCTACACATAGCCTCCTTTATGCAACTACATGTGAACAACTGAACACAGTGTAGCGGAAGATACAGCTGCAATTATATACTTAACAGATAAATATTTATTGAAGGCGATAATCCTTATTGGCAAGGCTGGAAAAATATGGAACTACCTTTGTATCTGCAGTCAAAACTGTACAAGTTTTGGTAGTGATTTTATTGATGAACATTCAAGATTTGTGCCAATTTCGTGTAATTTGTCTTCTTTTAAAACTGTACTCTTTACATTTTTCTAATTTTTCACTGACCAGTAGTATTAAATTTATTCACAAGATTGTGAATTGCAGTTCTTTAAGGAGGCAATGTCCAGGGAACTTCTGAATAAATTCCTCATGAACACAATAAACTGTTTATTTATAATAACATTTACACCCATAAATATGTTGCTTATAAGTCTTCGTAAATGAATATAGACTGGTGAATGTTCAAAGTTCAAGAACAGTCAGGTAGACAGTTCCCCGCTGTGGGCAGAGGAGAGGAACTGGCCTTGACTGATGCAAAACCCCATGTGAGCTTTACTGCTTATATTAGAAAAGCAAAAATAGAAAAATATTAAAATAATAACTCAAATATAGGTATATTTTGAACTGCTTCTAATCTTCAAAGGCTGAAGACAAATGAAGGTGGGAAAAATAAATATTGAATCTTGAAGGTAATGTAATGTGTGGAAACAGATAAAACATGCAACAGGGGGAAAAGGGCAGAGGAAACATAAGAAAGAGAAATACTGAGGATGCCAAAAAAATGTATATGCACTTTCACAGTAGATATCTATTTTACATTTCAAAGTTGGACCGAGAAACAACAGTAATGTGTAGTATGATGTTCTGTAAACAGATGTGACTCACATACATTATGATAGCATTGCTACGTAACAGGTAAATAAATTATGAATAAATGAAGCCAAAATTATTGTATGATATTCTGTAAACAGATGTGACTCACATTACGTTATGCTAGCATTGCTACAACAAAATGGAGCCAAGATTATCATTTGAACAGCAGGAAGAAATTTTGAATTGGTATTGGAAAACCAAGACTGTTGTTGAAGTTCAAAGGCAATGGAGACATGTGTACAGAACAGAACCACCAACATGAGTAACAATTGCACACATTCAAGACAAATTTGAGACTCATGGTACTGTATGCAATGTTCACAAGGGAAGATGTGGAAAACCTTGGAAAGGAACAAGTCTCGTGTCCTCAGCTATGGTTTGGAACATTTTGAGCACTCACCACAGAAATCTACGAAGAAATGTGGATGTGAGACTGGGATTAGCAGAACCAGAATATGTTGTATTATAAAACAGCAAGGTTGAAAGTTTTCATGCCAAGACTTTTGCATCCATTAAATGAAGATGACCCTGATCAGAGAATGCAGTACTAGGAGTGGTTTTGGAACATGGTGCAAGAGGATGAGGCCTTAATAGGGAAAGTTGTTTGGCCCGATGAGGCACAATTTAAGTTGAACGGAACTGTTAGCTGGCACAACTGTGACTACTGGTGTGCAAACAATCCACATATTATTTTGGAAAAGGCTGTTAATTTACCCAATGTGAATTAATGTTTGGTGTGGGTTATTATCTAGGGGTCTAATTGAACCATTCTTTTTTGAAGGAACATTAACTGGCCCAGTGTACCTAAACATGATATGCAAATCCGTCTTACCCACCATTCATATACTCTATGAAAATGATGTTACTTTCAACAGAATGGTGTGCTACCACATTACCATTGAGATGTACGTGCATACCTTGATGACAATCTTCCAAGGCACAAGGTAGGATGAAGAGGTTAGATTAAGTTTCCACAGCATTCTCCGGATCTAACTTCATTGGACTTCTATCTATGGGAACTCTTAAGGATGTTGTATACCAAAGAAAACCAGTTACACTGGCAGCACTTTGAAAAGAAATTGAAATGGCATGTGTTGCACTTGCTGAGGACACTTTCGCAAATGTTACCAATCAGTACTCAGAAGTGTATTGACTCCGATGGTGGGCATTTTGAACACTGTTTTAACTGTAAATGTCTAAGATGATTAGTGCTCATCATTTTCTGTTTGTGTGAATTAGTTTTGTTATGTTAACAGTTTTTTTTCCCCTAGAATATGTACATTTTTGGCACCCTCTGTATATTAATAATTAAACAAGTTGAAAACAATTTTAATAACAAAGCAGAAAGAGGGATATTAATATGTAATATTTAAACCTGGTGGTGTAAGCACTTTGTGCAAAAATCAGCTGCTCTCTCTGTATTTCTGAAGTAACTTTAGGAGACATGAGTAATTAATACAACAAAAGAGTTAAATTCATAAAAATCCTTACAGGGGACAGGGCATGTTGGACAACTATCAAGAGAGACTTGATTTTAACAGAATATCTATGATTGTTCATAAAGAGCAAAACAACAATAAAAGTTAAACCAATATAAAATACCTTGCAAAGCCTACAAGATAATAAACATACATAATTCTTAGTAACAGAGTTAACAAAAAATGTAATCTTAAATTCTCTGGGTAACTTGGGGCTTTGGAACAAATGATATGGCATAATAGCTCACAGGTTTCGCATTTAGAATGTTGGAAAGGCCTATATGGATGGGGTATTTTGGATGATATAAGTTGCAGCAAAAAAAATATATTAGAGTTACTCAACTTTTCATTTTTATTGTGTATGTATGTATATATATATATATTTATTATAATCTACATTTTATATATATATATATATATATATATATATATATATATATATTAGATAATTGATAATGGTGATACAATCATTACATATTTGCTTGCTACATTTAGAGATTTATAAGCTGTTAAACACTAACACTGATTCATGCAGTTCCCTCCAACTTTGCATTAATATTCATATAATAAATGAGCATAATACATTTCAAAGTCAATTTACCAGTTTCTCAGGACAGTAGTCAGCATATTCTTCACCGCCAAGGGTGGCTGAGGTCGTTAAGGTGCAGACTTGTGAGCTGGAGGTCTGGGGTTCGACTCCCATCAGGACCATCCTTCCTGACTGGGGTTTTTTCCAGGTTTTCCTCTGTCCTCATAACTGGCAAATGCCTGAGAGTTACCCTGAAACTTGGGCCTGGAACACTTCTTTCCTTAAAAAAAAATCCTTTCCCAATTTATCATTTCATCGCATGTATCATCAGTGTCCACCACTGTGGTGCCTCAGTAGTAAAAACGGGCATTAAACACTACTCAAAAAGAAAAAAAGCATATTCTCAATTGGTACCGATTATAATTTTATTCCAGTGTACTTAAAGGCTTTTTCATATAGTGCTGTTTTATTTATGTTTACATGAAGTTAGTCTTGTTCCAAGCATTGGAGGAATGTATTTCAGCATTTGTTATAAGATTTCTAAGAATGTTTTTTGTATGATCTAATTTTTATTTTATATATGCAGCAAATAGAGGCAATATGTTAAATTTTTTAAAGTATTCTCCCCAACTTTCTCTTTGAGAAATGTAAATTGTAATACTTAGTCCCTCTTCTGTAGCTTAAATATTATGTTGCAGTTTACTGAATTTACCCATAGTATAATGCCATATAACATTTGCGAGTGAAAATAAGCAAAGTATCACGTTTTCAGTTGATGAAGTACAAAATACACTCATCTTAACTTAAAGGTTAAGTTTTCAACATATTTATCCCAACTTATTATTTACTAATTTGGATCCAAATTTAAAACTTATACTTTAAAATGTTACATGCTTTATGCCATGGCCATAGTTTTATCTTCATTAACTATTAAATTGTTTCAAACCAGTATATTATTTCATACATGTGTTAATTTTACTTGAGATTGTTATTTTCTTTCCTTGTAATAAAGATCAATGTTAGTATCATTATCTTTACATTTGAGTCATTTATTAGGTATAATGGCAGTTCATTGATATGCAGTAAGAATAAAAAGAGGTTTAGAATGGCTCCCATGAGGGACTCCAGATTGGAGAATTCTGTTTTTAAATCTTTTTTTGTTTCCTTTTAATATCTATAAAATCTTTTTCAACTATTTGTTACCTTTTTTCTAGAAATGGTTCAAACCAATAGAACACCATTCTTCTGACTCCAGATCTATGCAGTTTGTCTAGGAATATTTTATAATCCACCATATTTAAATCTTTAGTTAGTTCTGAATAATCATATCCTAATCCACTTCTTTCTAGCATTTCATGAATGTTATTGGCAAAATGCATTGCTGTCATATTGGACATTAATGCAAGGGTGACTTCTGAAACTTAGGCATATATTTTGGAAAGCTATGAAAATCATGATAAATGTGTTTTTTGACTTTCGCAAATTTTTAGCATAATTTGTACATTGCTTTTGAAATAAGTATTATACTAGTTTAAGTGTTTCACTTTCAATTAATTGTAATTAGTTTGGTGCATATGTCTAAATTTGGACACAATTTGAATTCTGCATATTCCTTAAATATTTGTAAAAATTTTATACAAAATAGTATAAAAATACTTTAATTTAAGATATGAAAATGTGTAATGGTTAGCATGAGACTTTCAGAAATCTCTAACTTCTTCTTAATTGATTAATTGATTATGAGTTTATGGACAAGACTGCCTTCTTGCTGACTAACTGGGAGATCCTGGGTTCAATCCCTGGTATCTATTTAGTCATTTTCTAAATTAGGGAGGTCTGGAACAGGGACCACTCTGCCTCAAATAAATGGGGAGCTGCCTGATAGAGAGTTAATGTCCTTTGATCTAGAAAGCTGCATGATGGTAATTGGCAGGGTGTCAGTGTGCTGATCACATGCCCTTCTGCAATACTGCCCTTTATCAGGTTACAAAAAGGAGGTAGAAGAAGAAAGAAGTTAATTAACAATGTTGATTACAACAAATTTGAGCCAGGGTCAGATTACAATACCATGGACATTCTTGTGTAATCACATATAGACTCAGTGTTTCACTTAGCTTTGTGTAACTGCTGTACTAGAATTAGTTTCACGAACAATTGTGCTCATGTAATCTAGAGGGAACTTGAAGCCAACCATAAAATAGCACAGCATATATGGAGTTTAATGAAATACAGATGCCATATATGGATTTTGTACAGAAGATATCCATTGTTTTCTTATCATAAAGTAATGAATTTGAGACTGACCTGAGCTTCAGTAGATGAATACTAGGTAATATGGGTGGCATTGTTAATTTACTGTAATATTGACAGTGCTTAAAAAACTAAATATGAAGCCACCAGAACTATATCAGATAAAATTGTATATTTGTTAAATAACTTATCTTCTTAATAAGTGTTTTAGAGTTCTACTTTCCATAGCAATTATTTAGTAAAAGACTTAATATGAGTTGTAACAAATCACAGAGTATAGCATTCAGTACATGTAACATTTTGTGTGATTAAACCAGTTGCCATACACTATTAAGCCTTTTTCATCTTAGTTCAATTTTTTCTTTAGTTACCTAATGGTCCAAGGCTGATCTTGACTGCTTAGATATATATCTTATATGGTAATACAGTGTGGTTTGCTTGTTTAGAAATAGATACCAAATAGTTGGAAAAGCTGATAAAAGTAAAGTAAAATATAAATTTAGCACCTCTGAAATATGAACCTGCTTTTCTATTACTGAACATCCATTCTACAATAAACATTTCATGAACATGAGCTCGTAACACAGGAAAAGCAGCTAAGGGGCTTCTTTCTTTTTATTTCCAGAAATACATCCAGAAATGATTTCAAATTTTATGCAGATCGTTTGGTAAGTTTTGATTAGATGGTCATGTTTGCTTAACATGGAATATTTAATTTGTCTTCTGTTTAAGGTTTTTCTTGTTAATGTTAATCATAATTTTATAAAAAGCTATTTTGCCATAAGCCTATATTGCATTAACTTTTAAGCATTCATATCTGAAGCCTTTGTGTTAGCAAAAATATATGCTCACCACATGATTATATAGATATATATTGTTAATAGCAATGGAAGAAAGTAAAACTTCTGTAAAAAGAATGTACTCTGAGAGAGCAAAATTTAAAAATCAAAGAGAATGAAGTAGGAATGTGCTAAACTATCAATCGCATATCATGCTCATTAGAAAAAGTTGTTAAAATAAAGAAATACATTGCAGTAAAATTGCTCATAACTGGCAATACCAAAACATTGTCACTTATCAATAATAAAAGAAAGAAAGGAAAAAAGAGGAAAACATCATAGCGTTAGACATGCAGTTATTTTGGTGAAATTTTCATTATCTGATAGCATCAAAATGCATATGGATGCAACATAGCTTCACAATGGCAAGCATGGTAACTCCAGTAAGACTTCATACTTACAGTACAATATCACAGTAGCAAGCATGATAACATGGTAGTTGCACACCACCTTGCCTGTGTATAGTAGCTAAAATGAATTAATTAGCTGCTGCATGATGGATTCCATGAAACTCAAGAAAATTGCTCTTACGCTTAAACAGAAGTTGAGTAAAATGGAAAAGGTTGTTTTAGTAGGACGAGTTAATGGAAAATTCATCATACACTACAACTTCAACTTCATAGTTGCAACAGTTTGATGTTGGCTTTGCTGACCTCGATGCCATAGGGCCACCAATTAACATTTTATCATGTACTGCAATTTTAGATTTTTTTTTATTATGAACTGACAGGCGAATGTTAATAGTGAAAATAAAATTTGTACTTCCAAATTTTAATTAAAAAATTACATGGAAAAAAATATTTGTTCAATATATCTTTACATAACCTAAGAATTTTCCATTTATCAGACATTGCTTTGTCCCATAGTTCTCAGACATGAGAGGTTTTAGTGTATTTATAGATACAAACATGTCAAATAAAACTGATACACTTGTGGCCATTAAGGAAATGATGTAGAGTAGAACAATAGAGATGAAACAATCTTTGAGAGTGTTAGCAACCTTTCTCTAGCACTTGTGGATTCTTGGTTTATTACAGAATTTGAAATATGGCATATTTGCATTTAATGGATAAACAAACAAAATTTCATTTTTTTTATATACCAACAAGAAAACATGTTATGTAAATAACATAATTTATGGAATTAGAGTTTCTAAATCTGTACCTCAGAACCATATATATGTCCATCTGAGCACTTTTACAGTGTCAAGAGTAAAGTATATTTTCTAAGTTGTATAACTAAGGGATATAGCATAGTCTTGACTATGCTATTTTCTAGTTATTTTAGCTCCTACAAAACTATGGTATTATAGAGTATGTCAAAAAAAAAAAAAATAGAATACTAAACTATCTGAAAATGAGTGAAAGTGGTCACATTACATTATGGTTCTTAGGTACAGAAATGCTGACACAGCTGTTACAAAGTAGGCCATAGATTTATAATTCTTTGGAGATGATAGATTAGGTTGGTTAGTTACTAGTGGTTATTGGGAATGCTGATTTTTATAATTTTTTCCCTAGCTTCCCAATAAATAACTTCCAAATTATTTTTCATTTAAGTAAAATTGTACTTACAAAGCTGTAGACAATGGAATAGTAATATATCCTACATTAATGTGTTCAAGTTGTTAACACTAACTCCACTTACTTTTTTAAAACTTAGGACTAGTTTTGGGAGAGGTCCCTCCCATCATCGGCTGCTGTTGACTGAATGCCTTTGTTTGAAATGGGGGATGGACACCTGTCTGCTCCTGTGGTGGTATCTTGTGGTTCCAGAGAAACTTGCCGAGTTCGTTGAAACAGATAGACAAATCAGCAATAGCAACTCATTTTTGGAACAAAAATCATGAAATAAAACCAGAAATTAAATTACTGAAACAACTTCACAACCCAATAGAACTATCCACGTGGGAGAGAATTTTCATTTTAAAAAATAAGAAGAACTTAATGAATTTTAATTTTCCGCTGCTGGATGAACTCAGCAAGTTTCTACTGGAACCACAAGATACCACCACAGGAGCGGACAGGTGTCCATCCCCCATCTCGAACAACGGCATTCAGTCAACAGCAGCCGATGATGGGAGGGACCTCTCCCGAAACTAGTCCTAAGTTTTAAAAAAGTGAATGGAGTTGTTGTTAACAACTTGAACACATTAATGTAGGATATATTTTTCATTTGTTTGTTGCTATCTAGATGTCTGCAATTCAGTAGATGTTCTTTGTTTAAGATGGTATTCACATCCTTACACAGTGGGAAGCTTCTGTCCTTGATTAATTTAATCCTGAAGGGATGCTCTGACAGGCAATCAGACCCAACAATTAAGCAGAATTGGGCAACTCCAATTTTTCTTGATTTCAATAAAAGATGTTACAAAGTATTTAGATCTTCATATGGTTTTCCTTTAAGTTTTTGTTTGATATTTTGTTGATCTTGTTCAGTTATTACTCTTTTTATTAATTTCAATTTAGAGGGTTGTTATAGTTCACAAAGTGGTTTTAATTTTATGGTGGCTCTTTTTTTCCCCTAAAATATCAGCAATTTCATTTCTATTCAATCCCACATGGCTCGGGATCCATTGTAAAACTATTTTTGTATTTCTGATGTGGATTATATGATATATTTTTCTTATTTCATTCATAGTGTATGTTGGTGGGTAACTTATTCATTATACTTTGTAGTGCTGCTTTAGAGTCATTTAAGATAATAGTTCTTTTATTTATGTTAGGTCTATACAATAGATTTTCTAAAGCTACTCTAATGGCCATTATTTCACCATCAAAATTGTTAGCATACTGTCCCAGAGGTGTATATTGAGAGAATTCTTCACAGTATATTCCAAAGCCTGCTCTTCCATTTATAGCAGATCTATCAATACACTCTACACGTGTATCAGCCTAATAATAGTTTGTTTACGGAATTTGGGAATCCACACAGTGAAACTTTTGTTAATCTTATTTTGATTTAAAGTAAAACTTTAAATCAAAATAAGACTAATAATAGTTGTTTAGTGTACTAAGTGTTGTCAATCTTAATACCTCAGGTGGGTAGTACATCTTGAAGACCATTGTATCCAGACTTGGTTTCAAGTTGATATCTATATATTGTAAATGATCAGTTGGTATAATGACAGGTTTAGTGCTTATTTTTAAAATTTTGTTTAAATCTTCTTTCTGTATGTAGTTTTTGAGTTTGTTGTGTTTTTAATTGTTGTGTGCTATCAGAAATATAAAACCAATTATTCCTGGTTCATTACTTTTTAATTTCTCTTCCATATAGCCGTTTTAATATCTAGGTCAATTTTAATTGGCAGATTGTTAGGTATGCTCTGCATTGTAACAATTGGTGTTTTAATGACTCCTGTTATTATTCTTAAGGACCTAGATTGTATTATATCCAATTTAGTTTTAAGTTGGTTGTTTATTGTGAACATTAGGAGGTGACAAATTATGTGTGATGTATTTTTAGTATGATGTAAACTGTAATTTAATATAAAGTTGTCTGCATTTAGGAAATTTCTAAGTGTTAATGCTGGTCTTTTAATTCTTTGTAGAGGTATACATTCTTTGTATATAAAACAAACCAGCTGAGGCTCTTAGTTTCCCATGTCTCATGGTATTATTAAAAGTTTATTGATCAGTAACTTTAAACTTTGGGTATGTCAGGGGTAACATTGCATGTTGACTTGTTGACTTTTAGATAAAAGCTCTTAACATTAATACAATACCTGAAAGAAGTCAAAGGGCGGAGGCTAATTATAATTTATACTTTTGTGTACTAGGCTGCTGTCACCATATGAGAGATGAATGTTACACATAATTTGTTATGCATAGCAAAGGTTGGTCACTTGTTTGCACAAAAAGTAATTAAATGACTAGGAAAACAAAAATAAAATAGTATATAACAGTTGCTGCTACCAGAGCTCATTATTTCAGTTCCCAGATGCTGTTATCACTGTAGATTTTAATGGAATCAGCTTCTAATAAATACTAAAGCATCAGTTATCACACTTTTCTTGCTGTTGTATATCCCTAAGATTTAACTGGAAGTTTAAGATCCTAAATTTGCATCCTATGCATATATTTTTTTAAAATTGTTCATCTCTGGTTTACAAAATTTTAAGATATAAACAAACAAATAAATAAATCCACATTTTTCAATATTTGTCTCTTTATTTTAGCGTATCTTGAAATAATAATAATAATAATAATAATAATAATAATAATAATAAAAAAAGGGAGATTGGCTATGGAAGGTATCAGAGCATGTTATAGCAAAATATCAGACATGAAAGTGATGTGGAAAGGGTATATAATGTGGCTATGGGAGGTATCAGAGCACGTTATAGCAAAATATCAGACATGAAAGTGATGTGGAAAGGGTATATAATGCATTGGTTGAAGTGAAAATGATGCATAGAGTGGAAATGTGGGGGGTGGAGGATGGATGGAGTAATACTGACAAGATTCAGAGGGAATTCTGTAAATTATTAATGGGTTCACCACTACACATTAAGTAGAAATACTCTTGCTGGGAAGAACAAGGAATATGGGGAAAATGATTGAAAGAGAATTAAAATATTTATACAGAGTGAAAATGTTGCAAGCCGGGAAGAACAGGAAATAAGGGGGAAGTGATTGATTGAGGATTAAAATATTTATACAGAGTGAAAATGTTGGACAATGGAAACATTGTCCAACATTACTTTTATAAGTGTGTTTGTGAAACTTAAAGAGAGTTTTAATGTGACGACATGATTTTTAGTGTTTTACTTTAAACAAAACAAAAGTTTCACTGTGTGGATTCCGAAATTCCGTAAACATAATGGAAACATTGTTAAGGAATGTTTATTAATTCAAGAAAGGTCTGGCTGGAAATTCAGTTGTTATGGAAAAATGGGGAAAATTTCAAAAGAAATTGATATGGGAAATGCTTGAAATGGTAACATAAGCATGAGAAAGATTTCTGAGTAAAAGTGAAGACACACCTTGAGGATATTGAGAAACAAGAATGTTTTAGTAGCTTAAGAGACAAACATTCACTGGAACTATACAGAAATTTAAAAGCAGACTTAATAGGAGAAATTGGTATTTGAATTCTGATTCTACATTTTCTCCACACAGTTTCTGTACTTGTTTGTTTACATAAATGAGTGCACAAGTAAGTTATAACAAAAGTCTTTATACTGCCTCCATAGTCTTGTGGTTAGCATGTCTGCCTGCAAATCTGGGAGTCTCCGTTTGTATGTAAGTATGTGTTTATTTTTCACTCAAATACCTACCTCAGTGCCAGAATATGAATGCTTTGTCTTTGGTTTAGATATTGCTGTGACACCAGAAGTTAGTGTGCTTAAGCTTTCATTTATATTTGGTAAGCCCAATTATTTTTATTACATGCAATAAGTTTTTCAGTAATAATGGAATTTGGAAGCACTGAATGCACTTCATCAAAAATGTATCATAGCATAAAAGTATCATTGAGTATGAATGAGAATTGGGTTTCAGAGGAGAAAATGTGGAAGGGTGTGTTATGTTTAGAGAGCCTGAAGGAATATTTCATTGTCTATCAGATTGTGAAGGGGTAAAGAAATGGAGGGAGGGTGTATGGGAAGCAAAATGAAAAATATTACAGAAAGAAAGTATAGCACATAGAATGTTGACTGATATGGGGACAAAGAGAAATAAAATGAATAGAGGAATACTTAGGAAAAGTAAGAGAGGAATGAATTAGAATACAAGAAGGATTATAGAATGATTAATAAAAATTATGATTAATAAAAATAGTGCTAACAAGGGAAATATAAGAAGTGCAGCATTCGTTATGCAAATGACCTGGGGGTTGTGTGTAATGAGGCTTCATAGAGGTTAGATTTATTAATATTATAATGCAGATTATGTTAATTTGTTAAATATTCATAAATGTTTACAATAACATTGGTAAATAATAATGGTTTGTTTATGTTTGTATATATTTTTGAATATTGTATGTAGCCGAACCTGAGTCTTTAGGAAATTTCAGTGAATAATTACTAATGAGCCAAAGGCCAAGGTACCATGGGTAGTTAGTTAATTGAAGATTGTTAAGTGTTTATGTAGAGGTATTATTGGTAAAACAAATGTTCTCTCATTCCATAGCAGCATAAATAAACAGATTGCTGCAGTAACATTGCATGTAACCACTGCCAAAGTGTAGCAGTATTTGTGTTTCCCATGCAATGTGCCCAAGTTAAGGTTTTTTTTTAATGCCTGAGAAACTTAAGCAACAGTCCCCTGAACTCAATTAACCAAAATTATCATCTAACGTCCTTAAAATAAGTAAATAAAAAAAAGCCTGTAGCCTGTTAATGTATGTAGTTCCAAATATGTGTGGATAAAATGACCAGATCTTGTTTGGGAACCATCAATTCTGTGCCTTGTTTTATGTAAAGCTTGTTCAACAAATGATTTGATGAATCTGTTTTAAACTAATCTAGTTTGTATATTATTCATTTTATTCTTGAATTAAATAGCAAAGCGGCATATTGCTTAACCTGAAGCTTTGTAACCCAGTGCTAGAATATGCTCAACTCTGTGAGATCTTAGATTTTATTGCAGTGAAGTACTTCTCTGTTTAAATTGTTCTTTTGGTTTTACTCTGTTTAACTGATAGAATTTGAAACTAGATACTGGTAAAATGCAGAATCATAATTAAGAATTGAAGGTTTTGATTCCGATTTCATACACATGGCTGAGTGCAGTACATCAGTGTGCGTTAAGTAATCCAGCATGTGGGTTGATCTATTTTGTGTCAGAACCTCTAAACTTTAGTTATATAATTTTTTATAAAGCAGCAGGTGCAGCAATAAAAAAATTAATACAAATATATTTAAAAAAATAAATAAAAATAATTTCTCCTCAGATTCGTCTGGTTATTGAAGAAAGTTTGAATCAACTTCCATTTACAAAATGTGTGGTTACAACGCCCACAGGAGCTAGCTATGAAGGTTTGAACTACCAGAAAGGGAATTGTGGAGTTAGCATAGTACGAAGTGGAGAGGCTATGGAACAGGTAATTTTATATAATTTACTAGTACTTGTGGAATAATCAGCTATTTTTTCTTTTTAAGTGGAAAATGAAGTCATTTTATAATGAAGTGATTGATACTATTATTAAATATTAAAATATAAAGACATAGTGGTTAAACAATGGTTTATTGCCCAGTGGCTGCCTAATTAAAGAGATAGATTCATAAAATTGACTTGTGAAGAACAAAAAACATGTATGTAATTTTAAATACCAGGAATTTTCACAGTGAAATATAGTAGAACTATGCTGATGATAAAGGCAACAGCAACTGTTGAAACTGTCCAAGTAAGTGGAACAAAATTAGTGAAATTTTAGTGATTTCCTAATAAAAAATTGGGGGAGAAAAAAAATGAACTTTATAGTTGGACTAAAAGCACGATTTCTTAATTCTATTGTTTTAACGATTTCTTAATTCTATTGTTTTATAAATGGAAAATTTCATTTCAGCATATTGAACTATTGTAAAGTTTGCATTTAACTGACATGGAACTTGAGTACTTTTAATCGTCATTCATATAATGTTTACTTTTCAGGGATTAAGAGATTGTTGTCGTTCTATACGCATTGGAAAGATTCTTGTTGAATCTGATGCAGATACACATGAAGCTAGGGTAGTGTATGCGAGATTCCCAGAGGATATTTCTAAAAGAAAGGTTTTGCTCATGTACCCAATAATGAGTAAGTGTTCACTATATATTTTGATGTATATAAAGATTAAAAGCAAATAATTTAATGAGAGACTGAGCTTATATCTTATAATTACATTATATTTCAAGATACTAAAAGCAAATGGCTGTAGGTGATTCAATGAAGTAAAACAGAAATATCAATTTGGATAAAAAGTTGATTTCATTTGGTTTGAATTGATCTTGTATTTATCATCACACAATTCATAAACATACCAACCTTCAATTATGAAGGAATGTAGCAGGCAAGTCTCTGACATTCATTTTTTGAGTGTATATTCATCAATGTTTCAACATTATCATATCAAAGTGTAAGGTAAAGGAGGAGTGTAGAATAATCATAGATGAGTAATAATGCCAAAGATAAAGTGTTCACAAAGGCTGTAAGGCTGAGCCTATCCAAAATTAATGTGTTGACTCATACGTGTTAAACTTAAATATTTCCTTATTTGAACAGGTGCTCTGTCTGTGACATAGTCAAAGGCTCAGCCTGCCTTGTGCAAAGCATAGTAATGATTTTCCAAGTCATTATCAGGGGAGATGAAGGGGGTCTTTCATTTTCCATGCAATTTTTTTTACTTTGTGACTAGCCTTGGTGTCAGCCACTTTGTGGATTTTATGAATGAATGCTCTATTTGTACACATTTGCCTTATTTTAACTTTTACAATTGGTAAAACTTTAGTAGAGTGTTTGTTATTTTGGGATCTTATACAATTAGTATCCTGCTTGTGTATGTAATACATCCTACTTTCCTGTAACTACACATTTTTTATACTTTTTCTACCATTTCTTCAGTTCCTACATTATCTCCATATTTATATTCTTCCTTTACTTTAATCACTTTCTTCTGCCAAATCAAAACTGTTATCTGCAATTTGTCCCATTTCTTATTCTGTACTTCATCTCTCCATGCTTTAGTTTCTGAAGATTCAACTATGCAATGTAAACCTTTTCTTTGCTCCACATAGTGGATACTCCTTTTTCATTTTTAATCCATTTAACCCAATTTATACCTGCTTTACTCCAAGCAAATCCCTCCCTTCCCCTTTTGTTCAAGCATCTGCATATTTTTCCCACTCTCACTTTTTCTTAAATTTCCTCCAAGCAAATCCCTCCCTTCTCCTTTAGTTCAAGCATCTGCATATTTTTCCCACTCTCACTTTTTCTTAAATTTCCTATAATATTTCAAGATACTCTTGTCTTGTAAACTAATCCACATTTTTTGCTTTTCAATATCATCTATCCTTTGTTTCACTTTATTCCATAATCCTTGTCTATTGATTATCTCTGTTCATCCAAATCACCTATTCCAATCTCTTTAACTATTCTCTTCATTTGAGATAACCGACTTCTTTCCCCTTCTACTTTTTTTTGTGTCTCCATAAACAAGCTTTAACCTTGCCTCCTTCTTCCCTGTATTATATCTTATACCAATATTTCAATATATGTTTAACTACCACACCTTTCCTGTCAACTCTTCCCATTTCAACTAATGCTACCCTATTTGAACTGCCCTTGTTAATCCCTACACCATTTTACAAAATGCAATATGAATATGGTGAGTATAATGCCACCCTTTCTCTGTGCCCCAAATTTCAATCCCAAATACTTTGCGATCTTACAGAAACCGAAGCCTGACAGGACAGGTATGCAGATCATATTCATTTAAAATATAGTATTTTATAGCAAAGCCTAGTATTTCCCTAATTGTTCAATTGTAATATGCAATGAAGTAATTATTTTATTTTAACAACAAATACTATTTACTATGAACTATTATTTTTAAATCTTATTCTTGAATTCTCTTAATTATATTTTAGTTTACATGAAACTGACTGTATCATAGGGTGGTAACTTCACTTATAACTGTTTTCCCATTATTTCTACACAGCTGTTAACTGTAGCAAAATATGTGCTGTCTTATTAAGGTTATAGAAAAAAGAACAGTAAAAAGTTCAGTGAAATATCAAGAATGAATTATGTATATGCACAGAAAATGCAAGAGGATTGAGCTTTTATAAGTACAAACAGATTTAAGGCTGAATCATTTTAAACTTTTTAAAAAACAGTATAATAATGTTACAGAGAATATTTAGCATAAATTAGATTTTCCATTAATTTAGACATCTCATGTGTCAGCCTATCCTATAGAAAATGCTAAGCTTTACCACTGAATAATGCTATTAATTCTGAAATGGTTAATAGAAATTAGCATATGAGTTCAGATTTGCAACAATATTTATGTGTACTACTATCAGAATCTTGATACTTTGGAAGATGCATATTACATTTGTCTCCATGGTTTAGTAGATAGTGTTGTTGACTGAGGGCCGAAAAGGTTCTGGATTCGATTCCCGGTACCTGCTTAGAAATTTTCTAAGTTATGGAGGTCTGGAATCCATCCAGTCAGTAGCTATCTGAGGTAGAGGTAGCAGTTCCTGATAAAGAATCCCATGTGGCAAAGACCAGTGGAGTGCAGTGTACTATCACATTCCTTCCTGCAATACTGCACTCTGTCCATGATGTCACAAGATGGAGACTGAGGATGCAACAGTCATGTGCTAAGCCTTGGCTCTCCAGGGCTGTTGGAATCGGGGTTAGGTTTTTTTTATAATTTGTAATTGACAACTTAACTACTGGATTATTGAAGCATTAAGCAGAATTTAAAGAATTATTGTTTCCTATTTGTTGTTCTGAAAGAAATTCTAAGTCCAAAGTTGTTTTTGAGATATAATGATTATAGTGATTTCTGCTTGACTAAAAGATTTAAAATCTGGACTCAACATATGTGAAAAATAGATATTTTTAAAAAAAATCTGGGTTGGGGATACATTTAATATATCTTAAAAGTATGATGATGTTAAAAACATAGGCACAGTAATTAATAAATTGATAGATGAAGGGAGTAAAGTTTGTGAAGCAATGGTTTCTTTTAAGAAAATAAAGTGGTTAGATGTTGAGTATAATTAATTTATTAGGATAAATCTTTTTAAAGGGAATTTAAAAGGACATTCTGCAGATAGAGCTATATTTGCAAATTCAGAAATAAAACTTGTTGATTTATTGTAGATAGAACTTTTTTTTTAATCTATTTGTCCATACTTTAAATTAGTGTATAATTCAGCTGATAAAATATACATTTTAGCATCTGTGAAATAAAGGCAACTTCAAAAATCCAAAATAATATTGTCTTAGATATGGTCTTGTTCTGTTTTTAGGTACTGGCAATACAGTCATAAAAGCTGTGGCAGTTTTAAAGGAGCATCATGTAATGGAAGAGAATATAATTTTGTCTAACTTATTCTGTACACCATTTGCAGCAAAATCAGTTACAACTGCATATCCCCAGGTATTGAAAAGTTTTATATACTTTTGTACAGAGTTACCATTATTGATTACTCATTCTAGCTCATACTGAGCCACACATTGATGCAACGGCTTGCACTAGAACATGTGAGTTAAACACAAAATAGAGCAGAGTATGTAACTGTAATTTGCAGACAAGATAATTAATGAGTGCAAATTTACTGTTCATAATGGGCTCATGTATACAGAGTGAAGCATTTATAGTGTCTAAACTAGTTTACTCTGAAACAAAGGGGAAAGTCAAAAAATGCTTCAGACAACTTGAAGTATTCATAAGGTGACATAAGATAGCAACCTTAACTCATCCTTGAACTGCATTTCTCAATGGCATTTCAAGGTCAAACATTTCAAATGAAATGGTGTATTTTGTTCCTGGGAATGGAAAGAGCATTTAATTTTCAGTATAAAAGTTATAGTACATCTATAAGCTTGGAGTGATAGATGTGATATTTGACAAATAAGACAGCAAATGTTTTTCACTTACTTTCACTTCTTTCTCTTTTATTTTGTTGTTGCTATGAAGGAAACTCTTTGTTTGTATGCAGATGCTCATTTGTTGACATCGGTACACAAATAAATGCTCATCATTGCCAATTCAAATCTCAAAGGAAATTAATCTCAGTCAGTTCCATTTCATTTTCAATCATGGATATTTGATGCACTGTCAATGAGAGGATCGATATGATTTACATTTATGGCAAAGCTCATAAGCATGCTAGAGCAGCTTGAAACTTATACAGAGATCAATATCCTGAAAAGAGGCAGCCATTTGTTAGAACTTTTTAACAACTTGCAAACTTATTCTCCGAAACAGATGTTACACCAAGAAAACACCATCGAATGAGAAGTGCTACTGGGGAAAATTTGGAAGTTGCTGTATTAGTTGCTATTGCCGCTAATCCTTATGCAAGTTCCCATCAACTGGAACGTGATTTGGGAATCTCTCAAAGGTGTTCTTTGAATACTTAGCGTCACAAATACCATCCATATCACATCAGCTTTCATCAAACCCTTCATGGGAATGATTTTCAGTAACATGTTGAATTTTGCCAATAGGCTCTACTACAAATTCAAAAGAGGAATTTTTCCAACATTTTATTTTCTCATGAGGTGATATTCACCAATCATACTCAAGTAAATTGGCATTACATGCCTTATTGGCAATGGAAAATTTAAAATGGTCACAAGAAGTAGAACATCAGTGGTAAAGGAGCGTAAATGTTTATAATTGGACTATACTTCATTGAAGGTAAACTTAATGTACAGAAATACAGATATTTTTTGAACTGAGAACTTCCAGTGTTACTTGGAGATGTGCCCCTTGTGGACCGAGCTGCAGTATGATATCAACATAATGGTTGTCCATATCATTACACAATTGTAGCTTGAGAAATATTAAACAGAAAGTATCCTGGTCGATGGATAGGACACAGAGGACCTGTCCATTGGCCTGCCTGTTCCCTGGATTTCACTTCTCCAGACTTTTCTTATAGGTATACATTAAGGATAAAGTTTATGAAGTGCCAACTACACCTGGAAACTACGTTAATTTATGATTGTGTGTGCAAGAATCTAAGAAGAAAAGTTGAGATGTGCTCATTGATCTTTTGAAGCACATTTGCAGAAATGCATCGAAGTTAATGGTCATATTTTTGATCATTTGCTGAATTGATATTGTTTGTTATATGAACATGACATTGTTTGAATTATGGTTATAACTGTACTGTACATAAATTGATGTCAGCTAAGCAAAAATGAGTAAAAACATTCGCATTTGTCCAATATCACATCGTCCATCATCCCTAGGTGATAAGATACACTAGAACTTTTATACTAAAAATTAAATGCTCTTTCCATTCCTGGGAAAAAAATATGCCATTCCATTTGAAAATACAAATTGACCTTGAAATGACTGGAAAATGCATTTCAAGGACGAGTTAAGGTCACAATTTTATGTCCCCTTATGAATACTACTTCAAATTTTGTCTAAAGCAGTTTTTCGATTTTCCTCTTTGTATCGGAGTAAAATGGCTGCTACACTATAAATGCCTCATTCTGTATAAATAGAGGTAGTTTAGCACCTGAAACCTGAAATTGTATGGAGTTTTCCATTCTGCTGAAAAATCCAATGCTAATTTTACGAACAGGAACTCTTTCATTAGATTTTTTTCTCCTCCTCCTGAAAAATCATGTTTTACATTTTCATTAAACAGAACTAATTAAGTTGAAATGCTAATTGGAACTTGTAGAGTAAAGCTAATTATATAATTGAGTCTAACTACACACTTTTATTTGCTCCACTTACTTGTTTAAATGTAGTACGTGTATCAGCTAATTGCACACTGCTGGATAATTTGTTATGCTTTGGGTATGTATATTCTGCTCTGGTGAAGGTGTGATGAACTTAAAGTTTATGCTTTCATCCCTGGAAGTGTCATTGTTTATTAATCTGTCTCTGTATTTATAAGTGTAGATTTTTTCCCATGTTGTTAACTCCTTGTACAGATTTTAATAATTTAGCTTTTTTCACTATGTTGTCGTTTTCTGCCCAGAAATGAGATACTGCTGCTGATTTACATTTTTTTGTATTTTATGTTCCTGAAGTGTTCATTTAACTGTGTGCCTATGTTTCTCTTTATTTTTCCAATATCATTATTTGGTAAAAACTGGAATTTTTTTTACATTAAATATGTTTATATGTGCCAATCTGATACCAAATTTTTTAAAAGGTTTTAATATTAGTTTGGCACCTATAAACAGATTTAATGTTAATATTGACAATATTCCACTGGAGAAAAAAGCAGGTGTTTGCCAAATAAGATGTGCAGAATGCAAAAAAGTCTATTTTTGAAAAACAAGAGTAACATATGCATATGGTTAAAAGAAAACTCTTCTGGAACATACAAGCAAATGAAAATCAGCAATAGCATCTCATTTCTGGACAGAAAACTATGATATAGTGAAAAAAGCAAAATTATAAAAATCAGTACAAGGACCTACAGAGTTAGCAACATGGGAGAAAATTTACTTTTATAAATGCATAGACAGATTAATGAACTTTGGCACTTCCAGGGATGAAAACTTAAAACTTTAATTCATCACACCACCATAGGAGAATATACATACCCAAAGCATAACAAATTATCCAGCAGTCAACGGTTAGGTGATGATGCTGACAATGGTCTGAGAAACATGTACCACATTAAAAAAGGTAAGTGGAGCCCATAAGCATGTGTAGTTAGACTATCATACAATGAGCTAGTAATGGATTATTTGGAGGATCAAGATCTACCCTTCAATTTCAAAGGGATTAAATCACTGGAGGCAAAGTGACTAATATATGAAAGTCAAGGGGAACTGCATTGAAAAATAATGGAATGAGGATGATTAATGAACATATAAAATTCTTTTACCTTTCACAATAGTGATTGATTAATTTTTGTCTGTGTATGACTGTGAGAAAGAGAGAGGAGATTTTGATTATTAATTGGATCATTGTAGTAAATGAATAATGGCACTCACTTCATTTCACAACAAATGCTGTTACTTAGAACACTTAAAAGACTACTTGGACAGCACTATAATTTAAAATAATGGTAAATGCTGACAATACTCGTAGATGTCAATTGAAAATAACATTTGTTCATTTGAAATGTGTGTTTAAATTTATTGGGGAAGGTTTTCCGATATTTTACAATCATTTATGGTTTCAAAAATTAATAATCACAAAAAGTAGCATACGTTTTTGTCCTCAGGTTGAAAGCTGAATGAATTAAGGGGGATTTTTATAGTATAGGTTATATTTTGATATTTTGTCCCTCCTTAAAATACTAACCAAAAAAATAAGTTATGTGCCCTTCTCTCTCTCTGGTTTTAAATCTTTTCCCCCTTCATTCTGGACAACACAACACTTTTTTTTTTCAGGCTGTTGATATGTTTACATGCTGTCTGGTTGCTAGGCACACCCATATAATTCCCGCAGCTAAATTGCAAAAACATGGTTTGGTACCTGTGAGCTTTAGTGACTTTTATCACCAAATTAAATGCTGATGTGAATTTTCTCTGGTCATCATGTTTACAGCCAGGAACATGACTATTTTTTTTCCCCTCCAAATATGTATACTGTTCTTTTAATAAATTGATTTTTTTTTTGTGTGTATGTAAATTTCAGATGAAAATCTTGACATCTGAAGTCCACCATGTTGCACCAAATCATTTTGGACAGAAATATTTTGGAACAGACTGAAGAGACAAGAAAACAGCTTGAAAGGATTAGCACTAAAATGTATTTATAATGAAAAGGCATTCAACCAAAGAACAAGACATGTACTTTATTACATTTTTAACAGTATTAAAAAGACTCCAGAAACAATTTCATAATTCCCAAAAGTATGAAATGAATGGATGAGGTTTTTATTTTCGGTTTTCTGCATACCAATGAAATGATGAAGAAGATTGAATATTATATTTATTTTAATTGCCTCATGATGTCTGAGATATGTACATAAAGCACAAAAGGATAGTTTTTTTTCCCTTAAAAACTCATTGTGAGTTTGAACTTTAATCTTCTCAAAGCCTGAAACAGAATCTGTCTGTCTATGGAAATCTTTATTTGTACATCTTTGATAAACATTAATAAGCATAAGAGATTAAAGTGGATCTATTTCTATCCCATAACTTTCACTTCACATTTCATGTTTAATAGGTTTATATGCTGATTAAGGAAAAAAGTTATTTGTTCAAAAAGTAGTGTTTTTCAAAAAACTATAAGAGAACATGATGAATGCTGACTATGGTTTTATTTTTGGTATTCAGTTACTGTGATCAGAAGTAAATAGTAATCCATTAAGTTAATTATACTCTGGTAATCCCTAGTACTATGCATTTTGTTTTTCAGGGGTGATGTGCATTTGTACCTTTCCATTTAGTCTTATCTTCTATTAGCAATCTCCATTTTATTGTTTTGTTCTTCTGCTTTTACGTACTATTTTCTTATATTTGTGAACTAGAATTTGCTGTTTATTGTTAGTTTCATTGGCACTGAAAAGAAATCACATAATTAGTTTAAGATGTTGGTATAAGGTGTAGAATTGGGCATTACTATAATATACATTTGGAATTATTCTCTTATACAGAGTCTCATTTAGAAAAGCTTCTTGTTATGCCATATAATTAAGGTCCACCTTTGTTACTTTATTTTTCCAGGAGGTAAGGTAATGAGAGAAAAATCATGCTTTAATTTATAAATACTGAAACATTTTGTATCTGGAGTTTTGTCTCTTAATGTATTATTTCTATTAACTTGTGTGAATCTATGCTGCTGATAAACCTTTTTAATGCTGAACTTTACTTGTATGAATAATACTTAAGTTCAAGAAAATCCAAAGAATATGTATTTGCTGTAAGTGTGCAATTTTAGCAACAGAATTATTGGGAACACTGTGTGTGTAGCTGTTGTTTAAGATGTCATTTCTAGCATGTACTACTACCTGTAATATTTTTGATGACCTAATAAACTGTGCATGCCATGTAATTATAGACATTACAAGGAGAAGCAGTTATTGTTCACTTTTAATAACATGCTTAATAATATAGATGACAAGGCATAAACAGAGTTACCATCAATAAAGTTAAATGGTTGTACAAAAATGGGAGAGAGATTTAGTCTTGTTCATTGATCATTAATGGTCCTTCTAACACTTTCAGCATCAAAGAAAAAATAAATTATACCCTGTGTATTTATTATACTTGATAAAGAGCATAACTTAAATGCATAGTCATAAATAAATATTGAGATTTGACACAGGAAAAATTTATATAAGAGGTGTAATCAGAGATTAAGCAGTTTCACATGAATATGGTTGTATGTTACTGCACAACGCATTACTGTTCTCATTTGCTCTTGTAACTTATTGATACATGAAGAAAGTAATGTAACATTTGATGACAATTAATAACGGAGAATTAAGCTGCACAATGTAATTACTATTTATTGTTTGAAAATAAGTGCTTTGTATATTTATTTTATTTTTCTTGAACTTACAACAGGAAGAAATTAATAATCTCTTAAGCATAGGATATTCAGAATACACTTTATTGTTTCACTTACATGTGATTTACACAGGACATACGTTTCATGGAACTTTTTCCAGAGTGTTCTACCTACTCAGAAGAGATTACTAATGAGTGTTTCACTGTGTTTGATTCCAAATTGAATTAATATTTAAAAGGAAGAAATTAATTTTAAAGTAAACAATTCTCATGAAAATGTAATTGCTTATGAGGTACAACTAGAGCAGATTTCAATTGAACTGCAATCTGAACCATGAGTGAAATATAATTTGTTCAACAGTAGATTATATTACCATTGCCTGGAAATCATTTACTTACATTAACCTTTAACATATAATTTTTCATCAAAAGAAAGAGTTAATTGTATTTAAATTATCACTTTCTCATTGCCCAGAATATGACATGTGTTGTATATCATTTATAAGCAAGCTTCAGAATGTACATTATGAACAAAACAAATAAAAACCCTAACATGTATTTCTTAACATTTTATTGAAGGATTTTCCAGTATTCTGTATTTGTTTTTAATTTCTTTACCTTTTTTTATTAGTCTAATAGATCTCCGGGCCTTTTGAAGAAAATAAGATTAAACATCTGCACATTAGACCCTCAAAATTGTTCACAAACTTTAATAGCAGTTTTAAATAGCTAGAATTTTCACAGTGAAATCAGTGTCCACTTTGTAGAGGCTATTCACAATCAGAATGATTGTCATATGGGATGAAGATAGCAACATTTTCAGTGATGGTGCTGTGATGATAAGGAAAAATTAAAAAAAAAAACCCTGATTGAAAGCAGCAATTAAGGAAATCAAATTTGGAAATTATTTTTTTGCATTTATGGATTCATATTTTATGCTTAATATGATACCATATAGCTGATTTCAGTGATATGTATGAGATTGCCAGAGCAAATTATTCTGTTTATAAATTTTGTTGAATAAAAATTATTGTAAATTATTATAGTCTGGATGTAGGGATAGCCACTGTTGCCATATTGATCATTTTATGTTCAAATTTTTAAGCACAAAGATATGGCAGAGAATTAGGTTCTCTTGTATTGTTGCAAATTATGAGAACTGGATAAGAGAACAGCTTATTCCTAGCCTTCCTCCTCACAGTGTCCTTGTAATTGACAACACACCATACCATAATGTAACACTTATTCCTTCTCCAAATTTCAATACCCATAACCCTGAAGTATCATCCTACCTTACTAACCACATATCTGAACAACAGCTTTGAGAAATTGGCAACTTAAATAGTTTAATAAACCAGAGCTATACAAATTGATAAAAAAAAAAAAAGTTAACTCCAAAGACATCATACAAAATTGATGCAATTTTAGCACAGAAAAATCATGCAATCATACGCCTTCCACCCTATCACCTGGACTAAATTCCAAAAAATTAGAAGGGTCATAGCAAAAACAAATAATTGCACAGCACAATGTCATGTATTGCATGAGGATGTTATGAAATTGATACAATGAAAAATTGTATCAATTACGAAAGGAGATTGGAAATACTGCTGTGAACAGGTGAAGAGGACAGAAAAAGAATATTTTGAAAAGGAAGGTCTCTTAGATTAAATTCTGGAATTAGTTGTTCATTTAGTTGCAGACAGTGACTGTGATGAAAAACTTGAAGTGATGAGGAATCATAATTTGGCTTAGCTCCCTTGCAAGGGTTAGATCATCACAGGTGAATACACAATTTATTGCAAAGCTGTACTGCTCTCATCTTTCTAGTTTGAATTTCAACAGTAACTTGTTTGTTTCATTCATGAAGCCAAGATGTTACCGTCACTACTAATTTTCTAGAATTGTCTCCTGCAGATATACATCTATACTATATGTACATTACACATTAAGTTTACAAAATATAAAGTTAAATTTTAGCATGAGAGACTACTGTAAAAAAATTATTCTTTATTAAACAGCAGGCCATTCAAACAAGTTTGTATCAACGTCACAGTACTTCTGGATCACTTTGTGAAATTTGTTCCAATGTACATTTTTCATATTATACTGTATTTGCAAAATTGCAATTACTGAGTTAAATGATCTGTCCCATTCTTCTGTCCACTAGCATTCATGAAGGAAAATATTCTTTAATTTTTGACAGTATGTCCAGGTAAAGAGATTTTTAACAATTATGAATACTGCACACAGAAACAAGCAATGAAAACATATCTTTAAATTCTTTCTCTTTGTTGTCCAATAGGAAAAATTTCAATTTAACCATCTGGCCAAAGAGAAGGCTCTCATTTGGTTTACAAGATGTGTTAACTCGCATCCATTTCAGAGTAATTACAATACACCCCTCACAGGTACTGTCTTCAAAAGAATCATGTTGAAGTTCAGAAAGAGGTTCACTCCATAGATTAAGCAAGTAATTATTATACTGTGATAGAAACGATGACCTTCTTCTGAAACTTTGTTCATACAGTAGGTCAGACATGAACTCCTTTAACTTTGAAATTGAAAATAAATTCTAAATGGGTTTACATGGTAAACTTAAATTAGCATAAATTATTATAGTTTTCCAGACTTCTGTTCATCTGCACTCAAAATTGCAGACTTCCATCTTTTTGGCTTGAACTTTCTTCATAAACTACAAAGTCATGAATAATCCTTAAAATCCATGGCATTTGGCAATCCTAGATAAGGAGAAACTGTTAATCTACCGGCTAAACTAATAATAGTGATGGATAAGGGACCTTTTCAAGACAAAACTCTGACTGCTGCTTTGAAGAAACAAACATTGACACATGGCTGCAGCATCGTAACACTGAATATGAATCAGATCAAGAAAATATAACCTTCTACAGTTTGTGAAAACCAAACTATCTCCCTTGTACGAACTGGCACACTTTTTTTGAAACCATGGGCATGAATTTAAAGATTGCAAAATGAGTATATTTGAGGCAGAGAGTAGCAGACAATGTTAGCGAGTTAACATCATTAGCTTTATTAGCTCTGCAGTCTGTAATAGTACAGTGAAACTGTACAAGCAATTAAAAAAATCAGAAGGAAAAAAAATACTGGGTGAAAGACTGGTTTCCATGCACCCTGCAGAACTGAACTAAAATATCTGCCAGCAGCCAGCATTTCCCAATGTGAACTACCATAAGTAATGAATAGTTTTTTAAAGAGGTGCCAAAAATGTATGTCAGTGGCAAGTTTGCACCACCTTTTATAAATTTGGTAAGTAAATATAATAGTTGAGGACACAGTTGTATTTCGTGCCAGTCTACAATATATGCACATTACAACAAGTGCGAATAGGTGAAACACTGCAAGTTGGGTTGTAGTTTACTGAGTTGCTCTGTGCTTCTAGCAAAATGTTCAACTGATATGTTTTATTATATTCTTCAAAATTAAGCAAATGATGTTCTTACTGCCAAATAAAGTTCAATGAATTTGTTACCAACCTCTTCATTACATCATGATAGTGAACAGGATTATCAAGAAATAGTGTCTCAAGTAGAAGAATCTTTAAACAGGAGACATTTCTGCTTGTGATTACAAAAGCTTTCTAGGAAGCAATTTTTTTTACCTACTGTCAAATGAGAAGTATGGGCAGCATTTTAAATATTTTTCTGAAACACAAATTAAAGTGTTACAAAATAAAAACATTTGTGAGCTAGCAAAATGAAATATTTAAATGTGTCTATATCACTATTGAGTATGTCGGTCCTGGTGGTGTAGTGGTTACCATACTTGCCTCCTAAACCCAAGAGTGCAGGTTCAAACCCGGCCAGGACCGATGGATTTTTTGGGCATAAAAATCCTAAGTATGGCTTTTTTCGGAAGGGAAGTAAAGCCTTGGGTCTCGTGTTGTACATTTATGGCACGTAAAAGAACCTCAAGCCTGAAAGCCAGGCCTCTGAGCAAAATTAGTCGGCTGTTTCGTGCCCTGAGTTGAATGGGACGCTGATGACCTGAGATGTTAAAAAGCATCCATAAATAAATCAATAATAATAAAAAAAAAAACTATTGTGTACAATTCTTATTAACACTTTTTCAGTACAAAGATAATTTTTGGCACCAATGGGGATAAAAAGTTATTCCAATAATTCTAAGAAGGCTATCTCAATTATGAAATTATTTCTATTTACAGGCACACCTTCTAAACTGAAAAGAAATTTCTTAAGGTAGTGGTGATAGAGAGAGAAGGTTAGAATTTAACATTTTTGATGGTGGGAGACTCAATATTATTCCTTATATGTTCCCAACTTAATTTTATCATGGAGTACTGATATACTAATGTAATTGAATAGCCAACACTCATGCTGTACTGCCGTCAAGGTTGAAAGTGCATTTTAAGAATTCACACCATCTGCAAGTTAAATTCATTTCTGTGAAGTGGTTGCTAGTTGTCTCATTACAGACATATTTCTTGAAAACATTTTATTTCTTTTGTTATTTATTAGAATTAAATTGTAATTAGTACTGTATCATCCATCATAAGAAATGCTCACAGTGCACCACCTCCAAGAGACATTGATTCCCTTGAAAATATTTTGAATACTTACTTTAGTTCAATCTTCTGATTATTGTGATATTTTGATTCCTGCACTTCCACAGGCTTTATTTCAGGTACAGCAGTAATTTTATATGGATGAAGATGGAGCAGCTGAGTGGCTTTATATGCACTGTTGACGGATGCACCAATTTACTCATCGAATAGTGTTAAAGACTTTTGAGGAGACATTTTATAACTGATATCCTAATTCTTCCAGTTTCTCCTTAGTTATAATCCAGTTTTTGGTCTCAGCTTCTTGTCAATGAAAATGCCTTGGGTTCAAACTTTATTCACCAATATGAAAATTGCACTTCTCATGGAGATATTAGTCCTGGAAATGTAGCAATCATAACAATCATAACACATATTCTTTGATTATCGTATATCTCTTCTTGACGATACATCGTACCAAATATACATTTAAAAGTCTAACACACGCTTCCTATAGAAATACAACTAAATCAGTTGGCATGATAAACATGACTGAGCAAGTTCAATTGCCTGCATTGGCAAAACTTAATTCCAGTCTTACCGGGAATCGTGTATCTACTGAAGATCAACCAGTTTTCAGTGTATACAAACTCCAATTGTGTAATGGAATGAGGACTTGGTATAAGGCTGGTTCTTACACCTATAACTTTGTGGATACCAATTACTATTGTCCATAATCACATTTATGGAAATGGTAGATATTAATAGAACAGTGCGAAAAATTATGTATTTGTTATTAGAAGGCTGTAATATCCTAAGCTTGTTTCAGACTGCCTCATTTTTGTATTATGTTAGTTGATCATCCATTACTCTTCTGCCTGTTCCTATCAAACTGTAATTAATTGCGGTAGCATTTACCTGCATATGCTTCGGGGGGGTGGGATATGAATATAATGCATCAAAGTAAAGAAATGTTTTTTTTTCTGCCTTTGCCTTTTAATTTCTCCATTACAAAACTTCAATTATACTGATATCAAGCAACATACAAAATGTAAAATTTGTTATGCAGAGATAGTTTAAATGAAAATGGGCTATCCTGCATAGAATGTGATATATTTATGAAAAATATGTCAAGAGCAGTATTCACACAAAATAGCTAACACTTATTTGTTGGAGGTAACATTAGGACACTATATTTCGGGCTCTTGCTCTTCTTCAGATAGAAGATAGACACTTAATATCTGGCAGGGAAAACAAAATATCAATCCATTGGTAGAATTACACACCTCATTTTTGCTAAGTGTCTGCAATTTCATTCCCCATGGCCCCAGTACAACATCCTTTGCAAGATAATTATTTTGTTTAATTTTTTTAAGTATAATATTAAGAGCAACCCATGTTCTTAAAAGATGTTTGTGAAGCAATTCTAATGACATCTGACTGAAAGTCAGAAAATATAACTGCATTTTCTAAACTGTTTAATCCTTTAAATGCCGTGTAAAACACTGTAGCTAGCTTAAATGTCTAGAAATAAAAGCTAAACTTCTCATTTTTCATGGTCAGTATTTTTTTTCTAAAAATATTAAAACTTTTTTGCAATTATATTTGCTTAACAGCATATGCTTCAAGTTCATCACATTTTATTGCAATACGGATAGTGGTATACTGCATTAACAAGTGTTCATTCTGCTATTGGCACAGTACACATGGGGGTAAAAAAAATATCAAACTTTTAATTTAATGAGTAGGCATGTCTTATTTTTTTATTGTATTATTAAATACAGCGTATCACACATGAACTTCAAATAGCACACATTTTAGTTACCAGTTTGTGCTAACATTTACATGAAATAACAAATACTGTGTGTTAATCATGTCTTTTTGCAGTTACAGCATTTTGTCTGATCAAAGACAAAGACAATGGCAGTCATTCAAGATCAAAGCAGAATTAATGGATTGTTGTGACCAATGCTGCCACTTTTTCCTAGTTCCTAGCCTTGCTGTAAACTGTGGAGAGACTTCAATACACACAGCATTTGCTCATTATACTTGCTGTAGATCTTTATAATCTGTAAAGGGAATTGAGCAGTGTTTAAAACTCAAAATAACTTTAACAGTATTCATACATATGTTTTAAAAAAGACTAGTAAAAGAGGCTTTAACAGTGTCAAAGATTACACCCATATTTAAAAAAAAGGAAGAAAAAGTAACTTTTTACATACAGGATTTAGCTCCAAAATGTTAAGAAGTTACATGCTTCATTATATGTCATCAAAAATATATTCAAAGTTTCCTTACAATTACTTTGCAGTGATAATTTATAATGCAATGAAAAAAAAAAAAAAAGGTAATATCTGCAAAAATTTTTGTTGAACATAGATATTATCAATACAGTTTTAATAGAGCCTTAAACATAAATTTAAACAGATCTGTGATTAAAATAAGTTTAATATTCGCCATAGTCTGAGAGATAGGCTCTTTCATTATTTCACATTCTTGGAACACAAATAAAACCCACGTATTGAAAAACTGCTTGAATCTGGGATATATGAGCAACTGTGGCAATCTATGGGGAACTGTTCCAAATTCAGCTAGCAGAAGAAAAGTCTGTAATAAGAGTTAATGTATAAAAAAAATAGCCTAGTGTTCTTAAACAAAGGTACTTTAAAGAAGCAGGAAAAAATACATGTAGGAGGTTATTTTATTGTGGTATTGATCTTTTCTCCTTCCCCCTATCTTGGTCTGTTGTGCACTGTTGCCATGTAAATAACCTATGCAGTCATATTTGAAAACTTAAGATATATTTATTTTTAGTTACAGCATATCTTAAAATAATGATCTGCTGCTATACTTGCTTCATATCTTTGGAACATATCCCTGGAAACCCCATGCAGTTTCTTATATGAAATGTTATAAATTTTTCTTGATATTTTCTTTACTTCATCTAGGGTTTCGGGATTATTTTAATACTAATTGTCTTTAAGCTGTCCTCACATATGTAAATTACACAAATTCATATTAAGGGATCTAGGCAGTGATAAATAACCGCTGACTATCCAATTGCCAAAAAGTAAACAAAATCACTGAAAATTTTAAATGTATAGTGGCATGTCTTGCATAAAGCATATGTAATTAGTTTCTTTTTCTATTGCTTCTCCTCCTCCTGCTGCTTTCAATTTAGCAAACAATGAGGTCAATATTAAATTTACGCATCTTTCAAAATTTATTTTACTGTCAAAAGAAATAAGGCCCAATAATTCTTTTAGATGCATTAATACTCCATTTTTTGAAATGGAAAGGGACTTAAAATACATTGCTGCCCATTAAAACGCCAATGCCTATAAGAGATGCATTAAACTGGTTTCATATTTTCAAAGAAGGAATGAATATGACTGAAAAATATAACTAATACCAGGATGTACCTGTATTTGGTCAAAGGAGAATGGTAGAACTGAGAGTGCGAGATGTCATTCTGAGAAACTGGTGGATCAAGCTAGGACATACATACAGATATGAATGATTCCCAACAGTCCCATCAAACAATGGAATGAGAAGACATTTCTGTACGGCTATTATGAACACACACAATGTATTGCAATTTTAATAGCCAGCAGTCAATTTGCTGCAGAATTCTGGCAATCCAATAATTGTTTTGGCTATTAATGCATCCATTCAGATGAAAATAATAAGACAAAAGATCACCCTAACTACCTACAACAATTAATTTGTAATTTTATATCTAGTGGCATTAATTTGGAGACTGCATCAATTTTATACGGCTATTTATTAAGTTTTGCAGCAACATGAGCAGAAAATTATCACACTCCACATATTATGCTAAGTGTTCTAATGACTTTTTGAACTAGTCTCTAAACAAGCACCAATTTAATTTAATTTTTCCTTCCTCTTTTCTCTTTATTCCTTTTATCTAAATTAGATCTGAATGCTTTAAATTTCTCTGCTAACCTGTATACTTTCTTGAAATGAATAGTGGACCTTTTATATTGAATAATCATTGGCACCCTCTCCACTTCTTAATAAATATAAGACAAATAACAATCCTTTCTTTGGCCATGTATCTCACTTTTAAATGGTGGGTATAGAGAACAGAAATTGTTTTTTTAATAATATAAAACACACGAATAACAAATTTACATCATATTGCACCTAAAAAAAATCAGTTTACAAAATTTTTTGATTCATATCTTTACCATGCACACCATAATGTAACTAGTAGCCTTGAACTGACATTGCTTCATGCATTCATCCTATGATGGGAAAGCCTGCTAAGATGATTTTGCAAATGGCCCATGCCACACTAAAATAACCTCCCATTACATTCAGCAAACCCAATGGAGTTTTCTAAATAATTTTTAAGGAATAGCTTTTACACTTGAGAACTTCCCTTTTAAATGCAATCTCATAGAATTTAGATTCTCGAAAAATTGCACTTAAAAAAAGTGTAGTACTGGGAAGGAGGAGCAGGAAACATATTTCAAAATCTAAAATAGCATTTAAATTATTTTCACAAACTTTCTTTAAAAGGATACCATTTACTCTTATAACATGTGAGATAAACACTGTACATTGTTTAGTAATATTTATAAAAGAACAAGCTGAAGCAACAAAAAAGAGAAATAATAAAGAAGTAGAATATGCAAATAATTTCCTTGATGTATGATATAGCTTAAAATAAAACATCTTCTATGATCATTTAGTACAATATCACTTCAATTTTACAAAAATGCTAGTCGTTTGCATCTTACATTTAACTATTAAAAACAAATACTTAACAGTGTTGAGTATTAATTTGAAACTCTCTATGCAAAGCTTTAACAAGCAATATTGATAATTACATTTATGAAATGTCCTGAATCTTATTATGATACTTACTTGACAAAATCAATTCCTATTAGATGGTTTCAAGATACATTTCTTTTTCAATCAATGAATGGCATATGCCTTGTTCAACACCTGTGGATGAAAATTATTTGAGCAACTTGTTAAGCAATTTTATTTAACAACTTATTTAAATGAATGAAAACTGATGAAATATTTGGTTTATTATGAATTAGCACTGTTCATGATGAACCTTAATATATCTACAGAGCAACGAAGTGTAACTGTGGTATTAGGTAACTTTTCACTACTGCAGTTCCATGAATGATGGGGAAAAATTCACATTCATTCACCCAACATTGTCAATGAAGCATCAGTACTCAGAGTAAATTTTTTTAAATAAAATACTTGCACATTCTCTCCAAAAGTGCCTTTTAATAACAGTATAATCATAATGAAGTAGATTTGAGTGCTTAGTAAATGCTGCAATCAAATGCCAGGGAGTGACAATCCATGTAAAAACAAGTACCTATAGAGAATAGACACACACCTACCTTATAATTCTTCCTCTAGATCAAATAGAAGCAACTGATGTTTCAAAAAGAATTGAATGCATATAGTGCATTCATAGTATTATGCACTGTTAGAGCAGGCACATTCCTATAAAGTCTGGACACATGATACTGCTTACCTTATAAGCAACTCTGTAACTGATGGACGTGGCTTGGCATTAGAATAGATACTTATGATGATTAGTCATTTTCAGGGATGGTTGGATCCCTGTAACTGTTATCTGCTTCCACTAAACTACATGCATTCATCTCACAGCTGAAGTTCTATTCAGCCATTGTTGAATCATCACTTTCCATATTGCTGCTGCTGCCACCATTAACAGTAAATACTAATCTTAAAGTTCAAAAAACTTTAAACAAAATAATGCTTTTTGATGCACTCCAAAAACAGTAAAATAATTATTATAAAGCATGTACGAACCAATTTCTCTCATTTAGAAATAGAAATGCACCGTCTATTCAGCATACAGGTTGATGCAGATTCTTGACAAAAGGTTTGCCTTCTGTATCTGTTAGCTTTGCCAGAGGCTTTATGCAGTGCACCTGCTCTAATGATCCCCACATTTATTTGCAAGTATTCCACTAACTCAATCTGCTGTGCATCTGGGCAAATGCATGTAAATAACATAAACAATACCACTACATAACAATTCTTTCAGTTTATGAGTTGGTGTAGGAAAACAGTTATATTTTCAGAACATAAGTTCCCTTATCAGCTATAGACCAACTGAAGGAGTCCTTTGAACAGGCAAAATAACTTTTAAAAATACCCAATATAGAAATTTCTGGATTTTTTTTTTGATAATACAGATTCCTTTCCATGTCAATAATTCCAAGAACTATTTATATTTTTTTAATAATTTTAGGTTATGTTTTTTTTAATAAAAATGAGCTGTAATCATATTATTAACACAAAGAATCCTTTAGAACTATCAACATTAAAAAATCGAAACCAGCTATAAATTTTGAGATTTCTTTGCTGAATACTTTTAACAAGATCCTTCTGCCTGCATCAGACATTTCCTTCTTTCATTGGTTTACAGTTGATAATGGGAACAAATACTCCTAAAACATGTCCATTTAAAAGCTTTTGAGCAAAAGAGTTACTACACCAATTCATATTGAGGATGTTATTTTACTTCATCATCTTTTGTGCATTAATTTATATACTAATTACTTTATTTAACTGTTATATTTCAACATAGCAGAATCCTTCCTGCTTTAAGGTTAAAAGTAAGAGAGGCTAACAAATGTTTTTTTAGTATCAATTTTCTGTTCTTTGTACAGTGGCAATATGCTTTGCACATTTTTAATAGGCCTCATTTTTTCTGTACCATTTATGACCTTTGGAACCATATCCCAAATTATTTGTGCCCTCAAGGAAATTTATCCTTTATCAATCAAATGTATATAAACCTGTGAAAGTTATCCATCTGAATGTTGTCTTTTTGCCTCAAAATCTCCATTAACTATTGACACAGTGTCAGATATTTTATCTTCAATTTAATCATTACAATCTACTCATTCATACCCTGGTATTCATTGTGGCATTTATATTTGCGCTACATACAAGTAACAAATTTGATCAAGAAGCATGCCCCAAAAGTTGGAGTCTTCAAATTGCAAGATTATTAATATAGTAAAATACATTTAAAACAGCTAGACAATACCTCTGATATTAATTAGTAATAATGCAAGTAGTTTTCTTGCACAATTCACTTACTGTTTTAGTGAAGTGGTAAGAAAATCACTTGCATTGCTACTAATTAATATATAACATCTTTACTATAAACAGCTTCAAAGTAAACAAATTCATAATATCTCTGATAATTCACAATCTAACAATAGATAAATTGATATAATCACACAAAAACTAAAAAAATACTCTGCATTATAAATGTAAAAGAATCCAAATCCCTCTTGGTAACATTTATTAAATAGTGTTGAAATACTTTTAAAAATGTTAGTTTTTAAACACTATAATCATCTTTATTTACCTTCAGCTCTTTGCTCAAAATGCTACATTGGTAATAAACTGATGAATGGATGATGTAATATGCACTAAATGAGCTCAAAGATCAGGACCACTGAAAATCACTGAAAGGATCACTTAAAGTTCTTTGGCTTAAGAAGGCAACCAAAAATATAATCTGGAAACCTAAATGATATTTAAAATATATGCAACCATCCTTATATATTGTAAATGTAAAAGAGGTAAAAGAGTTAGTGAATTAGTTCCTTGTATACCAAACATAAAATGTAATTAAGACAGAAAATAATACATGTACATATATCTTAGCTTTTTCAATACCAGAAACTACATCCGCATAATTCTAAGTACAGACATATTAAATATTTTGCATAACTACAGTATAGCATTCATCTAATTATACTCTTTATTTTGAATTACCATATTCTCAAAATATGTTTAATGTGATACTTTCCCTCAGTTTGCAAACAAACAAAAAAAATAAATAAAAAAATAAAACAAAATAAAATAAAAAAAAATATGAAAAAGTCAGAGGCATAGCAAATAGGAGGGAGGGAAGCTAAATCAAATCAAAAATCAAATTTAATATTTCTTTTTTCCCCATTTTCTTTAGTTCTTGTCCTTGATAACTATCAAACATCAAGGATATAATGAAATTATTCTGAATTTAACCTTGATGTAACACCAGTATGTGAAAGTTCAGTGTTAATCAATCATATCCTTTATTGTATGTGTAGATATGACCAACTAGATGCCATGATGTATCAAGTCAAAGTACTACAAATCTGCGATTAAGGATGTGATTTTCAAGTTAGTATTTTTGGTATGTTGCAGTTTATGTTAACTGAATTCATCCTATTACCTAATTTTAACTTATTTATGAATGGTTTTACACAGTTCACTTGCTATACTAAACTTGATCAATCATCCTAATGTTTATCCCCTGAAATAAAATTCTGCCTTCGTCCCTGGAACCAGAAAATTATGACTCACTATAAGCTATAAAATGAGCTTTACATGAGCAACGTGATCACTCTTCAGATTAATGTTGATTATGCTTCCAAGAAGTATGGAATATATAAGCTAGCACAACCATAATCTTAGTACAAAATAAACATTTTTTTCATTTTATGTATTTCCTCTGCATGAATCATGATGCTTTGTAATTCTCTTATATTTTATATAAGATAATTATATATATATATATATATATATATATATATATATATATATATATATATAATTTTCTGCAAATATTCATTAAAGTCAATTAAGGTACTATTTCAACCAAAGTCCCTGTTATGTGATATAGATATACATGTAACAAATTCCATACACCATAACTCACTGAGTATTGGATCAGTCATCTAAGTTTACATATATTTTACCTTTATTACAGGAACACCTTACTAAAGTCAACTTCAGAGAAAAAAGTGTAGAAACACGAAGATATTTAGGGTAAGGAAGAAGAAATGGTTGGGGAAGAGGATCGATAAACAGATTAAAGAAATTAAGTGCAGAAAATTATTAGAGATGATGGTTTTAATTATGTGGATAAATCCAATAGTATGACAACCATAACATTATGAATAATTGATCAATAAGAAAACCAGAAACTAAATTCAGAAAAAATATTAGTAGAAACGTTTATAATAAATCAATACAAAATATAGGATGATGATAATGTATTTACTTTGTATTTACTATATTGAGTAAATATCGTATATAAATGTATTCATACTGGAACACTTATGAATATGCAGGTATTCTGTCTTTGCCAAAGAGCTATGTTTTCCATCATGAGACACACACACACGTGGACAAGTTTTTCACCGACATATGCACATTTATCTGCCAGAGAGCTGAAAATTATAAAAATCAACTTCTGAGCCATGCTTCCTTTTATTAACACAACAATGCAATTACTCCTATTTGTTTCATTAAAATGTTCAAGAAGTGAAGATATAAACATGGCATTTCTGCAGAACCTGCAAGCATTAGATATTTGCAGCAACTGGAAGTAAGAAATGTATTGAAATACAGCTTTCAAAGTCAAGGATGAAAACATGTTACAGACAAGTGTCAACTGCAAAATTGAAAGCTGCAGTTTAATTTAAGCAGCATTACCTCTGAATAATATTATGAAAATGTTACAGCCTGTGTATAACGTCAAAATAGTTTCCTTTTATGTTCCTGTTTACAAACAATTTTTTTTATTGTGTAAACAGCATCATGATACTTTTGTTCATTACTTCAGCTTCCATATATGCTTATATGCTAACATATGTGAATTATAGCATTGTGAAGAATGATAAATTTGGCTGCTTTGCATGCTTATTTTTTTTATTTGGTTTATTTATGAATGCTCTTTAACAACTTAGGTCATCAGCGTCCCATTCAATTAAGGGCGTGAAACGGCCGACAAATTTTGCTCAGAAGCCTCTTTTATTAGGCTTGAGGTTCTTTCTCATGCCGTAAATGTACAACAAGGGACTCACGGCTTTACTTCCCTTCCAAAGGAAGCCATTCTTAGGTTTTTTACGCCCGGAAAAATCCATTGATCCTAGCCGGGTTTGAACTTGTGATCTTGGGTTTAGAAGGTAAGTATGGTTACCACTGCACCACCTACATGACTTGCATGCTTATAATTTGATGATATTTTTATACATCATATGACAGTTTAGTGGGAAGAGGTTTGAGCGAAAGTCTCAAATTTGAAATAAACATTTTATAGCACTTGTAATATATTGTACATAAGTGAAGACATGTGTAAAATTTAAATGCAGAATATGTAGTATGCAATATGCAGATTCAAAGCACGTAACAATTACAATATGATAGGATCAGCTATGCAACTGTGCTACACACGAATGCAGCATTGTTATTAGTTTCATCACTTACATTTTTGTAAATGAGGATAGTGAAGTACCTTCACACTATGCATTTATTTAATTTTCTTTGCTACCATGGACATGGAGTTACCCCAACATCAATACAGTATAGCTAACTCTGAACCTTTCCTAGCATTCTGATGTAAACAACAGCAGGTTTCTGGCACACAGTCACAAATTCTAAATCCCTCCCTCTGATGTCATGTACTCTAAGCTCACATCAGGCTTACACTGATATCCTGTTTCTGAACAAATTTTATATTTCTAGTTATTACTGTTACACTCTGTGTACAAAATATTTGTATAAGCACTTTAACTGATGAAACTTTATTGAAAAATAATGTAATTTAGTCTTTTTTCTTGCAGTAAAATACAAAGCAATGCCATGGTAAACGATACATTTGTCTTTTAATTCCATAGTAGCTGCAAGTGCACTGCAAACCTCACAAGTTAAAAATGATACAAATATATTTGAGACTCAGGGTTGAGGACCTTTAATTATAAAAATAATACCTATTGTGGTAAAATTAGCTGGTTTATGATTAGGCTGCTTGAGACATAGGTTTATAATTTAAAGGTGCTTTATGCTAGGGTCATGCTTATTGAACTTCTGCAATGATATAGTTTCATTATACGTTTGCAATTGTGCAGTGACAACTTTCATTCAAGATACTAATCTTATTTCTTTCTATTATGAGAGCTACACTTTCTCACTAATAACTACTGCTTTGTATAGTTACTGTGTGATATGCTAATGAGCAGGTCCTGCAGAAATACTAAAACTTGAACAAGTTCAATTTATTATTTTATAATTTATTTTTTGAAACAAAACAAAAAAAAACTGGATTATTAATAAGATAAAATGAAGTTAAATACAAAAATGTACAGAAAATATTTCAGTGTACATACACATACAACATGCTCACAAATACACACACACACACACACAGTTAATGAATGAAAATACATAAGTTAACTTAATATGCAGCCTTCAGCATACTTTCTGAAGGTACCATTACATTACGCAATGTAATAATTGATTAAAAAATTCAAGGACTGGAGAAAAAACCTTATTCACCATTTCTAATCCATGAGTGAATGAATTCTGCAGCTTGTTTGGGTCAGTTTTATCCCAATCTAGAGTAAAATGTCTTTTGAACACCTTATATGTTGATGTATAAATAGTATACACTGTATATCTCTGAGCACAAGCTCCTGGCAGTTCAGAGAGAAGAGTGTACCCAAGCATATCTGTTACGAATGGAAAGATGCTCCTCCCAGAGAAATCACTGCTCTTCCAGATATTCTTCAAACTGAAAACGAATGAGGAATGCAACTACTATGATAACTGCAAATTGTTTATTAATGAGATATATCATTAGTATTGTATATTGTAATGGTATTGAAACAAACAAATAAATAAAAATTAGTGAAGAGATATTCACAGGAAATTAGCCAAATAAATACAGTGTCATCTGCCTGTATTTACTTGGCTGGTTTCAAAAAAACATCTTATCTCTAATTCTAAATGCTGAGAAAGCCTGAAATCTTATATCTTATATATATAAAGGTATACTTAGAGATTAAAAAAAAAAAGTATTTTTACAGAGGTGATGTAGATTATCTAAAAAAAATTGGGGAAATACTTAAGAGAGGTAAAATGGAAAATTGGAGGAAGATATATACAAAATAAATAATGAGGTGTTGGTTTAAAGGGTATGAGCAGTTACTGATTTAGGATTTATAGATAAGGTGAATGAACAAGTGAGTTCTAATGCCAACCTACTTCCTGGGCAAGCATTGGAGATGTGCACATGAGTGCCAGAGAACAACAGTGAAATTTATTTTTGCATTGTACAAATAGAGAATCGAAGGACTACATTATGCTGAATGATGAAGGGAGGAGAAACTGAAGTACCTGTGCAAAACCAAACCAAGTACTGCTTCGCCTGCTACAAATCCCACTATCAAATCCAAGTTGCCTTATAAGAGATGAACAGTCTAACCATTATATATAAGATGAGAAACCTGTACAAATGAATATACATTATAATTATGTTTCAGATTTAGTTATGTTGATTGTTAAGTACACTATTCACATACAAACAACAAGGGAATTTAGGTACATGCTGTCCTTCGAAGTGATAAGCAATCTACGAGGGGCATCCAGAAAGTAAATCCCAATCGCGCCTAGAGATGGCACCGCTAGTCGGATAGGAATGTGCATGCGCAGGAATAGAGAGAAAGTATGTGGTAATAATGCAGTAAAATTTCAGCCTTGTGACGGCCGTGGTTACCGCGCTGTGCTAGGAGAAAGTGGGTGCTCTGATATTGTCTCCCGCCAACTGCGAAGTTCGTGCAGTCATCCGAGGTTTGCACGCTCAAAAGCAAAGTCCAGCAGAGATCCATCGCCAATTGTGTCAAGTGTATGGACACGACATTATGGTAAGACGATGGTGCAGGCAAATCACTGAAGGAGGAACCAATATTCACGACGACGACCGTTGTGGCCGACCTTCCCTGCTGACGGCAGAAATGTTGGAAAGTGTGCGGCAAGCAATTGAGCAGAAACGGCGTTTCACAATTTCAGATCTCTCTTGTCAAGCTTCCGGGAGACAATTTCGTGCACAAGGGAGCGAGACATCTGGGGAATTGATAAGAGAGTTCTGAATTGTGAAGCGCCGGTTCTGCTCAATTGTTTCCCTTACACTTTCCAACACTTCTGTCGTCACCAGGGACGGTCGGCCACTACGGTCGTCGTCGTGAATATTGGTTCGTCCTTCAGTGAACTGCCTGCACCATCGTCTTACCATAATGTCGTGTCCATACACTTGACACAATTGGCGATGGATCTCTGCTGGACTTTGCTTTTGAGCGAGCAAACCTCGGATGACTGCACGAACCTCGCAGTTGGCGGGAGACAATATCAGAGCAGTCATTTTCTCCTAGCACAGGGCGGTAACCACGGCCGTCACAAGCCTGAAACTTTACTGCATTATTCCCACATACTTCCTCTCTACTCCTGCGCATGCGCATTCCTATCCGACAAGTGGTTCCATCTCCAGGCGCGATTGGGACTTACTTTCTGGATGGCCCTCGTATAATAATTATAGATTGCCTCCTTGGTCTAGTGGTCAGCAATGATAGCTGCTATCCAGAGTGACCCTTTAGTACCAACTTTGAAATTTTCTAAGTTAGGGAGGTCTAGAATAGCGTTCACCCAGTCTCATGAGGATAACTTGGGAGCTGCCTGGCAAGAGAAATGGCATCCTTTGCTATACACAAAAGAATAGTCTAGCATTGGGAAATCCACTCTCACCATTTTTGGAGATATGTACCTGAGTTTCTTAAAAGCAAAATTCATTGATGCTTTCCCACATGTATAAAAATGTTGGTGCTGTTATGTAGATGATGTCTTTGCAATTGCAAATGAAAAATGGAAAGAGGATGCAATAAAACTACTACAGCACCATTAAATTCACAATGTAAATAAAAAACAACAATGTTCCTCCCTTTCTGGATATAAAATTATAAAAAAAGGCAATACACTAGAATTTGGCATATTCAGAAAAGATACCCATATAGATAAATAATTACATAAAAAACAACAGCCATAACTCAAAACAACATAAACTTGTAACAATCAACAGCCTTACATTCAGATTAACAAACCTATCAATAAACAAGAGCAAATAAAAATCAGAGTACCAAAAAATCAGATGTATATATGGGAAAATATATTTATAAAATAAAACAAACAAAAACTTAATTAAATTTGGAATCTAACACAGTGAAGTATGCATTAATTGACAGGACTGTGAAAAATCTATGTAGAAAAAATAAAAAGAGATATAGGTATTAGATTGAAGGAACATTGGAGAAACATTCATTACAAGCAAATAGAAAAATCAGCAGTGGCATTGCATTTTTTAAAATAAAAACTATATTTACTACAAATATGAACATCAAGATTATTATAAACATAAACATCAAAATCATTAAAAATGTTAATTGGAACTTGCACAGTGAAGCCGATCATATAATTGATATTATTGTATGACTTAGTTGAATTACACACTCTTAATGCTTCACTTACTTGTCATAATATACAGAACTGGTTTCGAGAACATTTTGTTCTCATCATCAGCTAGGCTAAAATTCAACTTCAGATAATTCGTTAAGCTGTGGGAATGTGTATTCTGCTCTGGTGACAGTGTGATAAACTTGTAGTTTATGTTTTCATCCCCAGCAGTGTCAAAGTTCATTAGACTGTCTTTGTATTTGTAAATGTAGATTTTTTCCCGAGATGCCTATTCTGTAGGTCCTTGCAATGATTTTAATAATTTTGTTTTATTCACTATATTGTGATTTTTTGTCCAAAAATGACACTATGCTACTGTTGATTTCTGATTTCTCTATTTGTTTGTACTTTATGTTCCTGAAATGTTCTTTTAACCATGTGCCTAAGTTTCTCTTTGTTTTTCCAATGTAGATTTTTTTCATATTCTGCACAATTTATTTTGTAAATACAAAATGCTTTTTTCCCTTGTGGAATGTGAAAAAATCTACATTGGAAAAACAAAGAGAAACATAGGCACAAGGTTAAAGGAACATTTCAGCAACATAAAGTACAAGCAAATAGAGAAATCAGCAACAGCATATCATTTTGGAGAGAAAATCACAAAATAGTGAATAAAGCAAAATTATTAAAATTGGTACAAGGACCTACAGAACTAACAACTTGGGAGAAAATCTACATCTACAGATACAAAGACAGTCTTATGAACTTCGACACTGCCAGGGATGAAAACATAAACTAAAAGTTTATCACATCACCAAGAGAGCAGAATACACATTCCCACAGCTTAACAAATTATCCGACAGTGGAATTTTAGTCTAGCTGAGGAGAACAAAATGTTCTCGAAACTGGTTCTATATATTATGACAAGTAAGTGAAGCTAAGCTAAGCTAAGCTAAGTAAAAGCAATTCAGTTAGCTTACTGCTTATTGGTCTCATATGTATCAGTGCAAAAAACTGCCAGGATTTTACATAGAAGTTCCTATGATATAATGAATAAAATGGGAACCAGAGATCTGCACTGTTCAAGAAGCAATGGGATTAATATTGTAATTCAGAATAGTGTGGTATGACCTTATTATTCAGTTATTTCTCTAAGACAGAAAATTTAGTTACTGGTTGCTGTGGTGCTTGGTTACTACTTTATTCAAATTATTCTTCACTATGGGAAATAATTACTATTTCTGGAAAAACTGTATTATTTATCAACTTATAGATTCAGCAGTGAATATTAGCACTTTTAAAACTACATATTATTCTAAACTTTTTTCACTAGCAGCATTATTAAATTTTAATGAACACTTTTGTTATGTCTGTTTAAAAATACTCTATTAGAGCTGTTTTTTTTAAGTACAGACAAAAAACATTTACAGGTAGTCACTTTTGATATGTATTCTTTAGGAAAATAGGATTGAACGGTTTGTAACTATTCTTTCTCATATGATGTAAACAAATATAATTACAGCTAAAAGGGAAATATTCATTGTATAACCGCGGATGCTGGCACAATGTTATCCAATCCTATTAAATTTAAGTTAAATTTAAGTTTTGTTTGTTTAAATATAAGTATCACTCTTCTAAGTTAAAATATTTAAAATATTTGAAACTCTTTATGGTTTCACTCCCATGAAATAAAATTCAGGACATGTTTTGTGGAACAATTGCCCCCATTGTCAACAGTTGAACGACTGACAGATCATACATTGAAGTTGGGAAGGTAGGTATCTGTGAGCACTCTGATGGTCTACTGATGAACTAAAACAGGGTGCTGTCCACTTCCAAATTTCAAAATTCATGAGTTTATGCTCAAGTTTTTTTTATAAAAATCTTTTCCTATATGCTAAGTTCCTTGGGCTGTTGAACGGCTTTTAATATCTTGGATGCCTTTTTCTATTTCATGATGCTCATTCCAAAAATGTGCTGTCACTGGTGATTTATCTGTATGTTTACAAAACATTTTTGGAATGAACATCATGAATATCGTGAAATAGAAAAAGGCCCCCAAGTTAATAAAAGTCGTTCAACAACTTTTTCTATTTCATGATGTTCATTCCAAAAATGTGTTGCCACAGCTGATTTATCTATATGTTTACAGCACATTTTTGGAATGAACATCATGAAATAGAAAAAGGCACCCAAGTTATTACAAGCCATTCAACAACCCAAGGAACTTATCATATGGGAAAAGATTTTTATAAAAAAACGAGAGCATAAACTCATGAATTTTGACATTCTGAAAGTGGACAGCATCCTGTTTAAGTTCATCACTAGATCATCAGAGTCCTCACAGATACCTACCTTCCTAACTTCGACATATGATCTGTCAGTCATTTAACAATTGCTCCAAGAAACATGTCCTGAAATTTACTTCATGGTAATGAAACCATAAAGATTGTTCCAAATATTTTAACTGATTTTATTCCTTGGGAATGAAAACAAAAAGTGTTTTTTAAATAGTTTAAATATTTTAACTTAGAAGAGATTTTATGCTTATTTTACCATGTTTGATTTCTAAATGGATTTAACATTGGAGAAGCATCACTGTTGGATGATAACTGCTTGCCTTCCAAATACATGACCTGGTCAGAACAGGCAGATGAATTGAGGTGGACAAAATGAAATGTTCAGAGGATTCTCAGAATCCACATAGGACATGGATGGTTAATTATGTTCATCACTATATATACAAGATGATTCAGCAATACTTTTACAAACTTTGGTAGAGGGTTCCTCACACCAAAACAAGAAAATAAAAGTCCATATAAACATATGTCCGGATATCCTTAATTTGTGAGTTATTAATGAAAGTTTACTTCAACTCGTTTCAAGATGCAATCTAACAACTTAAGTTTGTAACCGAAAATAAAATTAATCTTGTTAAGTAATTGAATGATGTTATCCATCTGCTGAAGCACTTGGCACATAGCACATCAACACTGCATACTTATATGACAAAATATTATTCGCAAAATGCAACAATAGCACTGTTGAAGGTTAACTATTTATGTGATTTGGTAATAACCCTATTAAAGATGCGACAGAAATAGTTATTTCAACTCTGTTGTAAACTTTCATTAATAACTCATAAAACTAATGATTTCTGGACATATATTTATTTGGATATTTTTTTCTTGTTTAGGTAAACTTTCATTAATCACTCAAAAACAAAGGATTTCCAGTTTATATGGACATTTATGTGACAAACCTGCCACCAAAGTTTGTAAAAGTATTTTCAAAACTTATAATATATTTATTCGTAATAGAGCTCTTTTCCGCCCTAACAAACTAAGAACAATTACAGTAGAAATATAAACAGTAACCAGGACAATGTTCATATACATACAGTGAGGTTATTTGAATTACAGACTGTCTAGGTATGATTACTTACTGTGGCAAAGCAGCCACCACAACCATAAAAAGGGAGATAGCATCACTATGTGTAAAGTTATTATATTTATATTTTTAATGAAAGCATAAAATGATAAATATTTAAAATTGGTAATAAACACCAATCGTACTATAAGAGATATAGAAAATGATGCCCCTCAGTGACAATGCACGACCATCATCTGCAAGGAAATTCATGTATTTCATTTTTCTTCCCTAAGAACATGGCAGTTCAGAGCATGTTTCTTGTCATTGAGAAATTCTGTCTCTTGTAGCTGGCAAACAGTTTCTATATCTGAAACACCATTGCAAGCATATTTTCTTGCAGACTGCCTTGCCACTTCTCTGCAAGGATCTGTTTAATGTATCATACATGAAAACCCATTCTTTAGGTGAAACCAAACGGCATAGTGATGGTTGATTTTATACAATTGAATAAACAGTGACAGTTATTATATATGCATATATTATGCGCACAGTGCAGTTTGTGCATCAAGTTAAAGCTTAAATCTGTTAGGAATCCCACTTCATCCAAGTGAGGCATCACCAGGATTTGCACCAAAGTCTTTTTTATTGTTCTGGGTAAGGGAGCATTTAACTGTTTAAACATGCAGTCTAAAGAATTACTTTACTGCAGGTTTTAGCAACATGGTTTTCCCAAGAGAGGTTACTATCCAAAAAGGCTCCCAAGGTTTTTCACAGAATTATAGATTGATTTTAATGTGAGGCATAGTGCGTTTGTTAATGGTACTTAACAACCACGATGTACCACTACCACTGCTTGAAATTTTAAAAAATTAAGACCAAGACCTTGATTATGCATCTATGAATAAACTAAGTTAAGATCTTGACTGATGTTCATTACTGTCACTAATGTCGTTAGTTATGAGCGCATGTAAAGTGTAAATTGCCAGTGCTGATACAGTATTTACTGTATAGTGGTGATGATAACGAAAACTACGTAGGCAGAGCAATGATGAAAACAGGGCATAAAGCATTGTTCAAAGAAAATTCAGTACTTCACTCAATACAGTAAGTGGTTTCAGTGATATTATAAAGATAGGCATTTGCTCTAAATTATTTGTTTCTAAATAAATATTCATATTGTATAAACTAGTTATACAAAAATTACTTGTAAAATAAACATAATAAATAAGTAAACAAATCAATGTTAATTATTAGTATTAGCAAAATAAAAATGAGGAAGACATAATGGATTTAAGCAGCTCTAAGTTAAAACCTTTCAGAAAATACTAATGAGATAAGTGTATGCAAAAATTGCTTGTTACACTTAATCAGTTATATTAAAATAATATGCTTCATAATAAACAAAACAATGAGATGATTCTAAGCCAGAAGTGCTATATCTTAAATTTAGGTCTGAAATGCTTCCTTCCCAAAATTCCTTTCGCATAATTTTATCTCACTATTGTCACCCACTGCCAGTGATGTCACAGTAATTAAAGTGCATATCAAACATTATTTTTAAAAAATAATCTTAGCAACTGATGCCCATTTTTTAATTCTTTAAAGTTTTTATTCAAATTAGGTAATTCTGTAATTCTATTCATAGCACATAACTATTATAATTAGTAGATATTGTATATGATAAATTTGCACTGCCTGTTATTGTGGGAAAGAGAAAGCTGTTCAGGAAAGATATAGAATATCCTTCTTCGGTAGCAGCTATCTTTTCTAAAACAACATTAGTTTGAATGAGAAAATTATGCCTGTGACAAGTGAAAGTCTTGTATGCCATCTTAGTTTGTGTAATTAGCTATTTTAAAAAATAACCCAAATAGAATGCAACATGCAGTTTAGTTTATATGATGTTCTGACAGTTGTCCGTAAAGTCAATGTCATCATAACATATAGCAGATAAGCTGTCTCTGGCTATGTGATGTAGGCTAGGTTAAGAGATGCATTAAGTCTAAGTGCTGAATTATTCTTTTTGATAAATATGATGAGAAGAAACTAAAATAAGTTACTAAACTCTTCTTAGCTTAAGAACTCACTTGTGACTGTCTTTTTACTCTTCCCCTTCCTGTTCAGTCTTGGAATCTTGTTCTGAGGCCTCCATTGTATCTGTCTTTGCCTTTTCCTTTTCTGCAGAATTCTGTCAAAATTATATCAAGAAACAATTCCATTAATTTGTTAAAAAAAAAAAAAAAAAAAAAAAAAAAAAAAAAAAAAAAAACAGATATTTCTAATTATTTTAATTGTTGCATCTTACAAGCAGGATGTAATTAACTTCACTCAGAGGCACACACAATAGCAAACACAAATGAAATATTTATGAATCTGCAATCTTATGCAAGGTATTTAAAGTACAATCTGATATATACACTATTAGTTTAGCTACCAGATAATGTTCAATGAAAAAATGTAAATGCATTTGATTTTTCACATTTGCTTCATCTAAGGGAAGTTACTATCCAAATTCTTTGTATATAATAAAACAGAAGGCATCCTAGCTTTTGAAGCATCACTGCTTGCTCTGAAACATTTTTCATTACAAGCACACATTTCATTTTATGTTTTTAAAAATAATATTGTGGCTTCATTATAGTAAATAGTTTAGAATTCTTGAGTTTTAATCATTTCAAATTTCAATTCACAATGGCAATAATATATGATAATTATAAATTGTTTTATTCAGTTCAAATTATTGCATTATTTCCACACATTCAAAAAGAATTTTCTACAGACATTTACATTTTTGTTGCATGTGCACTTTCTGAATTCAAAGTTATGTACAGCACTTTACAAATAATTAAAGATATAGGTCATGCATGAGAAGACTCAAGAGCAACAACATATTCAATTTTTTTTAACTTCTAAAATAGTGCTGCCCAAAGGGGAAACAATATGTTGCAAAAATAACAGCATTACAAACCAGTCACTAATACGCACTCAATATCAATTAGAAATTAGATCACAGACATGTACTCGTATTAAATGCACTTTCTATTACACATTTTAATGCAATTGTAGTCCTTTCACAATAACATGGCTATATGTAACTTAATTACTGAAGACATAAAAATGGGTAAGAATAAGGGCTCAGAAAAATTGCTGCATATATTAGGTATAATGATGGAAATATGTTTGATCAAAATGATTGCACTTTCTCTCTGAGTACAATGTAATGTAGAAAGAACTGGTCATTAGGTCATTAAAATTTAAACACTGAAGAATGTCAGTGCCCACAACTGGGATTTGTGATGAACAAAGTGGTCTCAACTCATGTATTCACATTTCTTACGCTATACTCCATTCACTTACATAAAAGTAAGACGCATTTCGGGAGAATCTCTCCCATCTTCAGTTGCTCACTCGTAAGTACAATATTTATATATGAACAAAGTGGTGTTTGGGCAATTTTCTTTGGATACTTTGGTTTCCAATGTCATTCATTCCACTAGTATGCCATCGTTACTCTCATCTTCTAATATAAAGTAATCTATAAATATTGTACTTATGAAGCTGTTGACAATGGAGTGGTAATATATCCTAAACTTAGGTATTCATTTTTTACACTAAACTCCATTTACTTACATAAAAGTAAGATGCATTTTGGGAGAATCTCTCCCATCTTCAGTTGCTCACCGAACTGCCGTTACTCGAAATGATGGCTGGGCACTCAGATGTTTCTGTGGTGGCCTCTGTTGGTTGAAGTAGGAAATTGCTGAGTTCATCCATAGGAGGAAACTTGAAACTCATTAGATATTTTCTATTTTTTTATAAGTGGATAATTCCAATGGGTTGTGAAAATGTTTCAGCAGTTTAATTTCCGGTTTTATTTCATGGCTTTTGGTCCAAAAGTGAGCTGCTACTGCTGATTTGTTCACCTACTTAAACCGAATATTCCCTAAAATGTTCTTTCCTCTGAATTTCAAACTTCTCTTTGTTTTGCCTATGTAGCTCTGCTCACAATCTGCACATTTTATTTCATAAATTCCTGACTTCTGTTCTGTTGATATGGAGTCTTTTACTGTGCAATCTAATAAATTCTTGATGTTGTATCTGTTCTTTGGGGCTAACATTATCCCATGTTCTTTGAAAATTTTGTTGAACTTGTTGTGGTAAATTGGATGGTAGGTGAAACTTTTGAATTTGTATTCTTCTTTTGTGTTTTTCAGTGTTTGGAAATTCAGAGGAAAGAACATTTTAGGAATATTCGGTTTAAGCAGGTGGACAAATCATCAGTAGCAGCTCACTTTTGAACCAAAAACCATGAAATAAAACTGGAAATTTAACTGCTGAAACATCGTCACAACCCTTTGTAGTTATCCACTTGGGGAAAAATTTTTATATTAAAAAATAGGAAAAACCTAATGAATTTCAAGTTTCCTCCTATGGATGAACTCAGTAATTTCCTACTTCAACCAACAGAGGCCACCACAGAAACATCCGAGTGCCCAGCCATCATTTCGAGTAACGGCGGTTCGGTGAGCAACTGAAGATGGGAGAGATTCTCCCAAAATGCATCTTACTTTTATGTAAGTAAATGGAGTTTAATGTAAAAAAATGAATACCTAAGTTTAGGATATAGTAGTCTGCTGATTACCAGTGATAAATTGTAAATGAACTACATTTCTCTCTGCCACACTAGTGTAAAACTCAGAGTGAATTCGCATTAGCACTCACTCACTCCCTTGCTAGCTCACATTATGGTTTAAAAACTATTATATGAACATTTGTCATTGAAATGTATTAACCAGTGATTTTTGTTCTTTTATGAGTTGTTTGTTCATTTTTTTTCCTTTAACCATTTTGCTTTTTTATTTTATTTGTTACTCCAAACTCTTATGTTTCATTTGGTTTCTGTGCTTTGCTGTATACAATGTAGAGCATCCCGAATTAAAAATTATTGGGAATGAAGGTACTTTGCATGTATCATGGAGCATATTGTAAAACTGCTGTTGATTCATAAGATCTGCACATGTGCTACTTCATTATTGTTAATATGGTATTTTAAGCTATGAAAAACTAACAAAGCAACTAATCTGTGGCAACAGTACAAAAAGATAATATCAAATTGTATGTCTATTTTAAAGCAGTTTTAATTTTCTCTGGATATTTAATATTGCATTTTATTCAGTGGCCTGGTTGATATTTGTTTTGCTCTATTGACAGCGTATCTGCATTATGTATACAGACCTAGAGAGTTCTGTTATTTTCTACTACAACTTGGTATATTTTCTATTAGTTGGCATTTAAAAAGTTTTGAATTTTGGAACACTTATGAAGTGGCTCTGTAGGTAACAGTTGAGATTCACATTCAGCAGAAGCAAGATTCAAAGGGGGCCAACCATCCTAATTTCCCCCCCCTTCCATGGTTAATCCTTGGATCATTTCCTTTCCCACAAATTTCTCATTCTCCCATTTCATTCCACAGTATGCTACTGATGAACAGGGGACCGATGTAATCAAGATGTAATTTTTTTGTTTAATTTAGATAAAGGTACTAGCTTAAAATCAAATCTGTATTAACAATTTTTGTAATTTTGAAGGGTTATATCTAAAATAGCCTGGGCCACATAGGTGGAGGCCCCTTTGTACTTTGTATTTTTTTCTTAGCATTTTAATAAATTTCCAAATTTCAATACATTCTACAGTATTGATTACAGGGCTGAAAGTGTCAGGCAAATTAATATATAAACTCTTCTGAGTGGTTAACATATGCAGAGACACTACAAGCTATGCAGAATGACTTCTGTGATTTATTCAGCAGTATTATATGTTGATGAGCATTCAGTTTTTAATGAATGATTTTTTTCATTCCTCTATTTTCATATCATGGAACAGATTATTCCATGTAATTTTTCCATTTTCCAAGTTTTTACTTAAATAGAGTTATCTAACACTAGGAAACCCCAAAATTTTGCAGCAGTAAACAGATAGCTGAGGATGAAGATAATGGTCTGTGAAACATGTACTATGTAACAAGCAAGTGAAGCCATAAGTGGGTTTGTTTAGGTTCTGCTCAAATTTATTTACACATTATCAGGGTTTTTTTATTTCATTCACTTTTTAATGTTTTCAGTTTTTCTTTTCCCATTTACACAAAAGTTTATAAAACCCCCTGCACAGATGAATTAGAAAATATGTGGAACTTTTTTTTTTATTAATAATGTATTATTAGAATGCTGATCCATGAGCAATACAGCTGGTAATATTAAATTCATTAACAATTATTAATACTTCCTGAGATTTTATAAAGATAAACTTATGGTTTTTATAGACATTACTAAATATCCATCTTCATGCATCCATTTTTAGAGATTATATGTATGTGTATGTGTGTGTACATACGTACACACACACACACATCCACAGTATATTTTAACTTAAGTTAGTGTCCTTTAAATGTGAAATTCTGATTCATTTGCTACAAAATAACTCATCACATACCTCTTCAATGTGTCTATCCTTTATCTTTTGAAACAGAGAAAGCATTAGTAGAAACAGGCACATTAATATTTCAGTAGTTCTATAATGTGTACCTCAAATGAACACAGCCCAAATAAATGCAGCTGAATAAGGTATGAGTGACTGATTTGCAATTCCATTAGGAGTCTTGGACAAAAAATGGTAAACAATAATTTGAAATTATATACATTCGAGGAAATTACTAATTCACAGATTTTCACAGCACTATTATTAAGTGTAGGGCACTAAAAGGACAGGGAATTAAAATGTGTGGCCACAAAAACACACAATAAAAATAAGATTTCTACAATTTAGCTTGCCATTTCCTCCATAAGGTTCACCATTAATTTTCCTATTTCTGAATTATATTGTAACTATAGTCTTTCACAGATATTTTTTCATCTGATACATCACATATGTAGGTTTGGCAGGTTAAGCTGAACTCATCCTGTAAAAATGTATTTTAGATAAATTCACTGTAGGCAAACATGTGCACCATAATAGTCTACAGTAACTATGTAGCACATATAGTAGTGTTTTAAAATCAAATTATATAAACTAATTTAGATGACAGAAAAATTTCTACTGGAAATATAGTAGTTTGCTAAATGAAGTACACAGTTTTTCATGTTTAAATCAAATTTTTGTTCATATTCCCCAATATGCACAGAAATTAATAAGAATTAAGACTTTAAACGAAATTTACATATGAAGCTGAAAAAACTTAGAAATAAAATTTTAAGTTTTATTCTGCATTTCTTAATACTACAAACCACTGGTGGATTTGAAACTGCCTACTATTGGAGGTTATTTTCTTGTTTATTTGTATGCCACTTTATCTGAATGGCAGTTTCAAATGAAGTTGAATAATGAACTGTATATAGGATGGGATATGAAATTGCAATGTCTATAGTTTTAAAAATGTATTTTAGTTTTATGTAATATTTTTTTGTTAAATTATATTCTAAAAAGAATGTTCAGATATGAAGATTATATTCAATATGATTATAACAATTATAATTAAACTGTTCTTTTACATTGCTTCTTGTCATTACAACATGAGTGCTTGGGGGGGGGGGGGGGCCTAAACGTACAAAATGTCAAAAATTTTAAAACTTCATTTTATACCTATGCCTGGCTCTTCAGATTTCTGCAATTAAAATGATATATGACATTTCATGTGTTTGATGTTTTTTAATGTTGTATTTTTACTTTTGAAGCAGCACTATATTAAGGTATAGTTAAATGTTAACTTTAACAGCAATTTTCCAAAAACTACAATTTCTCACAATTATGTTCCTCTTTCTCAGCTCCTATAACATGTAGAAGAATGTAATTTTTACCATGTGTTCTTCACTTATATGGGATGATTTTAACAAAAGGATTTCTTAATACTGTGATTTTTTTCAAAAATAAAAATAAAAATATTCTGATATACAAATTACTGAATGCAAAATATTAAAAATTATACCTCAAAATCTATCAGCAATTTTGGAAACTGGCTATGTTAAAAGATTTAGCAAAGCAACAAATAAATTAATTTGTAAAATTTTCAACTTCCTATATGTAATAGTTATTAAGAAAAAGAAACATGAATGCATACATTTTTAACATTGTCAAGATAGAGCTTAATGAATCCCCTTAAAGTAATTGACAGTATAACTAAGATATTTAATGTTTTCAGGGGAGGAAATAAATTGTAGGCTAATGTGATTGCTTAGGTTCTAAGACATTTCTTTCTTCAAATCTCTCATGGAAGGCATTTTTTAATATAATTAATTTCAAAACATTACATTAATAAACACACTTAATAAGACTGCCTTAATTCATCTAATAAAGAAATGAAATGTCTCACCATTTCATGTTCCATCCTGCATATGTAGCAGATTGGAATTCATTCTTTCATTGAATAATTTTCAAATCATTATAATTAATCAAAAAATTGTACATCACAATTAATGATGAGGGGAAGGGAACAGGTTATGTGTCAAACCATAATTGTTGTACATAATGACATAATTTGTCTCTACCACGACTTTTTTAAGCTGACGAATAATTAAATAAAATGATCAAAAATGGGAAATACAAGTACAGAACCAAAATGCAATAAAAAATTAAAGAAACATCTGAGAGCACCATCTGTATAGACTGCAGTTTACACCAATGGGTGCTGTGCTTTTTCCTTGAAAATCTGCCACCTGATTGTATTCTGCAAATTCCTATTGTGTAACCTTTTGCATTATATAGAAGGAGCTTGCATTTAAAAGACGTTTGTCCATGAGAATTAAAGTTGAGAAAAATGTAAAAAACTGTGGTAGAAAAAATATTATAGATACATGTAACATTTTTCATCTAATAACTTTACTATGTATTCAAACACAAAATAATCATAAAGTAAAAAATTCTGTACTTAAATTTAATCACTGGCAGGTGAAAATATTCTGGACTTGCAATCACAGGACTAACAAAGTTCTGAAAATGTTGCTGTTATCAAATAGTTTTGTTGAATGAAAGAATAGCATATTAAGCCAAATAATCATGATGCCACTATCATGTGCAGAAATTAGCAGCATTCACAACTAATATACCTTATCTCTCTTGTGAATTATTAGAAAACTGAACTACAGTTTTATAGCTTTATAGATTTACATCAATATCATCATTCTCACAATCACTTTGATTGTTTGGCACTTCCTCTTATCTTCAGTAGGAACTAAGAAATATCCATATCATACCATTCCCAAACTAATTCTTCATTGTCCTGCAATTTATCACTTACATAACTTTGCAAAAGCTTCAGCACATTTTGACTCTTCTCATGTGGGGTACAGCAAGGGTGATTCTTGAATTTCTCTACCTATGTAGTACCAGCCCTTTTCATTAAATTCCTCCACAACTTAGTTCAAATATAATTTCTATAGAATCTCCATCTCCAAAGCTGGTGTATGGCCTCAAGATACTATATTTCCCTACTTTATTAACACCATTTCATATTTCCTAGCCTAATAGTTTTTGTAGGAATTATGATACACATTTGATGTCATATAATTTGCAAACACCCCAACAATCTTCACTTTAACTTCACTGTATATTGTCATGTATTTTTAAGGAGTCCCTAAAGTACTTTTCTTTCCTTTTAAGCTTTGTAATTCATCCAAATACAGGGATTGCTGGTAGGTATGGATGCCAACAAACTGGCAAGATTAATTTTATTTCTTGTATATTTTTAATGTACTTATAAATAACAACAATGCATGGACAGTGTATACATTTTTATTTTGGCCAGATTCAGCAAAGAATCTAACCATTTTAGTTTCCACGTTGTTTCCCTGTTTCAAATAAAATGTAACAATGCTGAGGCTACTTCATTCAGTCCTCTTGCACATTCAACCTCTTTCCAGATAAAAAAAGATGGGATGCACATTCTGATATCTGTAATGCACAAGGAATAGAAACCAAGTTGTCTAGTATTAAATGTTTTCTGTATAGATATGATGATAGGTCCATTAGTTTCTAGTCTCGCCGATAAGGATTATTGCCTTCACAAAATGCTTATCTGGTGTCATACCTTATCTGTTAATGAAATAAACGCAGCTATTAACTTCTGCTCTGTTGTGTTCAGTTGTTCAGATATAGTTGCATAAAGGCTATGTGTACAAGATTGTAACATGTTCAAAATGGAGTATCGAGCTGTTATTAAGTTCTTCACAAAAGAAGGACTTACTCCAAATGAAATTAAACAGCGATTGGATGGTGCATATGGGGAAGCATCCCCCTCATATTCTACCATAAAAGAATGAGCCAAACTTTTTCAAATGGGTTGAGAAAGCATTGAAGATGAAGAGCGTGCAGGTCAGCCCTTGGAGGTGATCACTTCTGAAAACATTGCTCTTGTGGAAGAAGAAATTATGAAAGACCGGTGGCTCAAAGTTACAGAAATAGCAGCAAGGTTGGGCCTTTTTTATAAAACAACAGTCCTTCAAATTATTCATGAACATTTAAATATGAATAAGGTTAGTGCAAGATGGGTGCCTAGACTTCTTTCCTCAGTCCAAAAGCAGCAACCAGTAATCTGTTGTCTGGCATTTTTGGAGCTTTGTCGTGGCAAAGGGAGAGAAGTTCTGCAAACCATTGTTACAGGAGATAAAACTATGATCCCTTGTCCAAAAGAGAATCAATGCAGTGGCATAAACCTGACAAAGAACTGCCTTTAAAGGTCATGGTCACTCAGTCAACCAAGAAGATTATGGCCACAATACTTTGGAATTGTGATGGAATACTCTTCGTTGACTTCAAGGAGAGTGACACTACTGTAAATGGGCAGTACTATGCTGTCTACTACACAGACTACATGTTAAATAAATTACAACCTGTAATACTTGATAGCCATACTAGCTCATTAAACTAATCCTGCTGCTGGCAATCCTGCTTTTTATAGATGATGCAAAATGTGGGTGGACACCCCATGAGTACACATAAATTTAGTACTGACATGCTGTCTCATCAATCTGATCAATCAAGTTATGAATCACTGTTCAAATAGGCTCTCTGCTGACATGCCAGCTTATCAGTGATTATTGTGGATTTGAATCCCTGCAACAGCATGCATAGATTTTTATTTATCTCTATAGGTTTTCACGTACATTCAAGTTGAGAACAATATCTTAATCTTCTTTCTGTCCAAATGCAAGTATTTACATGGAACATTCTTATATCTACACAAAGCTTTAAATGCATGACCCCAGTTAGCACAGTATTTGCCATTAAAGAATGTCTCCAGAGAGTAAAATATAAAACATGATCAAAGTATCACAGAAAACTTATTTCTTGTCTTTTTTCTGTAACAATGGCTTCTATGTAATTATCTTAAATATACTCCATATATTAGAACATGAACCCTGCTGCTTCATAGTGTAAATCCAATGTAACCACACTGTGCTAGTGGAAAACAATTTCAAATGGATCACAACAGTCTATTAGGCTCAAGTAGATATGACACATGGGACAGTGCTTATGGCATATCCTATAAAATGCTAGGATTGCATAACTTCTCAATTGTATATTACTGGGTGAGGAAGTCATTCCAAAAGGTAATCATTTCCAATTTTCACATTCTTCAATACTAAGCAAGCCCAAGAAAAGAGCTTTATGATTAAAAGTTTTCTTACTAAATACTAATGTTCTCTTACCTCTCTACTTGAGCCGATTCCATTTACTTCTCCATTTTCAACAGGTCCTTTGCTCCCATCTTGTTCAGGTTTACCAAATGTTATTTCAGCTTTTGAAACACTGGCTGATAATTTCAGAAACTTATCCAGTTCATCAACTTCATTTGCCAAATCAAATTCCTCATAGTCCTTGAAGAAAATATATAAACAAATTATTATTATTGTTGTTGTTGTTGTTTGTAATGAAGAAAAGTTTACAAATACTGTTGAGCATAAATTACACTGAACATCACTTATTCAAAATGTAAATATCTAAAGCTACTTAACAGATTGCAAGACTATGTTTAAACCTATTCACTATAGTTTTTTATTTCTCCCCTCACCTTCTAGTACAAGTTCCTTGTTAATGTCAATCGTCTATACCATTATAAAGCTTAGCATAGCCCCCCTCCCCCTCATAGTTAAGATAGTGCATTAAGCCCAGCAAAATGGTTATCAGGTTTAAGTTACTGCATTCCTCACCTGTACCATGAGCTCCTGCTCTTTGTACATCCTATGATAAATGCAAACAAAAAGTTTCAGTAAGAGGAACTAAAGTGTCATTGTTGTGTTTGTCTTCTGTGTGTACTGAAAAGTTTGTGCTTTGTGAAGCATACTGTATACACTATGAGGTCTGGGGTCTTTGATTAAATAAAATTGAAAATGCATTAACAATGAATACAAAATAACATGTAACTGTGTAGAAAATACAACTAAATATGTATCAGAGAAGCAAATATGCATTTTAATGGTAACATTACGTTACCTTACAGAAATCTTTAAATTTTATGCCCAATGTTATTTCTAGGTTCAGTTATTTGAAGAGTCACATATCCCAACTGAAGGTAGTCCCAATGAGTTCAGATAATTGACACTTTAGTATACATATTTTTAGCAGAGTCTGCATATATATTTTTAATACACATTTGTAAGCAACAAGATTCATGGAACATCCTAGTGATATCTCAAATATTTTAAATGACAGAGCATGTTTCTTTACATTTTTAACTATTTCAAGAATGAATTCCACAAATACCCATGGATGAATTAAATTCTGCAAAAGGTAAAAGCTGTCTATATCGACAGTGCAGTGGTTGTTCATAACCATTTATCTATCTTATGAAATGAGACAGTTCAGCATAAATCAAGAAATGTCACAGCAAAATACCCATAATGTGCAGTTTTTTAAACTGTGTCATCAAGATTTTATTTGAAAATTAAATTACAAACATAATTTATTGATCCATTTATTGGTTCCCCTTTTCTCTTACTCAACCAAAAAATTTGCTTCTGTCAATTTTTACATTTCAGCTAAACAAATGCACATCAAGAATTATATAAATTATTAAACTGATTTGCTGCCCTGACTTAGTTATAAAGGAATGCAGGTCAACATTTTAAAATCCTCCAGATCTATCTTTTTCTCAAATGGTTTTCTTTTCCATCTACAGAACTGCAAGTTCGCCTAGCGACTATATTTCACAAGCAAAACTTACTCCAAACTAAACTCTAATTACATAGGGGGTAAGTAAGAAGTTCATTATGGAGATCAAGAAAATACATGATTTTAGCAATAAAAATGTTGACAGAGGGTAGGAAAGAAGTAGGAATATGAGTGAATATTTAGGAAGAGTAAGGGGCAAATGGATTAGGAAAGTGAGGAGAAAAAGAGGAAAAAAGAAACGGCTCTATCACATGTCGAAGACTAGGGATTCATGACATGTTAGGGCCTCAAGAAAAATTGGGTTAGTCTCAATTGTAAGAAGTGTATAAATCATTTGTTATACTTTGGAAATGAAAGATTGAAATAAATATTATATTCTCTAATTACATTAAACACATCACAATACAGAAATATTTATTATATCCAAAAAGTGAAGAAAAAAAAGTAGAACTAAAAACATGAAAGTAACACAATATTGGATTATTAATATTTAAATTTATTATTGAAAACAGCATGGTTTCCATTAATCAGGCATATTAGTAAATTAATGATTACTAATAAATCAGAACAAGCACCTAGCATTTTGCAGTGGAAATATTTAAACTGAAATTTTATTTGATGGGTTTACTGTCCAATATGGAGAGTTATTTCAAAACAGAAAGGTAAGATTACTTAATTTACTGACTGGAATATATTTTGAAAATCATTATGAAATGATTTATAATATTCTGAATGTATTTTAAATTAGATTTGTGAAGATTATAATTTTAAAATATCAGTCAATAAAGCCCAAAATTTTAGCCTTTTGGGGAAAATCTCTCATTTAATAGAAAAAATTTTAAACCATACTCATTGTAAACCTTTTCATCGAACTAAGTTTTTTACATTTTTGCTATTTAGACTGCAACATTAGTGCAGGAAGAGAAACTAATATCTATTAGAGATATAAATAATAAATTGGCCAAGTTTCAAATGATATGCAGAACCATTCATAACTCTTTAAAAAATAAAACCTAAAAAGACTCCACAAATAAATTTCACAAAAGAATGACAACACCAGTATTGCTGCATGGCAGTGAATCTTGGATTCTGACAAGTAAATAAAAAGCCAAATACACAGTGCAGAAATGAAGATATACAATTCAATAAACAACAAAATAGAGGAATACAGGGATAGCTGGAAAGATAAGGTTGATCAAATGGAAAATGAGATTACTAAAGGTTTACTAGATTATAAACCAACTGGAAAAAGAAGTATTGGAAGGCCTCTAGCCAGATGGAAAGATTTTCTGTGAAGTCAGAACAGGATAGATCTAACTCATGGATTGTAAATAATGAATACTTTGTGCTCCCTGAGAGGTCAGAGAACATCTTAAAAAGAATAAAGAGGGATTACAATTTATTTAACATCATACAGAAAAGAGCTCAACAGTCCCAAATAGAGAGCCAAAAGCTATCACAGATTATTCAAAACTGGATTATTGGAAAACAGAGAAACACTCTAATTATCCAGCAACTGTTTATCACTGGTAGTATACATTTTTTTTCCTACTCACCATTATTGTACTATTAATACGTCACTTAAACATAACTGTTAATGGTTTTTATCTCTTAGTTTAGTTTCCTTTTCTGTGTGCAATATCTCTAAGAGTTAATGAGAAGAACATCTGAAGGGATTACTTCATCATATAGTAGGATGAGTTCCAGAAATGCAACACTTTAATTATGACTTAACTTTTCCAGTATATTCAAATTTCCCCTTTCTCTCAATCCATTTCGTCCAGAACTTTAGTAACCACCACCGCAACTCAGCACCTCAACTTCAATTGGCCTCTAACAAAGATTCAGTTTGAACTATTTATAAATTACACGTTTCATATTATGATAGTATATTTAAGCAGTTCGTCAATAGAAAATCATTATTTCTCATCTTTTTTATCTTCTTTGTGCAAAAAAATTTTCCACAATGATTTTGCATTGGTTAACTATATTACAGAATTAAAATACGTCTTTCATCTTGTCAATTTCCCCCTTCTTCTTCTTGTTACCAGGAGTTGACTTTTCTGGGGTTTTTCAGGAAAGCATTTTATAATTTAAGACGCTTTCATAAATGGATATCTCTGAGGCCATTCTTTATTTCTGTGTCTTTTCCTAAAAAAAGCTATCTAGTCGCAGAATAGACTTATATTGGTGGCCTGGATTACATTGAACATCTGAGTGAGTAAGCTTTATAAATCAATCTTGTGAAGAAAATAATATTTCTTTCTTCGGATAAGCAAGTTGATGCATGTTGTGAAGCATCTAAAATGGTTTGTAAGATTTCTTTTGCCACTGTTTGCGCTCAATACAATCGAGAACACAATCAAAAGTGTTACCCATGTTGTGGCCCTTTTTTCTTAAATACTGGAAATCAAGTATGAGTGGAAAATTATTTTCATAGTTTCCAATATCGGTAAATGTTAATTCCCATTGTCAATCAAATGCAATTCCAAGGTACGGTAAAGTTCCAAATAGTTCACCAGTGCACATGCAGCTTTTGCACCGGTAATAGTTCCGCAGCAATTCAGGCACAGTAAGTCAACGCACGATAAAAATTGATAAAATGAAGTTGAAACACTCAAACACCTGAGAAACTCAATTTTGTAATAAAGAAATACTGCAGTCAGAAAGTTAAAAACAGTATAATCGTATAGTTATAAATATGTTCCTGGAGCACCTGGATCTACTAGCTAGTAACCCCTTCCCACAGTCCGCGGGCAACATAACTGGGATTCTAGCGGAATTTTAGCGGCCAAATGAAAATTTTAAAAAATGGAATTCGCAATTAATTCATATACACACACATTTACTTTAACCTAACCTCGCGTAAATTCTAGTGGACCCAGTGGTTTGCTGCGGCGAGCTACGGCCTAACGGCCTACGCTCTTCTCCTTTTCGTAAATGTGAACTGATCGCGGAATGTGTGTTACTATATTAGCGGATAAATCGTTGTAGTGGGCCAATCTCCTTTAACTCCAGCAGAACCTACGTAGTGTCATCTAGCGGCAGAAATCATAAGCAACTAATCATGATAAACAAAATGAGTGCCACAAGAACCTATGTACTGGATGAACTATTCGAAACAAATGTTTAGGGTACAAATTAGAATGTCAAACTCAGTTTATATATTTCAAAAGAAATAAAAACAAAAATTAATTGCAGTTATTTTAAATTTAAAAAGTTAGCTAAGCCCTAAACAACGTTGTTTGTAGATGAACTGTCAAACCATTGATGTGGCTCTTTGTTACCAGATAACTGTTTTCCTCATTTTGATAAGACGAACAGTCATTTTGCATTTAGACATCAATGCACTTCTGAATGATATGCGAAATATTAAAATAGCAATCAATATATTTGTATGTCACAAGCATCAGGTACAGTGCTATGGGCAACGTCGAAATACATATAAATTTAGATGCAACCATCTATTACTGAATTTAAAAACCCAATAACATTATAAAATGGATGAATAAATAATCAACAATTGATAGAGAACAGTTTAAATGTAAATGAAACTCACAATGAATCCCAGGAAGCAATTTGTTAAATAAAATAATAACATTACAACTTCTTTGGGTTCTTGGAAATCTGACACATCAACAAAATAAATATATCAAGTATCGGAATAAATATAAGTTATTTTAAATTTTAATCACTTAAATTTGTCTTAATTTTAATTAAACAATGTATAAATTAATTACAGTTAATTCTTTTCCGAAATAAAGGTTTACAGTGAGCAATATAAGAACCAGTTAAGATTCTTATGACTTGTTTTTGCAACATAACTCTACCAATATTGTTACTATTGTGCCCAAAAGAATATCATAAAATAAAATTCTGTTGAAAAATGCAAAATATGCTTAATCTTTCAGCACAAGGCGCTATAGGTGTCTTATCAAATTTATCAATCTAGCCAAATGTACAGATTCAATCCCAAATTAATGTTGGGTCAATACCTACCAGCACTGAATGTTTACAGAAATTTCGATCAATCTGATCAATCTGTGTATGAAACCAATGAATTGTACAAAGAATTATATAGAACACATTTATTTCAAGCCATTTTTCATCGTCTTTGTAATTTACATTGTCATTGGCGGAAAAGCACAATTTTAATGCGAACACTACTTGGATTCTTAAGTTAATTTTCTAACAGTTCTTCGATGGTTAAGAATGACTTACTATTAGAGCGATGCCAAAAAGATATTTTTCATCCTGCGTCCTCTTTCGATTTACCTTCAGTTCGGGTTGTATGAATCTCTACAAGACCGACTACATTTCAATTATAGCCTGGTCTTGAATCTCTTACGGCTTTCTGGGTGTGAAGGTCATTATGATATGCATGCGCCTAGCCTTCGCCGGCACCTCCGTGGGAAGTTGGCGATGTATTGTAAATGTCCTTACCTTTGACAACCACTTAATTTCATGTTCTGCTACACTGTGTGAAAAATGTACCTACTTTTCGGCATACAGGTACAGCTTTAAATAAGCAATGCTTTGTAAAGCAAGCCTGTTATTTCCACTTCCCACGACCTAAATATGCTGTGAAAGTACAATCTCTATGATATTTTGTGAGAAAAATGTTGATAAATTTATCTATTTTCCCTCCAATTACATATAGATAGCATTTAGGAAATCTGGTCTAACATAATCAGCAAATATTCAATTGGAAGATTCAAGTCATACTGCCATGCTGCACGAGTATGAAAGCTGTAAAACAGCAAGTCAGTAAAACTACTTAAGCAGAGGGTAAACAATTTACGACGGACTGTGGAACATTTCAACACATACATTCATAGTGGATATTCGTACATTGCACCAAAATCCTGTTAACTCGACATAAATTTCCGATAAATATATCTGGACTGCCCAGTGTAAATCAGCGCTTGACGAGTTTCGAAATGAGTGATATGACGAGAACTAGCTTGACAATTTATTCTGGACTGAATTTTACCAACCGGTTTTCATACATATTATTTTCATTATCGCTAAATTTTTACGCATTTAAAAATAAATTGCATTATAAGAGAAATAAGTTTCAGGTAAGTGTCCGCGTTATTCTTTGCAAGCATACATACGAGTACAAATTATTTCGGGTTTTGCGAGTATTCTGTTTTAAGTTCCAAATACTTCTATTAGCCATATCTGTATACCTAACGAATTATGAAACAAGATACATTTGAAATTAACGGCTCAAATGCAAACCCCAAGAAATATATCGGGTCATCCATCTTTTCCGATGAATGACGCGGTGATAGTCACGGTTGAGTAGCAGTCTAATAACCTTTAATACGCTTGAAAAGTTATATATTCACCAATGTGATGCAAGGAGATGCTGGAACTGCCTGTCTTCATTTTTCACATATTTCTAGCATCAAGGGTAATGGGTAATTTCATTACCCTTTTTAATTCTCTAATAAAAAAAATAAATATTTATACTAATTTATGAATTGCATTATGAGTTGAAACTCATGGGAATACTCTTCAAATAAACTCCTGACATTAAGAGCGGACTCGGAATGAACATATAAATCAAATTAAAACTCGTTGGGGTTTGATTAGACCTAAGATGTGCCATTTAATATTCCTGGAGACTTTTCTCTAGGATCAGACATTTTTTCATTGCACAACGACACTGAGTAGCGTGAGACTGAAGACCAATGTAGCAGTTCGTTAAACACTGTCAACCGCAACTCATTTAGACCTGCTGGCCTTGAGCGATGGTTTATCGATCGAAGCAATTCGCCATCACCGTATTGTGGAGATAATTGGATGACTAGATATTTAAATACAAGGATGGACGAGCCTAGATGTTTCCTATTCTGCCTAATAGGTGCGATACTCCAGTGGGAAATGTTGGGTTGCAAATGTCTGGAAGCCTCCGCTTTAACACATATGGTCAATGAAAAGCGGGAACATTAACAGCTGATTCTTCTATAAAGCTCATTGGCAATAGGCGTAGTGAACGATGTTTTCTAGGCTCAAGCATAGCAAAAAGGGTTCGCATACAAAATGAATGTTAAGAATGCGAGTTTTTTCCTCCTTGAATATCCTATTTCTTTTACTCTTCCTTACTTGGAAGTCTAATCTAATGATATTTTCCATGAATGCCATTTTCCATTATATTTTATTATCTTACGACTTGTCTGGTTGTCTTTAGTGCGTAAAACAACACGCCACAATATTATGTATACCTACTCATATAAAAATATTCTGTATCATCTTTAGAAATTCGTTATGTAATTAATAATGTATGAAAAGAATGTTTCAGTGCAACTATTAAGGTTTTATGCCCCCCCCCCTTTTGAATTCGTTTAAGTGAACATGTTTTCAGTATTTTCTTGTTACTGTGTGTTATTTTGTGTCCAATACGCAAACTCAACATATGAGTCAGGTCATTCAATAGAAAACAAGTACGAAAAAATAGCACGTATTTAAAACTGACAATGACATAATTCGCATACCAATTGTAAAAAAGTAATTTTCATAAGAGTTGACATGTCCCAATACTTACTCAAGGGATTCCTTATTTAATTTTAACTGTAATTATGAAAACATGGCATTCGCCTGTATAACATTACACAATAAGCAACTGCATCATAAACCATATATGCTCCCTTTCTAAGTTATCCCACGGTTATTATTATTATTATTATTATTATTATTATTATTATTATTATTATTAACATTATAACATTATTATCATATCATCAACAACGAAATCTTCCATTGTTCTTAAACATTTTGTTTTTATTATTTTTTCCCCAGTGTTTTCTCCTGTCACAGCCTGGCTGTATTTTAATAATACGATTAACTGAAATGGTTAATTTTTCCTGAGATAATTAAAAGAATTTCTTCTAACCAGAAAAAAATCTTCTAAATTCCAATGAAACTGTATATTTTGATTGAATTTTACTTAATTTATGTACATGTTTAGACATTTATATTGTTCTTTAACAGCATACATAATGCATTACCATTCGGATAAGACTTGTGCTTTACTGTTGCTTCCGCTTAAGAAGGTCCGTTTCACATTGTTTAATATGTGTAAAGGGAATCAACTAAGATTAAAGCACCGTAATTCGCAAACGGGGCCAAGAGGGGAAAATAAAGATGTTGGAATTAAGAAACGGCTACGTGTTGGATGCGTCCCCTAAGCGAGAAGATCTGATACTGCAGATGTGACAAACAGTGCTCAAGGACAAAATCATTAATAACAGAGTATGTTTACTTCAAATGTATATGCAAAGCGACAGTTACTTTCTGCATGAAGTTAGAAGCCAGTGTAAAAATGGAACTGAAGATATGCAACAGACTTCAATTTCTGTCTGTTCCGTTTTCATGGGGTTTCTTTGAGAAAACTTAGATTATCGGAATGTTCTAATACTGGCAGTGACACCATCAACAGTTTCAATTTAATTTATTTATGGCCGCGGGGAAGGACATATTCATGTCTTCTTTCTCGTTTTATAGACCTTAGGACCAGAATACAGCATCAAATCTCGACATGTTCTAGATATTCATGATGCCGCTCATTTCCCCCAGTTTCTTCAATTTGGAAAGCAATGATATCAATGAAAAAATCTACGGAAATATACTTCAGCACAATTAGAATCTTCAGCAGAACTGTATTCACTCGTGCATAATTTTAAATAGCGCCGGATATCCCAGATTCTTTAAATCTCAAATGTATATAATTGGCCATATTTTAAAGTAATCGCCAACATTCCTCTGTTGTATGTGTCCCCCAATGAAAATCGCAAGGCATAAACTTTATAAAACAAACTTTCCCTTTCTGTTACACTCGATGAAACAGAGTTCCACAGTTACGGAGTGCAGCTCCAAGCACCGCCCACACCAGGAAATAGCAGAGAAAGGAAGTTGTCGCTTGATAAAGCATTGAAGCCTTAAGTTTTATAGACTCGCAATCAGAGAAAGTGGAAAAGAGTATTCTTTTCCTCCAGCTATTCACAGCATGTCAAGAAATAATAGATAATAAATTGCTAAGGTATATCTACTACTAATGCTGCAATAAATGCATAGAAAAGAGACCTTTAAGATACAATGGGTCCTTTAAGTAGAGTTACCAATTATTTACCCAGAAATTTTATAAACAGGTGATCCGTTCAACAAATATTCCAACTTTCAAAATTCTGCGCCAAAGTAGTGTCTTTTTAAAAAGTGGCTGGTAGCACTGATTTGCTCTGACGGCCTTCTGTTTGTGCGCAATGTTATTTTAGCCCATTTCCATGCTACTTTCTTTGCAAGTGCCCTGCGATTATTGAGATGAACAGCACATTAAAATTAAATGTTATATGAAATGCCGTAATTCTTTCACCGAGTCATAAGATGATGAAAGAAGATTATGGAGACAATTATTTAAACCATATTCAATAACAGCATTGTATATGCGGTTTAAAAGTGGTTGGGAATCCATATCTCTCTGAATGTGCAAGAAATTGCCGAGGAGTGTAACATTTTTGTGGGATTGTGCCATAAAATTCCGACATAAAGTGTAGTGTGCATCGAGTTGCAGCAAAGTTAAAGTTTGCCCTATGCTGTTGACACAAAAACAGAAAGACAACCACGTCAAGTTGTGAGGAGCTCATGTATCACCTTAATGCAACTTTATGAAAATAATCATCACTGGTGATAAAGCATGGTTCTTTGTTTACGATGTTGAGATGAAAGTACACTTATCACAATAGGTTGGAAATTCTTCATCAAGACCTAAAATGTTCTTCAGGTCAGGTCAAACATCAAAGTGCTATTGACGGTTTTCTTCGACATCTATAACATCCTTAATTTCTTCCGGAGGATCAAATTGTGAATTGCTGGTATTATCAAGATGTCCTCAGACATATTAGGGAAAACGTGAGGAGGAAGAGGCCTCGGACCTGTTTCATAAAAGTTGATAATTCGTCAGGTGACAGGCAATAGTTTCATAATTCAATAATTTGACATGTTTATTTCAAAAAGCATGACAAATTAACAAAGTTGTCATATTCTGTTTCATAGTGAATGATAAAAATCGACAAATTGTCATACATATTTTGACGCATTTGTTTTATGAAACGTAATAGTGTCGCATACAATGGTAACATAATGATATATTTTAACATTTGTAAAAGTCGATAGGAGAATGTTTAGCTGTCAAAGCATGTGCAATATGTGATATACGAGTGTTTGTGAGATAAATAATTCTTCAATGCTCCCGTAGCTTACTTTACTTTGTAGCTGCCATACCATCGAGTATTACAGATAATAATGTGCTAATAATAGTAATTTCATTAGTTGCTACCGTAAGTATTACCAAATTCACGCACTTCGTCAGATTTAATTAGCATTAACATATAATATAATTTATTATAATTATTATAGCAAAGTCTTGAATGAATAGACTAATACTTCTATGATCATAACCACACATCAAACAATTTATTTTTACACAATTGTCAGCTGAATGAAACAACAATTTGCTTGTGATAAATTCATTTTATATTTGTCAAACGTAACTTATAGGTACGTATATGAAATACCTAACAATTTGTCAAATTGTCACACTTGTCAACTTTCATGAAAAAGGGTCCTGGATTGTGGAGAGAGCATTCATGGATTGTAACACGACAGCGCATTTATCATAGCTTGTTGGAGACTTTTGTGCGAAAAATAAGATGGCTGATCTTCTCCACACTCCACACTTAGCACATGCGGCCTTTAATTTCCAAAGGTGAAATCCACGATGTAAGACAAAGAGTTGACTCAGTTAAGAGGATAACTAAATTAGTCGGCAGAACTTGGCGCAGTCTCAATAAACGGGTTTCAGAGCTGTTTCAGAAGCTCAAATGGGAGATGTGTACGTGGGTTACCTTTAAAGTTTTTACAAACGATCACTACGTGGCGCTATTGAGATATATCATACTATTTTTGAAACCATTATGTTTTCACAATAACACTCGTTATTGTGAAAACAATCGGAGCTTAGAAATTGAACGAATAGTTTGTTTATAATGAGCGTTTAAACAAAAGCATTTTTGCGAAAAAAAATGGACATATTACGTGAAGGTTTTCGTTGGATGATTTTTTTATGATTTTAGTAAAGGCCCAAATCAATGGCAATGCATAGAATCGCTTCGCTCAACTTTTGGTAATGAAGCACCATCAGAAAAGACTGTTTACAAATGGTTTGCAGAATCTCGCCGTGGTCGTGCGTCAGTCAGTGATTAATTTCGTGAAGATCAACCAAAATCGGTTATTCCAAAAAACAGTGGTAGCGTGCAACACGATTAAAGAATATCGGCATATGACTTACAGTGTAATAGAGCATATCGGAGACTTGGATTTTATATTAAAAATTATTCAACTGGCGAGGAATTCGCATAGTTTACGCAGCTCCTGCGTGGCAGACTTTAAATTCATGTATACTGCTCACCTTTAGAAAACACCATTTCAGGGCCATCCCAATTACACCATTATTCGACAGCTTCGCATTCTTCTGTCGATAGATAGTGCACTAGTGATGGGGAGTGTGTTTGTACAGCTATGCAATTTCTGTAGACATGCCGAGAACAACAACGCCCTTACATGTTCATTAACAGCGTGGCGACGAAGTTGTCACTATCCTCTTTCCAGCTCTGAATTTCGTTTCTAGCCTTATATCCTGTTATTATGCTACCATCGCACAAATGACCAACTGCAGTAAATAAATAACTTGGGATGCAAAACAGACAAATTGCAATGAATATGGAACAGATAATGTTTATGGTTTGAAAGCTGGTCACAGGAATGAATAAGGCGAATTAATGTGAATGGACAAGATGTAAATTACAATAAAATGTGCAAATGTAAGGACAATGCTAAACAAGTAATAAAATAAACACTGGAAAAGTTTTATTTCGAGAAAAATATAATATTGTGATATGTTTTTGATCATGCCTATTTTGGGCGTACTCTCAGAAAGGTTGGCTTATACTGTCTTCAGTCCTGTAAAAATTAAAATAAGAGGTTTCTTTATAAGTAATCAAAGGAAATGCATCCATTTCTCACCTCATATAAACACTTAGCAGAAATCTCAAATTCTACCTCCGCATAATTTAGAGCAATATATATCACCACGGTTAGGGATGCAATTAGCTACTTAACAAAGAAAACTATACTAATCAACCAGTATACACATATATGACCTAATTAACAGAATAATGGTTGAGAGCGATGAACGGGGAAGGGGGTAAAAACTGTCCCAACAAAGTTGGTTTTCGAATGCAAGAGTAAAATTCTTTATAAAAAAACACGCAGTAGAACTCTCTATTAATATGATAAGATCACTCAAGTAAATTGGAAAGGAGATAATAGCCCTCAACACTACAAGCTGCACCCTCTTCATTCTCACGAGAGCTTTTACGTCAATAATACGACAGAAGAAAGTGGGCAAGCTGAGTAGATGTCCGAGTTTCTATTTACAGCGAAACATATATATATATATATATATATATATATATATAGAATGCGAAATTCGACCAATAAATTTATAAGAAACAGGAGAAAGGCATACGTTTTATTTTATAATACACATAATACTGCTGAAGCTGGGTTAAGTCACTACTCATAGCCTAAGTTTTATAGTTAATTATTTCTGTGATCATTTGTAGACGCCTATCCATTAATTTTGATTGTAAATTCACTTGTTAATTGCACGCAAGTGCCTTTTGTTTTTCATCCCCCCCACACACACATATATTGCTTTCTTTACACAAAAGGACATTAGAAAAAGACCGCCTCCATGGTCTAGTGGTAGCGTTTGCATTTGGTCAGGTTTTTCCTTGCCCTGAGATGGATTGCCTAAAGGCGCCAAGGACTCCAGATGCATTTTCGCCAAAATTAATTCATTTCAGTCATCCCTACAGGCTTATACGTATAGTATTCAGTCCACAATCTACAGATGTCGCGAGAAGATATATTATTACTTGAGTGCCTGGAATTGGGAGCATCAAACCTATTTTGAAACAATGTCACGATAGTTTTAATGCTTTCATCTTTAAGTTTTTCTAAATTTGCATCCGGCCTTATTTTTAGCACACCCTGTAAAATTAAAAGTATGCTTCGCTGCAACTCATTTTGTCTGGTCGCAGGCTCATATCCTTACCAACGCCCTAAATGTAAAACCTGTGAGCTAATTATGCCATATCATTCGTTCCACAGCCCCAATTTATCCGAGAATTTAAGATTATTCCATTTGATATCTGCTCTTTTAAGAATATCGTGTATATGTATATGTCGTATATATATATATGTATATGTCGTATATATATATATAAATTAAAAGTAATTATAATAGTAAAAAAGGATAAAACACTAAGAAAAAGTCACACTTGAGATCGCTATATTTCAGACTCGTGGAGTCTTTCTATGGCAAGAAGACAAGACATGACTTTATATCACCTTATAAGCTTTGCAAAGCTCTTTGTATCTGTTTAACCTCTACTGTTGTTTTGCTCCGTATTAACAATCACAGGCGTTCAGTTAACACCATGTCTCCCTTGCTGGTTGCCCCACATACCCCCGTCTCATTGTAAGGATTTCGATTATGCATTTAATTTAACACTTATTTATGCGTTACATGACTCTGAAAGTTTACTTAAAGGTGGCAGCTGTACTTTTGCTTAAAGCTCGTACACCAGCTGGTTTAAATATTTCGTATGTAATACGTATTTTGTGCTGTGACACCACATTACTTTTTTTTCTTTAACCATCACTGCAGTGAGTAAATTGTCTTTTGCCTTTGAAGAAGAATCGAGTTGTTCGAAATATAGCGAAACTTATGTGACCATTTAACTGTTTTATATTTATGATTCCCTAGTTCTACGCTGTACTTATTTCGTCTTCATAGGCCGGACAAGGAACGTAGCTGCATCCCTATACAAGATGAAATAAAGCAAGAAATAATGGACCGATGTTATGCAAATAAGAACATTTCTAAAGTTTTAATTCATAACTTTAAAGGTGGCCATCCCGGAGCAAATGGTGCAGGTCTCCTCTCTTCAAATTCTAGCGCTCGGCGCTTAAGAAGAAGAAGAAGAAGAAGAAGAAGAAGAAGAAGAAGAAGAAGAAGAAGAAGAAGAAGAAGAAGAAGAAGAAGAAGAAGAAGAAGACTACACGTTGCCCTTCTGGCATGCGCAGAACTAATTTCCCCATGTTCAAATCTCCAACAGTTACACATGCACTAATTCCCTCACATTGACAATCTCTCATCCACATCATATATTCAATCCGAAAATTGTATTAAAAAGCTGTGTACGCGATGTTAGGATGGCACACGAAAGGAAATTAAATGCAGTGTTTGGACCGGAGATGAAACATTGAAAGACTGGTGTTCCGTGCTCGAAGAATGCAAAGGCCGTTTTTCGGCTGACAGTTGTTAGTAAGCGTTTGTGTCACCTCGCTGTTCCGGCCTAACCTCTTATCGTTTTTATCTTTGGGGTAAATTAAAAAGTATTGTATGCAAGAGAAACCTATACATCCTGGAAGAATTTAAACATAATATACGCCAGGAAATAATATTACAGTGAGCGATGGATTGTTATTTAAAGAGGTGCTGAAAATGTATGGACAATGACGGTGGTCAATGGGCAGTTTCATTAAGTTGATAAGCAAAATCTTTTAAAATAGTGAATAAATATGTTGCATGGTTGTGCCAGTGCCGGTCTACGATAGCCGCAGACACAACGAGCGCCACTATAGTCTATAGGCAAAGCAGGCAAGTTGGTTCATAGTTCCATATATATTATCGTCATAGCCTTTAACTATTCCTGTACAGAAATACATGGTAAATCCTATTGGTATCTTACTGATAAAGGAATTACAATGCATTCTGAGTTATTTACGTACAAATGAAGCATTTCAAAAGTACTTTCTACTCTTCAGGTAGCAATGGAAAAAGTATAGGTATCGCTCTATTCGTTTCACTACCTGCGACATCACACTTTGTTTCATTTCATTTCGTGCTCCTCCCTTGCATTCACCTTACAGTAAATATGCTGTAAAACATCCAGTCTTGGTGCCGCTTGTACAATTAACGCACAGTATGCAAGCAATACTTTTGTTTTTGTTTCATATCTCGAGATTCTGTATTATGAAATATAGTTTATAACCGAATGAACTTTATTGGAATAGAATGATGGTCGCATGCGGATACGGAAGAAAGAATAACGCGGTACTCCATCCGCTTTTTCCAGGCAGTGAATTCATTCGTGCTTCACGGTACGTGTCAACGTGTTACGAGTCTCAGACAAACTGCGACGTTTCTTTCCCGAGCATCCTTAAATGGTTACGGTTTTATGATCATGGGAAATGCTGAAAATGCCATTGTTCTTCGTGCAGCGAACCATGCTGCATTTTTTCGGCCAAGTCTTGATGCGAACCAGCTTTTCCTTTCCAGGATGATATTGTAAACAGACAGGTGTAACGGAAATAGCCCTTACAGCTTTCATTTGTTCAGCTAACATTTAGCGCATGAAAATACATTGGCTGCCACACAATTACAATGACAATTACTGCTGTTTGATATTCTTTATAACGAGCCAGTAATTAAATGTACGATTGTCCAATTTTGCACGCAAATCCGCGATCTTCTTCCTTTCGTTCGGTTTTTAGTAGTGTCTAGTGCCCGTTTTAACTGCTGAGGCATAAAGGCGGCGAAACTGATGATGGAATGAGAAACTGGGAAAGGATTTTTTAAGGAAGCAAGCGTTCCAGGCATAAGTTTGAGGTACTTCCCAGGAACTGAGAAAAACTTGGGATAAAATCTGTCAGAAAGGAAAATACTGGTGGGAATTGAACTGCAGAGTTCTCGTTCACGAACCGCGCCTTAACGATTTGGCGGTATCCTTTCGTTCTTGGAATGAGCAAGGGTTAATTTTGCAATCTTGGTTAATTTTAAAAGCATGCATTATTCACACTCTCTGCTCATGATCAACCACCCAGTTGTTCAGAGTAATAACCCCAGAAAAAATTACTTATTGAGAGCAAATAAGATACGTGTTAATCCATCAGTAGCAGTTACTACAACTACTCACAGATGGCAGTGAAGTTATGCCTAGCCCAAAGTTGCTATGTTCATCAGCAGACATTTTAGCTGCAAAAAGGAAGGAAAAGTTAAGTATGAATTACTATTCTTGAAGTTTTCCCCCAAAGTAATCAGGAAAGCAGCAACGAAAGAAAGAAGAAGAAGAAGAAGAAAAAAGGTGAAGGCAGCTTCAGAGAGAAAAATGAGGCGGTTCATATTTAACTTAAGCTATAGCGGAGAAGCACGTGATGCTAACAGGTTCTTGTGACCTTCAGTGTCCTCCCCTAAAGCAGTTGGAGCGTTATTTTTGTGCCTTTAGGACGTTCTTAATGTGATAAATCATGAAACGGTGTTTTTCGCTTTATTTGTACGTTAATGCTGTTAAAATGCCAAAAAGTCAGTACAGTTTAGAACACGGGAGTACAATGTATGATTCGTGTGAGAAAACAAGTGCTGGCAAACAAGTGAGGCGGCGATTTGTAAAGAAATTTCACCGGGTTGCTGCCCCTCACAGAAGTACTGTTTATAATCTTCTGAACAGATTTAGTGAACCGGGATCTGTTCTTGATAAGAAACCGCTGTGTACCAAGGAGAAACTTGAAATTGCAGAAAGGTTAGAACGAAGTTCAAAGATATTTGCAAAGAAACCGGAATTTCGCAAACCTCGGCTTGGAATGCCACCAAAAATTTAAAGTTAACACCATTTATGTTAACTTTGTTCAGGAATTGCAACCGAGTATATGTATTATATTAATAAATAGAGTAAATTTCTGCAATGGGGGCTTGGATAGCGTTAGGAATGACTCAAATGACTTACAATTAATATTTTTCACGGAAGAGGGATGGCTTCATTTAAATGCTCATGTAGCGACACAGAACAACTGTAGTGTAGAAAAACCAGAAATGCCATTCCATAAACAAAAATTAGACTTGGTGCGTAATGAATGCTTACAGAATTATAGGACCTGTATTTTATGAAAATTGAATGCACAGAGAAAGTCGGATACTGAACGTTAACACGCAGTTTTTTTTAACAAGATTCCAATACAGCTGATTTCTCGTTAGCTTCAATTGAGAAAAAATTTGAAATATTTTAAATATAGAGCGTATCTAAATAACTTTCATACGTTAGAAGAACTGAAAGATTATTATATAAGAATAAAAATTGCCGCAATATCAATGCATGTGAAAGCAAACTTTCTTAAACGTAGTATTCACAACGCGCATTCAGCGACTGCACACTCCAGTAGATGTTTTGCCTGTAAATGTAATAGTCACATTCATAAGCATCTGGAAATAAAACATTAGAATAGTGACCTGCGCTCTTAACCACGGAATCACTGCACACTCTGCCACAGAGCTAACGGAACACACAGCTGGGCAGAGGTTCTCACCGATTTTGAAAGAACTGTATATAGTTTAAAAAGTGAGTTTTTCTTTTCCGACTTAGATAACATTTAAATGTACGGTTCAGTATAAACATCTTATGTTACAATAATGCACGTAGCTGTTTGATCAGTATTATTGTACATATTCAATGGTTCAACGCCAATATGTTATGGGTTTACTTAATTTTGGAGAAGTCAGTCAGAGAAGACACGATAGATTTCATTAATTTTGTCTGGAATCACTGGAAAGGGACGCAAACATTCAACATTCGTCGTAAAAGAGTACTTTTTTTTTTTTTTTTTTTTTTTTTGGTGTGTGCATCATAAAATCAAGATCAGATACCTGCAAATTGTGACAAACGAGATGCTGACAGTGTCTAAGCAGAGCCAAGTGTTATTGGAAATACATAAAAAAAAGCAGAAGCAGCTCCGGAACTCATGAAGCAAGATGTTATATAATTATAGCTTATAAGGATGGATTAAGCGTAGACTTGCAGCAAATCATGTTTTAACCATAACTAAATCCTAATGTTTCATAGGAGGCAACTTTCTGGCTACAACAATTGTGTTTATAATGAGGACACAGATGTGGAATGAAACAGCAGCTGGAAGGGGTTAAAAATGAAATAGCTTCATGCTTCTCGAAGTTCAACAGCTACTACATACATCAGATTGAAGAAAATCTTATATATCTGGAGTTATAACTGTGTGAGACAGCATAAGAATAGTTTGTTCATTTTTATATGTTGTCTGTTCTGAGTGCTGATCATTATGACAGAGTCTATCATTAGTTTTTAGTCAGTGATCACAGTTTTTGTTCCCACAAATCTCCATGAAATTGTCATTTTTCAAATAAAATACATATCCAGTTTTTTATATGGACATATTAGTTGCACCTTAATTCATTATGCTGCTAAGGGGACATCAGTATAGTAGATTGGAAATAGTTTTCGACATAAAAAGCTCTGATGATTATATCTAAAATTTTTCATAATTCTAAATGTTATTTAAAGTATCTTGTTAGCAAAATATTTTTTTCTAATTATGACAATATAGTTACTAATATCTGGTCGTAGTATTTAATACGATGTACGTGGTTTCAAAGCAGTATTTTTACAAAACAAAAAGTTTTCTTGAGTTATTAAAGTGTACATTTTTTAATTTGGCACCTTGCATGTTTACACTTGTCAATTCTTAAAAATCTATCGTCATAGTATAGTAGCGGTAGCGCTTGCGGTTCTGCACGCGCCGTGTCCGCATCGATTCCTGTTGGGTTATTTTGCTGATTCACATTATTTTTCTGGGGGATTTTCAAACAGATCTTTAAGTGAATAATTGGGAAACTTTGGTTTGAGCTCATTCGACTCAAGTATCATCCATCCATCATTCCTCGTCCAGTATAATATGTTACGCATGTACAAGGGGTATTTTAAAAGTTCTGGGCCTAACTCAGAGATGTCGTTAAGATGGTCAAATTACTGTTTTAGATGCCGCATTGTAAAGTTACAGCCGCATTATTGTGTCATTTGTTTTCTGCGATCGTGTAAACAATCTAGTGTTTTCTTTTCTACAAAATTGACAAAACTGAAATTCGAGCTTGATAAAGTATTTCGTTTTGAAGGGTTTAACAGAAATACATAAAGAGTTAGATTCCACATTAAAGGATTCTTCCCTTTCGTTTTCAAAGTTAAAACGTAGGCTGCTGAATTTAAGTGTGGTCGTAGAGGGCTCAAGGCATCCCAAAACTACTACGAGAGGAGATTCTAACAAAAATGAACAATGTAGTGTTCAGTGATTGCCAATTGAAGATACGGCAGTTGACTGCCACCGCAAACACCTTGATAGGCAGTATCCACTATATTTTACAGGCAATTTCGGGTATGAGAAAGTTTTACGCTCGATGGATGTCGCGTTTGTTAACAATGAACGAAAAACGCATTTGAATGAACATTTCCAACAGTGTTTAAACGCAATTCCTGCAAGTTTCTCCAACGTTTCATAATAGATGAAACATGGATTCATAATTACATGCCAGAGACAAAGCAGTCCAAATAGTGGGTAGCCACAGTTGAAATTACACCAAAGAAAGCAAAAACGGTTCCATCTGCAGAAAATGTCGTGACTAAGGTTTTCTGGGATTAACATATTGTGGTCACGTAGACTACCTCCAAAAGGACAGAACCATCATCGGGGAGTCTTATATTTCACTACTGGAGCAATTGGAGGTTGCTATTCAGGCTACATTTCCACACCTTGCGAAAAAGAAAGTTCTCTTTCATCGCGATAATGCGCTTCACACACATCTGGGATTGTTGCTGCAAAACTGCATGACCTTCGCCTCCAAGTGCTTCCACATCCGCTCGATCTGAATCTTAGAAATTACTTTTTGTTCTCATATATGAAGAAATTGCTAAGTGGACAAAGATTCACATCAAATGATAAAGTTGATGCTGAGGCCGACACTTATTTTTCACAGGACAAATCTTACTTACTTATAGAGTATTAAAAAGTTGGAAAATCGTTGAACTAAATGTGCTGATTTACAAGGTGACTAAAACATTTATTCTTAAACATTGTGTTTTCTTGGTCAGGCCGAGAATTTTTAGAAAGCCTCTCGTATCTACATGTAAAATTCCATGAATAACCCTAAAAATGAAAGTTCATGCAACCAATCTTCTCAACATTATTAAAACAGCATTTATAACCATACTGGTTAATGCCAAGACTGACCTAACGTTCAAAATAAAACTTGACAATATTCCTTCGAGTCCGCCTTTCATACATTCTTTTGATGCTAGTGCCATCAAATTTCATTTTCTATTAAAAATCGAATAAACTGGCGACGTTTTTATTTTTGAAGGATTTATGAGAGAATTTCGTTAGAATATTAAACGCTGTTGCAAATTCCTTGCATTCTGATGCACATTTTCGTTGACCATCAAAATGTGGATGGAAAATATATAATTATTTCCATAAAACCACTAAAAACGAGACTCCCGTAAAAGCTTACAAAGTTTTGTTATATCCGCAACCCAAACACGTATGCTATGGAATGCCACTAAGTTAGTGGTTGGCGCGAATCCGCTGGCTACCAGCTGTTTTGTCACGTGTCCAGCATGCGAAGTAGTCCCATCGTTGGCATCCTTTTATGGATTAGACCTTTGAGGTGTGTTCAGACTTCACCCTCTCTCCAATGTCACCTGAGCCTAAAATATCTCGGTGTTCCACGGATTGGTTGTTAACAAGTAATTTTTGGAACCTTTCCTTTGGTATTCTTAATAATGCTCCAACTAAACTCCTCTATGTCGAGATATTTTTGTATTACATCTTATTTTTTTTGGGGGGGGGGGTCTTGTCCTGCAGTCTATAATATTAAACCTTTGATTCGGCAAACTCGATTCTGTTTAAACATCTATTGCTTATTACGCAAGTTTGAATGCAGTAAAGAACACCCAATAATGCAATCATTTTTAAAAGGTATGTTCCTTATCTTGCCTGGATTCTTTAAGTTCCTTCTGAGAACCACATACGAGGGAGGTCCGTAAGTTTCCGGCCTCGCCGATTAGGATTATCGCCTTCACAAAATGCTCGCCTAGTGTCATACCTTATCTGTTAAGCAAATAAAAGCTGTAAATTTCGCTCCGCTGTGTTCAGATATAATTGCATAAGGAAGGCTGTGTGTAAAACATTGTGACATGTTAAAATGGAGTATCGAGCAGTTATGAAGTTCTTCACAAAAGGACTTACTCCAAATGAAATTAAACGACGATTGGACGGTGTAGGTATATGCGGAACCCACCTCCCCCCTTATTCTACCGCAAAAAAATGGGCCAAACTTTTTCGAATGCGTCAAGAAAGCATTGAAGACGAGCGTACAGGTCGGCTCTTGGAGGTGTTCACTACTGAAAACATCCCTATAGTGGATGCAGAAATTATGGAAGAGCAGCGGCTGAAAGTTATAGAAATAGCAGCAAGGTTCGGCCTTTCTAAAACAACAATCCTTCGAATTTTTCATTTAAATATGAATAAGATTAGTGCAAGATGGGTGCCTAGACTTCTTTCCTCAGTACAAAAGCAGCAATGAGTCATCTGTTGTCAGGCATTTTTGGAGCTCTGTCGTGCAAAGAGAAAATATCTGCAAACCATTGTTACAGGATATGAAGCTATGGTTCTCTACTATGTTCCCTTGTCCAAAAGAGAATCAATGGAGTGGCGTAAACCTGGCGAAGCGCCGCCTCTAAAGGTCAAGGTCACTCACTCAACCAAGAAGATCATAGCCACAATCTTTTGGGACTGTGAAGGAATGATCATCATTGACTTCAAGGACAGGAACAACATAGTAAATGGGGAGTACTATGCTGTCTACTGCACAGACTACGTGCTTCCACCAAAGAGAAAAGGCGAAGAAAACTGAATGGTGGTGTGCACTTTCTTCACGACAACGCGCCTGTGCTCACAGCTCTTGTTGCAGAGGAAGCTGTGAAGAAATGTGGCTTCAAGGAGATCGATCATCCTCTCTACAGCCCAGTGACTATTTCCTCTACTCAAAACTCAAGAAGGACCTTCAAGGAAGGAAATTTAAGTGTGAAGAAAGAAATAATGGGTGCTGCTTATGCTCATTTTGCAGACAAAACTTCTGACTATTTTGGGGGGGGGAGGTAAAAATGTACCTGAATGAAACCAAAGAAAAATTATTAAATTGCATTGTAGCTTTTCACTGTTGCAGGAAAACCAAATAATAGAAAATTGGAGGATTAAGGGGGAAAAGAGAGAGAGATTTCAAGTGCAAAAAATAAAAGAGAGGTCATCAGAGATACTGTTTGATGTGTCAGCCTGCAACATCCCTGCAAAGAGTGCACCTTCGTAGAATGATCCTCTAACACTCTCAAAAAGATCTGGAGCGTTACGAACCTCATCACAAGAAGCTAAAAACGTGCTAGCAATTGCTCATCAGTGGGAACTGATGATGCGTACACGAGGTTCTTAAGAGGTGCTCATAAAACCAAACCTCAGGGGGTTGAGGTTCGGAGTATGCGGTTGCCAATTAACATGACCACCACTTCTAATCCACTGCCCATTGAGATAATCTCGTACTTCCAAGCTAAAATGGGGAGGAGGTCCAAGGTTCTGCAACCACATCTAACGTCGGATGTACATTATAAGGGGATCCCTCCCCATTACCATGGGATTACACAGAGGTCTGCGCATCCCGTAGGTTTTTACATTAGAAGCTATTCCGACCCGCCGTTCGGCTGTAGACGCGCTAAGTTGCCTTAGCTGCCAGATTCTTACTGGTGGAGAGGTCTCATCTAGCAGGACCTACTCGTGTTATAGAGGTGAGTCACTCCAGCATTAAGGTAGCCATCACCCTTCCCACAAACGACAACGATTCAGGAAAACCTGCCCCTAGGGTACACGCCATAGGCACTCCCCTGGGACACGCTGCCATCGTGGGTACTCAATTTTCCCTGAGTTCCGGGACCAACTGCCAAGCTGAGTCCAACCCAATCCGGACGACTCCCTTGCGGGAGGGGCTCGTTTCAAGTCCGGCCCGGCTCCTAGTAACGTCAGAAGTACCACGGGTATTCAGGGTCCGCAGAGCCCGCACCAGGAGTATCTGAAGAGCAACGACCGTAGCCGCGCCCCGGTCGTCGGATGTTCATAGGGAAGTCTTCCAAAAACATAGTCTTCAGCTTTTAATGGACATATCCGAGCCGGTTAGAGTACATAATGGCGTCGAATGTTTGGCCATCTGCACAATCCATGAGCATAAACTTCTTTTGATGCAGTAGTGGCTTTGGTTGTTTGAGATATTCACTGGCTGCAAAGCAATGATTAAGACATCTTGGAATGTCCGAGAGGTTTCACTTCTCATCGCCTGTCAGCAGGATATTAAGAAAGGGGTCCCTCAATGTGACAATGTAAAACAGAGGTTAGCTCATTTTGTGTGGAGCAAGGCATTTTGGTTGTGCACTCAAGTTGTATTGCTGTACCATATCCTCACAACTCTGATTGCTGCTTGTCTCAACAGTCGCTAAGAGAACATCTTTATCGTTGTTATTGTCCTTCCTAGTCATGTTCATGCTCAGGAGTTTCGTAGCCTTACTGCAAAATTCGCGAACTATCTTCGCACTGTCCGTTCCATGGACAAGTATTGGAATGTTTTTCACGACGATGTATTTGCAGTTTTCCAGTTAAAATTCATAGAGCTTACAAAACTTGCAAACATCATTGGGGTGCTCATTTTTGATCGTGTTTTTTTAAATACTGGCTTCCTCCTTAATAGCATACCCTTGGTAATCATTTGTTTATGCCTTAACTTAATTGGTTGCACATTTAATTGTTGCCAACACTTGATATTGGAGCATCGCGACAAAATCCACTCACTCTTTTTTTGACTACTGAAAGTATTTGGTCTATTAAAATCATAATTCTGGTCTTATTATGAGATATTTTAAAATTGCATTTGTTACAATTACTTGTTACCTAGTGTTATCTCATTTTAAAGCCAACAAGGCGGTATTATAAAGCAGGCGTAGATTTGAAAGATTTTCGATGCGCAAATAAGTTTCAAACTAAAGTCTAGGGAAGATAGCTAAGAAATTCACACAATTAAAAACGTGTGGCGAAAGAAGAATACGCGCTCGACGAGATCAAACCTAGAACATACTGATGTACTAACAAGACACCGTGTCTCACCTACAGTGAAGAGTTAAATTGTAAATATTAGCAAGACAGTACAACCGGCTGGTTTTGGCAAGAACAAGGCTGCTTTTCATTGAACTGAGATCTTTAGTGGAATCAGCAAAGGTTAAAAGAGGGGTCAAATTCATGCAACGAAACGACTGAAATCGCCTACGCTACTTTAACAGCGTGGCTCGACGACGGAAAGCACGTGACAATCGCATTTAACCTGTTTGATACTGATAACTAATAAATGCACAAGTAGGAAGTGCATTTACCGTAAGTATTCCCTTTATCGACTTACCTTAGGCTGTCGTTTAAAATAGCTTAAGGTGGGCATGAGGAAGAATTGTATAAATCAAAACTTTATGCATCATTTTGTTTCTCAAGAGCGCGATTCTCGGCCTAGCAAAGAAGGAACGAGTTTTTAGTTTTCACATTGCTTTAATTTATCGATAGAAGCTTTCTTAAGCTCCACACATTTATTCCAGCAATGGTGTAATCCAATTATCCCGTCTGAGGTAGTAATCCGGAAAGTGTGCAAAATACTTGCTCTATAACTGCTTCTTGATCTGATGACAACCACTGAACAGCGAGGTAGATCTTGAGCTATGGGAATAGGTGTAAGTCAGAGGAAGCCAAATAGCGGCAAAAGGTGGGTGCCCATTAATTCTTACTTCAAATCTCCCAAATTTCCCTATGAATAAAACACTTTCGTAAGCAGGCGCATAGTCTTGAGAAAACATTTTTCTTCTGCTAACCAGGTCTTTCTTGCAAATTTTTGCACCTAGGCTGCTTAAAAGATTGGAATAGTACTATTCGGTTATGGCCTTACCATTCTGAAGATAATCAATTAGGACGCATCCTTTAGAGTCAGTGAAAACACCCCGTATTTCGTAACTTCCAAAGCAATAGCTACATTTTATTGGAGTAGTACGCAAATGGCTATTAAAAATGCAAGTGAACCCATTCCCTTGCGCGCTCTCATTCTATCGTCATTATCTCCATATCTTAGAGAGCGCCAGGGTCTAGTTATTCCTAGGCAGTGAGGTCCCCGAGGTCATATTAGCTATAAACATGGAATTAGAAACATAATAATCATAGCCTTGCCAGCTTCCTGACTGGGTGCGTTTACAGCTTCACTTCCTGATATACCGCCACGGGTGGCCGAGGTCGTTAAGGCACGGACTTGTGAGCGGGATGTCTGGGATTCGAATCTCGCTGGGACCGTTTTCTCCGACTGGTTTTTTTTTCTTTTTTTTTTCCCCAGGTTTTCCTCAGTCTTCATAACTGGCAAATGCCGGGGAGGTACCTAAGCTTAGGCCTGGAACATTTCCTTCCTTTAAAAAAAAATCCTTTCACAATACATCATTTCATCTCATGTGTCACCAGTGTCCACCACCTGTGGTGCCGCAGTAGTAAAAACGGGCGTTAAACACTGCTCAAAAAAATAAACTTCCTGATAATTGCTGTGGTTATCAGCATTTTTCTCCAATTTTTACATGCCCCCCCACTTTTCAGAACCGCTCTTTTACTCTAAAGAATTAAGCAACTTAAATTACAGCGTGTTTAACTGTAAAGCTATGAACAACAAAATAACTCTACACTTGCAAGGGTAAAGCAATTACTCAAACGTTTATCACCTTGACCTGTGACATAGATTTAGTATTGCATGCAGATATATATAAAAATTTAGAAGCTTTTCCTCCACTCTAGCCAATGATGGTAGACATAGTAAGCGCTTAAAAGGAAAAATAAACCCCTTTCTCCAGAGTAAAGTAAAATGTATCCGAATGAAACCAAATAAAAATTAAGTAGACTGCATTCTAGTTTTTCACTGCTGCGGGAAAACAAAATAAAAGAAAATTGGAGGATTAAGAAAAAAATATATTTCAAGTGCAAAAAATAAAACGGAGATCATCAGAAACACTGTTTGATGTGTCAGCCTGCAACATCCCTCCAAAGAGTGTATCTGAGAATAAATGATTCTCGCACACTCTTAAAAATATCCGAAGTGTTACGAACCAAGTAACCAACCGATGATGCGTACACGAGGCTCTTACGATGTCTCCATAAAAAAAAATGTAGGAGGTTGAGATTTGGAGAATGCGGTGTCCAATTTACAGGACCACTTCTTCCAATCCACTGCCCAGGAAGCACATAACGAGATAATCTCGTACTTCCAAGCGAAATGGGGAGGAGCTCCATCGTGCTGTAACCACACTTGAGTGATATCTTCCAAAAAACACAGGCAAAACATGGGTGAGGAACTGAAGATACACGAGCACTTTTAACCGTGTAGGTAGTAGATATGGTTCAATTATTTGATTGTATACATTGCTCGCCCACACTTTAATGTGAATCTGGTGATAACCAGCCCCTTGTCCCTTTGGTTCAGAATTAGCCTACTTTTTGTGAACATGGCCTCGTCGATGAAGAGAACCGAGGAGAAGAAGTCAGATGGCTCATTCTGCCGCTCTAAAGCCCCGCTGCAGAGCTCTAGTCTGGGACCAAAGTCCGCTTGCCCCAATGCCTGCACATTAAGGAGATGATAGGGAAAGAGTAGTTCTTTTTGCCAGGCACCATGCATGCTAGACTTGTTCGTATTCATCAATCTGGCAATTGCTTGGTTGCTGGCGGAAATTCCGCCCAAACCCCAATCACCTGTTCTTATAAGTTCCGTCGGTTTGCAACGGAATTCATCATTAAAGATCCAGTGTTTCGCAAGCGCCAATGGACATTTTGGAAGATCGAGCAAATGTAAACAGCCTGTTGCATTTGATACACAAAGCAAAAATTGGCTCATTAATCACTCAGATGACTTTATTTTACGCGGCCACAGTCCCGAACGGTAGCGAAGAAAGCCGATTGGTTACGATTTCAGTAGTAAGGATTACTTTAGGGGGACAATTTTCCTGGATGAGCATGTAGACCCGTTACCTCAGTTGGTAGAGCGTCATGATAATAAAGGGAAAGTAGTGAATTCGTTCCCTCCGTGAAAGGTTTTTTCTCACTTGTGATCTTTTTTAATACAATAAATTTTACTATTTCATAGGTTAGGTTAGTTTAGGTGTAATAACAATAACAACAATAATAATAAACAACTCCACATAACACTTCATTAACGTTCGGCCGGGATTTGGCTTTCTCCGCTATCGTTCGGGACTTCGTCCGCAGGACAGGGTAGGTTTGTAAAGTCAAATCTCAGTTGCTATATGCTAGGTACTTCGCGCATGCGTAATTAACTTCGTAGCACTACTGAACTGTTATCTATGGCGTGCATACCCTTGCAGAACATACAATTTTACCGAAGTAGCAAAGCCAATAATTTTCAACTTTCCGTGTACTGTGTATTAACACCACCCTTTTTCCGACTACTTGAACAAGACGTGGGCATTCTGAATGAAAATCTAATTCATATTCTTTCGTTATGTGAACATATTAGCTCTGATATCCGATTTCGAAAAATCGTCATAACTATGAAAGTTTACAAAAGGGATTATAAGTTCTCTTTTTCACTATGCTAATCTAAGACCCTTCCACAATCCTTGCAATTTGTGTGGTTGAATTCTGGGACATCTCGTATATATATAAAATAAGAATTCACGTTTTATCTACTAACCTCCTCCATGCAACTTCCCTCTGCAAGAAAACTACTCTAATTTCTTCATCTACACCTGGTCTTGAAAAATTCTTCCAAGAACTACCTTCTTTCCATTTTTCTCTAAATAATCCTTTCTGCCACCCATCAGCATATATATTTGCATTGCAGAAAAAGTGCAATCCATCTTCGACATTCACACAAATTGGACATAAACCCTGAGGGACATCGCCCTTCATTCCCAACCTCCATACTGCTAACCCTTTTTTACTCCTTTACATACTACTCTCTTTATGATCCATTTTAAACTTAAGATCAATGTCCACTTATCTCATATAATCTGTTTGCTCCATGTCCTCAAACCAATGCTGACTTTTGCCCAATATTGATCATGATTTACATTTTCTATAAATATCTGCAGTGTGAACACACTTTGTTATTGCCTTGCCAAATTAGCAACATTTTCTCTTTTGATGCTACTAACTATGCAAGATTTCAAGTATGGAATTAGCATAATTTGTGGCATTGGCTGCGTCAATAATGACTGATGCCGTGAAATGTGTCCGTGTTTCTGCTAAAAGTCAAATGAAAATGTTGAAAATTTGCCAAGTTTTGTCACAAAAGAAATACACATTTTTGAAATCAAATTTTATTTCTTCATTCTTCAATTATCTAACTAATCAGATATAATGTTGCCCAAGTCTATTAGCAGAAAGTAGTTCACTAATACTATATTGGGGACTAATGACCTTAGTAGTTTTGCATTTTTAAACAATAATCATTATCAACACTACACACATATTTGCTGATTCATTTTATATGAACAGGTTGGTCAAATTTTTTGACTGGATGTTAGATTTAATGAAAGCCTCCATTATGTCCAGAATTAATTCTTCTTTCAGGTCTTTCACTTCTTTTCCATGATGTATGCTTTTAAGTAGCTACTTGAAATTTATTTATTTATTTGACCTGCAGCAGTCTTGCATTCCATATGTTTCACAGATTGATGTGCTTATCTAAAGCTTTTTTTAATTTTTCATCTAAATGATAACTTCAGGAGTTGAAAAAGTAAATTCTGACAGACAAAACTAATCCCTAAGCCTTACATTTTGCAGCTCTATTGGTACAACTAACACTGTGCTTTGGCATGAATTTTTTTCCCACTCATATACAATCACCAGAAACAAATGTTATACTTTCACTGAACTAAAGCAGAATAGCTGCTTGCTTCACTTCGCACATGTCAAGCGCAATTGTCTCACTTTGTGGCTGAGGTATCCATGCTGCGATGTCATTAGCCATTGCCTGTCAATGAAGTATGTGACCACACCATGCCATGGAAGTGCATCAACTTAATGATAAAATAAAATTTGAGACAATTTTCTAATTACAAATTATATAATTTTATAGTTAATATTTTGCAAAAAACCAAATTTAATGTTATTTAAAAAAAACTGCTTTTTGTTGGGATTTAAATTCATGTCCAAAGTACAGAGCTTTCACATAGCAGCATTTTGATTGTTGGTGCCTGGGCATGTCATGCCACTCGTCAACGGGATTGCAAAAACAGCAACATGGGACAGTTTTTATGTGAAAGTCCTGTAGTATGATGCCTGAAATATGCAAAGGTATTGCAAATAAATGCAAAGTCAAACTTTGTTTTTATTGCAAATCGACAAAAACAAACCCAGCTAGTCGTATGGCAGAAGGCATAACTGCAAGCAGCAAACTTCATATAAAGCATTACAATTTCATCTAGTTACTTTGTTTATAAAACTTATTTTCTGGTGAATCAGTAGTCATTCCACAAAATCTAACCTAAGCCATTTTTCTTCTATTTCAAAGTTCTGTTTCTTAGAAAAGGGACAACTTGATCTCTTAATTTTACACATAACATTCTCAAATTGAATGCCACTCTTAAATGACGTGCATTAAGCTTGATTGCATCATTCTATTGGCCACACATGCAAATTTTTGAGATGACCTTAAAAATAAATACAAGAACTTCCAGTTCTAATAAGAAAATTAGGCTGAAAATGTCCATTAAACATATTAGAACCTCTCTTAATAGTACATGAACTGAAATCTCATTCCAGCATTAGCAGTGATTAATAGTAAAGCATTTCACCCAATTATAAATGTTAGAAATTATGGAAATGTTACGCAAGTAGAGCAAAAACTATAAACATTTACTCGAGCCCAGATTATGCAATAAGAAGAGTAACAGGAGATGGTAATAATAACAGAGAACTTGGAGAGGATGAACAAAGTTTTTGCAAATTAACTAAGAAAATCATTTACAATAGTAGTGAACAGTGCCTTACCCCGCAATATTCCTCATCATTGAAGATCTGTGGTGGTAGAGGATATTTTGCTTCTTTTGCATTTGCTTTCAACTGCATAAATTCCTTCTCATTTTCTTTGCCTGGTTCTGTTATGTCAATAACTTCACATTCAATATTTTTGCTTTCTAATATCATAAGAACTCTCTGCTGGTGTTTTTTCACCTGAAAATGAAACAAAATGATTCTGTTAAATCAATGCTGAAAGGAAAAAAATTCAGCATTTCTGTAACATGAAAATTTACTCCTTATAGCTCTTCTTTGTTTAGAGCTAAAGCTAACATTTAGCTCCTATTGCCCCTATTTGTCAACATTCAGTAAGGTTATTTGAGTTATGGGCCATCTGAGAGTGGCTAATTTGTGGAAAGTGCAGATGGTGAACCAGAAAAAGGAAGATAGGGTCTCCACGCATAAAGTTAATATCTTTATTTTTATTGGAAGCATAAAATTATACTGTATTGAAAGCTGATAATAATAAAACACTAACGTGTGTTATAAGATATGTTGAAAATTATGCCACTCAGTGGACATTGGCCCCCTATTTATTTAGAAAATTCCTGCATTTCACCTAACATTTATTCGAGAAAAACATGACAGTTTAGAACACATCTCTTATCACTGAAAGATCCTGTCTGTTGTAACTTTTTAAACAGGTTGGCAAACAGTTTCTCTACCTGAAACATGATTGCCAGGAAATCTCCCTGCAAACTGTATCACCACTTCTCTGCAAGAATTTGTTTTCACACAGGTACTACACATAAAAACCTATTCCTCAAAGTAATGGCACAACTACAATGAACAATTAGTGCATAATTTACATGCAATGAAACATTGAGTAACACACTAAGGCACAACTACTTGCTGAAAAGCCTCCCTCAGCAACTACAAAGTGCTACATACACATGCAATAAACAGCCTTGATGACTGGCTTCTCCTAGTACACAGCCATGCTCTGCTTGCCTATAGCTTGAATAATTGCACTTTATTTCTCTCTGATATTGTGAAGACAAGTAACTAATTTAGATGTCCAATTTAAGGCTTTTTCATATAAGTCATATGGGGAATGTTAAGTAAACTATATGTGTTAATGATAATATATTTAATTTTAGAGGGTACATAAATTTTACACATTTTTTTTGCATAATTTTTGTGTTTATTTTTACTTTAAATTTTGGTAAGTTTATATTAGATGAGGTCAGGTTAGGCGCATAAGAGTAAAATAACAAATAATTTAACGAAAGATTTAAACCTACCAAATATCCAATCTACTCAAGGTTGATGAAAAATTAAATATAATTAATCTTAAGTATTGCAAGACCTGTTTTATTCTCTTCAAAATACACCATTAAACAAATTCCATCCTTATTTCTAAATGAGGCTGATAAAATGTTAAGAGCTATGGTTAGAGAAATAACCGGGCTTCGTAATGACTATTCCAAAGACATGATATCTGCTTCGAGAAATCATTGTGCATTAGGGCTGGGAATGGGAAGCTTACATTCAGTACTTCAATACAGTTCAAAATCTAATGAGAACAGAAAATGAACACATGCACTTATGTAGAACTTTTCTTGGGAAAAAAAGAAGCATCGTCTCATTTAATTAGGTTTGATGAGAGTCCATGTCCAAACTTGGAAGTTGGTCTGGTACAAAAAAATTCAGGTAAGTTCCTACTAGGTATGGTGTGTAGAGAAGAGAGGTTGAATATTTTATAGAGACTACCATAAAACTAATAAATGGGTGAGTGAGAGGAAAGTTTGAAATGGACAAATATACTCAAAATTTCCTGCAATTTGTTCCATTCCTGGGAGAAATTAACAATAAAATATAGCAAAATTATTATTGAGAAAAGCACTGTTGTTAAAAGTCTGGCGTGAAGATCACTAGACACACACACACATTTCCCTATTGCCCAAAGGCAAATTCCTTGAAAACATTGGCTTTACTGCCCAAAACAAGACTACATGGGAGGTCCATGAGGAAGTATACCAGGTTTCTGTACAGTCATTTGAGAGCTGATATTGTATTGGTTAAGAAGAAGAAGACAGAAAGGAACTTTATTCTGGACCCTACCTTAACAATGAAAAAACACTTGTGAGTGATGAAAGGAGGCTGATTAACTCCCATGCAAATTTTATTTGGCAGGAGATTATTATAGGTACATATTTATGCACGGGAGGTTAAGAATTTTCTTTTCAGAGCTTGTGGAATTTTGTTTAAAAATACAAAGTATGATATTGAAAAAATTTACCTCCAGATTCTAAAGTACTCTATTCTCATATTGAATACTCATTTGTATTATTGAGTCAGTTTCATTATTATTAGTAATGCTAGTCTTTGTTTATTAGTTTATTTAAACATTTTTATTATACTGTAATCGGGATTTGCAAGGTTACCTTAATTGTAAAAGAGGTTTTTCATAATGTGTGAGAGAGAAACATACATATTATATACTCCATATTCCATACCATTCTGCTAGCTTTTATAAAGCATAAAATATGTTTATAATCCTTATAAATCATACAATGCAGAGATATGCTATATGAGTTATAGGATAAGTCAGAAAATCTTTGAATTTACATTAAATTTAAAATCACATAAGACAAATAATAATAATAATAATAATAATAATAATAATAATAATAATAATAACAACAACAACAACAACAACAACACAATAAAACCTGTTCAAACACTCTAGAACAAATTGATTTATCAAAGGAAAAATAAATAGATTAACCTCAAGTTTACAAATGTAATTAACTGTTATAATAAAATAAAATTTATTTCATACAACATAAATACTAAAGAATATGTAATTTTAATCATTTAATCCATGTATCAATATGAATCATATAAATTTTATGATTAACACTTTTCTCTATGATTGTTATTAAAATAAAACAGAAAGACGTAGTATCATATCGTTCTTCGTTTATCACCTTAACAAAACATTTCTGTGCAAAATTCTATGTATTTAAAAACTAAAACCTCTTTAGGTTATGGGCCCAGATTCACAAATTGAAGGTAAGACATTAATTTCTCTAAAAAATTTGCCAAACCGTCGAAATGCCAGACTAAATTGAAGGACTGATAAATAGCATTGAAAAGTTCAGTGATTTCACATCTTTTCTGTTTTGGAAATTTGAAATTTAGATGTTCTTCAAATATAGAGCATTAATAGACATCGTGAATGGAAAATCCAAACTATCTGAAATAACAACAAAGAAAAGGATGAATGGAAAAGGAAAGACACACGTGCCCTATAAGCAATTGTTGGTTTCCTTGGAATAAGATTAAAAAAAGAGGGGGAGAAACAACATCGCATGCACATCTTTCGAACACAACAGAGAATTGAATGTATATAAACTCTACAGTATTTTCGAACAAGAGGAGCACATAAACATCTTATGAACATTTTTTTGCTTAATAAGTTCGACCTATCAAAATACATAACGTCAAACTTAAACACTTTAGAATATCTCCGTTTAAATGCCCTCTCGAAAACTGAAGGCAATCATAACATTGATGATGAAATGTTAATGGCAAAAATATGTTGCTTATCATTATATGAAGATCTGCTTTTCTTTTTGTATTGTGTTGATATATTATTTCATTTGTTATATGTGATTCTTTAGCTACAAGCTTGTTTCTTATAAATGATGTTGCCTCATATTAAATGTACCTGCTGGGGAATGGCAAGATTCTCAGTTTTAAGAAAATTGGTTTGCAGGAAGAGTTCTGATTTGCACCAGTTATTGTTCTGACAATTTTCTTCTGCATTACAAATACTTTCTTGGATGGGGGAGAGTTACTCCAAAGCAAGAAGCCATGCTTTAATTGGGCAAAAACTTCACTTCTAAGTGTATCAAGATTTACATTATTTGCTAAATTCCTGAATAGATACCCAGTTACATAAGTTTGTTCATTAACTTTTCAGTGTGCTTATCCCATCTTAGGTCATTTTCCATTACAATCTCAACAAATTTAATTTTACTTGAAGTTTAAATATAATTATTCAAAATTACTCTTGGTTTTGTTAACTCCCTGTTTTGCTTATGATGAAAATGTACATTCAAGTGTCTTTTCTGTGTTAACTTTCAATTGATTATATGTAAACCTATTGCCTATTTCTGATAAAAGGTGGTTGAAGGTTCTCACATCCAAGACATTCCACAATAATACTTATTTAATCACATACTGAATGACAGTATGGGTAGAAAGGAATCTTTCCAAATCATTTATAAAAATTAAAAACAGTACTGGACCTAATATTGAGCTTTGCTGTACTGCAAGTTTTACCTCTTGGTTTTGATTTACGGTAATTAATTTTCCCTCTATCCATATATGTGACTTCTATAAATTGTTTCTTCCATATAAATATGATTTTACCTGCTTTGGAGCATGTCCCAATGCTAACTTTCTCCAGTTTAGCATAAAGAGTTTCAGGTTTAAAATGTTGAAAGCTTTGGTTAACAGGTAATAGTACAAATTCTTACATATTCAATGTATTCCAGCACTTACCAGTGGTTCAGATTCATCTTCTAGAAACAAGCTGTGTATATAAATTATTTCTCATTGATTTTCCTTACTAAAAAAGTTTTTTTTTTTAAATAGTGTTTAATGCCCGTTTTTACTACTGAGGCTTCACAGGCGGTTTACGGGGGGGGGGGGGGGGGGGGAGAAAATTCTAGTCACCAGAACATAACCCTTTGGATTGGCTGAACACCTTCAATAATGACCTAACAAATGGAATACAATCTGCACCAGTCTCCAGCTGCATTTTTTAAAATTGCACAGAATGGAAAAAACTCATATCTATTGATATCTACATACAAATAAAGTCTGAAAGAAGAGACCTCTGAGAAAAATTTATCTGTCGACCGTGAATTGAACGAGATGCTGAAGACCTGAAATGCTGAACAGTGTCCATAAATAAAAAGATACTAATAGAAAGAACTCTGTACTTAAGCAATTATAGTAACTTTATAATATACATAATATTCTATACAAAAATATATAATTTATATTAATAAAATTTTTAAATATTTTGCTCATATAAGAGCAAATCTTCAGGGCTCATCTTCAGGGCTACTAGTATAGCTACAGTGAGCATTCTGGGACTCAATCCTAGCAATGGTACAAGTAGCTATCTGACATTTATCATGTCCACATTGACCGAAGTTCACTCACCCTGCTATCTAAATAAGCACCTGGAAAGGTGTATTTCATAAAAATTCTCTAGGGACTGAATGCATGATGGATATAATGCTAATCACTGTGTGCCCATCCAGTACAGAAGGATTCACAACTCCTGGATGTCTTACCATCTACATTCCTCTAATTGTGAGGGAGATAGTATCTGCTTGGGAAATATTTGTTCAGGTACATTGCCTTGTGATAGTAACCACAGAGCAGGCTGTCAAAGGTCGCTGCAGAGAGTAATAGTTTCTATGCACTTGATTATTTACATCATAAATATAGCAAATAACTATACCTACATAGGAATATATGAAGCAACACATACTAATAGTCCTGAAATAATCAGGAAAACTGAAATATGCCGATGCTGCATTTTCAATTATGATTAATGTTTTTTTACTGCATGCCTGGCATGCAGCACCTGATCCCAAGCCATACCTTATGTATGGCTAAAACACCAGCGAACAGATAATATTGCCTCAAGTATGTGAACATATATGAATTGTTTATAATAGCAATGGCATATGTACCAAACTAACGTTTCCAGTAAAATGTCTTTTAAGTTTAGTTGTAACTACAGTAGCTTTTCTATGAATGGTCTATGCTTCATTATAATCATGCTTATATAATATGTTTACTACCGCTACTACTACTATGCCTCTATGCATTTTCTGTTTATGTCATTAAGTTATTTAGATAAGCGTTTTGTAGATCATAATACTCCATTTTTTCACAATTCACTAAATATTTCTATTTTATTCAAAACAGCCACACCTACAGGAGGAACTTATTATTCTTGTCTGGACAACATTTTTCTTCTTTCTACTTACATATTTTTCTGAATTTTGCTTCTTTTTACTTACATTACCTTTCCACTTCAATTTCTGCACACGGAACTACGTAGAATGATTGGAAATTTCACCAGTTGATGCACTTGCATCATTCATTATTTCATACTATTACAAACTCATTCATTATTTGGTACCATTACAAACAAACTCACTTATAAGTCCTATATGTTCTTCACAGTAATACAGCTAGAGAGGACAGAAAGAAATACTTATTTTTGTAATCATTCTATAGACCACCATGCAGTACTGTTAGATGAGAGAAAACTGATACTGAATTGAACAAAGACATAATGCTGCATGTCTGCTGAATATGCAACAAAATAACATAATAAATACTGTCACTGCATTAGATTTAACGGCTGTGAAAAGTTAAAAATGCAAACTTTTCTCATATGATCTAACTGAAAGTAAAAATTAAAGATGCAGAATGTGTTTTGAATTATTTGTTTAAATGTATAAAATATATGAAATAATGTAGCAATTACTACTTCATTATTTTAATTGTCATATAAGTGAAGGAAGAGCAAATTTTTAAGATAACTTTGCACTCTTATACAGTTGGAAATTTAAAAGGACACTCTGGTGTATATGCCATTGCTATTCTCTTAAAGTTGTATTATAAATGGTGAGGTTAATTTATTCTTAAGTTAAATGCTTCATAATTGCATGTGTTCAGTATCCTTGAACTTTGCTTTCCAGGGGATCGAAAGAACAAGAACATCTACATAAGCTAAATATGAAATAATAATTCATATTCTATTTGGCAGCTTGAAACACCTAAGACAATTTCTTAGATATAGTCCAATATAACTGAACTAAACTATAGGTGACGAAAATTGTCATACTTGAAGGAACTGTTTTTGATTTCACATCAATTCTTACAGCTGTTTAATCCCTTCCTATACAACTTACAATTTTAATAAATAAAAATTCAAGTGCAATGCTATGACAGCAGCACTAAATCTTAAAAATAAGGCATAGAAACATTTTCATTGTGACAAGAGCTATGGGGCAGCTTATATATGAGCATATAGCACCTAATTGTCATTTATAAGTCTTATTCGATAATCTTAATAACAATATAACGGCATTAGCAAGTGGTTAAGATATGTATCTAGTAACCCATCCAGTGTCAAATAAGGAAAATGCTTTTAACAATTCAAAATTTTAATTTACGCGTTTCGCTGTATTACAATGCTTATTTGAATTGCCATTCGATATATGGTTAAATAATTTTCCATTAAAGTCATTTGGTGACTCATATTCTGCCCAGCCCATTTTCCATGAGCTTTATGCCGTGGTAGTTTTTACACTAGATACGTACTATCGGACATATGCTGCATGCTATCAATATTTTTCCTTACCTCTTTATTTCCAGAAATCCCGGAAATATACACTTTGACACCCATGTTTTACTTCGGTTAATACCTGCACAAGATTCAACAAACCACACTGGCTAAGGAACTAGACTAACCTAGCCAGCTCGCCAGCTCTTATTTCAGTAATTGCACTTTCCACTTTCACTAGTTGCGTTCAGAGGTTCAGATTTACTTTTCGCTTTTAAGCTGTACAGAAACAAAAGAAAGGCAATACACATGCGTCAGAACTAGCATCTCTGAGCACAGTGCCAAAGAGTATAGATCCCAGCGCTACCACCAGGAGCGTTAGTTGCAACAGAAAAAGGCAAAATATTTCGACATTTAAAAAATTGAAAATGTATAAATAGCGGTTTTTGATGTAGAAGAAAATCCGAAAAATTCTGCGCGGGAAATAACTTGCCTTTAAAGTGATCAATTGAAGTTAATTTTCGAGACAAGTTAAATGCAGTCTGTTGCAGACTGCACTTTTGCACGTGGTTTGCATTTTTTTTATGCGTAAGCACTTAGCAGTCAAAAACACAGATTACTAGTTAAATCGGTTAAGCTAATTGAAACATTGTGTTGTCTGTGCATCAACTTCGCAGGTGTTTGTCACTTGTGGTTACTTGGCACTTCGTAAATCTGGGATTGTAATTAGCTAATTAGTGAAGAACATAGATATAGAAATGTATCACTATTTACTACGTTATAGTTGTGCAGTAAAGGGTTGTAAGACCAAAGGAAGCAACAAGAAAGCAAAATTGTATCGTTTCCCAAAAAACCCAGAGCGGTTAGTAATAAATTAATCTGTTCATTGATTTGTAATTTATTTTTGTAACTAAAGATGTGTATTGCACGCGTTGCGTTGAAACAAATCTAAAAATATTGGAAATTTAAAATAATTTAATAGTTTAAAATAGTTTAGTTTCTTGAGCATTCATTGAGTTCGCGAAGCAGTCACGGAGACCTATGAACATAGAACTTGTCATATACAATTACCACAGTAGTGCATATAAACATTTACAAAAAATATTGTGTATATCTACATAAATAGTTTCAATAAAAATGAAAAAGAACATTTATAACCACTCAACCAAACAACAAAAAAACAGAGAAGTAGAAACAGACAGTCACTTAATCACACAAATTTTATTATATGCATTGAATATGATTATTGCATTGTTTTTAACTCTGTACAATATATTATCACCCATATATTCCTTTACAGAATAATACGCCTTTTTACATAGATATTTTCTAGGAGCAGATTTAAAGGAATTGTCGTTGTTTATTAAGGCTTTTAAGCTAAAAGGAACAGCATTTTGTATTAAAATACATTCACAATAAACTCCTTTTTGATGGCAGGAAAGTGTTGAGGCTGGTCTATGTAGATTTGTTTTATGTCTAAATTTCTTGTAATATATATTCTGATTTAAAACAAAATTTTCTTTATTTATTATATAAAAGTTAATGAAGGATAATATATATTCTCAAGTAAGGGTTAAAATTTCAAATTGGCCAAAGAGGTTTCTGTATGAATGTCTGCTATGTGTACCAATGATTATTTGTGCGGCTTTTTTCTTTAATAGGAAGACACGTTCACTTTTAACGGAATTTCTCCAAAATAGTAAACCATATTTCATTATTGAATTGAAAAGCGTAATAAACTAGTTTTAAAGTATTAATTGACTCCAACATTACTAATGCACATATTGCATAGCATGCACTGCTAAGACTAGGTATTATATGATCGATGTGATCTTTCTAATTCAAACAGTTATCAATTGTTAAACCAAGGAATTTAATATATTTGTTTCGTAGAAGTACAATGTTACAATATCCTATCTGTAATTGTGAATCTGGAGATCTGTGAGGGATAGTTACAAAACATTTGTTTTATCTAGATTTAGAGACAATTTGTTTACTTTGAACAACACACACAAAGAACTCAGAATTTAGTGGAATGGCACAATCATCAAGGCTATTTTCTTTTATCGATATACTTGTGTCATCTGCAAATAGACAGTATTTCCTGCATAAGATGGATGAGGAGAGATCATTTATACATATTAGAAAAAGAAGAGGACTCAAAACTGATCATTAAATACTCCATTGTTAATCATTCACCATTCTGATGCATTGTTTTTATTTTTAAAGGCTCTATTTGTTACTACTTTTTGTTTTCATTGGTCAAGGTAGGATATAAACCTATTTAAATATTGATTTTTTATTCTGTAAAAAGCTAATTTATCTATTAAAATTCCATGATTGACACAATGGAAAGCCTTTGCTAAAATCACAAAATATTCCTCCTACATGTACTCTTACATTAAATGCAGTTAAAATTTCATTAGTGAATTTATAGATTGCATTTTCTGATGAAATTCCTTTTCTAATGCCAAACTGATCATTAACTAGAATATTGTTACTTTCAAGGTGGTTGTAAAGCCTATTGATATTACTTTCTCAAACACCTTAGAAAATGTAGTGAAATAGCTATAGGTCTGAAATTAAATATATTTATCTTTTCTCTCTTTTTGAACAGAGGCTTCAATAATGAATATTTTACCCTCCCAGGAAATACACCCAATGTCAAAGACTCATTACACAAGTGACTAAGAACCGTTACGAGTGGCCGAGGTTGTTAAGGTGCGGACTTGTGAGCAGGAGGTCTGGGGTTCGAATCCCGCCAGGACCGTCCTCCCTGACTGAGGTTTTTTCTGGGTTTTCCTCAGTCCGCATAAATGGTGAATGGCAGGGAGGTACTCTAAACTTAGGCCTGGAGCGTTTCCTTCCTTAAAAAAAATCCTTTCCCAATATATCATTTCATCTCGTGTATCATCAGTGTTCACCACCTGTGGTGCCTCAGCAGTAAAAACAGGCATTAAGCACCATTCAAAAAAAAAGTGACCAAGAGGGGTACTAATTTCCTTTGCACAGGCCTTGATGACTTTGGTATTAATCTTATCACAGCCAGAAGAGGTTTTTGATTTCAATTTTCTAATGATATTACTAATTTCTAGTACATAGTTTGAATTCATTATTTTGACTGGGAATTGATGATTGTAAAATGCTAAATAAATTTCTTTTTTCACCAAGGTATAAATTTAAATTTTTTGTTTCATGAAGAAAGTAATTATTAAACACATTTGCTACATCTGCAGGGTGTGGAATCTCTTGATTGTTAATGCTTAAGATTATTACATGATCTTGTTGCAAATTTTTGCCTGTTGTTTTATTATATTCCAAGTAGTTTTTATTTTGCTTTTTGACTGATTTATAAGTGTTTGATAATAGAGGTCTTTTGCTGTTTTTATGACTTTCTTAAATATCTTACAATACTTTTTAAAATTTCTGAGCATTAGCTCATTATGTAATTGTCTTTTATGTTGACAAGATTTTTTTAATTCCTTGGGTAAACCATTCCTTGCTCATATTATAACTTATTTTTTTAATTTTTATTGGGAAATGTACTTCAAAATGAAATTCAAAAGTGTGTAAAAAGTGTTAAATTTATTGTTAACATCACTTTCATGGAAGATACTATTCCATGATTCTAGTTGAAGTGCCTCTACCATTTTACTGAGGTTTGCATAAATGCTATTGTTTATAATAGTGTTTTATTTTTTATCTTATGTACATACCAAGCTCATATAAGTTTGATAAGGACAAAGAAACCGAATTTGCTTTAATATTTTCGTGCCATATTGGATAAGCTGTATGAGCTTGTGTACAAACATTAGTATTAAAGAACACTTAATCATTACCATTTTGATTTCTTCGGGGTATGTCAAAATGATCTTTCCTTTAGAGAGATGTTGCAGTCTGTGTTTTTGTTTTATTAGGGTATTATAACAGTAATCTTTGAATATATGGCACCCAACACATTTGTTTTATATTTTGCATTATGCACAAGGACATGTGGGCTTGTGGTTTCTGCTTGCCAATGAGTTTACAAGGTCAGGAAGGAGCCATTTCTAATAGGTGACCATATAGTTCTTCCCAAATCCATTAGAGTGCTCTTAATGAAGATGCACTTCCATTTAGTTTAAATGAGCAAATACAAAAAATCAACTTCTATATAATAGTTTTCTTACATATAAGCCTTATTTTAAACTATTCACAATAGAGAACATTTATATGATATTAATGTTGATGGGGCAATTATTTAGTTTGATTTTACAATGATAAATAAAAAATGAACAAAATTATAGGTTCCTAGGGTCAAATATTATCAACATACTATTGTTAATGTCTATTGCTTTCTTTATGAAAGTTCTTTCAAGATGCTTTCTTTAAAATTGAGAACCTTTTGATTTAAAAGTCCTGTTCTGAATTTCCTCATTCTGTCTTTTATGTTTGTAATTTCTCGTGCTCAGCTATTGAGAATGGGGTTTAAAATTCTGTCCCAAGAATGTAACCGAATCCATTTTGATCACAGTCCCTGCATTTAAACTCTATAAACATAGGAAGTATGAAGACTTTAAAAGTTTATCAAGTGGCAGATATTTCGCAAATATTTTGAAGCAGACAAGTTCTTTAAAATCTTTTTCATGAAAAACACAAATTGTCTCATTGGATAGCAGAGCCTGCAGCTTAATATGACATACCAAATGGTTGTCAGTAGTTGCTACATTTATTCTACAGTTGTTCTACCCAAGACAAACAATTCATGTTCTTAACTATTCCACCAATCAGTCCATGATTACTGTGTTTTGGAAAAAAATATTAATTGATTAAAATAGTTAATTGTATGCATCTAAGGAATAAAGCTGTTGTTTCACCATTGTCTAAATCTTGTTTTAATTGCATTTTATACTGTTACATTTCTACACTAGCTGGTGAATCTACATGCATTCCTACTTCATTGGTGCTGGTACTAAATTTTCTGTGTCATTATTGGCTATTGTCTGTTTTACTTTCTTCATTTTAGGCTAAATGGACATTTTTTGCAATTTCTGCAGTAAGAATCATTTTATTTTTGTGCTTATACAGAAATCACTTTGTTGAAAATATAAACTACATACCTTAGAGTAGCTACATATTTGTGACCAAAGTGATCCCAAATTCTCTCCTATCTCGAAAGCGTAATGCTCTGTTTTTCTGTAAGAACTGGTTCTATGGGGAAAATATGTAAAGTAACACCTTCTACCTTTGCAGTGTACAGTATGGTACACAGTAATTCACCATTTTCGTGAACAGTTATTAATACAAGATGTAAAATTTATCTGCTTTCTATCTCACTAAAGTTAAGCTCATCTGGGCTTACATCTGGCAGCAAACTTGTAAAATCAAATCAATGAACCCCTTCAAGCATACATATGTATTTGCATCATTTATCACATATGTTGCTGATATCTACAATGTGGACTATGTTCTTGTCTTGATAAAATATATTCTAAATCCTCCTTTGGTTAGAAAAAAATTTGAAAATTACACATTCTCTCACTCAAGCAAGTTACCAACCCTCCAGCAATAAACCATCTTCTACAAGGTCACTTGCACCTTTTTACTGCAATTGCAAAAATGGCTCCTTTAGAAGTCACAAAAGAAAATCAGTCCATTGGATAGAGGTTCTTATGCAATCTGCACACTTGCTAGTGCATTCTTGACAGTAATTAATCAACAGAAATATTCTGTGCAAATTCAAACAAAGTTTTTTAGCCTGTATTCCTTTTTTCTTCTGATTCATATCCCCTCTTTTAAAATATATTAATAGTAGTGGTAACAGTGAACTCAATTTTCAGGATAATGTATCTAGTATAAAATGTGTTTCCTTTCTAAAATTTTGCAGAATTATAATTACAGCAACATTTTCAGTGTTAGTAAAAAAAAAATTGATTTGTTATAAATGACAACAGTTTAATTACTAATAATGAATAAGCACTATATAAGGTAGGAATTTAATTGGAAATTTTAAAACTTTTTCATTATAATGTTTAAATTTAATGGTTAAATTTCAGGTATCAGTTGTGGGCCGATTTTTCCGGAAACCCAAAGCTGCAGCTAAGACAAAAGGCTGCATACATGTGTTCTCTTCATTTTGATAGAGGGCAGTTTAGAGATGATTTACTTCAAATTTTGAAATATGGTGCTATGCCTTCAATAAATCCAGGGCAAATATCTTGTGAGCCAAACTCAGCTGTCATTCCTTCCTCAGCTGTAGCAGATAATAAAAGAGGTACTGAACATAAAGATGTTATACCATCCTGTTCTGCCCTTATGTGTGAATCTGCTAGTTCCTGCAACTCTTCTGAGCCTGTTTCAGAAATTTTGGCTACACCATTCTCACAAGATAAAAATGTGCTTTCAGTTGCATCTGCAGGCAATGCATCTAAAAAAATGTATCAGGCAAAAAGGAGCTTAGTTTGTACTCAAATTGATATGTCCAGTATTAAGGGGATGACTCCAAGAAAAAAAGAATTTACAAAATTCACAAATGAAAGGGAAAATGTACAGGAACTTAAAAAGAAGTTTCATAGCCAAACATTGGCTTTGAAAGAACTGAACAGTCAGAAATCGACTGAGTTTCTCTCAAAGTCCATGTCATTAATCACTCCTAAAATGTTGACTGTTCAAGTGAGAAATGTCAAACAGGTACCGAAATGTCCAAGATGCACAAGCTCAGAAATACTGCAAGCCCTGGGTCTAAACAAATGCTCTCCTAATGATTCCTTTCCCACCATTCTAAACCGAATTCCTTTAGTTCCTGGCATAAATGACTGTATTTTCAGAACCCTTTCTCAGGCTGTTGATAATCTGGAGGAGTTGGATCGTACTTGCTCCCTTATGTTCAGTGAAATGACTATCAGGGAACATGTAGAGTTTAGCTCAAAATTAGACAGGATCCTAGGCTATGAAGATAAGGGCATTTTGGGTGTCTCAAACTTAGTGGCAAACTGTGCTCTTGTATTCATGGCTCAGGGCCTGCACCAGAAATGGAAACAGCCTCTGGCATTCTACTTCAGCAGAGGTCCAGTGATAGCTGAAGTTCTGGTTGAGATCTTAAAAGAAGTGCTTAAAGCTTGCACTGATGCTGGGCTGAATGTTGTGGCCACTGTCTGTGACATGAGTACCAACAATGTAAAGGCAATAAAGGCTTTAGGCAGTTCTATTAAGAAACCAGTCTTTTCACATGGAGGCAAAGAGATTGTGACAATATTTGATCCACCCCATCTCTTAAAATGTATGCGAAATAACTTAATGAGTTATGATGTGCAACTATGTGAAAAGATTGATGAGCCAATGGTATTGTTGACAGCTTCTTGGAAAGACATTCAAGATGCTGTCAAACTTGATGAGCCAAGTCCATTTAGACTCCTGCATAATATCACCCAGCAACACGTGGAGCCTAAAGGGGCTTCTAAGATGAAAATTAAACTGGCAGCACAGGTGTTTAGTCGTAAAATGGCAGGTGCCATTTATGCCCTAGTTGCAAATGGTAAGTCAACATTAATTAACTTACAGTTCATATTCATTAAATATTGAGATGAATAGTATTTAGCAATTAATAAATAAGGATAAGATGGAGCTAACAACTCCTGTTTAATGTGTTCTTGAAACAAAAGAGCTTTATACTTTTTTTAAATGCTGTAATCAAACCCCAGAGCTCCTGCTCACAAGTCTGTGCCTTAACCTCAGCCACCTGTGGCAGTCATTACATTGTGGAATAGCGGTCATAGTATCAATTTGGTTTTTATGAAAATAAATTAATAGTGAAGTTATTTTCAATTACAATATTTGGTTCAATTTTTTAGATTGAAACTTCACTAACTTTTCATTTTCTGGACATGATTAGAATGTACTTGTATTCATCCTCAGCTGCTTTCTCTAGCTATTATTTCCATGTGGCAATTACTCTCTCCCAGTTGCCTGATGAACTTCCTTATGAGGTCAGTCCTTAGTAGGATTTCAAAATATATTGTGTTTGTGCATAAAAATCTTTTACCAAACATAATGGCTTCTAGCTGTTTAGTTCTGTCAGTATCAATTTCATGTTTGTTTGTTTTTTTTTTCGACTAAAAGTCTGTTGCTTGGGTAATATAATATTGCAATATTGACTTCACTTATTGTTTGCTTTGCCTGTAAAATTAAAAAAAATATTCCTTTATTATAATTGTTCTTTCTAAAATGCATAAAAATCGCAGTAGGATTGCAGGCCAAAAGTTTATAGTGTCTAAATTCAGTAGAGTGTGAACAAAAACAAGCATTTTTGGAAATGCCAAAAAATAAAAAAAGGAAATGTTGTGTTCTCAGAAGTGACAAATGTGTATTTAGCCCTTGAAAATAAATTATTGAAATTTGTAACTGAATTACTGTAATAATGATTTTGGAGCTTTACTTGAAATATTACAACACAGTGGAGTCTGTTAATCCAAATCTTGGTAATATGAAACTTTGGTAAGTGTGAACTGAAAATTGGAAACATTGCAGGAAAAAAAAACAGTTTAAGAATATGTTTCAAATTGAAGATTTGATTTTCCGAATGTTTCAGTATCTCCTCCTCCTACTACTATTACCACTGTCACCGCCAATGCTGCCGCTACTACTAACTACTGTAAATGGTTGGAAGGAAATAGAGGCTTGATTTAATGAATTGTCACTTAGGCAGACATCCCCCATATTGAATCAATGAATGCATTATTATTACTACACATTTACAATTTTTACAATATTTCCTTGATCCTGGAGTGCTTGTTTTAGGATCCTATATAACTAATACCCTGGTTATTGTGTACATGGATCCTACTTCACTCTAACTATACATATTATAAAGTGAAGGTTACAATTACTTCCCTAAAAGAGATCATCTTTCTTGAGTTTCTTTATTAACTTCTTCTTTTGCCTTGATCACTTACCTTCATCACTTTTCCCTTACTTTCCCTATATATTCTTTTCTGCTAATACCAAAAATAATTAATGCCAAATTTTCTACCTGCAAATTATCCCACTTCTTGTTCCATATTTCCTCTCTCCTTTCTTCTGTTTCTGTACATTCTAATATACAGTGCAAATTCTTGTCTGCCTTGTCACATAATGGGCGCAGTTCATTGTCCACTTTTACACCACTTAACATCATTGTTCCTGTTGTTGCCTATGCTATACCCCTCCCCATTTTTTTACATACTTCAATATATTTTTCCCTGCCCCAATCTTTCTTAAAATTCCTATAATATATCAGGGTACTCTTATCTCCCTCAAGCTACCATATTTCATATTCCTCTGTATCGCCAATCCTTGCTTTTACTTTATTCCATAGACTTTGTCCATTTAATGGGTAAACTAATCAGCTTCCTATAACAATTTCTCTTTCAATTTCCTTCCTTTCCATTTAGCTTTTTCTTGTAGTCCCAAGCAGCTTTGACAATATTTCTTTCCTTCAATCATTATATCCTCTGCCAATATTTCATAATGTGTTTTTATTACTAATCCTTTCTGGGAAATTGGCTGGTATCAGTATTGTGATTTTATGTATAGTAGATAAGAATGTGCGTGGATGTAAATTAGTTATGGGCAGGAGTTTTATTAATGAGAACAGATCCATTGATAATTTAGGAAGATAAGTAAATTATACAAAATGTTTTGATGTGCTATTATAGTTTCTCTGTTTATAGACCATAATTTTGTATTTACTTTTATTTATCTTTAAACCCCATTTTTTATGGTATCTGCTGATTCTATTCCTTTCTTTAAACCTCTACTTGTAATTGCAGCTGCTATTAAATCATCTGCAAAAAGCAAACCTGGAATGTCTTATTAATTGATGGACAGTACGTATTCAATATCTTCATTATAAGCAAATTGAATAATACAGGACTTAATTACAACCCTGTCTTAAGCCAATTGTATTTGCTACCCAGTTTGTTACTTTATTACTTCGAAGCCTAATGCAAACATTATCTGAGTATAACCTCTGTATTAGTCATATAAACTTCCCACTCATTCCTTTTTTTCTACCTAACCACAGTTCATCTCTTTTGATAGTATCAAAGGCCTTTTCTAGATTTGCAAAGATCAGATACATCTTCCCTTTTTTTTATACTTGGATATTTGTTTATAAATGTTCTTATAAAAATATTGTGTACTGTACATTTTCATTTTCTAAACCCCCCTTGGAATATCAATAACTTCCTTTCTCCCTCTTCCCATACTGTAATCACTTTGCTAACACTCCTGTAAACTATCACTGATAGGAGACTATAATTGTTTGGGTTGTTTACCTCTCCTTTTCCTTTAAAAATTGGTACGATAACCCCCTGTTTCTAATTCTGTGGAATCTTTCCACCATTAAGTAATGCACTGAACAATTTTACTAGCAGCTGCTTCCATTATCCTCATACCACACTTTCAGAATTCCCTCGGTATTCCATCAATCCCATTTGCTTTCTTACTTTATAATTTTGCAATATGTTGCATTACCTCACTCTGTAATATTTCATGATCTAGTGCTTCATTATAGGACTGTATTCCCCTCATTATTTTTGTTGCTTTACCAAATACTTCCTCCTATTAATTCCTCAAAGTACCCCCTGCATTTTTGGGCCAATTTGATTCTTTACTGACTTACTCTACACACTCTCTTCACCAATTTCCATATCTTTTTACTGTCCTTGCTTGCTGCCTTATATATCTTTTGTCCAATTTTTTCGCTCCACTTCTTCCTTTTCTCCTTGATTGAACATTTATTAAAAAGTTTCCTTTTTCTAATGGTTCTTCAGTTTGTTTCCACCTTTTAAACTCTCTTTCCACCCTTTTCTTTGCTAAAAAGCAATCCTCATCATACCAACCCTTTTCTATAGTTTTCCTCTGATGCCTAATTTTCATTGTCCTATCTGTTGACTTCACTTCAGATTCTAAGTACAACATTGCTTTGTCAGCTTTTCCCTTCTGAATTAATTGTATGGTTTCACATTCCAAGTCTCTTCCTATGTTCGAGTTTAATCTCTCCCTAAAATTCTCTTTTTCCTCAATATGCAATCTACGGCTTTCTGTAGTTTTTTCTTGCTTTTTGTCTTCTTCCTGTTCCACTATCTTTACTGTTTGAAATTTTGGTACTAATGGAAAATGATCACCCTACTATCTGCATAATGTTAAAATCTATAAGACCATTATCATAAATTCCTTAAACAGAGCATATAATCAGTGACGCTTTGCCTTTGCCCCCTTTGGTCAATAAATATGAATTCTCCAAACTTATCTGGCCCTCTTATACCATTGCACATTGTTAGATTATTGACTTCACAGAATTCAGTAATTTTTTACCTTCTGTATTATATTATCTGTACTACATCTCTGTGTATTTAGATTTTCCTTTTCTTGAGTTTTCTGCCTCAGTTACATAAATTTGTACCTCCCCTACCCTAGCATTAAAGCTGCCCATTATCAAGAGAACTATATTATCATATTTCTGGTTCAAAATTTTAATATCATTTTCTAGTTTTCTATATAAACTTGGATTGTAAAAATCTGAAGCCCCTGGCAAGTTATACATTATCCCCCATGGCTAAGTTTTTGTGATCTCTATACCCATTTTCTGTCACAAGCCACATTGTGCTATCAGTCTATATATTCCCTTATTAAAAAATACTGTCAAGATTTAACATATAATTGTTTTTCCTGAACTTTTATTGTAAAATTTGGAGAGGAGAGGCTCATCTTTTATTGTTAAGCTGTTCAGCTTGATTAACAGCTTGAAGTATGTTTTTTGACCAATATTTATGGTGGTTATTTTAAGCATAATTATTCACCATTGAATTACAAAGCTGTATATGTGCAAAATTAATATGGAATGACATATAATCTGAGTGTATTTACATAAGTTTTTATATGGCAAAATGATGTAACTAAATCCAGACTGAATATTGGCTAGTAGCAAACATGATATATTTGTTTTTGTACTATAAATACAAGTAACAAAGTTTGGTCAACCCCAACTGGGTAAACATCAATTAAGAGGGATCTTACAATCCTTTCATCTGCAACTTCATATATATCCTGCAAATATTCATAAATTTGCAACAGTTAAACTCTAATGATTACTTCCTAAAGATATTGCTTAATATTTACCATTTTTGCATGATAGCAAAACTAAATATCAAACATTAATGGTCCTCAATTAAATGTACTTACGAAGCTGTTGACAATGGAGTGGTATGTAATAAACTTGTTTACATTAGTGTTTATTAATGGTCCTGCTATGTTAACTGCATTATTCCAATTCTTTTTCAGGCAAAAAACGAAGACAGGCTGCCATTGGCACTGCAGGTCTATGCATTCTGTTTAACAATATATTTGACAGTTGCAATTCTGTCTCCAGGGAAGCACGGCACCCTGGAAACTTAAGGTGTCCTATAGATATAAATAGGGAGAACTTGCATCTCGGGTTTTGGAATGAAGCAATTGCCAAAGTTCAGAGCTTACAGTTTCTAAAAAGGTCTACAGATATTGGTGATACTGCTAGTTCTAGCAATTTACAACATACGGTGTTCCGTCCACCATCTCAGGATGGTTGGATTGCCAGCTTAAATGGCATGAAGATCCTGTGGTGTAAGTTAAAAGAGAAGGGTTTCATTTATCTTGAAACTAGACTCCTCAACCAAGATTCCATTCATCACTTGTTTAGTTGCATTCGATTTTGTGCCTCGAATGGCAATCCAACAGTGGTCCAGTTTGTGACTGGCCTAAAGACAGCCATTGTTAATGATTTGGCTTTTAGGGATCTTAAAGAATTAAATTGTGAGTTGGAGGAAGACTCTGGTGAGCTATTGAACAATTTACACAGCTTTATTTTTGCTGAACCAGAATGTTCTAATGACAAGGAGCCCAGCCCTGTCTTGCATCAGAATCCTCCAAATTACAATTTGTTGCTTGAGGTAGTGGATTCATTCTCGATTGCTAAGGTCTCAGGGTTTATTGCCAGTAGGCTTCTTCGTCACAAGCCTTGTAGCAATTGTAGGACTGCTCTCATATCAGACATTGTGGAATGGCGCTTGGGCATATATTTTCAAGAGTACTGTGAAGGTGTTAAGGTTCAGACATATCCTTCTAATAGTTTATGTAGGGCTGTAGCACTGGGCATTACTCTTGTGGAAGATATGTTGAATAGCAGTAGTCACTTGCCTGGTGTGAAAATTCGTGCTATAAAGGTTGTGAATGAAAATGTTAGCTTTGACTGGATTGGAGCTGTTTGTGTAGATCATGCAGTGCCCATGAAAAATGGCATTGTGGATCTCTTAACCCAATATGCAATTCTTTGGTGGTGCAAGAGGGTAAACAGAACCCTAGCAGATAAAGCACGACATAGAGCAACTAATGACACCTGAGAAATTTCCATCTGCATTAGATTGGGTTGTAAGTATTATAATTATCAAGAACTTTAAATATAGCATATATATGTGACTACTATAATGCATGCTGTTATTAAGAAGAGCAAGTATAAGTTATGCATATTCAAATGGTTGGTTTGTGGTTAATACGTGGCTTGTTGGAGTTCTTCCCTTGCCATTTTGCATCCCAGTAGCATTTAGTTAGTCTTAGTTTTTGTAGTGCTGTACTATCTTTGAAAAAGTAAATGTAACCTTTTGCTAGACAGTATCATTCAGGTATTCATAAATGAAGAGTGTGAAAATTAAATTAGTCAAGTTTTAGCTGGTGCTTGCTTCCAAGATTTTAAAGTCCTTGTTTAATTCCTTTGCAAAATATATGCTAAATGCTATGAGACTAATGAAAATCTACATGTAGCCCAACTAATGAAGGTATATCTATTGAATATTAAATGAAACTGGGAGAAGGCAATACATTGTAATTCAAGATCTTCAATTGGTTTTCCTGTTAAGTTTTTGTTGGATATTTATATTTTCTTGTTCAGTTATTATTCAAAAGATACGAGATAATTTTATGGTAGCTCCCTTGGGGGGAGGATTAAGTATCAGCAGTTCTATTGTCATCTACTGTATTTCTGATTTGGATTGTATGATTTCATTTATAGTATTATTTTGGTGGGTAACTGTAATTCATTATATTTTTAGTAATGCTTTAGAGTCACTTAAGATAACAGTTATTTTAATTATGTTAGGTCTATACTGTAGATTTCTAAAGCTGCTGTAATAGCCATTATTTTGCCACCAAAATTGTTAGCATATCATTCCTGCTATCCCATTCGCAAAGAAAACAAAGGAATTTTGTGTATCGTCTCTGTTGTCCTGGTAACAGACCATTGACCTTCAAGTCACCACGTTTGCCACTCATGGTCTTGGTACTTAATTTTCTCAAGAACATGCTTCAAAGTTTCATAAGACTCTCTTAGGTTTATAGAATGTGCAAGTAGTATTGAAGCTAACTTGTTGCCATTATCAAGTATCAGTACCTTCAAACTTCATTTGGAAGAATCAATGAAAAGATGCCGGTTACTTGGCTCAATGCTTCCCTGCTCAGCTGTAGATAAGATTATGCACATCCACACAAAACACAAGTTGATCTTCTTCTGCATAGTGCTTGTGGAACTGTATTTCATGATTCCTGTACCATAAAAGTGTAACTCCAGGTAAAACAAATTCTGCTCCTGTAATCTTGAGCCCAATAATTCACTTTTTTGTTTTGTGAGGCCTAAATCCCTCACTAAATAATTTAACTCAAATTGATTAAACTGTTGTGGTGAATTGTCAAATTCTTCTGGACCAGAAACCAACTCATTGTTGGAACTGCTTAGATTCACTAAAATTGAGGTCTGCTGATGGTGTAGAGTATGGGTAGTTCTGGTCCATGAGGAATAGGCCATGTAGTTGAGTTCAGATTTGGATATTTAATTCCGGCCTAATTTTTTTTGTTGTAGCCAGGCAACTTTGTGCATGCAAAAGGAACAATCGTCATGGTGATTCTGCTGCTCTCTCCATATTGTTGGTTTGGCAAACGGCATTGCCTTCCGTCTTCCTTCATACCAATAATGTAATCCCACAACACAACTGTTACATGCAATATGAGGCATTAATGATTTGTCCTGATCACCAGTTTTCTCTTTGAAATATGAGTAATATAGTTTCTATGTGAGTCTATTTTACACACTTTCCGATCAAACATGTATCACCCATAATGTAACAAAACTTCTGAGGACTTTGTAGACACTGTATCTTGCGTAATCCTGATGTAGAAGTCATACTGAAACTTTTATTTTAGCACTACACATATAGAAGACGAACATGCATATTAACATAAGTTTTCAGCTCATCTGAAGTTGAGATCTATGATAGCTGTAAATGTAAACATAAATACCTCACTAGAATACAGACCTGATCCATAGAACAAAACTGATAAGTGTTGGGAATACATAAACATCTGGTTGATAAAGGAGGACAGAAGTGAGCCAATTAGGAAGAAAATCAAAAACAGATTTAGAATAACATAATGAAACGCAGCAGTAAGCTGTATAAGCTGAATGCATTTAGCACCATATATATATGCACATATCATAAAAACTAGATGTGATAGCCAAAAACAGACTTCATTTTTGAAATCAGGGCACTGATTTCCATTTTCCTTTATACCGCAGAATCAATGTTGACCAGTGTATTTTAAATAAGATGGTGCTACATGCCACACATCACATCAATCTGTGATGCTAATTGAAAGTTTCTTTGACAATTGGATAATCTCCAAGAATCTGTGGTCACTTAAATCTCCTGATTTGACAACATGGGACTCCTTCCTATGGGATTACTTAAAAGACAGAGTTTATGCCTCATGTCCCCAGACATTGGATGATCTGAAGCACAACATTACATAGGAAATTAATGGTATTGACAACACATTCCTCAAAAAAGCAACCAGTAACGTGGAATGATGTTTTGAATTATTCCGTAGGCAGGAGGGAGAAAATTTTAAACATTTTCTATAGAGGTTAATACTCTAATTTTGAGGTGTAATATGTTGTGGCAAGCATCATTGTTTAGAAATAAGATGAAGAAAGAAATGCGTTAGTTATATATAAGTCATTCATTTTGTTGAATTTCCCATTGTCTATTCAATTATGGACAGTTTTATAATGAGTGTTGCTGTTTTGTAGCATTAATCAGTTTTTTTGTTAACTTCATTGATTAGTTCTGCAGACTTTCTTCCATTTCAATACCTTCAAATTTTTCGTCAGCGAGTTTCCAAAAAGTTATCCAGTATGCTTTTTGGAAGTTCCATCACTTCAGTGGGCTAGTTTTTATATGATTCATTTGTGGTTGGATGGTTTCAGTTATGATCACTTTTTAATGGTGTGATTTGCAATGTCTGAAAAGTCAATCACATATCAGATTTGTTGAGTCCTCAATATAGTGGATAAATGTTTTGAGGTCATTGCTTTATTTTTTTATATTAAATTGACTGCATTTCCTTCCAAAAATCCATAAGAGCCCACTTATTGGGTATAGGACATAGCGTTGAGATGTTAAAGAGCGTCCCTAAATAAACCAAATCAAAATAATAATAATAATAATAATAATAATAATAATAATAATAATAATAATAATAATAATCGATTCTGGTGTACATGTTTCCGAGCGCTTGGCGAGTGATAGCGTTATACCAATATCGAATTCTGGTTGAGAACCCTCATCTTACAGTTACCGCCCGATTTTCCTCATATTGCGATTGTAAGGTGACGGAACGCATTATTAACGGGCGGCGTGAAATCGCAGCACTTTCTGACATACAAAGCTGTTTTCTCAGCATTGATCTTTCGACGCATATTATGGACGGATATCACGGAAAGTGCCAAACTCTCTGTCTTCTTTGATATAGAGGAAGCATATGATATCTACTGGAGAACTGGTATCCTTTATATTCTTCATGAATGGCAAATTCCTGGTTGGCTTTCAATTTTTATTCAGGAATTCGTGAAAGAGAGTTTTTAATGTTCGCATGGTTTCTGTTTTATCGTCTCGTTTTATTTCGTAGAACGGGGTACCTCAGAGCTCAGTACTCAATGTCGCACTGTTTGCCATCGCTATCAACTCTATTACGAAATGTTTACCTCCAGGAATTATATCTTCGTTGTTCTTCTCAGTGTGCCTGGGTTGAAATGCCTCTATGCTTGGAGTGTCAACGACGGCTTCCGTTTTTCTGCGGAGAAGTTAGTCTGCATGAATTTCTAACGCTGCATCTCTCCAACTTGGCCCAGATCCTCTATCTTTCGCAGACGAAGTTAAGTTCCTTTTTGATAGGAAATTGTGTTGGTCGCTGCATATAGCACAAGTGAAAGGTGACTGTGAACTTTCTCTGTCTTTTACGCGTATTAGGTGGCACATCCTGGGAAGCTGACCGACGAAGAGGCCTATGAACAAAATTTGTCGGCCGTTTCACGCCCGGAATTGAATGGGACGCTGATGACCTGAGGTGTTAAAGAGCGTCCTTAAATAAAACGCATCAAAAAAAAAAAATCTGACCATAGGGTGCTGTTGTGTCCCTATCTTTGTATAATGTGGTCCAAAATCGACTATGACTGCTTTGTGTATGACTGCGGGACCTTCATTACTTCGCCATGACCGATTCACCACCAGGGAATCCGTATCGATATTGGAGTTTTTCCTACGAGCCCAGAGTCCAGCCTATGCGAGAAGTTGGATGAACTTTCTCTGTCTTTTTGAAGAGACATTTTTCTTAGTGGGTACGTTTGCTGATTGGCTCCTCAACCTCGGCATCCCACGAATGAGCCATTTTTAATACCTTATTTGATACTATTTATGTTGCTAGATCTCTGGCTCCAAAATCACCTGGATATCGGTTTCGAGAAATGTTGAGTTATTTGGATGCCCAATTACCTGCTATTTTTGCAGCTGAAGAAGCTCGTTATCTCCATTAGCTGTTAGCAGAGGCCCCCATTCATCTTTGGCTGACACCTTGCCTGAAATCTGTGACTGCTGTCTCAGTTATTCATCAGCATTTAACATGCTACTCTCTTCATTTGAGAGATTTAATTTTTATCAATATCAACAACTCAAAATCAGACACAGACATTGAATGCAATTGTTTTTAATGGATCTAGTTTTACTTTTGGTTTTAACTCTGTGACATCTATTTTAATAGTGGAACTTTATGCTCTCTTCTTCTCTGAGTGCTCTTTGGGAAAGCAAATCTGCCCCTTTATTTGGTCTACCTAGTCTCACATTTATCGGGAAGTAGTTTTAGCTCATTTGCAGATTATGCATTGTATTTTTCGTCACATTTTTAAGGGTTAACCTGCTCCAGTATACTCACATTGTGGTCACATTTTAATTGAATGTCACCATCGAGCACCTTTCAAAGCATCCCTGTGTTTCCCTGTAACTCTTGAGTATGTTCTTGCACACAAGATCATTGCTGTTGAGTCAGTGTTCTGTTTTATACTTCTTTGTGGTTTCTGGAGCAAGGTATGAATTTTCGTTTAATACATGACTGTTTCCTTTTAGTACGTTTTAACTTGTTTTGCTTCTTGCTATTGCTGGTGTATTTTTACAGCATGTTCTTTATATATTGTTTTACATTTTGTTCTAGTAATTTGTGTATAGGTTCCTACTTTTAATGGTCAACCTGCTTTTCTTCTCTCTCTCTCTCTCTTCCCTCCTTAATGTAGGTAATTTCATTTAATTATTCTTTATTATAGGCACAGTTTTATTTAAATTTGTTTAGGATCTAATGATAAGAGGTTACGTGCCCTAAACAGTAATAATCATTAACATTTTTTAAAAATGTTAATATTTGACACCACTGTTACAAAAGTTCACTATATTTTATACAGTAATAATCACCCTTTGAAAATTCTTTGATTGTGTTTCCTACAGCATTGTAGCAATTGTAACCCCAAAGTTTTGAATGGCAATTCTGATCTCCTATTATTATATAATAGTTTGTTTAACCTCTTTAAGTTAAGAATTAGTTTGGGATTATTCGGGCGACTATATATATATAAAATTGTAAATTTGCAATCTCTAACCATACTTCTGGCTGAATAATTTCAGCATAGTCTGTGGAGTTCATGGTTTTCAGTATAAATGTTTAATTAATAAGAGAATTTCCGACTCCTACTAATATGACACTTGTTGACACTTATGTAGACTATATGTTGCAGTTTTTAAAGTTATAAAACTTATCATTATCAATATTAACTTCAAGAATTAGAAAGATATCTATAGTGTTTTTCAAATGGTAAAGAGATTTGACTGTGGTCAATGTAATGTAAATACTTAGCATAGTTGCCATTAGCCTTTGTATCCCTCACTACTTCAATTGCCCTCTCTGTTACACTTATGCAACAGCATCATATCTGTTCTAACAGTTACAGTTTTAGAAAAATGGATGCATTTTCAAAATAAATTATATTGTTTATTTGATATTTAATTCAATGGAAGTGCAAGAGGCTCTGGCAGTGACCCTATTAACACCATTATCATGGTATTCTGTTCATCAGTTTGCAGTTTGTCACTATCAGATTCTTGTAAATGTTTTATTATTGGCTCTAACATCACATTTCTTTCCTAATTTCTCCCCCCTTGTAATTTTGAGGCGTGTCAAATATAGGATTCCCAGTCTCTCTGTGTCATGTCTAGTTTTTCGTTAACAAGTCTTTCTGTGTATTTCATATTTAATGTCCTATTTTCATTTGCAACCCCCCTTTTATTTGAGACTACATATTCTCAATTGTATTGTAATGACAATGATAAGGGGGCAATTGAATTATCTCAGTTCCCCTTTCATTAGCCAGTTGATCAAATTCTTACATTTTAGAGTGGTATTTTAGAGGTAAAACATATTGTAAAAGTTAACTTTTTATTTCATTTGCCAAAAATTAAATTCCCATTTTATTTAAACAATTGAATGATATCGCCTTTTCTCTTTGATGCATGTGGAATTTTGTTTGTACTGACTTAATGTTAATGGGCATTATCAATATTACTATACTTCAGTCTTCTAAATAATTTAGGAAATCATTCAAAAATCATTCTTTAAATGTTGAAGTTCTCATTTCCTCATGATAATCAGAACTTGATTTAGAACAAAATGCTCATTTGCTCTCTGGTACATAACCTGTTTTTGCTGATTGTACATGACAAATGATAGCATGCCCTTCTCCATAGGCATCTTCAGTCCATCATTATTACAGGAGTCTTGTCAAATTGATTTTTGGTATAGTTTTGAATCACCCAAGTGTCGTCTAAAAAGATTTGCCATGTGTTGCCAGAAATTTGAATTTGATACATTGGGTACAGGTATTTTAAACTATGCTGCCACCATGTCATTCCTCTCCATTAATAATTTACGTTCATTTGTCTTTCTGCATTTGAAGCCTAAACTGTGCAGTATTCTGTAGGTGAACAAATTACTGCCTTTGTATGAAGTATTGGTTTTTTAAAACTTTGGTAATTTGTCTATTATTGGAAATTCTCCATTTTAAAAGCCCCAAACAGTCCTTTAAACAAGGGCCTTGTCAAAATCATTTAAATGTGTAATTCTCTTAGGAGGTCCTTTATGTCTTCTAGGTGATACAAATACCAGAGATCTTTTGACCTAACATATTTTATTTACTCCACAGGCCTCTGCTGTTAGGCTTAGACACTTTTTAAAATCAAGATTTTGTTTCTCCTGAATATTTTTTAAAAAAGTTGTATGCCTTAAAAATATTCTTTTGGTCTGACTCGAACACTCTTTTAGAAGTAGCAGCACCTGTACGTGGTTTATTGTATGACATGTTTAACACAATAGCACACTATTCACTTCCATTTCACTTGTCAAACTGGCTAGTAGGTACTAAGTAATGAGCTTAATAAGGAGTTAGCTGGAAGAAAGATATTTGTTTGTTAGGATGGTATGTTATGGCCCTATGAACAGTGTTGTGACATTGCTACTGTTATATTTACATCTATACAGACTCAGTGCATTCATGTCATCAATAGTATGAACATGTTATTGTCGTATATATACTGGAAAGTCTTGTAATAACACTGGAATGTCAGCTATTGTACATGTAAAATAAGAAAATTAGTAAAATTGAATTTACTGAAGCTAAAAAGATGTTTGAGCCTACATGCCTATAAAGATGTTCTCTACTTATCTGTAATTTATGTGATATGGAAATATTTTGACCCAGCATTAGGGGCACTCATGATATTGATCCTCTTCTCTAGATTGATACACAATAATAGCAGGGATACAATATTGCAACACTGCAAGTTTTTAATTGATTAGGAGCTGGAGAAGTTCAATCCCTTTCCCATTTGCAAAACACTTTTAATGCCTTTAGCCACATAGCTAACAAGCTAGGTGACAGTGACCTATTATACACTTAACAAGCTCGTTTCATTGAATTTAGAATGATATGTGGTGTGTGTTTCATTCAATATTCACCTGAATTGTATCATTAGTAGTTCAGTTAGCTTGTAAGATATTTAGAACTTATTTTGGCATAAAAAAGTAAAATAAATCTTTTGGCAGATCAGTATTATTCCTTTGATTTAGTGATTGGTGTTTGAAGCTTAAACTATTTGCATGATAATAATAAACAAACTTTAACAATTATTTAAATAGTATTTGCAATTTTCTCACAGAGCAGAAATACTTCAAATAATTTATGCTTTAGTTATAAGGTGTGATTCAAGTGCAGGGTAAGTTTTTATTTAGCACTCAAAAAGGGGGGGGGGGAATATTTATTGGGCATGAACTATAACCTCATACATATTAATTACTGCTTAACTAGCTTGTTGATTTGATTTATTTATGAACTGTCTTTAACATCTCAGGTCATCAGGTCTCATTCAATTTAGGGCATAAAACGATGAATAAATTTACTTCCATTCCAAAAAAGCTGTACTTAAGAATTTTTTTTATACCTAGAAAAATCCATTGACTGTGACTGTGCTTGAACCTGTAGTCTTGGGTCTAATGAGGCAAGAATTAACTTGTTAGGCTTAATAGCTGTGCTACTAGTGGTAGCTGAATGTATATTTTGTTGATATCATTTCAGTAATTAACCTGTAATGAGTTTCACTTAAGTGAAATAATACCATTTTTTGATTGTTTCAGCAGTATATTTTAACCCATTTACAGTTTTAAATAGGACATTAACAAAACAATGAAATAAAACCATATGAATCCATTGGGACTAACAATAAGCATGATGCTTGCATATGACGGATTCATAAAAGGAATGTTATGAGAGAGAGCCTACAAATAGTGGAAATGGTATAATGTTATACATCCATTTTTAAAAAAGAACTGGTATATTAAACTTAAAAATTAAATGAAATATGGAGAATGCAAACTCTAGATATATGACAAAATTGAAAACTTGTAACACTGTTACAAGTTACAAAGTACCAATTAGCAAAGAAGAATTTCTTAAAGTTTTAACCCCATAACACATAAACATGCAGTTTTTAACAGTTTGACACATCGGTTGGTGAACTTACCAATTAGCAAAGAAGAATTTCTTAAAGAATATAAAAAGATAGAAGAAATTGCGATTCAAAATGGTTTTAGTAAGAAATTGGTACACAAAAAAGTACAAAAGTTCCAAAGGAAGAAATTGATAAAAGACACCACCACCCTTTCAGCAGATAAAAATAAGTTGGTTTTTAAAAAATTTACATTTCATCCAAGGGCATTGAAGAAGTTTCAAAATATTTTTAAAGATTACAATATAAGATTGGCACCTGTCAATAGATATAGTTTGAAAAATATTCTAAAGGACAATGTTGATGAAAGTACCCCAAATGAAGGAAAAGCAGGTATTTATAAGATAACTTGCGAAGAATGCGATAAGATTTATATTGGAAAAACAAAAAGGAATATAGGCACACGTTTAAAAGAACATTTTAGGAACATAAAATACAAACAGATGGAAAGGTCAGCTGTAGCATATCATTTTTGGACAGAAAATCATGACATAATTAAAAAAGTAGAATTGTTAAAAGCAACACAGGGATCTACAGAATTGGCTACATGGGAAAAAATTCATATTTACAAACACAGAGATCGTATAATGAACTTTGACGTTCCGGAAGAAGTAAACACAAACTTTAAGTTCATCAAAGTACCACCAGGGCAAAACCTTACATCAAAAAGTGCAATCGAGTCTCCAATTAGTCATCCCGTGGCCGAGGGTGAAGACGAACGTCTTCGAAACATGTACCACATTTTATGACAAGTAAGTGAAGCATTAAGAGTGTTTTGATGACAAAAAATTAAATCAAATTGTAACACTGTGTTTGTCAACTCGGCCATCATGTTCAACTGTATCAAATTGAATAGTTTATATACACAAATGGAAATACTGATAAAATTCTATTCCGGTTATATTTTGCATTGAAAGATATTTTTTGTTTTGCCATCATACTTCTAATCGTATCCATCTTATCCTTAAAAGGATATTGCCTCTCAAAAGATCCAGATAATTCTTTGCATGAGAATTACCAATGTATTGTGTTTTTCAGTTTCATTTAATTTTCAATGTAGATACACTATCATTAGTTAAGCTACATTTAGATTTTCACTATTTTTATGTCATTTATCATATGTTTAGACAAAAGCAACTAAATAAGGATTTGAAAATCTTCAAAGTCAGCATCAGCTACACCTGTCTCTGTAAATTCCATTGATTTAATTTTCATACCCACCATACATGGACACCTCGATACTGTCCTGCATAAGGCATATATATACTTTCTTGAAATATAGTACATTGTTTTGTTCCCGGTCCATCACACACTCTTTTGATGAATATTGGATGCATACTGCTTCCAGATCATAATGAATGATTTTCACATTGGCCAATATGTAACCATGCTTTAAATAATTAAATGGATTTAGTGTCAAGTGGAACTCAAAAAAGCAGCAAACTTAACATAAACTTATAAGGAATAATTAAAATTTAAAATATTTTTAAGAATCTAATGTAATTAAAATAATTTGTAATTAAATATAAGCACATTATATAGGGACTTAATGAACTATACCAAAATAATTTCAGAGAGCATGGAGGTCTATTATTACATGTAATTTGAGATAGAAAACATGATCTTTCTTCAAATTGTCAAGCTATAGTTATAATTTGTTAAGTGTGGTGGACTTTGTAACAGTTATATTTAATACTTAATACACTAACGAATTTAATATACTTGAGTCAAATCTGTAATACTTACATCACTTATTATTTAAGGAGAAAAACAAGTTTTAAGAGCTAATTGCTCTCATCCTCAGTTCCAGGTCGACTGCCGGCTTTGTTCTTCTTGTTGGTTTGGTTTGTCTGTGTTGGTGGTTGGATGAACTTCTGTATTAGGATGTCATTTGGCGGGATTTCAAAGTTAAAAATGTAGTTTTTGTTCTTTCAGATATAGTAAAAAAGCAACAAACTTAACATAAACTTATAAGGAATAATTCAAATTTAAAATGGTTTTGAGAGTTTACTTACAATCTTGGAAAACATTTATATCTGAAAGAACAAAAACCACATTTTTAATTTTGAAATCCTGCCAAGTGACACCCTAATATAGAAGTTCATCCAACCACCACCAGAAACAAGCCAAACCAACACGAAGAACAAAGCCGGCAGTTGACCTGGAACTGAGGATGGGAGCAATCAGCTCTTGAAACTTATTTTCATCCTTAACTAATAAGGTATGTAAGTATTACAAATTCGACTCAACTATATTAAATTTGTTACTAAAGCTATAATGAAAGCATAAGATACAATAACGAAGGGAGGCTTCAGAATGTATCACTTAGTGCAATGGTGATGACTAGGGAATTTTATACTCTAATAATCCCTTAAATATTTATGAATTGAAAATTTCCATAATATGTGCATAAGTCCATATAAAAAGTATTAAGACATCATATTGACATAAAATAAAAATGTAATGCAATTGTAAGTTATTTCTTTGTAAATACAAAATTGTGGAAATCATATGAATTATTTACTCATCAAAATTTATTTTTAATATTAAAGCGTTAGCATATATTTTACTTAAAATGAGAAAAAAATAAACAATAAATAAAGGTTCTCATATTTTTAGTTCTCCATACTCCTACTCTCTCTCTACCTCACAGGAACTTAAGGGTACTGCACTTCTGTTCTTCTTTTAGAGATATTTTACTAGGCAGTTGGGAATGATTTCCTGCTAAGATTTTTTTCAAACTCACACATTTGATAATATGCTGGTTTCAGTTTGTTTCTCAAATAAGTGTACTTACGAAGCTGTTGACAATGGAGTGTTATATATATATATATAAACAATGTATACAGTTTTTTTCACACTAACTCCATTCACTTACATAAATTTGGAACATATGTTTCGGGAGCGATCCCTCCCATCTTCAGCCTGTTGACAAACTGTCGTTAAATGTGGCGGTTGGGTCTCTTGATGTTCTTGTGGCGGCATCTGTTGGTATTATTAGGAATTTGCTGAGTTCATCCAATGGAGGGATATCGAAATTCATCGAATTATCCTTATTTTTTGTAATGAAAATGTTTTCCCAAGTGGAAAGTTCTATTGCATTATGAAGTTGTTTAAGTAGTTTTATCTCTGATTTAATTTCATGATTTTTATTCCAAAAATCATGAAATTATTCCAATCAGTTTGTTTGTTTCGTGTGTGTGTGAAAGAATACTATGTACTTTTTCCTTCACTGCATTGTCAATACTTCCAGGAACTGAATTTAATATGGAGACAGTGGTTTTGAAGTATATTAATGATTGGCGCAATGTATTATTGTTGGTTTCCTAACAAGTAATAGTTGAAGGAAGATGAAGGAAATGTGCAGGTATTTAAGACAGTTGGTTTCTACTTTTATGTTCTTTAATATATCTTGAGCAATTTTAACAGATGAATAATAATTTGGATCAAATGAATTCACTACATTCCTGTTTCCAAATGTTCAGCATAATATAAAGCTGCACATAACCATGTTCCCCAGCGCATTAAAACTGGTTCTAGTGGAAGTGTAATATTCTATGCTGCTGCTTAAAATACGTGTTTTCTATAGGAAGCCATAACAAATACTTTCTTTACAGAACTTATATCCTTGAAAATTTGCACTAATTGTTTATGCAGCCCAATGTAACCCATGGGCAAGACAAGTCAAATGTATAATACTTAGAAAAATAACTTAAAGAGCCTTTGATCATGTAGCTTGCAGCATTGTTCACAAAGAGTAATACATGTTCGTACTGAGTACCATCTGGTTATAGCAAGTTATAGCAGGAATCGACAAAAAATTTGGAATCAGAAAAGCTAATTGTAGCTTAAGTTCTATTGCAAGGAGAAATGGGGTGGTTGATTGGTTCATTCTTATGGAGAGATGCAAATATAATATTTGCAATAAACCATCTTTCCCTGTCTTATGTTCATTGATTGACACCCACAAAAAATTATTTCAGATCTGTTCTCTAGTATTTCCAATTGTAAGATTGTAATCCCACTTGATGTTATTTTTTACGAACAGTAGATTGGTTCGCTGTTTGACACTTTATTATCTATTGTGCAATGAAATTTGGATGGTGGGTTTGGTGATTTTCCTTAACAGATATCTGCTGCTAAAAATGCTTTGCACATATCAAAGGAGAACTGTGAAAAATTACTATTTGAAAATTCACCTAAAAATTTTGTACAGGGTGACTATTCAAGGATTTAATTTTAATATTATCTTTTTGTTTATTAGTATTCAAATGTTGAAGCACTAGAAAACCATTTCACAGTGAACTGTTTCCTCGCATGCTCCGCAGTACAAAATTGTACCATCTGTAGTTAACAAATCTGCTTCAAACTCACAATATCCTACCTTTTCACTCACTTTTATTTTTGGCATGATTACACAAAAACAAGGTGGCCTTCACTATATATCAGCACCACACCACTGAATTGCATGGGTTGAAGTTCCAACTGGAGATCTATTCCAAATCTGCAGGAATATTTATGAAATTGAATTTCTAAAACTATTAATGGTTGAATATTTTGAAACATTTTCTTTGTGTAAAGTAGTAGGGTTACACATTTTTATAAATCTTAAGATATACTAAACTAAATTTAATATTATGTTTAAGTATAACCACCACACTTGAACTCAATTTCGAGAGCTCCTTAACAGCCACCTTTATACCATGGGGGTACAACCAGATAAGGCGGGTATTCATCAAAGTGACATGACATATTGATTGCATTGCATGTGAGCTACCATCATTGTTGCTAAGTTTCAAGACTGACTCAGTACATATTGTTCGGAAATATCACATTTGTAAAACAGAATGAAGATAAATAGGAATATACTTATAAAATATACATGTAAAACAGGTAAAATATGTATTATATGCAACATAAAATATTATTTAAATTGTTGGAAATTTAATAATTCACATATCAAATAAGTGTACCTTCTGAGAGCAGAGAAGAAATATGCATTAGCATTAAAATCCTGTCACTAGTTATGACAGTTTTCGACTAAGAGGTGGTCATTTGTTTTTGAGTTCCAAACTAGTTCACCACATTTTTTTATGTTTTCAGACCAGGACATAATAATACAGCTGTTTAAGTTGATGTTTCAATGTTACGCTTAAATCTTAATATATCAAATCATATAATTACAATACTTGTAGTTGTTACTGTACTTAACAGTCAGAATCATGTCCTGAATATGTGTTAGGTAAATTAAATTTTTTACATCACATTAGTAGTAAGCTTATTAGCCATTGTATGTTACTAATGGTTCATTGTTGAGAAAGAAAATAAAACTTGAAAGCATTAAGTAAATTTCATTCATAATTTAGAATGCATATCGCAGTACTTCATATTAAATAAGAAAAGTAATGGCATGAAAGAATTGAATCTGTGGCCTGCGGAACATTAGCTTTTACATTCTGTATTACACCACACAAGCAGTTTCAGAGCTCTGTCTACATTGGCTATATCTAGACTGACTACAGTTTACCAGATTCCAATACGGAAAAAAAAATGGCAGCTGAAGTCACCTACAATGCCAATAGCAAATACAAACTTTTACACTTTATTAAATTTACAAAATGACATTATTTAATCATTAGAAAATATTTTGATGGTTTAAAAATCTAAATTGTTTACAACCAATATATCTCATATGTAAACAAAATATAGTCGGTCTTGGCTACAGAATGCAAGAAGGCATAAATAGATATTTAGCATCGCACTGTCAAATGATTAGTCTGAGATTTGAGGAATTTTTATGGTACTAAATCTTAAAAAACATTGATAACGAGGTACAAAAATGTGATATTTCTATGCTGGCAAGGCAGTTTTAAAGACATTTTAAACCAATTTTTCACCCGGATTGACTTTAACATCTACTAATCAGCATCTCATGCCAAAATGTTTAACACCATAAAACTGCATCGTGTTTAGTTGTGGAGCATACTTTGCCTATCTCAAATTGCTTATATATGACATCTCTACACTCTCTGAAGTTATTTCGGTGTAGTTCATTAACACTCTGTTTATATAGAAATGAAAGCTGCAATCTGTCCATACTGTTTTAAATTAAGAAAGACAAATATCTGGAAAAAACCCATCTGATTGTAACTATATAAATAGCTGATAGTTCATATTTTCAAAATAGTGAACATGCAAAACATAAGTTTATGATATTCTCTTTCTAGGTTTGTGAAGTATAGAAGATAATGGGACTATAGTGAAAGAAGCTGTCTGCAACACCAGGAGATCCCAATCTCTAGTGTACATATGACTATAACTAGAGAAATTATTTCACTGTAAGATCTCTAGAAAAGTTTCATTGTATGACAGGTAATAGAACAGGGCATGAACTGATAATATCAAAGTTCCACATAAACTTTGTTTATTAGAAGAAAAAAAAAACAGAGTAATATTTGTGTAAGAGAATAATATAGTGGCCACGTGTCTTGTTTAAAGAATACCGAAATGGTTGTTTAAACCTCAGTTTTTAAAAGTTAAGTAATACAAGTGTCAATCTGACCATGGTGTACCCACCAGTGATGCTATAATTTTAAATGAAGATTCAAACCCATGACTTGAAAAAAACAACAAAAAAATAAAGAAATGCTTCCTCATTCTTGTTTTTCTTCTTTGTTACTGTGCATAATGTAGGAAAACCACTACTTTTTAGGTAAGATTAGAGTATATCAACACCGTAGCAACTAACTGAAGTAGTGCAGGAATTTGGGGTGGCGGGGGGGATTTACAAGGATTGCCAGAAACAGGCTTACAAATTGAAATTTGGAAGAACCCACAAGTAAAAAAATGTAGGAAATATAGTTCCAGTACTACTCAAAAGTAGTATGCTGTTGGAATTATTGTACTCACCAGAGCCGTAATGACAAGCCAGCTGATAGGAAGGATCTACATCCTTAAATAGCCTAGGACAATCTGATCCATCATAATGATGTAGAACATCACCTCAAAGATGGGCAGCAGGTCATGCCACTCCCTGCAACACCTCATCAATTCAGCATGGTGACTGTGAATGCTCCCAAAAGTTTTGAGGGAGAGTGCTACTCCCATTTTCCTAGTTCCTCCAGCAGAGCCTACATGGTTATTAGCCATGTAGGCTAATCTGTTGATTAGCCTGTCCACCTAATGTGATGGTCACCAAAGTTTGGGCACAGTCTATGAGGATTACCCAGGACAGCACCCTAAGTAGGCCGCAGTGATTAAGCAACCTTGCTCTGTGTACCTATGGAGAGAGCTTTACATTGCCCTCTGGTATATGTTATCAGGAATTGTGCCGGAATATTATTTCATTAGTTTATTTGAGTGACATTTTCTTGGTGATGTGTCATGGACTTCACAACCAGCAAGATGTAAAAGTGCTCATCACATGGACATGGACCTTGCCAACCAATAACTCAGAGCATCAAAAGAAAAAACTTTATGGTGCATTTGATTTAAATTTTCATGGACACATCTCTTCTGTTTGATTGTTGAGGGGGCAATTCCTCAAAACTGTTTGTCATAGTGCTACTGAACATTTGATGTGCTCTCCTGCATTATATACTGCCTTCTTTGCCTTTCTCCTAATTTTGTTTTTCCACTTATCCAATCCCCAGTTGAGTGCCTTTAGATATTTAATTAAACTTCTTTATTTTTTATTTTCACTCTTTTTTATTATATATTTATATTTATATTACTCATTACAATTCCTGTAATCTTTTGTGTCACTGTAGGACTTTACTTTTGCAGGACACTTGTGTATCCATCCTGTTCAATATGATATTCATAGTTTCCCTTTAATCGCTATATAGTATGTACCTTTATGATTGGTGTATGACTAATGTATGCCATATTTGTTTATTTTTATGTTTTCTGTATTTTTGTGGGCTACTTTTTTTGTGTAGTTTGTTTCCCTCACTGAGGTCAGTAAGTCTTTACACTAGACTAGTGGAGGATGTCACATACTACAAGTTAAGGTATAATTTTTAATGAATATTGTTAGTTCTTATAGCATATTTTTATTTATTTCACACTTTTGGCATAGCAGTAGCATAATTTTATATGGAGAGGTTGAGTAGGTTAATCACTTCTCCTAGGGGCTTTTCTTAGTGACCTCATCCATTGGCACAGTAGCATAGAATGATGAGGGATTTACATGAAATCACAAACCTCTGATGTCATTCTTGACCTTTAAAGCTTTGGTTAGTTCTTGGATGGTACCCTAAACCTAAGCACCTGCAGTTTGCACATGAGGACTAGTTTTAACTTGAAATTTTAGCTAAGTTCTGTGTCTAGCTCTAACCGACGATACACCTGTTCCTATCTTACTTGTCACCAAGAAGAACAAAAGCAGACTTTTCCTAACCTTATATGTCCTAGCAGCACCATTCAGCACAGCTATCCTTCCCCCTCCCGAATCACATAAGCCCAACAATATCACTATGATCTCAAACTAAACAACAATTGCAAATCAGACAAAAGTCCAAAGGGGCTGAAGTACTGGGAAAAAGATTATTGTATTTTTTTCTCAAAAGGCCATGTTGCAACAATTCCTTTCAACAGTCAACACACTGTCACTGCAGAATTTTTTTTTTTTTTCTGAAGTCTTCAAATAATGCAAGAAGCAGCACTCGCAAGTCAAAGCAAGGACACCTGCTGCAAGAACAATGGATTTTTTTAGTGGTTTGGGGCTATTTTCTCTAGACTTGGCCCTCTGTCACTTTTCTGTGTTTCCAAAAATAAAAGAAAAGCTTAGGAGACACCAGTTCTCATCAGATTGTGAAACAGTTGCATGTTGCATGCTGTGACAGTATTAAAAAAATGTGACAGAAAACATTTTCCAAGTGGTTTGAGAAAATGCATGTACATAAGTGAAATACTTGTCTTTTAAAAATTAGTTAAATTTTTTATGAGAATCTAAAAACTTTCAACATGCTTCTGGAATTTTTTATTTTGGTATTATTTAGTTCAAGGTATTTTAATGTATTATCAGATTGAATGAATGTGATTCTACAGTGTCTTTAACGTACAAGTGGGCTGGTTAGCATGCCACAGCAGAATGATGGTCTTTCACTCTCTCTCTCTCTCTCTCTCTTTTTTTTTTTTTTTTTTCCAATGGTGCTTAACGCCCGTTTTTACTACTGAGGCACCACAGGCGTTTTTTTTTTTTTTTTTTTTTTTTTTATTGATTTATTAACGAACGCTCTTTAACATCTCAGGTCATGCGTCCCATTCAACTCAGGGCGTGAAACGGTCGACTAAGTTTGCTCAGAAGCCTCTCTTTCAGGCTTGAGGTTCTTTTTCGTGCCGTAAATGTACGACACGGGACCAACGGCTTTACTTTCCTTCCGAAGGAAGCCATACTTAGGATTTTACGCCCGTAAAAATTCATCGGTCCTGGTAGGGTTAGAACCCGCGATCTTGGATTTTGGAGGCAAGTATGGCCACAGGCGTTGAACACTGATGACACATGAGATGAAATATATTGGGAAAGGATTTTTTTAGGAATGAAACGTTCGAGGCCTAAGTTTAGGGTACTTCCCCGCATTTGCCATTTATGAGATCTGAGGAAAACCTGGGAAGAATCTCATGTCAGGGAGGACGGTCCTGGCAGGATTCGAAACCCAGACTTCCCGCTCACGAGCCCACGCCTTAACGACCTCTACCACCCCTGGCGGTGAGTGATGGTCTGAATTGCAACTCCGCATTGGCTTTCATTCGTTTTTAGTCTTTGCGAAGCTTGTGACAGGTTTGGAAGTGATTTGCATATTTACATGTTATAAGTACACCCTTTTACCCTCCTCGCCCCCACCCCAGAGTAATTACTAGATTTTACGTGTCGATCGGAGAACATAAACTACGATCGTAAACGCGTTATTCACAATGCGCATACAGACAACTGGTAGTGGGCGCTTTGCCTGTAAAACCATAATCACAAGCAAAGGTAGAGTAGCGGGTTAAACGGCAGTGCTCTTCTGCGTAAGCACCTGGGTTCAAATCCTACACAATTTTAATGCCTGTTATTTGTTTTTAAGTATGTATGTAGAACATTATGTCGACTTCATATATTTTAACTTATTTGAGTTATGCGCACAAAAACATAATCATAAACTATTCTTTACAAATAAATGCACAAACAGAAACTTCATCTAAAGTGAAAATAAATAAATTAATTAATATAGTATGAACTCTCAGCATGTACGAGGGTAGGTCCATAAGTTTCCGCCCTTGCCGATAAGAACTGTCGTCTTCACAAAACCCTTATCTGGTGTCAAACCTTAGCTGTTAAGTAAATAATTGCAGTTGTAACTTCCGCTCCGCATTTTCAGTTCAGATATAATGGCATAAAGAAAGCTGTGTGTAGAAGATTGACATGTTCAAAATGGAATATCAAGGTGTTATATATTAAGTTTTTTCATAAAAAATGGAATTACTCCAAATGAAACTAGGTACCCCTCATACTCTACCGAAAAAGAATGAGCCAAGTCTTTTCCATTGGGTCGAGAAAGCATTGAAGACGAAGAGCATGCAGGTCGGCCTTTGGAGGTGCTCATCCGGAAAACATCACTCTTGTGGAAGGAGAAATTATGGAAGACCGGCGGCTCAAAGTTACAGAAATAGCAGCCAGCAAGGTTGGCGCTTTCTAAGATAATAGTCTGAATTATTCATGGACATTTAAACATGAATAAGGTTAGTGCAAGATGGGTACCTAGATTTCTTTCCTCAGTCCAAAAGCACCAAGTTATCTGTTGTCAGGCATTTTTGGAGCTCTGCCGTGGTAACGAGAAAGAAGTTATGCAAACCATTGTTGCAGGAGATGAAACTTTGGTCCTCTACGACGATACCTTGTCCAAAAGAGAATCAATGGAGTGGCGTAAACCTGGCGAAGCACCGCCTCTAAAGGCCAAGGTCACTCAGTTAACCAAGAAGATCATGGCCACAATCTTTTGGGACTGTGAAGGAATACTCTTCATTGACTTCAAGGAGAAAAATACCATAGTAAATGGGGAGTACTATGCTGGTCTACTGCACAGACTGCGTGCTTCCATCAAACAGAAAAGGCAAGGAAAGCTGAGCAGTGGTGTGCGTCCTCTTCACATCAACGCACTTGTGCACACAGGGAAGCTGTGAAGAAATGTGGCTTCAAGGAGATCGACCATCCATCCTACAGCCCAGATCTAGCTACCATTGACTATTTCCTCTTCTCAAAACTCAAGAAGGACCTGCGAGGAAGGAAATTTAAGTGTGACGAAGAAGTGATGGAAGCTGTTTATACCCATTTTGTAGGCAAGACTTCTGACTATTTAGGGGGGAGGGATTGAAATATTCTGATCTGGTTGAAGTTATAAAGATGTCTACATTCTCTCCGATCCCTTGCTACTCTGGACCAGTGCATTCCGACTGTCCTATAAAGGAGTAGGTCTATGCTAGATACGACCTATCAGCCAGTGAAATCTGGTAGCTGGGTGCGCTCGGCTTTTGAAGCTGCAGTTCACTCGGTGCGCTTGGCCGACGTAATCGCCTGCAGCCGAATGGCGGGTCGGTTTAGGAAACAAGGTGCCGTCCTAATGCAAAAGACCACGGGGCACACAGACCTTTGTGATGTAGTGCGTGCGCTACGCCCCCTGGACCTAGAGCCTGGTAGAACTCGCAACCACATGTCTTCACAGATCTGTTCATCTGTCTCGGTGTCTCGTGCCGATTCGAGGATCCCATATGGTAGAAATCCTTGCCCATCTGCTATGCTCTGGAGTCTCACCATGTGGCCACACCATTTCCACTTCAGGCAGGTAGCACGATGTGCCATATCTCCCATGTTCTCCAACTGCCTTATTCTGGTGTTGATTTTTTTTCTGAGTAATATTTCCAGGATCTTTCTCTCCATCTTCCTTTGGCAGATTTGAATACTTTGCGGTAAAATAAAATAAAATCTTCAACAACATAATAATAAATTTTAACACACTCTATTCAATAACAACTTCTAAATTCATAAATTCCTAAATAACATTTACCATGCACATTTGTTGTTTTTCAGTCAGGCTCGAGATTTGGCATCTGTATAATAGCGTTGGAAAGACATAACACTTCAGTACTTCAAATCTAACTTTTCGGCTCAATTTTTTTTTTATCTATAAGGATGAATTTTAGGGACCAGAAGATTTTCCACGCCAGGGATATTCTTCTTTTCAGTCCCTTTTCCATTTTGTGTTGGAAACTAACCTAAATCAAATAAAATGGGAGAATTTTGAAGACACGTTAACGGAGCAAGACCTACAATGGATATAAATAATTTTTCCTATGTGTGCGAATTGGCGCTCACGTTTTGTGTTTCTCTTATTCAAAAGCAGATGTGGAGCGAGTGTTTAGTGATAAAAATTGTGAAAACAAAATTATGCTCTCGCTTTCAAGACACTTTAAATGCAGTTTTGAAAGTTCGAAATATAAGATTGTTGAATAAATGTGACATTCCTATGAACTCCCAGAAGAGGTATTTCAGTTAATTGGAACACTTTGCGGATTATTCATTCACCATTGTCTTTCCGATATCCACAGGCTTCAATCATTACTAAATTTGAGTGTTTATACGTTTATATACCGATTTGGTGAATTGAATATTGCATTATATTTATTATTTATGTAAGAGAGAGCAAGGCATTCTCATTTGATTGGTTATTTAAGTTTGTTTGTTCATTAGTCCGTATAAATCATACCCTGCACAAAATGCTGGATGATACAGAGAAAGTCAGAAAATTTTTGAATTTACATACATGCAAAATTATATAAAGCCAGTAATAATATACAAAGTTTCATATGCTAAACCGTAGTGTAAATCACAATTTTGAAACATTTGCAAATACTCTAGAACAAAACGTTTATTCAAAGATAGATAAATTAACATCAACAGCTTTACAAGTGTAGTTAAATGTTATAATAAATTAAATTATATTTCATACAGTATTAATACTATCACTATTCTTTAAAAACTCACTGAAAGATTATACAGTGATAAAATATAAGTGCCACTGTTGCCCTTTTAAATAAAGTTCACTTTTCAATTTATTTTGGAGTGGTAATTTGTTGGATATTTAAGTTGCACTATTTTCATATCTTGATGTTAGTTCTCATTATATGATCTGCTTTTCTTCTTATATTCATTTGTTATATGTGATTCTTTTGCTACAATCTTGTTCCTTATAAATAATGTTGCCTCATATATGTACGTGCAGGAGAGTGTCAATTGTCAGTTTTAATTAAATTGGTTTACAGGAAAAGAAAGAATATTCTCATTTAGGGACGAAACTATATACGATTAGTATTTTTCATCTAGCGCATTTTCTCATTAAGTTAGCAAATGCATTCGATCATGCGTTAGCAACATTAGTTGCTCTACAGAAATTTATGTACTATCAACAAACATAAGCAAAGGTAGAGGAAGTAAGGCTTGTTCGTTGAAGCAAAAACCGCTCTATCAGACCCACAATGGTCACAGTTTCTTGTTAGTATAGCAGTTTCATACACAAAAGTGGTTATTTCTTGAAAAATCCTCTTTCAGCTTCTATTGCAATTTTGTTTATTAATAATCTAAATAACAGGCCTAACTGAACGATTATCCCTTAGTGTAGCTTCCTTCGGAGTATAACGGTAGATCTCATGTAATAGATATACGGCAAATAAAAGAACCTCAAGCCTGAAAGAAGAAACCCCTGAACAAAATTCATCCGTCTTTTCACGCTCTGAATTAATGGGACGCTACTAACAGAGATGTTAAAGAGAGTCCTTAAATAACATATGAGCGGATATTTTGGGAACTAAGTTCAAAAGAGAAGAATGAATGACGTTTGTGCCGTGGTCAGTGAACATGTGCATCTTTTGTTGACATCCCATCTCGGCTTTCGTTAACAGAAAATCGGTGGTTCAAAACAATTGCTTGTTAATCATTAGCTAGGGGTTATGTACTTCAAATTGAATGTGTTATATAAATATGTATAATATTAAACTCATTCCTTCATTGTTAGGCCGAAAACTTTTCATATCGCCCTAATATTTCACGTGTGTGTATATACAATGAAGGAATGAGTTTTCTCTCTTAAGGCCAATATACACTTTATTTCAGCGATGGTCCAATGACATCTTTTCTTTGAAGTGGCTTTCTGAAAGGTCTAAAACTCTTTAACTACAATATCCTCTTGATTTGTGCATAGTGATTAAGTTAGTTTCTATTTTTGAACATACAATGAAGATTATATGTTTTGCAAATGCACACGCAGCATGAACGCAACTTTCTGTGTTTGTTTTATGGTCACTGATGTAAATGTTGAAAGATGTCTTGGGCGCATAGTGGCAGTATCCAACCACAACGGCTTCTCAACGCTTGCAGCGCCATTGAGTGATAACTGTGTTAATTAAAATGCAACTCCAAACCAGAGGGTTATCTATGCTCTTAACCATCCAAATGTTGATCCAAACTCACCAATGCGCTGGTGGTTGCATGCATAATGCAGAGGAACGAGAAGTCTGAGCGTAGGGAACAGAGCTGAACAAACAACGGAGCATCGGTAATAGGCTATCTGACTCTGTGATCACAAGCAATAAAGTTCCCGAAGTTCAGTAAAACTGAATTGAAAGGAAGTGCTAGAAATAATAACGCAGAGATCAGAAAAGACAGTACGCTCAAATAAAATGCCTGTAAATAATCCTGAGCAATTTGACGGAATGTTGCTAGCAATGGCTCAGCAGCATGAAGGTGGTGTCCAAGAAGTAAGTGAAATAGGTTAGGTTATGTTACGCAGGTCTTAAGGTTAGCACTTCCATTTATAATATTTAAAATTTTCGATTAGATATACATGTTATATGTGAATTTCTAAACCTGTTGTTTATTTTATAATTTTGAGATTTTTTATGATTTAATAACTTTATTAAAATAAGTTTTTTTAAGCGATCACGACACTGCTATGTAAGATCTATTGTACCAGATGATAATTTAATCTAATGAATTTAGGGGATCTTGTGGCCTAAGATTTTCAGTTTTTCACATAGAGAACTGAGAAGAAACCCTGGTAAAAGCCTTAGGAAACTAGATAATCGCTGAACATAACAGTACTTATAATGGGCTTAAATGCAAGACTTATAAGGTCTGAAAGCGCAATAGATAACTATTGTAAATTAGTGAACAATTATAATATTTGTACTTTGAAATTTTCAGAAGGACAAACTTTAGCTATACAAATTTATTTTTATTTTAGAATAAAATTAATACATTCATATTCTGAAGGCAAAAGTTTGCTCCTGGATGGAAGGTGATGCATGGGCAGCTCTGCCTTAAAATTTATATAAATAAAAACAAGAAAAGCCCTCATAGAAACATTAAAATTTGCTCTCTAATTCTTAATAATTTGTGCTCACTGCTATGTTCATTAATAGTTTTCATTCATTTTCTTTACTATTATTCAATATAACTCACAACTTTTCAAAATTTATTGAGCAGTTTTGAAGCACAGGACATTTTAGTGGTGCATGTTCTATGATGGAAGGTATATATTAATTACTAAGATGCTATCTTTTTCAATTCCAATTTTTTAATTTTTCTTGGAGGATCAGTAAGAAGGCAGATATCTGTATTTTCAATCCTGTCTCCCTTTTGAAAGTGAAGTTTGGCATATGTAAAATGCTCCATTCGTAAGTCAACCAGCACAATCTCTCCTGCCATCGTCAGCATCTAATGCCCCACTCACTTCACCTTTTTAAAACTTGATTGATACAAATAAAATAAATAAATTCTATATATATTTTTCTGGTAAAATATGCATAATTTGTAGGATAAAATCTGCATCTTTTTAACAATTATGCCAAAGAATGGAATTGAGGCTTAGAGGATGGTTGAGGCAGCCATTGATACATTTTCGTAATACATGTTGTTTAACATGTATTATTCACTGGTATGTTAGCAATAAAGTTATGCAACTCTGAAACAGAAGATTTTCAGGTCATGTTTATACACTTTTTTAATGCTTTGCTGTAAGGAATATTCTCCTAAAATCTTTGACATCAATTTAGATACACTCTATGTGCATTTATGAATTTTGGTGCACTGCTCTTGCTGTACATTCATGTACCCATATTTAATCTTCCAGGAAACTATGCTATTTAGCTAAAACTATTCCATTGAAACTTCTAATGGGATCATAACTGTAAAAAATACCTTTTTTCTAATCTGTAATTTTAATGTAAAAGTCCAAGAGGTCCAAAGCCTTCAGACTAATGTTACTGCAATTAAGTTTAGTACACTCACCCAAATTTAGATCCGAAGGTGTTGTAATAATTCGACACTAGCAATTTTGCACAGGGAGGCAACCAGAAGGTGTCCAATTTGGGACAGTCCATCAATGATGAAAATCTGGAAATAACCTGGCAGTTCTCTTATCTTCTGAGTGCAATCAATTTGTCACTTCATACATCTTGATCTCAGGAAACACAAAAGTGTTATACACACATTAATCCAAGAAGATCCTTACTGAGTCAATAATTTCAAAAGATGTTAAAAACAACTTGGATAATCTACCAAATAGGAAAGGATGCAGGCCAGATGGTATCTTTGCGGGACATCTGAAGAATTTGCCTGAAATTCTTCTGAATATGTGCATAGGCCTCATAAACCAATGTCTACTCATCCTGGATAAGTAGAAAACAGCATAATTAAAACACAATCCAAAGGAAAAAGTAACACACAAAGTCCAAATTCTTACAGGTGCATAGCCCTTAAAAACAAAAGTTACAAACTACTAACAGAAATGTGATACAACGAAATAGGTCACATACCGGAGGAACAACTTGGCTTCCTTAAGGGGGGGGGCTACAGGGCATAAGCATACTTCTAGAAAGATAGAAGATGTATAAAATATAGTGAAATTTTGTAACAGTGGTGTCAAATATTAACATTTTAAAAAATTGAGTCGAAATTGTAACATACACACCAGTAAAATTCAACATTTTAAAAAATTGAGTCGAAATTGTAACATACACACCGCTAAAATGCAATAAAATGGAAGACTAGTTTCAGGAGCCAAGGAACTGATGATAGGAACGATGGCTCCCGAAACTAGTCTTCCATTTTATTGAATTTTAGTGGTGTGTATGTTACAATTTCGACTCAATTTTTTAAAATGTTAATAGAAGATGTAACTACTAGGCTCGCAAAATGGAAAATTTTCTCCAAATTCTTAGATTCCACAAAGAGCTTTGACTTGTTAGATTTTTATAGCCTTTCCTTCCTTATGAATTGTTTATTTTATTCATGAAAAAGATCAAAACGTTCCGATGACAAAACTGTTGAAAACATGGCCACATTGTGAAATCCTTTAAAGTATTGATTCAAAACATTTTGGACTATAACATAGGGGTAATCAATAACACAATGGTAGTTCTAACAAGATAATCCAAACAAACTATGTTCTCCAAGAAGATCCAATTAGTCAATTCTTGTTTAACATAGCAATCACATACATTACAATACTCATGTATGCTAATGACATGGTCTTAGCATCCAAGTAAGAAGGATTTCCAAAATGCCTTCAATGCACTAGAACAATGACCAGACAAAAATAAATTTTCCTTAAATAACAGCAAAACTGTGCAGATGACCTTCAGGTAAGATGCCAAAATGACACAAAAGGATGTAATGTGCTCTGCTACAAATAGTAAATTCCTCCAAACACTTTGTAGTAATATTACAAACTACTACAAAGTCAGTTAGAATTTGCATACAAGATACAGCAGGAGCTGCAATATAAGATGCATACATATTGCATAAAAAATATGGAGAAAAGGTCATGTTCCTATTCAGAGCATTGTTAACTTACAGCATGGAATTAAAATTAAGCACCAGAAATTTGAACACAATAGTATAAGATCGAGGCTTGCTTTCTTAATGTTGTCTTGGAAATTTGCAAGTACGCACCCCCGAGACTGGCTTATGAACAGGCAAACCAAATTTTCCTCATTGAGGATTTAAGAACAAACATGCTACTCCCGTCTATCATTAACTCAAATAAGGTGGTAGAAGATAAGAGTTTGTAGTGGTAGAGGATAAGAGTTTGTAGAAGAAAAGAGATAGGGCCAGACTTTGACTCACAGGTGCTATGGTTGATAAAAAACATTAACCAAACCAAACCAGGAGCTATAAAGTGTGATAGCACTACAAACTGTCCATGATTACCATCACCAATTGTACAAATCAACCAGCCTACCATACTCCAAACAGCATATTGTACGGCAAAGATACCACATTACAAAGTACTGCAATAGAACAAAGTCAAAATCTACAGTAAAGACTAATTCAACTTATACACATTTGGGTAAGTTTCCTTTCATGTACATTAGCATTTCATTAATAAATCGTTAGTTATTTATTAGAACAATATATGGGCCACTAAATTAATTTTGCATTAGGCTTGCCATAAACTGATACACCAATTAAAAGTCCCTTCCTTGCATGCCACAACAATAGTAAGAGTGAACTCTGTTTAGTCAACTCTGAGCAGCATGCTATTGAAGTTCTTGGAAGAACAGTAAGTATAAAATAAGGGTTGTATCAGGTTTTATAAGAATTTATTTGCAATTTAAGGGGTACTCAAGTGCTTATTTCACATAAGCATGTGTGCCACAGTTTTGAGAGAAGAAAACATCTGTTAAAAATGAAGAGAGAACTACTAGGCCATCAATGATAGTGACTGGAAAACATATTTCTCCAGAGGAGATTAAGATAAAAGAAAATGTAAGGATAATATTAAGTCAGTCTTAATAGGTTAAATTTGTCGAACATTGCTGACATCTCCATCTTCTATCAACTTTTGAGTTTGAAAGTTGAAAAATTTATTGTGTCCCCAAAAGGCAAGCAGATCAGGATGGAATTCTACAGAGAATTGTTGTTAAGTTACATCACTCTTGGCAGATTTTAGACATTATAACAGGTGACAAGATCTGTATTTATCAATTTTATCCCAAAATCAAATATCAGTCATCACTCTTTCCGGGACCCTTTCCAGAAAGTATGGTCCAATACATTACAAGGGTATGGATTTGTAACTTGTTACATTTCTGTTCCACAATCGTTTCTGACTCACTTGCACTTTAGAACTCCATGCTTACAAATGTACAAGTGATTTTTCGTTCTTCTGCGCCACAGAAGTTTTAGTATTAGTCGGGCACTGGTAGTTTGTATAAATTTCTCTACAAGTTAAAGAATATTGTTAACTTCAAATACTAGCCCAAAATTTATTATCTTTTTAATGATTTTGCATTTTACTTGATTTAGTTGTGCTAAGTATTAGTAAAAGTGATGGTATTGATGACTAGTAATGTGTATAAAGAAAGAATAAATAAGTATTTGTGTGCAATAATAAAGTATGTTAAGTGCAATTAAAGTATGGCTTATGGCTTGATATTGGCATTTCTTGTTGCAAATACGCATTTCAGACCATCATCTTAGTTAATGTATTTTTAAGGTTCTTGCTACATGCCATAAAAATAATTTTTTTTCATTCTTCATTCTCTTTAAAATTATCCCTTTTGACACAATCCCAGTTTTTGCTAATAATGAGGATGTGGTTGTCAAGCAATATAAATAATTATAAATAATCAAATGTGCTAATGATAAATGATAATGATAAATAAATGACCGAGAGCAATTCAGAAAAATGCATCACAAAGTATTTAAATTATCATAGCTGAGAAAAAATATAAGACCCTTTAGCAGGAATGACAATAATCTTCTTTGTACTTTAAAATCCCTAAGGAGTGTATATAACCTAATTCAAAGTATGGCGACTTATGGCAAACAGCTGGCCCTCCATCTTGCTCTTATATGATGTCACTTGTAACTGTTTAGTAATACTTTACGTGTGTTGCACTTCTTTTGTGAAAGAGAGTGTTATAAGACCATACTTTATAAGGACTTGTACTAATACACTTGTGTGTACTAAGGCATACTTTTGTGTAATAGGGTCTAGGTGAGCACAATATCTGATCAAGAAGAAAAGACAAGGAAGCATAGGGAAGAAAAATTTGCCAGTATCATGCAGGGAATTAAGAGGATTTGCAAATGGGCAAAATAAATAAATCACATATCTACTGGCATAACTGTTTTATGAACTCTGTAGCCTTTTGAACAAAAGTATAAATTTGTTGCTAGATTTTCCAAAGACATTTTGAAAGAAAATTTTCCAATGAAAAATTAATGTCACCCAAAGTTTCTCTGTGATTTCCATTCACTTAGGTTTAATCGTTTTTACCGTCACCTAATTTGGGGTTTATTCACTGGGTTGTGTTGTAAGAGATCTGGAAACTTAAAATGGGAAATTTAACTTCAAATCATCACTGAACTGCATATGCTGATTTGTTAATATAAACCATGTATGAAACTCTTTTAGATTAGAGAGTTTATATTTTTGTTTTAACGCATCAAGCCACAATTTATTTAGTCACAATAAACTATGTACCTATACTTAAGGATGATCATATTTTGCAATAGCATAAAATGAAAATCTCTCTAATAGGCTTCTATCTTCATATTTTAGTTTTTCATAATCAGAAGAGGAACATTAAAGCAATTCTGTATGCATGACAAAACGAAAAAAATATTGAAAATAAAATTTGCGCAAAAATGCTATACAAATGCAAAACAACATTATTCAAGAAAACTTGTACTTTGATTATATTTTAGCACAGCTCTTTTCCAAGAAGTAAAGTAATCCTCACTTCTCCAACAATTAACAAAAACTGAGTTTTGAAAAATCCTCATTAGTCATTAGTAGGGTCCTGCGTTTGGACACCAAGAAGCTCCAACAACAGAGTAACTGTACATGGAGTGTTACTTGGCAGAAATCCATTCCTCTTGTTTAGCTTTTGTGCTGGTAAACAGATTTTAGGTACCTTCAATATAATTTTAACTCACCATGCTCTCCCTTCAAAACAAAGGTTTTATGCATGACAAAACACTAGCATGTATCCAAAATGACCAAAGGTTAGGACTCTACTAAGTAGTAACCTTTCTCCCTCTTATTAGACCTTTATTTGCTGACTGTTTAAGAATACTTAGTGGCTTTGCTATCCTTTTCTAAGAAAAAGGGTGAAATATTTGGCCAAAAGGGGATTTACTAAACTATTTCAAACAAAAATGAGTTGATGGTTAGCTAATGATGCAGGCAATGATCTATGAAACATGTACTAAATTTAAACAAGTGGAGCCAATAAGAATGTGTAGTTTGACTTAGACATAAAATTATTTTAATTAGAAAATGATTTTTGTTTTATTTTTATTCTCTTTGTTTCTGTGAATGAAGAATATCTGGATAGTAGAAAATTCTTCAAATATGTTTTTTTTAGAAGTCTATTAATTTCTTAATGCAGTTATTGCAAGGTATTGACTCTTCAATTCAAAGATTTGTCTAAAAACAAAAAAAAAAAGATACCATTTTACCAATATGCTGTGATAAATAAATTCATTGAAGGAGATGAATATTCAGAGGAATAAAGATATATATGCTGGCTATATCCATAAAACTTCTGGGGTTCACTAAAGTAGCACTCCAGTGCATTTGGGTTCTTACAAACAGCATAGATGCTGAAAGTTTTTTCAGCAAATAGAATTTAGTTGTTTGTTATAAGAGAACAAGTGTGAAAGAAGACAATGTAGAGAGGTATTTGAATGCTTTTATTAAATAGCACAGATATAATGTACATTTTTTAAAATAACTTACAAGGTGTAAATAAGGGAATCAAAAAAATCACATAATATGCGTGTAATTATCTTGATAACTATTAAAATATTTAATTCATGAAAACTGGAATAGACACTCTGTTTATATTAAGTGGAGTATAAAAATATTTGCTACATTAACTTGAATTATTGTGATTATACGTATTCAAATATATTTTAATTAGTATGTGCCTAAAAATAACAGTATGTTTATTGTTGTTGGTTTCCTTCAAAATGCTAAATGAAAAATATATTAAACCTCTAAAATACTAAATGATAAAATCAAAATGTTAAATTTATTTTTTCAAATATTTCCATAACCATAATGTATAGTGTGAGTTGAAAATTCAAGGCAGCAGTTAATGCCATGGGTAATCGAGGTCATTGAGGCATAGGCTTATAAGCGGCAATTTAGGGATTTGATACCCACCAGGACAATCCTCCCTGATTGAGATGACTTAGCAGTACAAACAGGCATTAAAAACTATTTAAACAAAAAAGGCTGAAGTGGAGAGTTCCAGTAGTATGATTTCTGGATTTAGAATTTAGCATATATCACCCCTTGAGGGCTAAGGCTTCCTAACCAGTGGTAGGGAAGCTCTGAGTATATTTCCTAGGTAGCTAGTCTTTTTTTTTACGTTCATGTTCGTTTGTAGTAATAATTGTTATACATTTTCAGTCACTTTGTGTTTGTGGTTGGTTGATACATCTACTGTTTTACACTACTGTTCACAACTTGTTGTTTCGGGGCTTCAAGCCCCAGTTGGGCAGTTTCTTTGACCCTTCCCTGCTTTTTGCTCGTGTTATCCACTGATTCCCCATCTGGTTCTCTGCCTGCCCACTTGTCTTTTTCTGATCCTGGGTACCCACATGGATACTCTGTAGGTCCACCTGGTTCTACCCATATTCGCCACATGGTCACCCGAATGCCATTTGAGGTGTTCTCTGTATTGATTGCATTTCTAATGCCTGTTTCCCTCCTGAGGTCCCCTTTGCATATTGTGTCCTTTCTGATCACTCTCTCTGACAGATTTGTATCATGAACTTTGTTTTCTAGTGCCCAGGTTTGGCTGACATATAATAGAACTAGTAGCATTAAATTTTTTAATATCTCTCCTTTTAGACTCGTCCTCAGGAACATGTCCACCAGGATATGCTTCAGACTCTAAAATTTCTTCCTGGCTTATCCTGTTCTTCTTTTGATTTCCTTCTCGATGTTGATATGGAAGGATATGTTTTGGCTCAGGTATATATATTCCAGTACTAGTCTAGCAGGTTTCCATTGATGTTTATTGCTATCTCTAAATCATTAATCATTAACTTTGTCTTCTTGGGTTCATTTTTTAGGCTCACTTCTGTGCTTACTTTTTTCCGCTATCAAGACTATGTCATCTGTGAACCATAAATGGGTTAGTTTTACTCCGTTTCTGTTGATTCCGTATTCATTTTCCCATTCCAGTTTGTGGAATTGATTCTCCAGTATGCTTGTAAAGAGCTTTGGTGATAACAGGTAGATTATTAGATATTAAATGTATTTGTGACTGTTTTGTTATTTTTTGTGCAGTTACCATATCTTTTGCAGATTTTCTCAAACCATAATTAGTTTTAAGTCCTTCAGATAAATCTGCCTAACACCTCATTTTGACTGGTGCTTACAAAACAATTTTTGCTGTGAGCTACAAGCTAATAATTCAATTTTTATTTGTTGCAGCTTTTGGATACAATCTTCAGTTTTCTTGCACGTAAAACAGATTTCTATACAGGTGGTGGAGAGGGAGCTGGAGAGAAAGTAAGTTTATAAATTATGTAAATTGAATAAAATTTGTGTGCATGTAAAGAAGTAGCTTAAGGGTTATATTCTGGTTTGTAAGAGAAGTTAAAAAGATCAAACCTTTAAGGACCTGCTTCTATTGTGACATTCAAGCTTTATGGATTGTGTTAAGATGTAATTGTGACAAAAATTAGGTGAATACCATTATTTGTTGTCCAGTTGCTGAAAATGAATAGTAACTTCTCGTTTACACTGATTGATATATCTTTTGCAGCGTGAAATATTCCATCACAATAGGTTTTAATGTAATAGTATATGCTGGTTGAATCTCATATTTAAAGTATGTGTAGGACTAAATGAGATACTTTCAATGCTATTATGTAAACCAGAGTGCTCAATATGCTGATGGCCTGAAATGTTAAAGAGCCTCTGTAAATAAATCAAAAGAGTGCTCAATGAGATTTACTCGACTTTTCCCAGTGCTCATATCTTTTTTCTCATTGATTGATAGTGCTTTTATCCTTAGGCATCTCTCTGTACATATTTCTTAAATTGCATCTGAATATTAGTTATAGTCTCATTTTTCACCATATGAAATTGTTATATTTCTGGATAGTATTATAAGTTACTTCTATGTTATAGGCTAGAATGTTATGATTATCATAAACCAACAATGCTTTTTTCTCAATCTCTTGGTTGACATCAGGCACTCTTTAAAACAATGTTTTTGTTGACTGCGGGGCATTTTTATTATAATATTCTGCGCTGTAAATAAAATCATTATTTGATTAAGTCAAACTACACACTCTTATTGGCTCCACTTGTTTAAATTTAGTACATGTTTCGCAGACTGTTGTGTCTTCAGCATCAGCTAACCTTCGACTGATGGATAATTTATTATGCTTTGGGTGTGTATATGATGCTCTAGTGGAGGTGGGATAAGCTAAATTTTATTGTTTTCATTCCCAGAATTGTAGAAGTTCATTAATTCATCTATTTGTTTATAAATGTAGATTTTCTCCCATGTTGCTAACTCCGTAGGTCCTTATTCTAATTTTGATAATTTTGCTTTATTAACTATGTCACAGTTTTCTGTCCAGAAATGATATGCTATTGCTTATTTCTCCAGTATGCCCATGTTTCTCTTTGTTTTTCCAATATAGACTTTTTCGCATTCTGTACAACTTATTTTGTAAATACCTGCTTTTTTCTCTGGTGGAATACAGTCATTAATTTTGTTATTCAGGAGATTTTTAACATTAATACTGTTCATATTGCCAGTCTGGTATTTAAATCTATAGAATATTTTGATATTTTTGCATAGCACATGAATCATCCATTGGCATCCACAAACAGATTTAAGGTTAAAATCTCCTGGATGACTATATTAATGACAGTATTCCACCAGAGAAAAAAGCAAGTATAATTTTAAGTTGTGCAGAATGCAAAAATGTCTATATTGGAAAAACAAAGAGAAACATAGGCACATGGTTAAAAGAGCATTTCAGGAACATAAAATTCAGACAAATGGAGAAATCAGCAGTATCATCTCATTTCTGGACAGAAAACTGTGACATAGTGAATAAAGCAAAATTATTAAAATCAGTGCAAGGACCTATATAGTTAACAACATAGGAAAAAAATCTACATTTAAAATACAGAAACAAATTAATGAACTTTGACACTTCTGGGAATGGAAACATGAACTAACTTAAGCTCATCACATCTCCACCAGAGCAGAATATACATACCCAAAGCATAACGAATTATCCAACCAGCATTTGACAGATAGCTGATGATGCGGACAACAAGTCTGTGAAACATGTACTAAATTTGAACAAGTAAGTGGAGCCAATAAGAGTGGTAGTTTAACTCAATCTTACAATAATTACAGTAGCTTCACTGTACAAGTTCCAATTAGCATTTCATTGTAGCATTATTTAATCCAGCCCCCAGCATTTTAATTTACTATGCTATTTTCCATTACATTTGAGACAATGTGTAAATGAATTATGATGGAAAATTATCTTATAATACTTTATACCTGAATGTTATTAAAATTGATCTTCTCAGAAAAAGGGAAAACTGGGAGAAGGGCTCAGGAGGGGTCTGGGATAATAAGGCAACTTGTCAGCAAGAAATTTAAGCCTTATATGCACAGTTTGTTTCCAGAGGGTATGGGTCAGTGTCTAATAATATAGGAATAAATAGCTTTTCCTTAGGATCCATCAGCCAATCATCTCTCTCACAAATTTGTTTGTTTGTCTCAGTGTGTTGTGTAATGTGTCTTTGAATTTTCTGTGCACCTTAATATACTGAAATGTATATTTCCTTTGTAATGTAATGATAGTACCACTATTGAAATATTGCATTTTAAGAAAGTGATACTGCTAGCATATATGCTAAGATTTTTTTTTTAACAGGAATTATTTTATTTGTGCTCCAAGTGCTTCATTTTTCTAGCATAGATTTATAAATAAAATTTATATTTCTGAGAACTGTTTAGTACCTCTTTGTAAATAAAATTTTGGTATTTTCATCTTCACTAAAATTGTTAATTTCTTTTTCTTCTGTTGAAGCTGGTAATGGAGAAGTTTAAAAAATATGAGAAACAAGCACTGGAACAACATGCTAAAAATAAGGAAGAAAAAGAGGAAAAAGAAAAGAAAAGGCAAGAGAGGTTGGCACAAAAAAAGAAAGAAGAAGAAGAAGAAATAATGCAAGCAGAGCAGGAGCAAGCAACACTCACTGAACTGACTGATGCTGAAGCAGAAAAATTACAGAAAGAAATTGATGAGGCAAGATAAATGTCTTAATGAATTTAGTTAAAAAAATAAAAGGATATGCGCATGTTTCTTTTTAATTATAGATTTAAATGTGGGAATTTTCATAGTGAAATATAGTATAATATAACAAACTATATTTTCTCAATTACATATACTTATGAAGCTGTTGACAATGGAGTAGTATATATATAAAACCAATGTACTAAAATTTGTTCACACTAACTCTATTCACTTACATAAAAATTGGACATATTTTTCGGGAGTGATCTTCCCATCTTCAGCCTGTAGACAAACTATTGTTAGAAGTGACGGAATCTGTTGGTTCTATTAGGAACTTGCTGAGTTTGTCCATTGGAGGGAAATTGAAATTCATAAAGTTTTCCTTGTTTTTTGTAATGACAATTTTTCCCAAGTGGAAAGTTCTATTGTGTTGTGAATTTGTTTCAGTCGTTTTGTCTCTGGTTTAATTTCATGATTTTTATTCCAAAAGTGTGCTGCTATCGCTGATTTATCAATTTGTTTTATAAAGAGGAATTTGGAAATCCGGAAAAAAGAACACTTTATAAATATTCGCTTAAAACAAATTGATAAATCAGCAATAGCAGCGCACTTTTGGAATAAAAATCATGAAATTAAACCAGAGACAAAACTACCGAAACAACTTCACAATGCAATAGAACTTTCCACTTGGGAAAAAATTTTCATTACAAAAAACAAGGAAAACTTAATGAATTTCGATTTCCATCCAATGGAAGAACTCAGCAAGTTCCTAATAGAACCAACAGATGCCGCCACAAAAACATCAAGAGACCCAATTGTGCACTTCTAACAACAGTTTGTCTACAGGCTGAAGATGGGAGGGATGACTCCCGAAACATATGTCCAATTTTTATGTAAGTGAATGGAGTTAGTATTAACAAATTTTAGTACATTGGTTATAAACTATATTTTATTGTTCGTTTCACATTATCATTTAAATGTCAGTGTGTTCAATATAGAACATAAATTTATGTGAGCCAAGTCTTCAGTAAAGCGTTTAGTTTACTGAAAAAATTATTAATATATTTGAATTAGCTGCGAATATAATTGATGTCTTTACAACTAGGGAAATAATTTTACAGGGAATGTTTAAGAAGATTTGAAATGATTTAGTTGGTGCCACCTCATAATTAGAAAAATTATTGTGAAGATTAGCACTGCTTTTCAGAAACAGGTATCTTGATGTCTAGTATAAGCTCTATTAAGGAAGATCCCATTGAAGCACTTACAGTGCATTTGCTTGTTTCATATTTAATAACTTTTTTAATTGTAAAAACACTTACATATATATATTTTGAATGGTGTTTTTACGCCAGTTTGTACTACTGTGACACCACAGGCGGTGAACACTGGTGATACATGAAATGAAATGATAAATTGGTAAAGGATTTTTTTTTAAGGAAGGAAACGTTCCAGGCCTAAGTTTAGGGTACCTCCCCGGCATTTGCCAGTTATGAGGACTGAGGAAAACCTGGAAAAAAAAACTTCAGTCAGGGAGGATGGTCCTGGCAGGATTCGAACCCGAGACCTCCCGCTCCGAGTCCATGCCTTAATGACCTCGGCCTTCAGTGGCAGTATATGTATATATATAGTCGCACAATTTTCACTATATTTTGATTAATTCATGTTCTTCAAAGGCAGAAGACAAGTCAAGGTGGTAAAAATAAATATGAATCTTGAAGGCAGTGTAGGGAAACAGATTAAACAATATTATAACTAAATATTTTTTCTCCCTCTCTGCCACTTATTACCTGTTAATCTGTTTCCATATATTAGGTTCAAGATTCAGTATTTATTTTTAACACCTTCACTTGTTTTCTGCCTTTAAAGAACACAAGTTGTTGGAAATATAGGGAAAATTGTGACTTTTTAAGTATTATGTCTATTTTTGCTTTTCTAGTTCTTGTTATTTTAGTTACATTGTTCCAAGAGTTATTGTATTTTTCATTTTTGTTGTTATATATTAATATGTACTTCCAAACAATGATAGAACTTCAGGTGAGAATTTATACAACCTAGGAAAATAATGTTTTTATAAGAATCGTAGAAATACTCAGGAACATGATAATGATAATTTTATTGCAGCTATTAGACTCCTACATTAATACTTACATATATATATATATATATATATATATATATATATATATATAAAATACATTAATTAATACTTTGAATGCAGGATGGGATCTATCTGAAAATCACAAATCTCCATTTGAAGGTTATAGGGTTGGTTTCATCAACACATGTTAAAAATACACTAGTATTTGTTTGTTAGCAATTTGTTAAATTTGCTATGTTCCACAAAGCTTTTTCAGCATGATATTTGCTTATATGATGTTAAGATCTCTAAGAGTTACAAATAGCACAGATTGAGAAATAGTGTCAGAACTCAACATTTTTAATGCGCTCTGATGTATTTTTTATTGCAATTAATTACTGATAAGCTTGGTGCATGAAATGAATGTTAAGAGGAGCAGAAGCACAACATTTTCTTAATTTTAAACAAAGGGTAGGAAGTGTAAAGAAATAATGAACATAGTCGGTCTAGTCTCCACTACATTATGTAATGCAGGTGCTGCCTCAATATTGTTAATGCTGTTTGGAATTTGGTTTGTAATTCCAGTTTTATAACAGGAAAGTGTCTTTTTCATATGCCTATCATTCTTCCTCTTTAGTTGTGTGTCTTGATGTCTGGGTATTACATTTGTATTTAACTAGTTTAAGGATGTAGCTAAAGAGTTAAAAAGACTTTTCCTTAAGGTAACCTCCATAACCTAACAGGACACCATTATTGGTACCCATTTCAAACTGAGCTCTGAAGTGAGCATTTTTAAATATTGTACTATCATGTATTTATCCAGGCCTCCTAGCAACTATTCCTAATTGGAGGTGTAGGATCATTTATTACTTGAGAATTGATGGAAAGGTAGCCCTTGAGAATGTGATAAATTGCAATTCTTTTGCCTCTAGGAGATTGAATTTTACAAGGAATAATGATATGAGTAAAAGAAGTTATTCATAAATTGGTGCTATTTCTCTAAATAGCGAATATTATGTATCTTCCTCTTTTTGATGCAATTGCTATGGAAATCTTTTGGATAATTCTGAAATCATTAGCTTTTGAAATGCAGGCATTGTCTCCAAGTATTAAATGAAAAGAACCAATGATATAAATCTTTAAGGTAACCAATTGGGGTGGGGGAATCATTTTTCTGATTAATGTATTCTAGTCTCTCTTGTCTTACATCTGTAATCTTGTACAATGATTTTTCACATTTGGTAACTTTGTAAAAAGTCTAAATTTTCAAAGCCTTCTTACAGCCTCTCCTGTGGCAGAAATGGCATTTAAAAATCCAAACATGCCTTCATCTGGGTTTACAACTGCCATTTTCCAACTGTTAACAATTGTTAGCTTTTAATGAGGGGAAAAGAAATATCAACTTAATATGAAGTTTAAGACACACTTAAAATTAGCATTGGTTAATGAAACAGAACTTTTGTTACTTTGAATATTAAAGTAGTCTAATAGCTTGTAAATTTATAGCATCCGTTGATTACACTGGCTGATAGGATTATTTACTTACTTCAGTTTCCGTTGGCTTGTTAACAATACAAACTTTGACTTTAAGGTGTAAAATACTTGGGATGTTTTTTTAAACTTTTCCTTGATAGCTCTTATCAGATTAAACTGTTGAAATTAATTTTAATATATTCTTCCCTCAATTTTTGTCAAACAGGAAATCTGCTGTATTATTTACTTTTAATGAATTTTGAATTATATTGAGTCCCAAATGGAATTCTTCACTATATGTAGAGCTGGAAGTTACTTTTCTTTATGCATTAAAGTTATAGATTTAAAAGTACATATGAAGATTTATCTGTTAAATTATTCAGGAAGGCAAAAATATATATGAATATGTTGTCTGAAAAAGGTAAGAATTTCCTTCCTTTACCAAGCAACTTTCCATTACCAAGGCGATGCACTCCAGAATGCAGTGATGCATTTGCCAATTCACCATCCAAGACCATACACAAAAGCTCTTGCCAGACCAATTCCCAAAACCTCTGATTTGAGAAATTGGGCTATCCAAAGCATTAAATATGAGAGATATTTAATAATTAATGCAGCATATTTTTCTTTTTTAAGGTTTATTTTAGTTATTTAGATTGTTCCTTAATTCATATGCTGTATGGTGAAATTTCTCAATTTAATCTCATTACAAGTCGTTCCCGGTGGTGTAGTGGTAACCATACTTGCCTCCTAAACCCAAGATTGCGGGTTCAAACTGGCCAGGATTGATGGATTTTTTGGGCATAAAAATCCTAAGTATGGCTTCCTTCGGAAGGGAAGTAAAGCCGTGGGCCCCATATCATACGTTTATGGCACGAAAAAGAACCTCAACCCTGAAAGAAGCTGTTTCATGCCCTGAATAAAATGGGATGCTGATGACCTGAGATATTAAAGATATTAAAGAGTAAATAAAATAAAATAACAAATCTCATTACAAGGTTAGGCTGGTACCTCTCTGCCCGTCAGTCCTGGTGGTGTAGTAGTAACCATACTTGTCTCCTAAATGCAAGATAGCAGGTTCGATCCCGGCCAGGACCGATGGATTTTTTCTGGTGTAAAAATTGTAACTATGGTTTCCTTCCGAAGGGAAATAAAGCTGTGGGTCATGTGTAGTACATTTATGGCAGGATAAAGGAGCTCAAGCCTGAAAAATGAGATTTCTGAGCAAAATTTGTCAGCTGTTTCATGGCTTGGTTTAAATGGGGCGCAGATAACCTGAGATGTTAAAGAGCATCCATAAATTAAACCCCTTCCCCCCCAAAAAAACTCTGCCCTACCTCTCTACAATAGAATGTTCATCTCCTTTTAGGATGCTGGAGGACAAAAATTAATCTTCAGCCTCATAATGAGCAAACAACTTTGAACAGATAATGGCCTTCTGTTCATAATGTTTGGCAGTTAAACTATGAGGGATTTGTTTAGCACACTTCTTTGAATATTGTAACTGGTATAATTGTGTTGATACTGAAGACAGTATAACTTGATCACTGAGTTGTTTGGTTGCTATTCATCCCAAATAAGGATGTTGTCCATTCTATTGTTGCAGATATTATTACATTGTGTGGCTGCCCAGAGTGCAAATGCTCAATGAGATTGCCTCGATATTCTTCCAATGTTGATGGGCTTTTTTGTCCAATGACTGATAGTGTTTTATCCTTAGCTGCCTTTCTATACATGTTTCTTAAATTAAATTAAATGCATCTGAATGTTAGTTATGGTCTCATTTCTCATTAAAAGAAATCCTCATATTGCTCTTTGTTTAAAAATATATCACTTAGAGTCTTCCTTTTGAGAGCTAATTGCATCAATGGCACCCAGCAGAAGAAAATGAAAATAAATGGAATAGCATGAGAAGGTTCAAAGTTACCACACATTCAATAATGTGTTTCTCTTAGCTAAACTAGCAAAGAAAAACAGTGTTACATTTTTAATGGAATGCCTATTGTATTTTAATATCTTAGGCGCTGATTTTACAGTGAATGTAGTTTCAAGAACTCTTTGTGATCAAAAATTTATTGTTCTGCCAAAAACAAGAAGCCAACTGATCTTAGTCATAAATGTTTCTAATGTGAAGAATAACTGTAATTTCATGGCCTATTTGGTTAATGTGTCTGTGTAATGTATGGGGGAACAAGAACACCATTCCAAACATTTTAGTTGTATTACTATTTCTAAAAGCAGATGCCATTAACATTCACTGTTAACAAGTTATCTCTAAAAGACATTTTGCTTTTTCTAGATTTAAAGCTGTTAACCCTGCAGTGTTTATGGCTACTGAAAAATAAATTTTTGCTTAGTTAGCTTTTATGTCAAATCATTGAGTGCATAATTCTGTGTAGTTCCTTGGTATTTATTGTATTTTCTTTGATGCAGACTGATGTAGTGTCTACTTACATTGTATTCTTTCGAAATACTTTAAGACTTGAGATTAAACTGTGGTTTACTGTTATGATCAACAAACAAGTAACCTCATCACTTTGAACTGAAATTGCAGTTTTACTTCTGCAATACAGCATTTCTTTGGTTCGTTCATTTTGATTACACATGCAGTACACCCATGGCTTATAGGACATTTGAGATGAATAAAATATTATATCACTGTCATGATTAAAGACAAATAGTGCTATTTCTAGCAAGAGAAAGGTACCATTTTAACATAAAAAATTAATGTTCCTGTATCTAACCAAAGGGATGCAGAAATAAGTTTATTTACTCCATTAAATACCAGCTTCTTATAATTTGTGTTATTGTCTTGTCTTGTACAAGGATGGATTGATAATTGGAGCAAAAAAACATACTAAATAGCATTTTTTTGCAAAAACAAAAATTTATTTCTAAACATAATCTCCTTTTAGCTCAATGTTTGATCCAGCAAAAGTCCAATTTTTTGATTCCTCAGGAAAAAACTGTCTTTTGAACTGGGCATAATATATTTTTATAGCACAGATAACCTCTTCATTGAATAAAATTTTCTTCCCCCAAGCCAATGTTTGAGGTTAGGAAAGAAAAAAACTCAAATAGGGCTAAATCTGGGGATTTGGTGGGTGTGAAACTATTTTGAAGCCCAGCTCATGCACTTCTGTCATCGTAACGACTGATGTTTGAGCAGGAGCATAGTCCTGTTGGAGGAGCTCTTTTTTGCGCACCAGTCTTGATTGCTTCTGCTTCGACTACTATGCATGTAACATTATGCAATAACAACCAGTCACTGTTTTACCCTTTTCTAAATAGTCAATAAGATGATATCCTGTGAGTCCCAAAAAAAGTTGCCATCACTTTTCCTGCCAACAAAACTATTTTAGCTTTTTTCGGTGCACTTTCACTTCCAGGGTGTAATGGTGTATCCAATTAAGTTTTATCTACAGTGACAAAATGATATCAGAATCAATGAGATTATGCTTTCCAAACACAATTTTGAAATGCCCTTCCTTGAACATTTTTGGTCTGGAGTCATTAAACGTAGCTCCCATTGTGCTTTTAGCTTTTTCATATGCACAACTTCATGCAGGATATTATGTACTCATTCGTATGAGATGCTTACCATCTCGACAATCTCACAAATCTTAATGTGACAGTCTTTAATCATGATACTGTGAATTTTACAAACAGTTTTTCCGAAGAAATCTCAATCAGACATCTGGAATGCTCAGTATCTGCAGTGCTCTTATTGCCGTGTTTAAGCTAATTTATCCAGTAAAAAATGGTATCGAATGCTGGTGCACAGTCTCTATGAACTTCCTTCATCTCAGTTTATATTTGGGCTGCAGTCCACTTTTTTAAATAATGTTTTATCACTACAATATTTGTCTTTATCCATTTCTATGAAATGTGTTACACTGGTCACTTAAGATTGCTGCCAATGAAGAAACGTGGATTGCATATTGTTTTTTGAAAGTTTGAAACAAAACCATTACAAGAATAATGTTTACCAGCAGTCATGGCGCTTAAAAATTTTTCCTGCTATTTAGTTAAAATTTACCAGACTTATCTGCCTTTGTATTTTTAAAACTGTATAAGAGGACTGAGAGCCACTAATTAGATAGGTGACAGGATAGTTTAATGGAGTTTGAACAACTTCTGACTTGTTAACCAATAAGTTATTGTGGAGATGCCTTCATTGTTTCCCAAAATCTGTTCTCTGAACAAGTGGCAGCATTTTAATTCCAATGTTGATATCCATTCCCAGGTCATAGAGAGAGTAAGTCTCTTTCTTACCAGGATTTGGCACCAAGCAGGATATGGGCAGGCAAACTCCTCATCCTGTTTGCACATTCTACAGTTGGATTCATCTTTATAGAGTTCCACTTTTTGTAGATGTTTTCTGAAATGACCATATTCAGTAATTAGTGCAATTACTTTCCTCATTCCTCTTCTCTCCACTTTTAGAAGAGATGTGGAAAGCGTATTGCTAGGACCTAGGACAAATTTCCTAGCTTGCATTTGTCCAGGATAGGTATGTCACCTTAATTGATGTTTATTCCCAATCCATGTTTTAATTGCAATCTTAGCAGTTTATGTACTGATTCCAACCATGGGATCAAGGCCAAATAAGGGTGTGTCAGCACCCCTCTTTGCCAATTTCAAGACTGTTGCCAATGACAAGGCATTGTGACACTCCCATACCGGTTTTGATTTCATCTAGTCAGAGGAAAATTCTTTTAAGGCACTTTGGCAGTCTGAGAGAACAAGAATTCATTTATGGTGTTAACCCTTCTCAAGTCATAAGCACAGTTCAGAATAGCAAATACTTTTGTCTGAAAAGCTGTGCAATGTTTACCCAGGCTTGTGCTAAAGTTAGTCCTTGGAGATAGGCCATATATGCCTCACTCAGTGGTTACCTTTGCAAGATCCACCGATATATAAGTTGATTATGTTCTTTAATGGACATGGTTCCTTCCATCCAGTATTCTCAAGATACGACAGTTACCTTAAATGGAGGAAAATTACAATATTGAGTATTGATTAGGTTAGACCTCATCCTCAATTCTGGAATACTCAGGAAATATTGAAGGGAAGTTTGTCCAGTTGCTGAAAAGCTACTTTTCCAGTTCCCTGTGTACACCAAGCAATATGCAGTAACCCTAGCCTTCATTGTAAATAGATATCCATGAGAGGGAGACCCAACGGAGTTTCCAGCTCAATGGTTGGAGTACTTCTGAAGGCCCCTGTAATACATAGACATGCTAATCTCTGTAGCTTTGTAAGCTTACATGCTATAGCAGTTTTTAAAGTTGTCCGCCACCAAACAATGGTGCTTTAAGATATCTGGTACCTGACTATAGCCAATGGCTAATGTATGATTTGAGGCCCCAGGTGAATCCAACAGTGTGTTTGGTGGTTACAAGAGACCACCTGGCTTCTATGAAGAATATTATTGCAGTTCAGTTTCTTATCCAATTCAACACCTAGATATTTAATTAACTCAGAATATTCTAGGCTTCTAGAATATGCTACTGGGCAAACTAGTAAGTGTTAAAGAATTAATACAAGTACGTTTTGTAAACAAAATGATTTAGAACTATGATGTGGTAAAAGTTCCTCTCTGTTCCTCTCAGAGGCACACACTCACCTTCCATGGCAAATTCTCAGAACTAGATCAGCTGATTATACTGATAGAACCTTGCTTAGCAATAGTCATTCATTCATTTGTTTCAAATGATTTATGTTGAGGTCCGAATGAGTTTAATTACCCAATTTATTTTTGCTGTTTACAACTGAGGGTGCAGCTAATGAGGTTATTATTTTTTTGGATCAAAAATTAGCTGAATTTAAATGGTTATATTGTGTGCCATATTTTTAGTTGTATATTTTGTGCATATCATTTCAGTAAAAATGAGAGATAAAACTTGCATAAAGATTTGCATTTTTACATTTATTATTGCATATTTTTTGGATTCCTACATTAATATGAAGGTATCTGGGTGTGATATATGCACAAATTTCATATATCGCTCCCCTTCAAACAGTTGCAGCATTAAATCTATATATGGTGTAACCATTACATGGTTTTGATACCCTTGTCATTATGTTTCCTGTTTCTTTTGTGTTATTCATTTAGTTATTGTGCAAATTATTTAATTAAAAGCTCAAAAACAATTAAATAGGTTATTTTAGGAGCAAAATGAAGTTTATGAGTGATTATTGTATTTATCACTTTATATAACATTTTTCGGCCATCGTTGTAAGTACTTGTGTGTGAAACTTGAGTCTTACAGACTTAGTTGTGTTACATTTGCTTTGGAAGAATATTGAAGTGCTTGTCGAATTGAATGGCAAGTAGTTCATTTAATCATATTTTCTAAAAGAAACATTAATCTGTTTCTTTTTCTTCCAACATTAAAATGAAGGTATCTGGGTGTGAATTATACATATACCTCATACCTCGTTCCCCTTCAAACAGTTAAAGCATTGGTTCCATATATGGTGTGACCATTGATTGATATCATTGTCATTATGTTTCCTTTTTCTTTTGTGTAATTCATTTAGTTATTGTGCAAATTATTTAATTAAAAGCTCAAAACAGAATTTAATAAGTTATTTTGGGAACAAAATGATGTTTTTGAGTGATTATTGTGTTTATCACTTTATACAGTATTTTTAGACCATCCTTGTAAATACTAGTGCATGAAACTTCAGTCTTACATACTTAGCTGTATTACATAACAAATTATTATTGAGGAAATCACTCAAATTTCCCCAATAATAATTTGTTATGTTATACTATATTTCACTGTGAAAATTCCCGCAATTCAACAACTATTAGCTGTATTAGTTTGCTGTCACATATCTTTTGGAAGAATATTGAATTGCTTGTCCATTTGAATGCCAAGTAGTTCATTTAATCACATTAGCTAAAGAAATTGTTTCTTTTACTTCCTACATTAAAATGAAGGTATCTGGGTGTGAATTATACATATACTTCATACCTCGTTCCCCTTCAAACAGTTAAAGCATTAGTTCCATATATGATGTAACCATTACATGATATTTATATCATTGTCATTATGTTTCCTTTTTCTTTTATGTTATTCATTTAGTTATTGTGCAAATTATTTAATTAAAAGCTCAAAACAGAATTAAGTAAGTTATTTTGGGAACAAAATGATGTTTTTGAGTGATTATTGTGTTTATCACTTTATACAGTATTTTTCAGCCATCTCTTGTAAGTACCAGTGTGTGAAACTTCAGTTTTACAGACTTAGCTGTGTTACATTTGCTGTCATATATCTTTTGGAAGAATATTGAAGTGCTTGTCCATTGGAATGGGAAGTAGTTCATTTAATCACATTATCTAAAAGAAAAGTTAATCTGTTTATTTTTCTTCCAACATTAAAATGAAGGTATCTGGGTGTGAATCATACATATGCTTCATACCTCGTTCCCCTTCAAACAGTTAAAGCATTAGTTCCATATATGATGTAACCATTACATGATATTTATATCATTGTCATTATGTTTCCTTTTTCTTTTATGTTATTCATTTAGTTATTGTGCAAATTATTTAATTAAAAGCTCAAAACAGAATTAAGTAAGTTATTTTGGGAACAAAATGATGTTTTTGAGTGATTATTGCGTTTATCACTTTATACAGTATTTTTCAGCCATCTCTTGTAAGTACAAGTGTGTGAAACTTCAGTTTTACAGACTTAGCTGTGTTACATTTGCTGTCATATATCTTTTGGAAGAATATTGAAGTGCTTGTCCATTGGAATGGCAAGTAGTTCATTTAATCACATTATCTAAAAGAAAAGTTAATCTGTTTATTTTTCTTCCAACATTAAAATGAAGGTATCTGGGTGTGAATCATACATATGCTTTATACCTCGTTCCCCTTCAAACAGTTAAAGCATTGGTAACATATATGGTGTGACCATTATGTAGTATTGATATCATTGTCATTGTTTCCTTTTTCTTTTGTGTAATTCATTTAGTTATTGTGCAAATTATTTAATTAAAAGCTAAAAACAGAATTAAATAAGTTATTTTGGGAACAAAATGATGTTTTTGAGTGATTATTGTGTTTATCACTTTATACAGTATTTTTCGGCCATCCTTGTAAATACTAGTGCGTGAAACTTCAGTCTTACATACTTAGCTGTATTACATAACAAATTATTATTGAGGAAATCACTCAAATTTCACTAATTTATTCTATTATTCTTAGTTCTAAATTAGTGAAATTTGAGTGATTTCCCCAATAATAATTTGTTATGTTATACTATATTTCACTGTGAAAATTCCCGCAATTCAACAACTATTAGCTGTATTAGTTTGCTGTCACATATCTTTTGGAAGAATATTGAAGTGCTTGTCCATTTGAATGCCAAGTAGTTCATTTAATCACATTAGCTAAAGAAATTGTTTCTTTTACTTCCTACATTAAAATGAAGGTATCTGGGTGTGAATTATACATATACTTCATACCTCGTTCCCCTTCAAACAGTTAAAGCATTAGTTCCATATATGATGTAACCATTACATGATATTTATATCATTGTCATTATGTTTCCTTTTTCTTTTATGTTATTCATTTAGTTATTGTGCAAATTATTTAATTAAAAGCTCAAAACAGAATAAATAAGTTATTTTGGGAACAAAATGATGTTTTTGAGTGATTATTGTGTTTATCACTTTATACAATATTTTTCAGCCGTCTCTTGTAAGTACTAGTGTGTGAAACTTCATTTTTAAAGACTTAGCTGTGTTACATTTGCTGTCATATATGTTTTGGAAGAATATTGAAGTGCTTGTCGAATTGAATGGCAAGTAGTTCATTTAATCATATTTTCTAAAAGAAACATTAATCTGTTTCTTTTTCTTCCAACATTAAAATGAAGGTATCTGGGTGTGAATTATACATATACTTCATACCTCGTTCCCCTTCAAACAGTTAAAGCATTGGTTCCATATATGATGTGACCATTATGTGGTATTGATATTATTGTCATTATGTTTCCTTTTTCTTTTGTGTAATTCATTCAGTTATTGTGCAAATTATTTAATTAATAGCTCAAAACAGAATTAAATAGGTTATTTTGAGAAAAATATGATGTTTTTAAGTGATTATTGTGTTTATCACTTTATACAGTATTTTTTGGCCATCCTTGTAAATACTAGTGCGTGAAACTTCAGTCTTACATACTTAGCTATATTACGTTTGCTGTCACATATCTTTTGGAAAAATTTTGAAGTGCTTGTCCATTGGAATGGCAAGTATTTAATTTAATCAGATTTTCTAAAAGAAAAATTAATGTTTTTCTTTTTCTTTGAACAATAAAATTAAGGTATCTGTGTGAACTATACATATTCTTCATTACCTTGTTTTCCTTCAAACAATTACAGTTGCAACTCTTTTCATTTATAATGAATTTATATTCTTGGTATCATTATGTCTTTTTTATATATATATTTTTTTCTGTTGTCCATTTAGCATGTTACACAAATGTTTGTTATTCAAATCCTACTAACAGAATTGGTGAGCATACTTTTGGAGCTCGGTAGATACTTTTGTCTATCACAATTTAATTTTTGGTTTTTTTCTCTTATGGTGCTAATCAAAAAATAAACTGAATTATATCATAGGCTATTGTTGTACTGCATGGACTACTTGTCAAGCATTAAAATGCTATCAGGTACTTAATTTTATCATGACTATTTTACTTTCATAATTAAAAGTAAAATAGTCCTTAATTTCAGTTTTATCAGAGTTAGAATATATAGAGGATATTAGGAACTCTATTGAGAAAAGTACTATTCATATCTTTATACATTGCATTTACTAATTTCAACTGCCGTTGGTGGCCGAGGTCGTTAAGCTGCATATTCATGAGTGGGAGATCCGGGTTCGAATCTCTCCAGGACTATCCTCCCTGGCTGAAGTTTTTTCCAGGTTTTCCTCAGTCCTCATAATTGGCAAATGCCAGGGATGTACCCTGAACTTAGGCCAGGAATGTTTCCTTCCTTAAAAAAATCATTTCCTAATATATCATTTCATCTCGTGTATCATCAGTGTCCATCACCTATAGTGTGCCTCAGTAGTAAAAACGGGCGTTAAACTCTATCCTAATTTACTGTTTCATGAATTAGTGTATAAAATTTAAATTTTATAGACTTAGGTATTACATTTTTGTCACATATCTTTTGGAAGAATAATTAAATGCTGCTCTTATTAATGGCAAGTACTTTTTTAATAAGATTTTTTATAAAGATTAATCTTTAACTTACTTTTCTTCCTACATTAAAATGAAGACATCTGGATGTGAAATATGCATAACCTCATTCTCCTTCAAACAGTTAGGAGCATTTGCATAGAAAACATTAGCATTAATGGAAACATCAACTACAACAGAAAACTGTTTATTTAATGAGTCATGTCCTCCAATGCTGTAATATTTTGAAGTTCTATTATCGCAAACATGAAAGATTGGAGTTTGCAAACTTTCACATTAGTGTATTTATGTTGATGTTAATCTTTGTGAGTTACTCTAATAAAATGTCTTTACATAGCATTTGCAATTATTTTTCTATATAATGGGTCCTTATGGTTACTGTGCTGTTTGCGTGTAATAGATTTTAGTATTGGTAACATTATCTTTATTTTGTTTTGTTTTCTGTTATCTTTTGTTTATATTATACAAATTGTTGCTATTTGAAATCTAGAATTAATATGCTTACTTTTAGAGCAAAGTAGATAATTTTTGAGTGATTATATTGTCTACCACATTTCTATAATTTATATTAACTGAATTAATAAAGATGGGGTGACTAAAGGGTGAAGTAAATATGTAAATGTGCTCTTCTACAGAATTACACTAAGGAGTTATGCTGTGTGAAGAAAGGAGTAATGTGTAAATAAAGTATAATAATTTAAAGATGGAAATATTTAAAGAAATTAGTGAAGTCCTTAGGAAAAATAAGATAACAGTGGTGAAGAATGCTTAGTAAACAGCAAAAGGGGTTATTAATGATGAAAAGGGGATAACTGTATATAAATTAATTTTATCTATAATACTATATACTATTTGCTTAGAGGAGGTGATAGGTGATAGTAATAGGTAGATGGAAGGCACATAACATATCAATTATCACTACTGTGAAAAGTTTTTTGCTTGAAATAATTGCATATAATATAGATTATGGCAGTGAATGCAGTGGTACTATCCCCCCACCCTGCCTTCTTTGGCAAAAATTGGTATATTTCTTTGATATTCAGTAATCCAGAAGAAGAAAAGAAATGATGCTAGTCATAATAAAATTAATATTTTTAACCTACTTCTGCTTTAGTGCTTATGTGATATTTTTGTCCTATCTAATACAGAATAACCCTGCTAGTCTTAACTAATTGGGACTGAAGTTTGTTCAGCACAAATTTGGATTAATGAGGTTAATTTATATTTAATGTAATTAGGCCTATACTTTATGTTTATGAAGTCTACAAGTTAATTGTACTCAGTTGTTGTAAACACAGTTTTATTTTTGTGATGCAAATGCCATTGTTGAAATCAAGCTCATAAAGACCATTCACGCTGGGTCGCTTGACTTATGGGTATTTCCTTCATTTTCTTGGAACCAAAATTTGAGCACTCAATTCATTGTTTGTTCTGAATTCATTTGAGATGGAGATACGGTATTAATCGCTAAACATTGCTAATGCTGTTAGTGGATTTACTGTACTGTATCATGCTTAGTAGTGTTTTTTAATCTTGTAAAGTAGTTTTAATTTTTTCTGTTTGATTAAAAAGTAGGTAAGTTCTTATTCATTAAGAGATGAAGTTTTAAAACACTTAGATTAAAGCAAATGGGGAAAAATTAGCAGCTGAATTTGGTGTGGGAAAACCAATGATTAGTGATCGGGGAAAAAAAAAATGAATAATTTTATGGAACTATGACTGAGAAGGCAATCGAAGAGCACCATACATAAAAAATGATAAGAATTCGCCATAACCTTTCCATGACTATCACTATGACCAAGCAGAGGTGATCAAAACTAAAGTTTTACATATCATGAAGCAAATCCCGGGATGTGAAGAAGCAGGGGAAACAGATATGAAGGAGAAGATCAACGTATGACTGATCAGGAAATAGTTTCCCTAGTAAGTCATTTAGATGAACATGTAACAGATGCAGCCCAACTACCTAGAATTACTCATTTGTATGCAATATCCCACTGCTACAGCAGTGGATATAATGTTTATGAAGCAATGGTGGAAGATTGCGTCATCCTTAAGATTTTCATCTTTGCATCAGCAGAAAGTGGCTCAATTTTTGTGTAACAATGAGTGATGAAAGATGCTTTATTGTTTTATTGTCTTCACTGTTAAATTTGTTGAGTATTAAATCTGCTGATCTCTATCATAATGTACATATCGAATTGTATTATTTTACAGTACATTTGATGCTCTAATGTACTGTAAAATGGCCTTGTCTTAAGGCCATTTTAGTCTGAAATTTCTTTAATAATTTTCCTTTCACAAAATTTTGGATTCAGATTATCTGGGTTTACGGACTAGTGGGGTTCGGATTGGCAGAGTTTTACTGTAATTTATTTTCTTTCATTGTCTCATGAAATGCTGTAAAAATAGCACTTTCAAACAACTTATCTGTATATTTTTTAATCCTGCATATTTCTATCTATTTTCTCTTAAGTGCTCCTGCACTTTATCTGTCATTGTTCCTCATTCTTTTACTGCATTTGAAAATCAATACCATGCCAGAGAAAATTTTTCACCCGCATAAGCAGAATCAGTAATTTACCAATTTTACTGCAAGCTGTGCCCAGGCGTGGTACAGTCATCATTTAGCTTTGTGGGAATATAGCTATATAATATATTAATTAAAGCATTATTTGCATAATTTGGTAACTATTTAATTTTTGGAATTCTAATAAGTAGAAGGCCACAGCTCACCAATTTAATTTCTTTTTGAAGTAGTATCTCCCACTTGAAACAAACTTCCATCCTCAGGAACCAATCATGTAGGTTTCTTTAAAGATAGCACTAACTTTTTTTTCATAGAGTACAATAGTTCAGTCTTCCAATTTGATGGTCCTTAGTTTTTCCTCGACAGTTGGAAACAAGAAAAAGTGTCAGGGAAACTGATTTGAGTAGTACAGTGAAAGCAGAAATTTCATTGTTTTTATAGAAGTATGCACAAAGACTTTGTCATGGTGAAGTGGCAGCCTTGCAGCCCATGCTTTGGTTTTTCTTTCTGTTAGTGTTTTGAAGACTCTGGGGAGGCAAAATGTGGTGCAACTGTTACGAATGACTGTCCAAGAGCTACTATTTATTACTCTCTTTTTGTATTTTGTTATAATAAACCACTTTGAGTTTTATCTGTAGATATGTGTTTGTGTATTGAATATTGTCAAATAAATTTACATATCTGCTCATATTTATTATTAAAACTCTTTTAGATAAATGATGAATTCTTGTGAAATTAGTGGCAGCAGTTGAAGCAGTAAAATTTAAATAAATATATTTACTTTACTTCCTACATTAATATGAAGGTATCTGGGTGTGAATTTTGAATATAATTTGTAACCTTGTTCCCCTTCCAGCAATTATCGAACGACAAATATATATGAGTGTTTCATTCTTTTAATTTTTGTATATCCTTTCATTTTGATTGTAGATACCTATAGATTCTTTTGCATATATATATATAGAGTAAGTGCATATTTTGTCATTTCACTGATAATGTAGTGAGGATCAACATATGTGATTATACTACTTCAGAGGCGGTTACTTCATTAGTTTCTTTCAATAGTTTTATAGTATAGTATTCCCAAAAAGGAAGAATTCACCATGATATGATGAAATAACTAAAAAAAAATACTAAAAATATATGTTAACAAAATTATCAATCCCTCAAGTCAGGAGTTCTCAATTTTTTTCAGTGACATACCATTACATTCACTACAGGATATTAGATGTACCAGTAAGCAAATTTAATGTGTTGTTGTGGTGCAAGGGTCAAAATAACATTTATCTACATTTATAGCAATACTAGTGATTTGTTTAGTTATTTCTTGTATGTAGTGTTTAGAATTAGATATTTATTGGAAAAAAAAAACGTTCAGTCTATTCCTCTTCATTTAATTGTTCTGTTAAATGTCTTAAAAATTAATTTTAAGATTAAAATACATAAACTTTGACAAACATGTATTCCTTATACTGGTACTCCAGTAGTCTGGCTTACAATCGTTGGCCCTGGTGGCATAGTGATAACCATACTTCCCATAGTGGTAACCAGGACTGATGAAGTTAACTAATGAAGTTCTCAAATCCCTTGATAATAAATCTAACACACTAAGAATATTCTGTGATCTATCAAAAGCTTATGACTGTTTAAATCATAACACATTCTTATCAAAGTTATCGTATTATGATATTAAGGGCAAAGGTTGTCAATGGATTGCATTATACTAATAAAACAGAAAGTAAAAAGTTATAATCATTTCTTCACATAATTACATGTACTCGGAATGCTTAGTAGTAAAGCACAATATTCCTCAAGGCTCTATTTTTGGTTCATTATTATTTTTACTATTATAAATGATCTCTCCTCAGTAATAAACAAACATGCTTATCCAATTCTTTTTACAGATGATACTAGTATCTTTCTGATTTGTCCATTGATTTTCAATATGCTAAATAACTGGTTTGACAGTAACAAAATTTGTATGAACTTGTGCATTATGCTTCCAAATATTTAATTCCCCAACTTTCAGCCCCCTCTTCAGCAAACCATGCATTTTTATGGCCTCTAATATGCTTATTTATAAAGGTGCATTATGATTTTAATACATATATCTCATGCTATTACTTTCAGAAAGAAATTTAAAGACCTTTCCAGGTAATAAATAATTCAAATTTAAATACCAGAAAGACTTTACACATGCTCCTTTGTATATTTACCTATAAGACATTATTCGACAGCTTATGTTGTTTGAACAAAATATATGTAAAACAAAACCTGCAATAATACTTAGTTCAGTTTTTCAGCTTGCCATACATGTCTTGTTGCAGATATTTGCCAGTTTCTAGTCTTGGCATCCCCAAAGAAGAGTGAAAAGTATTTTATTAAAACTTCCACTTTGGGTTATCATGAATAAAATTTTAACCAGAAAATACCCCATCTAGTTCAAGTTGTGACTTACTTTGCAGTGATCTCATCAGAACTAGCTAGTTAAAGTCCAAAATGTAGATTTCATTAGAAATTGCATACATTATGTACATTTTACAAAATTGCATTTAGGATTAATATTATATTTACAAATTTTAACTTTGAGTAGAATTCGTCAAAGATAGTAATTTTTACATAGTTGACATTAAAATGCCATTTTAGAAAAAAATATATTAATGGTATCTTAAATTATTTACATCTAAACCATTTACAAAATCGAAACTTAAAAGTACCTATATTTAGTATATTTACAAAGCTAATTAATTCAGTGAAGAAAAATTAGCACATTTATTTTTTGGTTGTGTGAAATCCTCCTCTGCATAGAAGGTGCAAGTGATAAGGTATCATTTTAATGCTAACCTGAACACATGTTTATTAATATGCAGTTCCTTTAAAGATAATGGAAGTGAATTAAATATTATCCCATTGTAGTTAACACCTTTTTTGGAGTGCCTGCAACTTGTTACTAGATCTGTGTAATTCCTGTCTGTGTCTGGTTTCTTTGCTATGTATATTCGTTTTTTTATGAATACTTCTGAATTTTCTATTACAAATAAAAGTATAGTTAGAATGTACTGGCAAGCTAATGGTAAAATTCTCATGTTTTAAATAGTGGGTTATAATGAGTTGATTGTTTTGCTCCTGTCATTATTCTTAATACTCTTTTTTGTATTAAGAAATTTTTTTTAGCATTTACTGAATTTCACCAGAACATTATTCCATAAATCATTAAGGGAAGTAATCATAATATACAGTTTTTAGGATGTTTTTATTTTTAAAATGGATTAATGATTTGATTGCAAAACATGCAGAGCCCAGTTTGGATGAGATGTAATTAATATAGACTTTCCAATTCATATTATGGGCAATCATAAGATAAAGAATACTACATTCAAAGATTTCACTGCTTTGATGTTGTATCTTTAGGTGTGCAACATTTTTACTTTTTTGTGTGAAAATTGATTTTTTTAATATTCAAATATATAAATATATATATTTATAAATATATATATAAATTAAATATACAAAGGAGCATGTGTAAAGCCTTTCTGGTATTTAAATTTGAATTATTTATTACCTGGAAAGGTCTTTAAATTACTTTCTAAAAGTAATAGTATGAGATATGTATTAAAATCATAATGCACCTTTATAAATAAACATATTAGAGGACATAAAAATGCATGGTTTGCTGAAGAGGGGGTTGAAAGTTGGGGAATTAAATATTTGGAAGCATAATGTGCTGAAAAACCATTTCTCTGTACTAGATTGAGCTCCAAAATCAGGAAAAATGCATTTCGGATATCGTGAAAATACCAATTTTTCAATACTTAAAATTTTTAGAATTTCTTTTTTTAAATTTTCAATAAAGGTTTTGATGTGCTAAAATTTAATTCCAATTACATTCCATATTTTTCTGTAGTTTAGCACATGTTCACATCAGAATACTTACACAATTATAAATTTGGGCTGACATTCATAATGAACCTTTCCTGGATGATCGTTGAGAATAATGATGTAATATGCAAAGGGATTGCTTGTAATGTCTATTATAATCTTTTAGGTTTAAGGTTCTTTGTTCAGAACTTTGTTGATTATCTCTTATTTTCAGAAATATTTATGAATATTTCTGTATTTAAAATTAAACATATGTCCATAAAATGGTATGCATATATTTTAACTTAAAAGATAATGAAAGAGAAGTAATTAATACATAAGCTATTGTTTCAAAGAATTAAAGATGAGAAACATGTGTTTGGCTATTTTTTTTATTTCACAGCCTCTAATCATGCAGAAATGGAAATTTTAGATTTTCTTTTACTTCATTGCAGACAAAATGTATGAGTAAAACTACAAATGAAGAAACAAATGAAGATAACAAAGCTGACTCGGATGAAGAGGATCCTAAAGAAAAGGGGAAACTAAAGCCTAATGCAGGAAATGGCTGTGACCTTCCAAATTATAGGTGGACACAGACACTGTCAGAAATTGAGGTAAGCTATTGATCTTAGTGCTTTTATTAGGAAAAAAGAGTTGCACACCTTTGCAATTTGCATGACTAGGATATTGCTTTTAAGTTAGAAGTAACTAAAAACATAATAGCACCTTTTTAGTGAGAGGATTTTTCAAATCATTCTAGGTATGATACATTTATGTAATTATGCAAACGTACTATGAAATATTTTGTTTTTGAAGAGATAGAAGCGTCCATCAATTATTCTTCAGTATTTCCCACAGGAATTTCTTAATGATCTTCCAGTAAAAGAGGTAATTGAAGGCAATATGAACATTTATCATTTTCTTGTAAAAGGATGCTGGGCATACCAGTTCCAGCAGAAAAGATATTTGAGATTTAAAATTCAGAGATTAATATATACATATCACAATTCTACTTGAATTCATAACTACCTATTTTTTAATAAGCTACTGAAGCAGAATGCAAAATCAGAGCTGCCATAGTCATTCTTGTTATAATTGATCAGTTCCATTCTCATAAAATTTGTAAACCACCCTATTAGTAAAATCCAGACACATTATTTATTGTAGTTAGCAAATGTTAGAGACTGGATTTTCAAGTATGTGGTAAATATGCTAATCAAGCAGTTAAAATAGGCAATAAGAGGCCCAAAAATACTGTTTATCATGTTCATGTTAATGTTCATTTTAGCATTGCTACATTTAACCACTTAGATAGTTTAACTAAAATTTTGAACCTTTTTAAAATTATTTTTATATTACTTCCCTACTGCAAATTTATGTATTTATACTGGAGCAATTTTTATACAGAGCCATGCAGAAGGATCCATTTCTACTACAAAAGAATTATTTTCTGGCAAGATTTTTTATTTGAATAAGTGCTATGCAAGTAAGCACTGCGGCATATTTTATTCATTATATAATTTATATACAGCAACTTTGTTTGAGTTTTGCATTGCATTTTACACAATTTTTATAGATATTTTCAAATTTCATTGTTTTCTGATTAAAAATTGAAGTGGTTTACAATAAATAATCTCCTTCAGCCCCAGCTAGTCAAGAAAATTCTATACTGCTTTTATGATGATGCTTCTTTCTCAAGAGTGTTACTATTGGTGATGCTTTGAATTGGAGGCATAGTAAACTCTTGCTAAAATCCAAATGCCCCATTTCATTAAGTTGGGCTTAACACAAGCACCATCAATACATGCAAATTTGGGCATCTAGCACAACTGAGTGTTACAGCAAGCGATGCTTACATTATATTTGAAGGGGTTTAGAAGCCTTACTGAGTAATAAAATGCAGTATCAGAGCACAATAGTACTTTGAAAGATCTATTTCTGAAAATTATCTCGCATATTCTAAGATTCGACCATCTTCTCTTTGTACTTTTCTTTCTATTTGGGAAGAACTATTTATATTTGCAGACCATGGTGGTTTGGCTAAGTGTTTAGTATGTGGAAAAGTAGTTCACAATTTAGTATAATTTTGGAGATACTATGTCATTCATACTTAATATAAAAATTGTACAGGAATGGAGGAAACTGTACAGATAGAATAGCTGATAAAAATATGAATGAAGATTGCAAGACCACAATGTTAGTAAATAGGCCATAAATCTTGTTTTAATAGAATTGGCTAATAATGAGCTCAGATCTTTTAAATATAAAGAATTTGCAAGGCAATGCATATTGCTGCAGCAGAAGAGAATTTATTTGCCAAAAGCATGAAACTTAAAAATGTCATGAGTGCCATCATCAAAACCACAAATTTTGTCCATTCAAAAGGAATATCTCAATACCAGTTTAAAGCATGTTTAGACAAATGTAGCAGTGAATATAGCTATCTTCTTATTACTCTAAAGTGCTGTGCTACAGATATTTTGATTTAATAAATTAAATTGCATCCTTTATAGAAGAGAGGGAGTCTGCATACTTCCAAACTTCCAAATGAAAAATACATTTTGATCTGCTTTTCCTTTTGGTATACAAGTTACTTCAATGTCTTAAAGCTTTCTCTTCAAAGGAAGGGACAAATCATCTCACAGCTGGACCACCATAGGCTGGTTGAGGTTGTTAAGGTGCAGACTTGTGAGCGGGATGTCTGGGGTTCCATTCCGACCAGGACAATTCTTCCTAAATGAGATTTTTTTTTTCAGGTTTTCCTCAGTCCTCATAAATGGCAAGGCAAATGCAGGGGAGGTACCCTAAACTTAGGCCCGGAATGCTTCCTTCCTTTTAAAAATATATATATCCTTTACCAATTTTTCATTTGTTCATCACCTATGATGCCGCATTAGTTATAACAGGCATTATAAACTACATATATGTAATAAAAAATCTCACAGCTGTATGACTGTATCATAATATTCATATGAAAAATGTTATTGTGGAAACAATTATTTAAGTAAATACATAACTTACCTTAAAATTAAACATAAATTGTCAAGAAATTAGTGATTTTGAAGAATATGCGAAAATATTAGACAAACAGCATAATGAGTTTGATTTAAGATTACAGGATTTGGAAAAGTTGGAATCCCATTTTGATATTTTTGATATTCTTTTTTCTGTTAAGAATGATAGTGTGCCTCTAATAAAACATTTAAACTAGAGCTTATAGATCTGCAGTATGATAGAGAAATGAAGGATGCATTCCAAAATAAAAGAAGTTTGCAAGTTTTTTACTTAAAAGTTTTCCCATTCCCTATTCCATGATTACACATGATTATTTCATGGTATATTGAGTATGTTTAGATCATCTTATGTGTGTAAACAGTTTTTCAGTATTGAAAATGTTGCAGAAGTCAATATTCATTTACTATTATTAACTTGCATTGTGGAATTGGAACTTGTATTGTGAAGCAAATTATATAATTAAATTATTGTAGTACTGAGTTGAACTATACACTCTTATGACCTCACTACCTTGTTCATATCTAGGACATGTTTTGTAGACCATTGTCTTCATCCTCAGCTGATTGTCAACTGCTGGATGATTCACAATATTTCTTTAGGGACGCATATTCTGCTGTGGTGGAAGTGTGATGAACTTAAAGTTGACATTTTATTACCTGGAAGTGTGGAAGTTCATGAACTATCTCTGTATTTATATATGTAGATTTTATCCCATGTTATTAGCTTTGGAGAGGCCTCTGAGCAAAATTTGTCGGCCGTTTCACGTCCTGAGTTGAATGGGACGCTGATGACCTGAGATGTTAAAGAGCATCCATAAATAAATCAATCAAAAAAAAAAAATTATTAGCTTTGTGGATCCCTGTGCTGCTTTAATAATTTTGCTTTATCCACTGTGTTGTGGTTCTCTGTTCAGAAATGAAATGCCAGTTCTTGAAGTGTTCTTTTAACTGTGTGCATATGTTTCTCTTTGTTTTTCCAAAATAGATTTTTTCACATTCTGCAAAATTTATGTGGTAAATACCTGCTTTTTTCTCTGGTCAAATACCTTCATTAATTTTTCCCTAATCTGTTTTTTTGGTTCTAATCTGAATGTTAAAATATTTTATTTTGAAATATGTGCATAGCCCATAAGTGATATATGAATTTTTGAAAAATTATGTTATCTTTTTCTGTTGAAAGTATTATGGTTCTTTAATAAATTTTTGCCTCTTGAACTTCTGTACTTTTTTGTGAACCAGTTCTTTGCTAAATCCATTTTTAATTGCTGTTCTTTCAATTTGTTTGTATTTGTATAATTTTTCTTGTTAATAGGTAGGTTAACTAGTTGTGTGTTAAGCTTTTGGTTACTGCATGTTTGTGTGTTCTTGGGTTAAATCTGTCAAATTTGATGTGATTGAGTATGTGCTTTTTCTGTAGATTCCAAATTCTAGATTTCCTCAATGTTTTATTATTTTAATGTCCAAGAAGGCTAACATGTTATCTGTTTGTTTTATATGTGAAGGATATGTTTTTATCTTGTATATCCAGAAGTTATATAGCATCGTAAATGCATTTTTTGTGTTGGCAAGCATAATGAATATTGGTACGATAGTACGTGTTGAAAACATTATCCATTATTAAGGTGATGCTCTGTTATCAAAGGAAATTTTGGGTAATATTATTATTGGACAGTCCTGTAATTTGACATTTAATATTTGGTATTTACTATAGTTCTTAATAATATGCAACAAACTAACTATTCAAATTCATTTATTTTCTTTTAAATCTAAAAGTGAATGGCTGTGTATTATATCTGTGTGATTAAGATACCTAAGTTTTATTTTTTCTTTTCTGCCCTTTTGAATGATATATTATTTTTATAATTAACTTCCTGTTATTGCAATTAATTGTTCATAATACAGGATCCTCAATCTGCTATACAGTCAGAAATTGATTTTATTGACAGGAACTTAATGCATAACGAACTTGCCACCAGCTTAGGAAAATCATGTTGCCTTGTCAAAAGTTACAGTACATTTTTTTAAATGTTATTTATTGGTAGTAAATAGCAATTAATACTGCAGTCACCATCATAATAGTTGCTTGAAGTGCCTGCCTCCACTGAGAGACCTGAATCCTTTTGAAAAGATTTTGAGACACTCATTGCAATTCATCCTCCTAAATATTGTAAACTGCTCCTGGACATTTTGTTTCAGTGCTTTCATGGATTTTATTTCGGTACAGCAGTAATTTTATAAGGTTGGAGAAGCTGCAGCAAAGTGATTTTGTATGCACTGCCAGCAGATACAGCATCTTGCTGGCTAATCGTCCAGAAGTTTGTAATCAGTAACCTATTTCATCAAGCTTCTCCTCTTTTAAACCCAATTTTTGGTCATGGTTTCTTGTCAGTGAAAATCATTGGGTTTAAACTTTGCTCACCAATCTGAAAATTGCACTTCATCATGGAAATGTTACTCCTGGACATTAAGAATGAAATTCTTCCTGTAGAAACAAAACATTGACATTGTGAACAAGACTGAGCAAGCTCAGTTATCTGCATCAACAGAAACTCGCTTTCCATCTTTATTGCCTTTTACAACCCTCCTCTGAACTCTTGAACTAAAGAGAAGGATTTTTAGAAAGTTTAATGGCAGAAAAAATATATTTCTACTTTCAAAAGTATCAAATCTGGGTGAGCAGTAATTCCATCGCATGATGCATCTGGGTATTGCTAAGCAGATTACAGCTATGGCAGCTTAATTGTTGGGCATAATTGCCTGTTAGAACATTTCTTCAGGATGAAATTAATCAAGGACAGCCACTGCCCATTGTGCAAGAACATGAATACTATCCTAAACAAAGAACATCTACTGAAATGCAGCCAGCTTGATAGCAACAAACAAGTGAAAAATTATTTGGAAGCTTTTTATTGGGAAGCTAGGGAAACAATGATAAATATCAGCATCCCCAATGGGTATTAGCAATCAACCAAGTGGCAAATCTATAATCTTGTTTAAACATTAAAAGGATACCTTTAGAGAAACAAGTTAGAAAATATATTAATAGAGACATAAAAAGTGTCATATAGTTGAACTTCCATTCTGTCAAATATGCAAATTGAGCTCTCGATGGGCTTTATTTTATTTAGCTGTTTAGGTTGGCAGTGAAACTCTCCAACTTTATTGCCTTTTACAACTCACCTTCCCTTTTGTGACTCTGCTTCTTTGAAGTGGATCTACCCCAAAGTAATTGCTAATAATCTAAGATGACAAACACTTTTGCTTCTATAAGAATGTATTAATATTACCACTCCTTTGTCATCAAGCTTTGTAAATATAATTTAATTAACGTTTAATTCTGTTAATAATCTAAGATGACAAATTCTTTTACTTCAAGATTAAAAAAAGTTGATAATGGCCACAAGCTCAAATGAGCCTTGTATAATATTGTGTAATAAAATTTTCATTGGAAAATATCTTGCAAGAAAAAAGGAAAATGCATGGAGGCATCATGTATGTTCTTAACTAGGCAACACAGCACTCCTGTCATAGGCTAGTTGCTGTCAGAATCCCCACCTGGCCCTGCCACATATGCCTTCTAAAATTGTTCATTGTATAGTTCTTGCTCATTTGACATTTGTGACCTTTTTGTGTTTGAGAAAAGACTAGGTGTGCAGATCGTGGTTTTCCTGTTCAGATAGCACTTCTGCAGCCTGTGAAGAAAAAACTTCTGCTTTTAAGAAAACTGGTGGCATCAGTTCACATTTTTCTCATCAGTGATCAAAAGATATTGTTTATGTGGAAGGAAGAATTTTATATATCATATTAGAATTTATTAAATATGTTGACACTAACTTACTGATACAACATTAAGACATGTTTCAGAAGCAATCACTCTCATCATCAGCAATTGACAGACTACTATTTTTAAATTTCTTTTATATTTTTGATTATAATCTGCACATTTAATTTAGTAAATTTCTGATTTCCATTCTCTCGGCATGGTGTCTTATACTGTGGAATCCAGTAAATTCTTTAAATTATATTTGTTCTTTGGAGCTAGCTTTATGACATGATTTTTAAATATTCTGTTGAATTTGTTGCAGTAAGTTGGATATGAGAAACTTTTGAATTTGTATCTTTTCTTGGTGTTCTTCAGTGTGGAAAACTTTCTTTAGATTGTCTTCTAAATTTATTGATAATTTTTATTATTGTGTCTTTGTTGAAACCATTTATTATTTCTGTATTATCTGGTGGTATTCTCTTTTGTACTCTATTTCTGTCAATGAGTTGTTAATTATCCTGTGTGCTAAACTGTAGAACACTGCATATTTGTGTGGGAGTGGTTATAACGTATTTTAAACATTTTGAGAAAGGAGCAATTAAAGAATATTTGTTTTAAACAAATTGATAAATCAGCAGTGGTAGCTGACTTTTGGAGCCAAAATCACAAAATTAAACCAGAGGCTAAGCTGCTGAAAGAATTTCACAATCCATAGAGCTATCTTCTTGAGGAAAATAGAAAAAAACTTAATGAATTTTTATGTTTCCACTGATGAACTCAGTAAGTTCCTATTTGAACTGTCAAAGACCACCGTAGAAGCACCTCTGGATCCAGCCACCACATCAAGTGCTTGGTCAACACCTGATGATGAGAGCAATTACCCCAGAAATATGTCCTAATGTATAAATAAGTGAAGTTATTGTAAACATATTTAATAAATTATAATAGGATATATTACACTCCATTGTCTATAGTTTCCTAAGTATAATTTAAATAATAATTAAAAAAAGATTTTTAATATCTTAAATAACATGTATATTTGTTGTTATTGTTGAAGTTGAATTTACAATGTTTTTGGAGAATGATTGAATCTCTGAATATTGATTACACTTTCAATTTGCATAAACAGTTTACTATTACTTCCATTACAAACTGTGAGAAAAGCACATAAGCTCTCTAAGCCCCCACCCTGCCAGCAGGGATAAAAATAGGGGGAAAAGGAATTTGCCATATCATTGCAGCTGGCAAGATAGGGTTACATTTAAGTGTATTTGCATTATTTTTACTAATAATATTTAACAGGCACACAGTTAAATATACAGTTATTCTAACTTCATAGCTGCACATATAATATCTAGAGTTTCCATTCTTTGAACATAATGTTAACCGCAAATGTTCTTAGTCATCAAGTTAAAGCCATTATTCTCACTAATAAATACTGATGGTTTCAACTTTTACTGTGAGTGCTTGTACACACTTGAAAGATATTACAATTCATTTTTCATTTCTCCAGGAAATTAGAAAAGTGCTTGATATTTTATTATTTTTTTTAAAATTTTTTTTTATGGTGAACCAGAATGCATTGGCAGATGTAGATTCTTTTCTCCAGAAGAATAAAATGCAGTCCATGTTGCTTCACTCTTCAAGAGGACAGCAGCTTTCAGCTAAATAAGTGAATATCACGCCATCTCACTGTAACATTAAAAGAAGATTTGCTGAATAAAACTTAATCAGTAATTATGCCAGTAATTATAGTGATACATTATTTGCCTATTATACTTCTGCTACAGAATAGAGCAATTTGAGTAAACAATGTTAGCATGTGATAGAAAAACGTAATTTGGATATTGCAGCCAGAAATATAGCACTTAATATCAACTAAAGCAATGAAAACAAACAGCGCAGCAGTTTGGAGTTTCTAACCTTAATTTTCCTCACATTTCTTCAGGAACAACATTATAACTAAGAGGAATGTTGTATACAACTGAGTGAAGTCAACATTCTGCTAATGGAGCAAAAAATCAGTTATCTATCTCATCCCATAGCAGCTTCATCCCCCAAAAAATTCTTGCCAACTATATTAAACAGAGCAAATTCTACATCTTTTGCTAAGCTAAATACAATGCATTATGTGATGTATACACATTTGTATGGAATATATGCAATACCAAAATGCATTAGAATGTGTAAATTCCATACTAAAATATAATATAAAATTTAAAATATAAATGTACCCATGATTAGATATAATAGAATTGCTCATCTAAACTTCAGTGAACTAACCAAAATCTAAACATTTAAAGCAGACTTGTACATAATGAATTCTGATATACCATCATAGGCCCCAATTAATATTTTTCTGTTTAATAAAATTAGTTATAAGGTTTGGCGCAGGATAAGACTTTGATATATGTTCATTTATATAAAATGTGCTTTATATAAATGAACTTTTTGGGTATGTTGTTAAAATGAAGTATATAATTTCAGAATGTCTGGAGTGAGCTCAGCAAGGCACATTAATTTTGTGCATGATAGTTATTTTGTGTATAAAAATAGTGCTAACTGTGTATAGGACATTAGTTGGAAAGAAAGAATCAGAATTGTTAAATTTGGATCAGCTGAGTTTCTAACTGCTGATCTTCAGCCTTACATACTGATTTTCTATCAAACTGAGCTACTGTGTCTTCCATTGGTCCTGGTGGTCTAGTGGTAAACATACTTGCCTCATAGACCCAAGATTGCAGGTTCAATCCTGGCCAGGGCCGATGGATTTTTCAAGCGTAAAAATTCTAAGTGTGGTTTCCTTCAGAAGGAATGTAAAGCTGTGGATTTCATATTGTAGATTTACGGCACGTAAAAGAGCCTCGAGACTGAAAGAAGAGGCCTATAAGCAAAATTTATCGGCCTTTACATGCCCTGGATTGAAAGGGGTGTTAATGACCTGAGATGTTAAAGAGCACCCGTAAAAAAATCAATTCAGCAAACTTGTCCTTTTCCAAGCACAGAATCATAAACCTCTTATATCTGATTCTATATATCCAGCAGATCTCCCTTCCAGTTTTCTTACTGTGAGAAATTTATTCTTTAAGAGCAGATTTGTAATGCTATTAATGCTTTTGATTCAGGCTTAATTCTTCCGTATATTTATGTGGAGGACATTATTTGGAAAGTTGATAGTTATTGTCTGTAGCAATGTTGTTTAGAAACTGCAAAGGGTTTTATTCAGAGGGTTCATTCTCTTGAATATAACAAGATGGAGAACAGACACATCATTGTTGGAGTAGATGGTTTAGGAGTACACAAAGTTTGTTCCATGTTTCAGGAAGATAAAAATATTTTCAGAAATAAAAGGAAGATGCAGTTATAGAGAATGTAATATAAAGTTGTTACCAAAATATTTCTTTATAAATGAAGAATGCTATTTGTTGTTATTGAATGGTTAACATCCAGCTCCCTAATGCTATGGATAACTCTGGCTTTGGCTAGATTGTCTGACTGAGATCTTAAATTGTGTCTACTTACAATTCCAATGACAGTAGTAACAGTTGTGGGAAGAAAATGTCGTTCTGTCTTTATATTATCAATTTAGCATCCTAAATTGTAAGCATTTGGAGTAGTATAGTAATGAGAGTAAGGAAGTTGTTTGGAGCTGGCTAGTACATATGCAAAAGCTATAGAGAAAAGTTCAATAGTATACTTACATATAATTAAAAAATTACTTGCATAATTATTACAAGAACTTTTTCTTTTTTGACTCCAACTCTAATGCTTCAGCCATAACTTTTAAGCTGGCCAAAATCATTGACATTGTATTTTTGTAAACTTGGACGCTGCATGTGAAATTATCTTAAAATTTCAGCCATAGAAATTTATTTCTCTGCATTTCATAAGTTTGAAGGTAACATTTTATGAAAATGGTCAGCTAGTCACATGTTAGTATATTATTTCTTAGAGATCGGTTATAAAAATGTTCTACTTACTTTCCAAATAAATAACTGCAAGTAGAATTGCTACAAAAAATATTATAGACATAGTGATGACTAGAGCTGTGAGCTGATGTGAGTGACAACAGCACTCTGTTGATGACTGTGGTTTTCTTCGAGTTATGCCATTTACTACAGTAAAATGTGTGGAAGATGCCACAGACATGGTATCTGGTGGTTTTATTCGTGGTTCACATCTGAGAGCTGCTAGATTGGCTGCTGTCAGTAACAGGGAACCTGATGATGCACTCTGTGAGAAAAAAAAAGAAAATCAGTTTACAGAAATCTTAGCATGAAGACTCTCATTATTATTGTTTTATTAATGCTATGACCTGGATTAGCTATAATTCTAAGCCTAGCATCTCAATTGTGCTATATTATGAGATTCACTAGCTATGTTTTGAACATGCCAATCTAGCAGTGATATGTATATTAAATGTAAATTCTATCTAATCTGTCATCTAACACACTCTTATGCTTCACTTACTTTTAAATACGGTGGGACTGGTTTAGAAGAGACATCCTTTCCATCTTCAACCAACTTGATGACTGGTAGGAGAAACTAACATATATGAGGACCTGTGGCTCCGCCCTGGTGGTGTTTTTTTATAAACTGGAAATTTGTATTACATTCTCCTATAATGTTGAAATTCATAAGATGATCCCTATGTTTATTAATGTAAATCTTCTCCCATGTGTCCAATTCTGTATGTCCATGTCGTTCTTTAAGTAACTTTATTTCCCTTTTTATGTCGTGATTATCTTCCTTAACATCTCAGGAATGTTAAGCACAAACAGATAGGTCAGCAGTGATACACCATTTTTAGAAAGATAATCACGACATAAAAAGAGAAATAAAGTTACTTAAAGAAGCACTGGACTTACAGAATTGGACACATGGGAGAAGATTTACATTAATAAACATAGGTATCATCTTATGAATTTTGACGTTACAGAAGAATATAATACAAATTTCCAGTTTATAAAAAAACAGCATCAGGTCCTCATATATGTTAGTTTCTCCTACCAGTCGTCAAGTTGGTTGAAGATGGAGAGGATGTCTCTTCAAAACTGGTCCCACTGTATTTAAAAGTAAGTGAAGCATAAGAGTGTGTTAGACGATGGATTAGATGGAATTTATATTTAACAAGCTTCACTGTTGAGTTCCAACAGTATTTTTTTAAAAAAAATCTTATTTTTCAAAAGTTCTTCAATGATATGTATAATATTTAAAAGTATTCTTCCTGCATGCCACAAACATTACAGTTAGAATGAATTTTATTGTCATTACTGAGCACTAGGTCGTTGCAGTTAAGTGTTCAAAACCAGTAAGTATAAAATGAAACTGGAAAGGGAACCATTTTGTATTACTTTAAATGTACGTTAAATGAGTCACAGTCACTTCAGCACTTTGGGACATTTCTCCTTCGTGTGCTACATTTTCTGCTGTTAGTATTAAAATTGATCATTATCAAGCTATTTTGTGATGTTCAATGTTTTAAATTAAATTTAAAATTGAAACTATCGCCAACTCTGTGCCTAGCATCATCAGTGGACCAAAATTGTCCGGATAGGCAGTGTGTTATAATTGTAAGGGGATAGGAATGGTAGGGGAGTTGTGCAGATATTATTAACCAGTAATGGGTTCCATATTTTGCTTATTTGAAAACCTCTCTCTTTGTGTACTTTCTGGCTTCTGCTGTTTCTAAGGTCTCTGTCCTGGCCAGATTAAAATATTTGGTTGTTTTGCAATTACTTTTTTTTGGGGGGGAGGGGAGTCCCAATGTTTATTCCATAGCAATTTTGAATGGCATGTTCAATGGCAGATTTTTCAGGCTGATTAATGTGCAAATGTTGCTTATGTTCTGCCAGCTAAGTTTTAATGGATCTTTTGTTCATACCATTGTATACTTTTCCACATTTGCATGGTACTTTATATATTCTGGTGGAGCTGAGAGAATCCCTTGGGTCTTCTACAGAATGCACTTTTTGACCTATTTGTGTTGTGCTGTAATGTTTTCCAATGTAAGTGTGATAAAATCTATATTGGAAAGACAAAGAGAAACATAGGCACACAGTGAAAAGAACATTTTAGGAACATAAAATACAAACAAATGGAGAAATCAACAGTAGCACCATGACATATTGAATAAAGAAAAATTATTAAAATCAGTACAAGAACCAGCAGAATTAGCAACATGAGAGAAAATCTACACTTACAAATGCATAGACAGTTTAATGAACTTTGACACTTCTGGGGAGAAAACATAAACATTAAGTTCACAATTCCCACATCATAACAAATTATCCAGCAGTCTACGGTTAGCTGAGGATGCGAACAAAAAATTCTACATATTATAAACAAGTGGAGCAATAAGAGTTCTTTGTTTTTGTTTATGAATATATTTTCTCATACTATTAATTGTATGGGTTTTTGAAGATCTTTTAAGAGTTTTGACTCCTTTATGAATTCATGGTCTTTTTGCTGGTATGTTATCACTGATTTCTCCATTTCTCATGTGTTCTTTTAACCTTAGGTTAATGTTTCTTTTCATTTTGGTTATATATATTTTATATTACAGTCTTTGTAACTGATTTCGTAAATGTGTGATTATATTCCTGGCAGAATTTTCTTTTGTGTTTGTTTTTAGGAGGTATTTTTAAGATGCATTTGTTTACTGGAGCCAAATAATGTTTGCATCTTTAAAAACTCCTGGAATTTTTGGTGTACTCATGGATGGAATATGAATTTCTTGTGTATAATATCTCCTTTGTAGACTTAGGTTGATAATGTCTTTTATTTGTTTTTGTTGACCGATCTATTGTGTAGCCATTTTTCTGTGTTATATCTATGATTTTTTGGTACTCAGATTTGTATTCTGTCTTACTTATTGGTAGATTTGTTAATCATAATGTGAGGCTGTTGATTGTAGTGAGTTGATGTTGTTTTGGATTGTGGTTATTGTTTTTGATTTAATTATCTGTATGGGTATCTATTCTGAATGTGCCAAATTCCAGTATATCACAATTTTTAATATTTAGGAACCTTGTTGTTTTCTATTTCCTATTCAATTTGATGTTGCTGTCTTGTAGGTTGAGTGGTTTTATTGCATCCTCTTTCCATTTTTCATTTGCAATTGCAAAGACTTCGTCTCATAATGGTAACAACATTATATGTACATGGAAAAGAACTAATTTTGTTTCTAAGAAACTCGTGTACATATCTACCAAAAAAGGTGAACGTAATTAATTGCCTGTAAAATGTCTGGATGAATGATGGTAATTTATGATGGTATGTCCTTGGTCCACTGTGCTTGTATTAGATAAAACAGCCTTTCAACTCTGCAATTATGACAGTGTTCAAAGGAATAAGTTATCTTCACAGTTGCTGCATGCTGCTCTTCACTTTTGCAAAATTAAACCATTTTCCTTGACTTAACTCGACTTTCTTATCTTATGAAATGACATATTTCTTCAAATTGGAAAACTAGCAAGATATTTACTGTCATCAGTTTGTACACCTCCTTCCTATCAAAACATTTGTGCAATTCTAGCTGGTATGACACATCTTGAACAGATAACATCAAAATATTGATTCAATTGTTAATTTAATGTCTGTTTACTTCATTCACATGATGTTACCAACACTAAATACAGAAAGAATGCTTAATATCACTCTTCATGCTTACATTATAAAAATTAATAAATAAAATTTTAATATGAAAAATACAGAAGAATTTCACAATTTTCAAAAATTATTAAAAAAGTTGATAATAGTGCATAAACTGTTACATATAGCAATCCTACTGCTAACTATGGTGTTCTTCAGATTAATTTCAAATTAGTTTGTTAGAAGTAATTTTTCCAACTCAGTAGCTGTTACTTTGTATTGTATTTCCTCTGATATATATTGCGTGACAAAACAATCTTGGATTGTAAGATAATTGTCAGCTTTTCATAAATGTTTCTCTCCTTTACATTGGATGTGATAACTGCTAATGCTTCTCTATGATTTCATTATATTGGTTCATTGTTCTATATGTTGAGATAAGCTTTTTGAGCAATACTTTATATCTTCTATTCCCTTGAACATTATAAACTTTGCTTGTTTAAATGCAATTTTTCATATATAAGTTATTTATGAAGAAGTCGCTCATTTTTTCATGTTTGAGATCAAGATTAACACTATGGTTTTGAGATGTTGTGTTTAATGTGAATATTATAGAGCTAAGGTGCAGACCACCACAGAATGTGTATTTATTATATTCATTTTGCTAGTTTTACTAAAAGAAGTAATTTGCATTTTGGGGGATAATTTTTCATAGCATGTGGTAAGCCAAAGTGTAAAGTCAGTTTTCTTCAAGCACATAGTGAAAGGTCTGAATCAGGAGTCTGCCCCAGTGATTTTACAAAACTTTTCTGGTTGAAATGTCTATTGCACCAAATATAAAAAATTTAGAAATTGCCTCAAGATCTTATACAATCTTTTAGATAAGATTAATGAGCTCTTTGCCTTTTTAAAATCTGTTCCTATAAGTTGAAGCCAGAATGCAATTTTCAGTTTTGGCAACTGTCAAAAAATAATTGAATATGATAGTAAGTCTATGGCATAAATTTAATTTGTGCACAAACTCTTTCTTTTTATATCTTTTATATAAAAAAATATTTTCTCTTGGCTCTATTCATGCAACTACAATTGATCATGTGTTCATATAACTGTTTAGAGCTATTAAATTATCATTGTTTCTAAAAGTAGCCTAACATTGACCTGCTATATCTTATGGAGAAAAGCAATGCTATGCTTGCTATCTGGAAAATGTACCTTGTATGTAAAAATTCATAAAATATTAAACCTAACATTTCTAAAAATGAGCTATTCATTTGAGGGCTGCATAGCAAATATTTTTGCAATTGTTACCTCAGTGCTTTTATTACTTGAAGTGGATCCCTGAGAGGAGGTTGAGCCTCGACCTTGTTGATTTCCTGTTCGACTTGCTGTGTGACAGGAGCATTCTGATTCTGCACACCACAGAGAAGGCCTAGGAATGTGCCAGTTGGATAAACTGGCATTGTCATTTTTCTGTGTGATGCCAATCAGTCCCTCTTCGACCTAGGTTTGGAAATAAAAAATGTAGTATTAAATTATGATAGAATTATTGCAGTCTGTTAAGCATGGTTTACAATGCTGTTTTATTTAGAGAATTCTGTACAATTTGGTGGGAAAACTTGTTGATAAGAATGATACTTTTATCAGCAGTTCACCGTTATAGATAATGCATGAAACAAGGGCTAGTTAGGCAGTCACTGTCAGCTTTAGCATTAACAATTTATTTCCTTTACTATGCAAATTAAGTAAAAAAGGTCACTGAGTGAATTCAGCTTCTTGCATTTGTAATTGTCTAAATAGAAAGCTTACTTTTAAAAAGTTCTGGACACTACTTTTTCTCTGTATTCTTACGTCAGTTGAAGCTACATCTTAAAAAATATTTCATTTTTTAGAGAAGTGTAAAGCTAATGTTAGGTTGTGCCCTTAATAGTTTCATTTCTTGCGAAGATCTCTTTGAGGTAGAGAATGTTGTACAAATTGTCATGAAGAATCATCTGTTAAGAAAATAATGCCGAAATTAATGCCCATTTTAATAAACTTTTAGAATTTTAAAATGTGCCTTTCTTTTCATGAGTTGATATTTTTTAACATTGTAATAGGCTATTTTGGGCATCTTAGATTTGGATTAGGTAGGGTTTAAAAAAGGAAAACATTTCTCCTTAAAAACAGGGAGAAAGAAGACTTTAGAAGTTTTTATATATTATAAGATGTTAAAATTAAACCAGAAAGCAAGTAAAGTTGGAAGGGAGAGGGGAAATAACAATAATAACCAATTCATAACTTGAAATGTAATTTGAAGCATGCACGAAGAAGCATATCAAATATAATTTGTATGTCAATTCCTGTGAAGGCAACTGGCCTGGGCATCCCCCCCTTTTTTTTACTACATGTCCCATTACTATAATAATTAGTAATACTACATGGATTGCTATTATTTCACTGTTACATATTATCCTTAATGCTATTTCTTTACAATGTTACATTTTTATTCTAATCTAATTGTCATATTTACTTGTAAGTCCTAATATTTGAGGGGCATAAACAGATGAAAAAGAAGAAATGTTTGAAATATGGAGGAAAAAATGTAAAGGAGTGAGAGTTCTAGTGGGCATAACTGAATAAAACTGTATAAAAAGATGATGTAGAACATGGTTAGAAAATATTAAGAAGAGTACAAAAATTGGGCTATGCGAAAATATATGGAATAAACGAAACATGTATGTATAGGTGAAAATACAGAAGATTTTAATATTAAAGTTGACTATGGATAGTAGCGGTCATTCTGCCCCAAAACATGAGCACCAAGATAGGTTATGGTTATCAAGGAATGCAATTACGCTTAATTCCTCTCAATTATTGCCCTTAGCACCAGCTGAGAAAACTAAGGTAGCACTTAGATGTGAAATGACTGATTATTTTAGCCAGGGAGCAATTTATTCAGTCATCGAGTTCTTTAATGTACTGCAAATTTACTTCTTGAAAAATCTGTTTATATTTGAACCCACAAATCTGGAGTCTAGAGAAGGGCATGATAATGACCATACTAATTAAGTCATCATGACTGTATTAATTAAGATGACTATATTAAATCATAATTGGAATTCCAATATTTAAGAGCCATAATAACTAAAGATATCTATGGAGCAGAAATTAAAAAGAGAGCATTAAAAGTAATAATAATAAAAAAAAAGTATTGGAGACTTGAAATCTGTTCTCTTGTGCAAAAATACAACCAAAAAAATTAAACTTATTTTATGCAACTCAACTCATTCTGCTTTGTAGTGGTGAATAATGACTATCGACTAGAATTTCAAAATTAGAATTAGAAATGAAAACAAGAGAGAAATAATGGAAGTAGATGCAGATCTGGACATGATAGAGCTGGTGCAATAGAAACAATTTACTCCTTTAGCATGAACATGCCCATCATGTAGAAGAAGAAAAGGATGCTGGAATCCACAAGACTGACGGAGGAAATGAGGAAAACTAATAAAAATTGTCTTAATGGAGGTACAGATGCAATGAATACTGGAAAGGAGATTAGATAGTGGCTTGACAAATACAGTTGAAGTGTGGAATCTGTAATAAAACCAGTGATAGATATTAAACTTGTGATCTGGGAGGAAGAAAAATAAAATGCTCTTGTTCAGTATGGTCGAATGTCTTTTTAAGTAACAAGGCGTCGGTATTGTACGCATAAAAACAGAAGAAATTAATAATTAATGCCTAGCTAGCATCTAAAGTTTTCTGGAGTAAGTCAAAATATTTGTCTATTTCAACAGTCAGTTCATCGACTTCCCATGAGCTTGATATATCGCGGAATAAACAGCTAAGTAATTTTGGAGCATTTAGATGAAGCGATTACCTTTAATGGTTTTTATTCCGTGGATGTGAGCATTTTGCAAGCTGCAAACAGGTTTTGCAGGGAATTCATTCATTCATGTCTTAGATATCGACCTCATGCTATTTAGCGCTTATTTGTCAGTCCTTTCACGTCTAATAGATTCCTTACTTTCCGCTCTGATTGACAGAGAAAATGAAGCTGAATAGGGCTTAGAGAGAACATCCTGTTATTGTAATCGAAGAAGTGCCTCCCGGATGCGGGGAAACCCTCCTTGTAGTTAACAGTAAGACAAGGCTGGTCGATGCGTTTAATCCAGCCGTAATGATTGCATTGACTCAGCAGGTTGTAGTTTAAGATCCAAATTCTACAGTGCTTGAAAATGAAGCTTCGAATCTGATGCGTTTTTGGCTTGCGGTTGTCTGAAAGCTATTTATTATTGTTAAGAATTGTTTGGATAAGTGCGGCGTATAATAAGTAATGGTAAAATTGTTCACATTTCAGGCGTTTATGTCTTAAATAACGTCAATGCATATACGTTTTTTATGTCTCTGGTCTCCTTTCACGTTGATTCGAAAGTCGGTGGCTTTGTCGCCATGGTTTATGCAGAGTCGATCTCTTCTACAGGAAAACCGAATACAGGTGAACAGCACTCTGATATAAACGTAAGATATCGGCTAAACACATTTAATGTTATGTAGAGGCTCTGGCTTGGCACAGCCCACAAAATGAAAGAACATTAAGTTCTGCTTGCTTCTGTTAACTCTTTTTCTGTTTAATGTATTTCTCTTGCTTTAATATTTTGTGTAGAGCTTTGTCCTGTTGATCTGTTGTTTCTGGAAATGGGTTTAGTAGGAGAAGACTTCATGACCTTTTTTTCCTGGATGTGAGATTACAGTCATCCAGCTGTTTACATACGTTGACATGATAAGCATGAGGAACGTGGTATGTCAAGAGTTCCTTCTAAACAATGGTGTCACGTTTCTGAAAGTTCTCCTGTACTGTTTAGTGCTACTAACAGAGATTCGAATGCGCAGGTGATAGTTAATTATTTATTAAGACACCCTCAGCTATTCTTAATAATGAGAAACAGGAAGTATTCACAGATTCTGCTCAATCTTTGATATACGAAATAACAGTGACAACGCTGGAGAATTTACTGGCTGTGTTGCTGTTAAGACGAAACCTATAACACCTGACACTCTGAACTCGGCGGGATCAAGGTTTGCCTCGCACTTTACGGTAAAATTCTTACTACCCTTTTTAAATGGCATTTTGTGAAATATACATTACATTCATTTCAGAATTTGCCAGTTCAAATAACTATATATTTAAAATAAATGTAATTTTGATATAAAAATAATTATAATAAAACGGAAGTTTGAAACGAATGCTGATATTCTAAATTTCATACCCTCTTCCCCAGATACCCCTATTTTGAAATTTCAAATGGCACTTCTACCTATAATTTAAGTTTAACTTTTAAACAGGATTCAATTGCTGTTTGAATTTGAACAAAATTAAACAAAAAAAAAAGTCAGTTAGTTGTAGAATGAATGCACAATTTAGCTTGAATAATATTGCAAGGATTATCATTTTGAAACAATTTATTACCAAAATGGAATATTACATGAAATGTAATTTTATTTTTTCCAAATAAACAACAATTTAGCTTGTTGTTTAAGGGTAGAAAATAAAACATGTAATAATAATAATAATAATAATAATAATAATAATTCAATACTTTTTAAAATGTAAATATAAGGTAGGAGTGCCATTTGAAATTTCAAAGAGGACTGACCGAAGGTGCAATGGATGAAAGTTAATATGTAATGGACATAATTTAAATTGACGTGTTTTTTTATTAAAATTAAATTTGTTTTAAATATGTAGTTACTGTTTCTAATGTACACTTGAACTAGGCCACTAGAGAGAGGTTAATGATATAAAACTCCTTTACATATAAACATTTGCAGATATGGGAGGAAATTATTGCAAAAAAAATATTTACTCGGTGAAGAAAGCAAAAATTGTAGCCTCATGTATGAGCTAAGATAATTCGAAGAAAACAAACTCTCTTAATATAAAGATATCACTGTTTCAACGTTTTCGGGACAAAATTAGAAATATACAATTAAACTTTTCAGTATTGCTCAATGGACCAGAACGCTGATTTTCACCAAACATAAAACGAAGATTGAAGTCAGCAATGATGAGTTTTAAAAATGCAAGAAAACTCGGAATAACTGCAGCATTTTCTTCTATGCGATAAACCTATATACGGACGAATAGAAAAAATTGAGCCATTTTCAGCTTCTTGAGTATGTGTTAAAACAGGATGCTCTTTTGGGGAGAACATACAGGACCTACAAGGTCTTCATTCTTCTCGGATAGGAAAAAAGACAGAAGTAGATGGAAATATGCAGGTTCAGATTGGTCAAGAGCCGCAAGAGGAACAGAAAATTGAAATCTGTCGCGAAGCAACTAGTGTAGTGAGAAATGGAGTAATCAAAGAACGAATCAGTCAGAGTGTCTTAAACAACATACGAAAACTAGCGTGGAATAGCTCACCACCTTAGGAAAAGGCGAGCCTTCTCTACTTGTTAGGAGGTCTTTGTCCTAAGGGACACAATAGACTATTGCACATATAGAAGATTCTATACAATACTCTTGCATTGCAATACTGCACAGTTAGGGACAGATTTTACTGAAAGATGTACTGAAGCGTAGTAAAACGTGCTCACTTGGACGATTGCTATAATTTGTTCTAAAGCCGTGTAAAACATTTCTTGATAGAAAAAATAATTCACACAAGTATCGTGCTCGAATGTAGCGGCAAACTGAGTCGCTAACTAGTGTGTACATTTTACATCCAAACTTGATTTGTTTAGTAAAACGAACTTCCGCATATTAGAAATTGATCCGTACTTTTGAGAATGACTTTCCTCTTTTCTCCCTCTCCCTTCCATTCTTTCGGATCAAACGATCAGGTAGGAGATACAGCGCACTGACAGGTTTTCTCTTGCGATTGTGGTATTTTAATTACCATCATCACTTCGCGAGACAGTTGATGATACTTGGCGTTACGGTTAAAAATGTTTGCTTGGACCGTGGGCCATCGTCTCTCTTCAGGCATTCATTGCTTAGAGAGAGCGAGAGTGTGACGTAGGCAACTGCATATGACGTCTTCAAGGTGGAAATTCAAGTGTAGCAGTGACGTCGAAGCGGGATCTCAGGCAGTGCAGTTTCCACACTTGTTTGACACAGATTTAGCACAGCTGGTGATGTCATGGTCATGCGGGCAGTCTAGCCTTGGGTTTTGCATTGCTTGTTAAATTTCCTTGCAATGAAAGTGAATTCTTCTGTGCAAATAAAATATGTTTTAGCGACTGATGTCATCGTTCAGTTGTGATATTTGCGAGACGACTTTCAAAGGAGATTGTTCAGGAACTGTTCATCTGTTTCATTTACTGGTCGTCTTATTATCAGATGGGTTTTGTAGAAATGCTTCAACCTTCTGCTATCTCTGAAGTTATCTTCAAAGAGAAAGCTTTTATTCCTATAGCAATGTACGAAACAATTGACTGTGTATTTAGCTGTATGTGTATAGGATGCAAGTAAATAAATGTTACAACGTTCTGTAGCAGATAGATGGGTTCATTATAATTAATGCCTCTAAACGCGTCCTTGGCGTTTCCAAGAAGATGCATAAATTTGTTCAAAATGGCGGTTACGCAGACTCTTCACCGCCTGTCCATGTTATATCATGTTATTTAGCTCCAGATTTACTGCAAATACTCACGGACGACATTGATGAAGTGTGCCGGAGTATCGTCATGCTGAGACCACATTTCACAACGCATTTTCAAAGGCACCACTACCAGCAGGACGGTTAAGAATTGTTGGACAAATGTTAAGTGTTATCAGCCAACCGCATAAATAATAGGTAGAGGACGATGAAATGGTCATTGATAATCCCCACTCATACGTTAACATTGAAGCGGGGTTTTTGGCGTCGGTTATGTGCCGTGTGAGAATTTTCTTGAGCCCATACATTACTGTTTTTGGAGTTGAAAATGTCGTCCTTAAGCGCGTACACGTTTTTATTTCAGCTACTGCAATAATTTTATATGAATGCAGATGCAGCAGCGGAATGACCTTATACGCATTGCCGACAGATACTCCAACTTGCTGGGGTAATCGTCAAGAAGTTTCTAATCTTTAATCAATTTCATCAAGCTTCTGCTTTGTAAAACTCTTTTTTTTTTGTCTCTGCTTCTTGTTAATTAAAACTAATTACATTCGAACTTTGTTCACCAATCTGAAAATTGCACTTTCCAATGGAGATGTTGCAGCAAGAAATTCTCCCCTACAGTACTTGCACGATTTCTTATGCACATAACAGTCATAAATATTCTTTGTTCTAGCGTATGTCTATCTTACTCTGGGTATGATCCACAATACGCATTAGAAATTCTAACACCCACTTCCTACTGAAATGCAATTGAAACAGTTGGCGCGATAAACACGACTGAGCAAGCGAGTTGCCTGCATCAAAGGAACCTTAACTCCAGTTTTACCGGAAATCACGCTTTCACTGAAGGTTAACCGGTTTCCACTAGTGTATAAAAAGCCTGTTGCAAAGCGAAATGAGGAGCACTGTATAAAGGAAGGTAAAATTTCTAGTTTAGAATGTTAATTTTTGCATTTAACTATTGTTTCGTTATCCATTCTTCTCACGCAAGTTAGTGATGAATATAACAGCGAACGGCTGTCTGAAATAAAAATTCTTTGTTTTCCAACCTAATGGTCACTCTTCTAAAAGTCTTCAAGTGTCCGATGAAAACATTCTACAATTAATATTGTCATTCTAACTGTGTATATAAACGTGCTATTTTCCAGATGTTTTATTGGCGGCATTTGCACTTCTTCGGCATGAAGCTTCTGTTAATGAATAACACGATATTACTAAAAAATCTAGCTTTATTACTCAGCGAGAAGGAACAACGGCACGTTTATCAAATTATTCATGTATTTTAATAAGATAGCATAAATATTTTTAAAATAAATTCCCAACAGTCGGCCTTTACGAAGAATGGCATCATCTGATTATCAATCAAAACACTCCTTTTAAGGTTCTGAATAACCCGGAAATTTTTAAGCTAGACAGTGGGTCCAGCCTTGGCCCTATAGGTTAAGGAGGAGGCACACTGCCCTTGGGCGAATAACTTGATTATTTGCTATTATTGGAATGTTGTTGAAGGGTTTGATAAGAGTAAAGGATTGTTACAGATAATTATCGTTGTTCCCCCTGGCCTTGACATATTCTTTCTCTATCTCCAATATGCTTCTGCCCCTAAGGCGGTTCATATTTTGTGTGCAACCGCAACACAGCTGTCTGCTCTTTCAGGCTACGAACCCGCCAGAAAGAAGCTTATTTTCATGTAACCTGGTATCGAAACTCGTGGTCAGCTTCCGTTGTGCCTCAGGGCCAACATGACTGCGTGCAAACGCTGCACCCAGGTTTCAAATTGAGAAGTTGCTTGGGTTAGCTTTTTGTAACTCTCATTTTATCAGCTGTAAAGTTGGAAGAGTCGGCCAGATAATTTAGAAATCTGACTTCACATGCGCTAAAATAATCCCCTCAGTATTTCGTAGCATTCGAGATGAAGTAGAGTGTAAAAACGCCTCTCTCAGAATCTTCATTAAATTGACATGTATATCTTGCAACAACTTTTTAATGTAAAATATTTTGATCTAAATTAACTCACCAGATTTTTGTTAGGCATTCACGAATTCTTGCAGAAAAATTGCAGTCGGAGCAAGACATTCTTCTTTGCTGATGGATGTCTATTATTTAACCTTTTTAATGAGCTGATGGAGACTCTTAAGACCTTAGATTTTTAAATGTCTTGCATTCTTGCCCAAGTATAGAAAAACCTTTTTTGATTACATCCATTGTTCGCTTAACTATGTGACTTTTAGCTCCAGCTTGCGTCATATAAGAATGTTTACTCATAATTAGCAGCCATATACACCATATACAGTGTGTCCAATTTATCTTGCTCACCCAAAATAACGTCAATTTTTTTTTTTTTTTGAAACAGAAGTATTTTAATATCACGGCGGAGTTCCTGCTGAGGATATACTTTATTTGTATCTTCGTTAATGTAGAAAACACGGGACAGAGCTTCATTTTCTTTTAATGGCACTATGTATAATTTATTGAACACATTTACCCTGTCCAAGAACTATTAAAATGTGTACACACTATACCATTTTGGACAAGAAAACAGTAAATGTGCAACTAGTAATGAGTGCATATTATTAAAGAAACCGAACTGTTTAATGCCTGGGTTGCACAAGTTACTTATCCAATATAGTATGAGGTAGAGTTCTGGGTTTTGTTTTATTATTTCGAATTCATGTAAACACAGGTGCCCTTCTCCCTCCCCCTAAAATTGCTCTTGCTTTAGCTTACATACCAGTGTGCTCAGTAGTCATTCATCAGGATGTTAGTACTGCACTGAGCTATTGTAACTACAAGTTTTCTTACAAAATGTAAATGAAGAGAAAGTAGAAATGATGCTGATCTACGAGGAATGTAAGTTAAGCAGATAATGCTTTATTTCATTACATTATTGAAGAGGTTAAATTATTTCGTTAAATAAATGCACGGTAGTGCTATGAAATAGAAGAAGCCATGCATTTATCATTTTCATATCTACTGTTTTCTTGACTAAAATGGTACAGTATGATACATTTTTGGATATCTCTTGGAGAGAGTAAGTGTATTCTCCAGTAAAATGTACATAGCGTTATTAAAAAAAAAAAAAAATCATAGAAGTTCTATCGCGTTTCTAAAGCCAATTTTTCATTTGACGCATCAGAAAATATGTTATTTTGGGCGAGCAAGTGGAAGAATAACATCTTCAACCTTTTCGTCTAGAATATGCAAAAGGCTTTGCTTTTCCATTGCTGTAGATATCTCCTGCCACTATGATTTTTAATTCCAAATTTTGGAATTTTCAGTCATGGGCTCCTTTTTTCGGTTTGTCTGTCTTGGACTTCATCACGGAGTTTGGGATATAGAGTTGGACTCCATCAGTTCAGGGCATGCGCGCACGCAATCTTCTCCAAATTTAATAGTGCAAGCAAAACTTCTAATCATTTGTTCATTATTTTCTCCCCTTTACAACTTCCCCATTACATCTTGTTCTGGACTGCAACAATATCTCTGTAAACATAAATAAATTACCTCCTATGATTTCGCTTATTTACGGACTTGACACCTCAATTCATCAGCGTCCCATTCAATTCAGTGCGTGAAACGGCCTATGAATTTTGTTCAGAGGCCTCTTCTTTCAGACTTGAGGTTCTTTATATGCTGTAAATCTACGACATGGGACCCACGGATTTATTTTCGTTCCGAAGGAAACCATACTTAGAATTTTTATGCCTGAAAAAATCCATCTTGGATCAACGAGGCAAGGTATGGTTACCACTCACCATCAAGACCTCCTATGAGCTATAGGTTTTTTTACAAGACAGAAAACAGAAGACCGCAGGAATGTTTGCTTTGAGATCAGGTCTTTATAATAATTTGATTAATTGGTATGAACATTGTACTTGAACAATAAGAATACAGATGACACGGCCCCAACAAAATATTATGACCTAGCCAAAAACATTTCCTTGAACAAACTCCTGGCTATGAACGCTGACACATTTACATGCAATCAAAGAACAAATGGGCGCAGCACCAACTAAGCATTATTTTCACCATCGTAATTAACGAATTTTAAATCTTTCATCAGTCAAGATATATTATCATGAGAATTTGCTTGCAGAGGAATGCAATTGTTCAAAGAACTCACATTTGGAAAAATACAAACCCAAATCATCTTGCAAAGCGCATAACTGTAATATCCGGTCCCGTTTATAATAAAGAAGTGATAATGAACTGAAACAGAAATACTTAACGCTTCAACACTGAGGGAGCTATTTAGACCAAAAATCGTTACAGTGTAAGTGTGCTCCCCCACTAAATTTTCATGCATAGAGAATAGCTTCCGCAGACTAAAGGAAAAGAAGTGTCTGCCCTTCTTGAGGCAAACAGCGGACACTGTCAATTGAATCATGTGACTGAAGGTAGGAGCCAAATATGCAGGCGCCCAAACAGGCATAACCTGGCTTATAGTTAAACGTGCAACGGCATACATTCCTTTGCAAAACTCAATACAGTCCCTGAATTTTTCGCATTGGTTTAAATTTTTTAGGCGTGTGCGAGAGCTCTCCAACATGTTTCCATAAATTAATTTGGTGTAGTCACCAACCGTAATCTTAGGCAAGATTTATAATTGAATTTAAGATAAAACTTAAACATTTCGTGCAAACATCTCAAATATTCAATTTATGTTTTAAGACATACGACGAAAGTTAACGCAAATTTTCCCCTTTCACGCAGAATTGTCTCGTTCTAGGAATAAGAAAGAAAACCACAAATAAATGGAGGTAAAGAGAGCAGGCCTTGATACTTTTGCATGTCATTCCACACAAGGGTTGCCACCGTAAAGAAGGCAAAAGTCGGGACATTGTATAAGTTAAAAGTTGGGGCACTTAAAACGGGCGGTATTCCTTTTACAACTTAAACTTTAAATTAAAAATAAACTAAATACTAAAGACATTGAAACTATGTTTACCTTAGTATGAACACGATGCTTTGTACAAATCATGGGGGCTGAGGCGAAGGCTGGAAATTTTCCTTTAATTTAGGGAACATTTTATTGAAAGGAACTCCTAAACTGTCGGAAACAATGTCTACTTCTTGCATACTGCCTAACAACAGCTAACACTCTGAACACCGCTACGGGTGGCCGAGGTCGTTAAGGCGCGGACTTGTGAGCGGGATGTCTGGCCAGGACAGTCCTCCCTGAATGGGGTTTTTTCCAGGTTTTCCTCAGTCCTCATAAATGGCAAATGCCGGGAAGGTACCCTAAACTTAGGCCTAGAACGTTTCCTTCCTATAAAATGTCCTTTCTCAATTTATTATTTCATCTCATGTATCATCAGTGTTCACCGCCTGTGGTGCCTCAGTAGTAAAAACGGGCGTTAAACACTACTCAATACTCTTAACGGCAATTTACAATTGAATTTTCACACTATTCCGCGACAGTGAAACACGATTTCTTAGAAACAGGAACACAAACCCATTGTTGCTTCTCTTGCGCTTGTAAATTTAAATAGCTATCAAGACGATCAACTGTAGAATTTTAAAGAAAAAGAAAATACACATTACTATTATTAATACTATTAAAATATTATTTGACGTAAAACCTTAAGAAGACTGAATAATAAAAATAAGCTTGTATCCTAAAAACAGAAGAGTAAGGGCATTTGGGCGTCCCGTCATACTCGTGTCGAGACATGGGGCAGTTACAAAAAAGTAGGGACGATACCGAAAAACTGGGACAGTAGCAACCTTATTCCTCACCAATGTAAATAGCTACATCGGATCATATAATGTTTAAAGAATCATTGTAATAACACTACGTAGTACACTTCTGTTTAACTTACATTTCGTTTATTTAAATACACTTTTCACAACTTTGAATTAGCATTTTTATATCTTTGAAAGGAAAAAAATCTCAATTTTGCCTGCAACTTTTTTGAAATGCTTTCTTTCCATCGCCTCATTGTTATTAACTTTTTTCCCCTCGTAGTTTTTCTTCAATTTTGCCAAAAGATAATAATCCCCTAGGAATAAGATTTGGGCTGTAGTGTAGATTGTACAACTCGCCAATTCCTCCATTATTACTTGTTTATTTATATCTCCCTTACCACCACACTTATCTTCCAATTTTCAGGTATAACTTTGCTCTCTCCCACTTGGCTCAAGAACTCTACCATAGGATTTAGTATTAAAGTGTAGATATTTTGCTTTCAAGTGGTGATAATATCATTAATTTCTGTTCACTTTTGGTGATAATTTGATCATTAAAAATGTATGCCCATTAAGTATATGATGTAAATCCATATTTACACAAGCTTCCTATTAGAATTTGTGAGAAACAGACTGAGGTTAAACGCTATTTAGACTCGTCCTTCAGCATGGTTGCATTGTCGAGAACCATGGAATGGAGGTTATCAAATTATACGGCAGCAGCTCGTATGAGCTGGTAAAGATTCGAGCTCCGAAACGGAAGCTAGGGGGGAGACAGCGCACTTGTAGAGTTGCGATCATTTGTTGTCCATCTACTAGCTAGCTTAGACCGTAATTCTTACATTTTTAGTATGGAATAATGTAATCTTTGAGATAATGACGGTAGTTGAGGAGAGCCATAGCCACGTGGTTAAAAATATTTAATAAGATATTACAGATATTCGGCGCACGTTGAAAAACTTTGACCAAAATGCTCCTTGTAAATATAAAGGTAGGCGAGTGGTGCAATAGTAAAAATTGCTACTACCAGCATTACTAGAGCATTGGGCTTAGCAGAAAAAGAACACGACCAGAACTAACTTTTTCATCCCCAATATTGCGAAATTACTTACGAAAACAGTTTTTACACAAAGGAGCAATGGTTGATGTATCTTATGAAGGCCAACCTCTGAGGTCGAACTCGTGTAGAGTATTGCGCCATGTAAATGCTGTACGTACGCGATTTAAGCCACTTCCAAAGGAATACATATTGCTTTTTTAATTGAAAAATGCGTTTAATACTGAGATATTAAATATAATGAATGGCTATAAACAGGTAGCGAAATACGTACGCATCGAAAGTTAGCACTCTAAATTCAACAGTGCTCATAATTTTTCTTCCGTGTTTGATAGGTGTGAACAAGGACGTCTAGATGTTTGCATACATGAGGACGGATATTAACACCAACACGGAAGAGCGGAATGCGTTGGTACTTCATCAGATCATACACAGAGCCAAACGATATGCAGTAGATAAAGTAACTATTAATAACAGACACATGTCATAAAACGTCCTCATAACGTTCCCGGACCGGTTATAGAGAAAGCATTCAGATCTCCTACGAAAGAATGTATAAATATATTTGTAGTATCTGCCTGACTAATACTAATACGTCTGTGAAACAGAACAACGAAAAAGACTGTTCACTTGTAAGCATAAAGTTTTAAAGTACAAGTATAGCAGAAACCTTTGTGGAACAGAATTTTAATACTGAGTTACAAGTCAATACACTTGTAATGTATTAGATCATACTTTTGTGGGACAGACCCCAGGGAGGAATGTGTGAGGAGAAATAACAGAAACCAAGGTTGCTAAAGGAATTATGAAGTTCTTTCCACTGAATTCATTCAGAAATACTCAACAATTAACATTGCCTTATCTGCCAAACGTTACCATCTTTGGAAAAATTCGTTCCCAAAGCTCCGTGTCCTATAAAGAGCAATTACTCCGAAGAAGTCTAGGAAATACATCAATCAGTGTTTCTCTTAGAAGTTAGTGCATGTCTCATAAATCATGTCTTTTTTGTAATTTTTTATATTGCGATATAGAAAGCATTTATTCTTCAAAGTAAGATCGTCAGCCAATTTTCAATCATTGTCATGGTTCCATGACTGTACTAGTTCTTAAAGTTATGAGCAAAGAATTCGTGGACACGGTTTCATGTTCTGGAATTTTCTTCCCAGAGAAATTGAACCATGGATCAAAAAAGATAGTGAGTGTCTCTAGGCTCAAGATTAGAGCTCTTTTTTGGTTGTAGTAGGAGTTTGATTGTATCCATTTCTTGGATTTTTAATTTGTTGTTTGAGCGTTATGGAATGTTACATTTACTGTTGCAACAATTCTCTTTCTGTTCACCAATGCTGGATATCTTTGAGTCAAAATCCATGAGCCCTTTCAGATTACTTAAGACAATTCTCTCGAGCGCACATTACTTTTCTCTCGAAACACTTTCGCTAACAATATTTGTTACTGGTTACCCATCGTCTATAAAAATGCTAAGTATGGCTTCCTTCGGAAGGGAAGTAAAGCCGTGGGTCCCGTGTCGTACATTTACGGCACAAAAAAGAACCTCAAGCCTGAAAGAGAGGCCTCTGAGCAAAATTTGTCGGTCGTTTCACGCCCTGAATAGAATGGGACGCTGGTGACCTGAGCTGTTAAAGAGCGTCCATAAATAAGTCAATCGATCAAACCCATCGTCTAGCCATTGTTTCTGGATGTTAGGATTAATCATTTTTCATTACAGTTTGCTATTCCATGGTGTTAGTGGTGAGCTGATGACATCTGTCTTATGCGGCGCTGGGCTTGTTCTGGCGTTAATGCGGATCACAACTTATGTGGTCTATTAGAGCGTTTACGTGGCGATGTATACGTGCCTTTAGTTGGATTTTCTTGCCAAGCTCTACGCTTATCCACGTTCAAGGCTTTCGGAGCATGATTGATCTTTAATGTCTGTATCTCCACTAATAAATCGTCAAATTGTGGACTTATGATAGAAAGGAAAAGCTACATTAATTATATTCATTCTGAAAGAAAAGACTTGAAAAATTACTAAATTATTGAGATATGTTTTTGTCATTAGGGAATAGGAACTAAAGTAAAATTTTAGAAAAGCATTTATAAATAATGAGTGATTTTTCCTTCGTAGGATCACGCCACATGTAACCCGTTGGTCGGTTCAAGTTGGTACGGGAATCAGAACGTCCGCAGCTATGATTGTCGATTAAGTTATTACTAACACTTAAAAGTACATTTCCTCACTATTATCAAGCAAGAAGATGTAATTGCATCCCCTTCATTTCCCATACATTTCTGGCATCGTCTTGTGAGATTAACCATTACCCTCTGCTGTTCCCACTGAAAAATGGAAAAAAAATGTCTTTATGGATTTTATTTTTCAGTTCATCTAATGTATATGGATTTGTGGTGTATATTTTTAATTTAATGCCGTCCCCTCCCCCGAGAAAAAAATCACAGGTCGTTAAATCGGGGGATCGATATGACACTATCGTCGAATATTTCATGAATTGCATGCAAGGAGACATGGGCTGTAAGTGCTGTTGTAGAGACCTGATGGAAAGTGGCGAATCTATGTTCCCTCACAGTTAATTCGCGGAAAAAGGGTTAGGTAATATGTAAATCAGGGTAATTATTTTAAATTGCATTAACTGTTTCTTTAGAATATTAAGTATGGTTTGAATTATTCTCGTAGCAGTATTTGGAAACTGTTACTAAGACCTGAGAAATGTCCAGCCTTTAGGTTGGTCACAAACGAGAGACTTGTATTTAACGAGATATCGATTTATCTTTTAGTTGCAGGGAACTGTTACACTTAAAGTTTATTTAGTTATATTGCCGCGATGACATTACCTCCAATTTCGATGTTCATATAGTTTTTTTTTTTTCCCCCGTAACGTGTTATCGAAAACCGTAAGCTGTCATAACTATATAAATATTGCTGTTCTAGCCTTCTAAGTGAAAAAGATTGAAGCAGTTAAAAAAAGTTATTTATTTTTCAGATATTTTAAATGTTTTATCCCAAAACGAATAAACAAGGGCTGGAAAGAAAGTCATGGCAACCTTAATCAGTAAAAACAATTTATTCTAGAACCTGGATACCTTCACATTCCTTCAGCATAATCCCTGTCACATTTATCATAAGTTGTTACACTTCTGTAAGACACTGGACATCCGTTGCTAAGTAATTTTTTGCACATGTTTGTGAAAGAGCGCCATACTACAACACTGTAGTGTGGATTGTTCTGACCTCTGTTGCTAACCCCCTCGCTGTCCATCAACGACCATCTCCAGCAGTAATTGAATCAAATAAACGTAATGCGTTTCAAAACGACCTTCCTCTCTATTGCCTCCTTGACAAAAGTATGGCACCTCCACGAACCACCGTTCGACACGTCAAAGTTTCATTGCCACAGGCTTCTCGCAGACCTGCATGACGTTCCCTCGTGTTCCTAACACGTGCCATCTCAATTTTAATTCATATCCACTGCTCGCTTTTAGAAAACACTTTAGGGCGGTACACATTTACTCAATTACTCGTCAGCTTCATATTCGTCCATCTATAGATAGTGCACTAGTGACGCTGAGTATGTTGAACAGCTATGCCGTTCCTCTAGATATACTGAGAACAACAACGTCCTCACATGTTCATTAACATCCTGACTTCAGTGTTGCCACTATATTCTTTCCAGTTCTCGTTTTTGTCAATCCTGGTGGTCTAACGATAACCATACTTGTTTCATAGGCCCAAGGTCGCGGGCTCAACTCCATGCAGGGTCAATGGCTTTTTAGGGCGTTCAAATCCTGGAAGTAAAGCCATTGGTCTCAAGTCATAGATGTACGCAGGTAAAAGGACCTCAAGCCTGAAAGAATAGGCCATTGATCAAAATTTATTGGTCGTTTTACGCCCTGAATTGAATGGGAAGCTGATAATTAAAGAGGTTGAAGAGCGTTCTTAATTGATCATAATAATAATGATGATGCTAATAATAATAACGATGATTTGAGCAGCTCGTTATGACATCGCACAAACCGCATCGCCACACGAATTGATAGCTATGCTCGGTTATTCTTCTTTTACATACCTATACAAAAGCTTGAGGACTGGCTTGCACTTTTACCAAGTGCTCGCTGTTCATTTTCGATGAACTTTCTGAGGTAAAAACTTTCGAAAGGAAAATGCAACCAATAGGCCCTCCTGTAGCATTTCAAAATACCTCTGTCAGAATCGAAAGAGCTTCCGGTGTTCTTCAGGGACATACTAGGTGATATAGCAGAAATTCAGAAGGTTATGTGGTTTTGTTTTGAAACAAAACAAATATTGCAGTACAGGGTAAAGAAATGGGCGTAGGTAGATGTTTTCCTACGAGAAAAGCTACAATTTCTACTGTCCGCCTTTGAGGTCTGTAGATTTGAAACATTTCCGCTGCCTCCAGCTATGGAAACTCGAATGTATAAGCCATTGCGTCATTTCTGATGATAAACACTGCTTGTTGCAATAATGAGTTGCAGGTTCGACAGAGGTGTGGCGTTTGCTTCTGAGAATTTATACCTCGTACCTTCTAATGAACATCGCTGATATCGGTTTTGCAAGCTCGTTGTACATTTCTAGCAGCTACTAAAGAATTTTTCTGGTATGCTTCACGATTATCATTGTAATGTTTATCTAAAACATTATTGTTTTCAAAACATAATGTCGGTAAAGAGTTCGTAAACATTGTGCTGTCAAAACAAATGTACACAAGCAGGAAATAGGGTTTTAATGGACATTTATGAAATTGAATGAATATGCTAGACTACATCTAAAATTTAATTTTGGGGATTAATATTTCCTTGTGCTTTTGTAATTGAGTGGCTAAAATTAACCACTAAATTTCTCATGGTGTTTTGCGACTTATTTCCACAAATGATCAGCTGTACATAAATTCTGTTTATTGCGCTATAAGAAAATGAAACGGCAGTAGTTGAAGATAATAGCGTAAGCATATATTTATCATAGAACAAAAGCTTCATGTCTGAGACAGAGGCATCTGATTTTCTACATTTTGTTTAAATTTCTGTTTCACATGCAAATATATTATGTCAAAAATCTATAAAAATGCAGCATTTTAGATACACTTGTTCTAGAAAAGTTACTGTAAAAAAAAAAAAAAAAGTAAAATGTAATAGGAATAAAATAAATATAGAGGTATTAAAAGTATAATCAAGACAGGGAACTCCTGCTATGTTTAGTTGAATAAGGACAATGCCCCTTGTTTAAGGGCTGAAGATTTATGCCTATTGCCGCAATGGGGGGAAGCACAAGCTTTTTGGGGGACATCTCCGGAAGGGAGGAGAGGGGAGACGCCGGGTGGCCAGGATCCAGTGGCGGTGAGGCGCGCCCTATGTTTCCAGTTAAGAGTTCCCCTCCAAGGAGCTCGAACCCCTCAGAAGGGCTGCCTTCCTGTCATACCAGACGCCGGAACAGAAACCTTTCCAAAGCCCAAGCCACCGCCACACCGCATATAGCATCAGCTCAGCTCGCCTGGCACTTTCAACACTGTAACAGAAGCAAATGAATGAAAATGCGATGAAATGGGAGAACGGAAAATTCGTGGAAAGGAAATATCCATTCCAGCATTCACCCAGCGAAAAGGGGAAACGGCGGGGGGGGGGGGGGGGGGCAAGGTCAGAATGCCTGGTCCCAAAGGATTTGTACTCCGTATCTCCCGAATACGATTCCATATGCCCCCTGCACGGTTGCAAAAGTGGAGGACGTAGGCATTTTCGGTTTATATACCTATATGAGATTATTCTCGAAGATTTTCGAGAAAGATCGACTTGTTAAAGAATTAATAAAACAAACAAACTTGAAATTTATAACACAGAAAAAAGTACATCTAGAACGGTGCTGGAAAAAGTGAAGCTAAGGGTTAAAAGAAAAGACTTATGGCCTAATCTAATTTCAGAGTCTTGTTTAATAGAGTATAGAATGAACCACTTAATTGAATAGGTTCAAATCGATTCTCTGTAAATTAAAGGGTGAATAAGCAACATTTCCCGGTATTTTCAGAGATTTACGGTGGGTTAATTTGAAACCCGAGTAACCTCTCTGGTTACCATAATGCTGCCGATTGGATTACCTCTTGGTATCTTACAAGGTTATCCTGTGGATAGCTGGACAGTCTTTTGCATTGCATTTGTTAAGAGCTCCGTACTTTAAGAAGTATTTTAGCTGGTAAATGTTACCGAATTTTAATCACAGGGGGCTCTACTACGCGCATTATTGGGAGTTTGACAAACATTTCGGTAATTCCTTCAAGTTTTAGTTGAAAACAGAAGGAATTAATCGGATATTGCTTTGTGGACTTAACGCATATTAATGTAGATAAAACATTAAATGAATCAACTCAATTGTCAGTTTGCAAATTATTACAGTCGTTTTTATGTTATCAATAAATAGTTTAAAATATCGGAGGGTATGATTTCGAACTCCAATTTAATCACTAGCAAGCTAAGTCTGCTATTATTCAAATAAGGACGAATGTTGGATAGCAAGGTTGTTCTGTTAGCCAATTTCCCACACTGTGTATTCCATCTTAATCGCCAAGGCATACAACCGTCAACATTGAATATCAATAATTCAAGGAATTAATTATAAATAAACAAGCATTATACATTCCTAAGCCATTATTTTTGGAACCTTAGGTTCATATATAAAAAATATTTATATTCGAGAGCATTTTCTGTAAGAGAATGAAACACACTTAACGTGTCAAAATCCTTTGAAATAAAGAAATTTCAGCAATTTTTTTTTTTTTTTTTTTTTTTTTTGATTAGTGTTTAACACCCGTTTTTACTACTGAAGCACCACAGGCGGTGGACACTGGTGATACATGAGATGAAATGATAAATTGGGGAAGGATATTTTTTTTAAGGAAGGAAGCGTTCCAGGCCTAAGTTTAGGTACCTCCCCGGCATTTGCCAGTTATGAAGACTGAGGAAAACCTGGAAAAAACCGCAGTCAGGGAGGACGGTCCTGGCGGGATTCGAACCGCAGACCTCCCGCTCACGAGTCCGTGCCTTAACGACCTCGGCCACCCTGGCGGAACAAAGTTAATGCTGCACATATTATGAAATATGTCGTGTTTATTATGTATATCTATAATGTGCTAAAAAGAACATAAAGGACTATTCTAAATTAAATTCCCAGTTGGAAATGACTGTATCTTTTGTACATATCAACAATTTAGTTCAGAAGATACCAGTACGCTTTAGAGGGATGGTTGTTTCTGTATGCATTTGTTTAACTTTTGTTACTATTGTAATTGTGTGACGCTTGTATGAACAGCTCTGGTTTACAATACTAACAGCATACTTTTTAGAATGGTTTTGCCGTTACAAGATCGTATTGTCCTCATTGAATACTATAATGAACGTAATAGGCAATGTTTCAATGCATTGAGATTACGAACTGCTCTGTAAAATAATTTTGTAAGCTGGAGAACATATTTGAGGAAACTTATGCACTTACCGATAAAATCTGTGGTAAACCTAAAGTAATAGAAAACGAAATCTAAAAACTTACTAATAGCTATCTAGGAATGTCGTTTCTAGCATAGAACAGGCATTTCTTATTGAACAACACGGTGCTGGTCATGTTTAATTTTTCTTGCTTGTTCTGTTGTAACGTATTTGTTTACTCTTGTTGTAATAAAATCCCACTTCTTTACAATCATATTGTGCTTTTATTTTTGCAGAATCTGAAAGTTTGCCAAGTTATGATCATTTGAAACTGGGAACTAACTTTAGAATAATCGTATATATTTTTGTCACTTGTTAACGGAAATTAAGACAATCAGTAAGAGACCTAGCTGTGATTCAAGTTTACCAGATTTAAATTTCTAAAGTTTGTAAACAATCTCGCTTCATTCATTTGGAATCGGATTCACTAGAAGTAGTAATGAGGTTTCGCCTGCCGTAAATATAGATATAAGTGAAGTGATTTCAATGAGCGGTAGACCTGAATTGGATGTGCTACGAAATGTGTTACTGATAGTTTTGGAACGCTGTTACAGCAGTGTTTAAAAATAAATTTTAGTCTCCTCCTCCTCCTCCTCCTCCTCCTCCTCCGTTTGAGCGCAATATCCATGCTGGGAGATTTATAAGAACAGGTAACCCGTCACATAAATTACGTAAATGTCTTTCTGTAGCTTTATTTGTGAATTTGACTGTTTATTTATTTTTGGATATGGTCAAATGTTTATGGAAGTTACGAGAAGTGCATAGACATTCGTACCAGTGTTTTGGAGAAAATGTTATTGCTTTTAATGATTTTATTATTTTCTATTTTCTATTTTAGTTTTTTTTTTTTTTAAATATGTTATTTATTGTCGCTATGACTGCATTAATTTTTCCGCCACGTCTGTAGTTTGTGAACTGAATACTTAAGTGTAAGTCTGTAGTAGGGTGAATAAAATTAACTAATGATGGTGAAAATTAGCTCGGAGTGCTTGGCGCATTAACGTTATGTGGCATTTACCTTCTCAGGGGTAAGGAAAACTCCGGAGAAAAGGGGGGGGATCGAATTCCGGATTAGTAGTCACAAACGCTACCAGTAGAGCACAGAGGCGGTCTTTAGATTATATAGTTATGTTATCCTAATTGTTTTGGTAACTTTGAAATTTTATATCAAATTTCAGAGATATTTTTCCCTAAGATGTATTATATTTTGGAACGATGCGTTTTGGAAATGTCAAGTCACCTATTCATTTATTGGCAGTATTTTTATAGATAGAAAAACTTCTAGGCCATAGTCTAATGGGCTTCTTCGGAGACATTTCGTCTACTTTTGCGGCGACATCTTCAGTAGATCACGGCCTACAAGCCTGGTAGCTTTTCTATGAATAATTGACACCGGCCTTGAAAGCCAACGAACTTTAATAATATTTGCACGCGAGCGCCTTTCAGCCAATGTACGGTCTCGTTGATGTAGCTTATTCGCCAATCGGAATGGAACTTAACGAATATTTTTGAAGAATAATGCCCGAAAATTAATAATTGATGGTTATAGTTCATTTTTGTTTTATTCCTATGATCTCTGCTTCGATTCTACTAGAGCTCTCAGAACTCAAACCACTTCAATAATTATACTAAAGAAGAAGGAGAAAGAAAGAAAGAAAAGCATTGCAATTATCTTATCGTATCCCCTCTCTTGCTTATAATGTTTCTTAGGTAATTTAATTGAGTTTTTAAACTCGTGCTCGACCTTTGGCTTCGAAATAATTATCATGACAGCAAACATTCGTTACCCTCAATTAAATTACCGAAAAATTACCAGCACTTGTGATATTACTACTGAAGATAGATATTTTTCATTTCTGTTTGTTAAATACTGTAATTGTAAGACTAATAGACGCAAAATTGCTTTTTTTTTTTATGAAAAACTGCAAATAAAGAAGAATTATTTTATAACATTTATAACGATTTTATTCTCAGATTACACGATCTGAGCAATCTCTCCCCCTCTTCAGTTGCTTGTGATATTTTACGCCCTAAACGCTGATACAATGCGACTTGTTTTAGGCATTTAAAGGTTTATTGAAACAGTTTGTGTATTGCTTAGTATTTCTAAGAGTGTTATTTATTGTTTCACGTTTTTGTTGATATAAATATTGAACAACAGTTGCAGTACATTGCAGCTTGACAAATCTTTCAGCCGATTTTTGAAAGTTTCGTAGAGTCAGAATTTAAAAAAAAAAATTGGACTTAATCGGAACTCTGTATTTTGCAAGTCTTTATTAATATTGCTGAGCACAGTTTACAAAACCTCTGGTAACATTCCATCTTCACAAAATATATTTGAGATAAACACTGTAAGAAGCAAATGCCACTCTAGTTTTCATCTTTAAAATCACAGCAAAATTAACTGATTCCCAAGTATGACTTATATTCCTGTCTTTTTTGTAATACTTAAATTTTTTTTTAAATGTAGCAGCACGTAGATTTTTAAGTGTAAATGTAAAGAATTTATTAATTAAAAAATAAAAACAAATTTTTATAGCAGGTCACAAGGTATTTATCATGTATACTTATTAGTGATATCTACCAAGTTTACGAAGAAAGCCTTCCTTTTGTTTTCTCAGGGGTTGGGTTTAAAAACCAGAGCACTTACCGTGACCCAAGCTTCGGGGTTTGTATATTGCGCCGGCAAAGGTGGCATTTCACCACTGTTACTCTCCTTCCACATTATCTCTGATAACTATCTAACCTGTTGCAATCTCGACACAGTTTTCACTCGCTGGATATAGCTTTTAAAAACCTTTTTAGTTTTCACTTTTGCAACACAATTAAGTGATGATAGGACGATGCGCACACAGCTATACGACACAACACACGGTTGAAAGAGGCTCGCCCCCTCCAGGCACTCTCTCAACTATCCCCGGAGATAGTTGACTAGAGACTGAAGCTGGAAAGCTCCGTGTTGATCTTGAAATGATATTCAGTAGGCCTGCTGAACTTGAGGCAGGCTGCAACGGAAAGAGGAGGGGATATGAGGGCTTTTCCAATAGCGGCCTTGACTAGGTGTATACAACTTATTGGTAATGTCATGAGTGTAATGATGCTAACTGCTTGATTTGGCATGTCCGCCTGAGTTTGCGTCTTAGTTTCTGATGATGGCGTAATTTTCAGCAAGGTAGGTGAAATCGCTTTACGTGGTCAAGTTCTTTTTAAGTTTCTGGTCTATTGTTCAAGTCTTTTACAGCGAAGTCAGGTGTGGATGATAGCCGTTCGTTTGGCGTGAAACAAGTGTGTGACCGGGGAAAGGTATTCAAAGGCGTGACGATAGTATCATTGCCAGGTTTGCCTTATCTCAGCGAAAGTTGGATGCTGAACGAAAATAAAAAACGACCCAGAAGAATAAAGCAATAGACAAATCTGAAATTGCTTCAGCCTTCCCGTAAGCATACAGGGTGTTAATAAGTAGCATTAAAATAGTTTCACTCTGTATAGAGAGATGAGATACTTATGAATGTTAAGGTAAGCACCTTAATATTGCCTCCTAAATGAATTAGTGGAATTTGATAAGTGTGATCAGCGATTTTTTCCTATGAGCGAGCCAGCCCCGTGTACTTTTTGTTGTCTTACCTTCCCGCTGAAAACCTAAACTCGGCTGGCCGTCTAACAGGTTAACAAGCGGCGCGCTCACCCATAGGCAAAACAAAACTTGATCGCACTGTACTAATTCTGAAATAGCCTAAATATTTTTACTGTTCATTCAATTAATAAATCTGTCATATTCTTCTGACAAGTATCATAAGATTTTCTCGGTATTTGTGACAATTCAGTCTTCTCAAATTGGGCTAAAATTTCTTGCGGTAAATTAATCTTCATTAATAACAATAGACAAACGAACTAAATAATCTTCGTAGTTAAAATAATGTCAAAAGTATAATAATAGAAGGCATTGACTTCAGATTAATTAATCAGAAAGTCTACATTAATATTCATTTTATTTATGAATATCCTTTTATAATTCTGGCATACAAAAAAGGGTATGAAATTCGTTTATATATAATTAAACAATGGTTGCTGTTGTCTTCAATGATATCCTTCATCAATAATATCATTGAAGACAACAGCAACCATTGTTTAATTTCATTTCAATGGAACTTTGTAAAGTCGGTGTGCATACCCTTTGGAAATGTTATACCTAGCATATAGTTTGAAAGCGCACATCCCGAATTCCCTGTCTCAAATTGCACGTCTAAAGACTGATCCGTACAGCGTGAAAAGATTCTGTATTCTTATGCTCCAGGGGGATGCTTAAGGGCTACTCATTTTGTCGCGTTCTTTCACATTTTTTTTCGCGGTTAAATATGCAGTTATTAAAAAAGGGGGGGAGAGATAAAGCATTGTCAGAAAAATTATAAGTGAAAGTTGGATAGATCAAATATAAATGCGGCAACTTAGCAGAAAGTATGTAGACAGAGAAATAATTTGTTTTATTAATTTGCAGTTATTTAATGGGAATTTGGATTGTTATGGTCGGAGAAGTATATTTAGTCACTTCAGCCTCGCTAAGGAGCACCTCCAGTAGGAGGGGGTGAGATGAGGAGGAACCGGGCGGCCAGGATCCAAGGGCGATGAGACAGGGTCTCTAAACAACTTTATTTTTCTTTTTATTCATTTCAAAACTAAAGAGCTCGTGCAACACTACAAAGTAAAAACTGTTAACAGCAATGGCACATGGATTATTGGATGCAATGGAATAAAAGAGGTAATTTAATCTTTAAAAGTTGCTATATTTTGTACACTTAAAGTTTAAAGCTAAGTAGGAAAAGAAAAGGAGTAATTTTGAGGTCACCTGTGCAGCTTGAAGGCAGGTGCTAAGCACGTTGGCTATAACTTCGTGTTCGATTCTCTGTCGTATCAGTTTACCTGACCCAAGGTCTTTCCTGTTTCTCCGTCAGGTAATTCCGCTTCGTTGCTCCACGGTCTTGTAACCATAAAATGTATCGGACATCGTGGTGCCAGAGGACCTTGCTATGAGTTTTCACGTGCGATTTAACGTGGCCAAGCATGCTAATGAGAGAGGCTGGTGACTGTCGTACAAGCCAGGATTTCAAGCTCAAATGCAGCTACCGGCAGCAATAGTTTGTGCAAATTTGGTGTCTGCTTAATCTATCTTACAGTTTTTACTAAATATATCGGCATCAAAAGTGTTACTTATAAAATGTAAGTAACTTCGGTAAGCCCCTGTATTGTTTAGATAATAAGACAGTCGCGAAATGTTTATTGTGCTTTTTTATTTTATTTTATCTATTTAATTAATGTTAGTCTCTGAACAGATTGGGTAAGGCTGTAACGCTTACGACTCATTTTTGGACAGTCGTAGGTGTTCCAATTCTGCGGCCGACTCATCCCATCCCACCGAGTGTCTAGTGTTATCTCTTTCGTATAAAACAGTAACATACTGCCAAGAGATAGCTGGAAATTCTGCAGCGTTGCTACTGTCACTTTCGCACATCAAAGATAGAGCGGAAATTATAAATTGTTGTTAGTTATACAGGTATAACAAAAAGGTATGTAAAAATTTGGGGAACATCCCTCACATAAACAAGATAAAGTCATGAAATGAACACGAGTCCGAAATTGCTTTTATTTCCTTGCTAGAGCCCTTTTTCTATACCTGTGCCATATAGAAGAATATTCCAAAACAGAGCTTTGGCAAACAGAAAATAATATGAAATGTTCAAAATGTCCTCTCGTTATCGCGGATACACTCATCAACCCGTCGTCGCATGGATTCTAATGATTTCATGTATCCCTGGAGTATTTCGTATTGTCTGGCAGCTCGAAGACTTTACACTTTCAGCTAATCCATAGATCATATGATTTGAATAATAATTTTACTGTACCGAAACACAGAACTGACACTACTTGCTCGTGCAGTATACCAAGCGGACTAGGTGGTACAGATAGACCACAACAACGGTGGACAGAAGAACTAATGTTAGTTACAATACCCCCAGCCCATTTCACCAGAGGTAAAAGTGAATGTTTACCTACTGTACGTATTAAGCAACTGTTCTGTTTGTGGAGCTATGCTGGCCTTCTAGCTTGCATATCACATCGTGTAAGCGGAGTTGTAGATAAAGGACCCTAACAAGGAAATAAAGCATTTCTGAACTTTATGCTGTATCCAGTGACTTTTGATATCATTTGAACCAGGAAATGTTTACACACACATACACACACGCACAGTATCAGTATTGTGGCCAATCTGATTCCTTAAAATCGTTATAGCATTTGTAATAAGGTCAGTGCTGTAACAGCATTTTCTGGTCAATTATCTTTGTGATAATACTCCATTTCAACCTTTCAGTTCTTGTCGGACTTTAATTTCACTATAAGTATTAAAGTTTGTTTTTAAATTTGTAAGAAATTGCTTTCTTAGGGGGGAATAGGTCAAAGGGTTAATTCTTGTAGTGAAAGAAAGAGAAGAAGAGTATTTATATTAAGTTCGTCGCGAAGGTTAAAAATTGAAAAGAAAACAAATTTGAGATTTTGTTCAAAATGACGGGGTTTAAGAAAAAATGACAATAGCTCATCTCATAATGTAATATTTGTTATTCTACAGATGAATGTGTTTGTCTCACACATAAGAAATTGGAAAGAGATAGCCTTGCATGCTTCCTGAAATAATGGGTCTCAACATTAATTCTTTAACATAGGAGATAGCCTATGATCTTTCCTTAGGCAGATAGAAATCGAACTAGAAGCGGTCATGTTATATAGGCGATAATTCGATACTTTGACGTGCGTGTCACCTTTTTAGGGCAAAGGAAATCGCCGCAGTGTGCGAACCCTATTTAACCTTAAACGTAATAAGGTCTTGATGCATTATCTTTATAGGATAATATACACTAATAATACAGCCACAGTATGATCGTCTTAGAAAGGAAAGTAGGGTAATGCTTAATTGCGAATTCTTTATTTAATCCAGGTAATAAACCTGTGGTTGGACAGCTGTACCATTGCCAACCTAATGGCTTAGGGCTCACATACCTCAAGATATAGCTCATATTTCTTTCAGAGTGATGAGTGTTACGGAATGTTGCATATGAAACGTTCTTTAGCAGAAGCATTCTGCGTTAATTATACAACAGTAAAATACTTTCAGTGCAGTTGCAAAAGCTTTCAAAGAATTTATGATAATGGTCAACAGGACAGGCCGTCCTTGCTCCATAATAAGAGAAAAGCATCATTATTTTGAAAACTTGAGCCTTTACTCCATTGCAATTGCGGTATAACCAGATGTAAACATTGTTAGTTTTTTCAGCAGAATGAAGTTATTGTGTTCTTTTCTGTGTTTTAAGAAAAAGTTGTGTAGTTGTAGAGTCAGCTTTGAAATGAAATTAAGTAAAAATGCACTACTTTTTTTTTTAACTGAGCATTAAAATTACAACAAAATGAGGGGAGGGAAAATATAATTTTGATTCAAATTCTTGTATAAGCCCTGCTAGAAGCTCCCAGCAGTATGCAATAGTGTATCTGTGCATGGAATATTGCTTGGCGGCAACCCATCTCACTTGCACAGCTCTCCTGCAGGTAGCGGAAGACTCCTTCATTGTAGCTTGGCCTGTTTCAGCTTACGATATTCGTTCAAAGCGAAGTTTATATAATTGAAAAAACTTAACTTGTGCTTATCCAAAGTGTCCAGATGCAGAACTGTACTATTAACACAACCAAAGCGTTAGGGATTACCTATCATATGTGATATATTTGTAAAGAATCTTTTGAGATAAAATACCTGTAAACATCTGTTGTAAAACTTTCTGCTTTCTTATGTCATTTTCTATGTATAGTTCACAGATATATTAATTAAAATTAAGATCTAATTCCACAAGGCCCTGAAACTCTTTCTGCTTAACTAACTTTTGAGGTCTCCTTTTATATATTTCATTAGTTAATAAGTATAAATGTAACTATCACAGCTGGCAAAAATATACTTCAATCGATAAAAGTGTGCATCTGTGCAATTAAAACTTTAATGATCATGGTCCGTTGAGTTCAGTCATGTGTAGCGTGACCAAATGTCCCAGAAAACTACTTCGGATCGCAGAATTATCCCGCTTTCTTGTCATTAACAGAGATATTTTTTATATTTTTTCAGTTGCACGCACTGCTAGCGTACGGTAATATCTAGTGCTTAAACAATAGTATTCTGAACTATACGAAAAATTGTAGGTACGTTTTTGCTATTACAACGTAACATTGAGGTACTGATGAATATCCATGCCGATATTTTATCAGTTTGTATCCAAAGGTACAGACTCAAGAAAGTAGAATAAGTGAAAAACATGAACACCGATCCTGTTCTGCGAATACTCATCTCCTGATAAAAATGTATGTTTCTGTATAAATAATCGTGCACTGTCACATATTACCGTATTTTTGCATGACTCATTGAAATTAATAGAAATGCATTTGTTTAAAAAATCCATTATCTTGCATGTTTTTCAATACATAACTCTGAACACTCATATGTCAATAACTGATGAAAAACCGTATATTTCTACGAACACTAGAAGCAATTGAAAGAGCGAAAATAAACCCACGAACACTTTGGTGGCAGTTCATGTCATCATACCTGGACTTTGGATGATGACTTGCCCTGGTCGACCTCGGGAAGCTGTGAACGAGAGAACACTTCACAGTGTGAGGCACTTGATTGAGATGAGACATTATTGAAATACTAAGTTTGGAAATTGGTACAACTGTTCGCAGCAATGACTCTGTGCTCCAAAGCTAAAAGCTCGAAGAAATTTGCAAAAGGGTCACGTTCTCTGGTCAAGATGGGGTGTGCAAGGAAGTTGTTAAGACCAAATTACTCTAAACGTTTATCAATCGTATGTATTGCTTATATTACTGTACCACTCCAAACAAAACTCAGAACTGGGCGTGGTTAGCTGAAAAGGATCCAAGATCAGCAAAACGATCCAAGGCTTTTAGAGAAAAGGGACAGGACAAACGGCGGCAATTGCCTCATCGATATTGGGATTGTTGTGGTACTGCTGGCGTGTATGTGCATAAGGTCGGTTATTTACGCTGCTGAACAACTTGTACATAGGGGTTTAATGAACATCCGTAAGATCATTTTGGCAAAACGAGAAGTGGTGCCAATATCTTTATGCACGTGTAATTATTTCTGCGTTTGTAGTTGATATGAGTTTGATTACCGTGTTCTTAGGTTCTTTAGACAAATATTTGCAAGTGTCAGCAGAGCATAATTACGACAGATTTTCTGAAGTAGTCATATTTGGCTTTATTATTAAAGGTCTCCCATATTAAAAGTGTGGTGCAACTAAATTCTTGGAGCACATTGCTAAAACACCTAATGTAGGACATGCTTATTGTTCTCTATTATTCACTTTAAAAGGCGCAGTTTTTATGTCCTTGACATTATTTTCTTCTTAAGCTTCTCACCTCGTAATAACTAAACAGAATTGTGAAGAAAAGCGCAGCACTTAACAAAATTAGCTAATCGAAGTTTTTCTTACTGTCTAAAGAATTTTAAATGTCATTTATACCTGATAGGTTCACAGATTTTGTGTTAATTTAGTATGCCCAAAATATAATTCATATATAAATGAAAATATTTAACAGATACAAACTAAATGCAAAAACAATTTAATTAAAATAAGAAATAAATAAAGTTTAGAAATAGAATAATTAAATAAGTCAAAAAGCTGGTTTGAGATAATGACATTTTTATAACTTCAAAACCAAATTGCTTGAATTCATTAAACGTAAATATAATGCCAATAGATTCAAAGTAAATATGAGGAGAGGGGCTTTAAACAGAAAAGAACATGGCGTAAATATACAGGGCTTAACAAAAAAATATGTCAGAACTTTTGGGGAAGCCTTACATATAGAGGATGCAAATGTATAATATGAAGATGGATCCGGAAATGCTTTATTTCCGGTTAGAACCCTTTGTCTACTACTCCGTTTACACGGTATTATATAAGCTGGAATGCCAGCATAGTTATCCTGTGGAAATAACCCCACAAAAAACAGTTGTTTAATATGTACAATAGTTAAACATTCACTTCTACCTCTGGTTAAATGGGATGAATATGTTGTAACTACACTTAGTTCCTAGGTTCACCGTTGTAATCGTTCTGTACCAGGTAGTCCGCTTGTTATGCTACTCTGTTCATTGTTTGACGTAGCATCGAGCATGTAGTGTCAGTTCTGAACCTCATTCCAGTTATGGTAAAATGAGGTATTCAAATGCGGAATTGGCAGATGCTTATATGATCTAGGGGTGTAGAGAGTCTTTGTGCTGTATTCTGCAAAGCTGCCAGACAATACGAGATACTCTAGGGATTCTATGCGATGATTGTTGATGAATGTATCTTTGCTAACGGAGGACATTTTGAACATTTCATATGATTTTCTCTTTCCCACAGTTCTGTTTTTGAATATTGTGCTATATGGTACAGGGCTCTAACAAGAATTAAAGCAATTCCGGGTCTATGTTCATTTTATATGTTTGCCTGTATATGGGAGGATTGTTTCCCCAAGTTTTTTTTTTTTTTTTTTTTTGATTAGTGTTTAACGCCCATTTTAACTGCTGAGGCACCATAGGCGATGGACACTGATGATACATGAGATAAAATGATAAACTGGAAAGATTTTTTTTTTTAAGGAAGGAAGCGTTCCAGACCTAAGTTTAGGGTACCTCCGCGGAATTTGCCATTTATGAGGACCGAGGAAAGCCTGGAAAAAAAAAAAAAAAAAACCCAGTCAGGGAGGACGGTCCTGGTGGGATTCGCACCGCACCAGTCGACGCCTTAACAACTTCGCTCACCCGTGGCGGTCCCCAAGTTTGGACATACCTTTTTGTTATAAACTGTATATTCTAACAATCCTATTTACTCATTTGTAAAATTACAGAGTTCCATAGTTAATGTTATGAGAGGTTAATTCCTCCCTCCCCCTCTCTCTCTCTCTCTCTCTCTCTCTCATTAAAAAAAGCAGTCAATTACTTATGTGATAAGTTTGGAAGAACATTTTAGCTTCAAGGCCAAAAATTTCCATAAGAATCTACAAATCGTCGTATTTAGCAACAGCAATAGACAAAAGTGATGGGTGCATACTCATGGGGCCTTCATAATTACTCATTACTCTAATTTTCTTACTTGCAGTTGTCATTTTACGTAGCTTTTGCTGTTTAGCTACAGCAAATTCTTCACTCATGATAAAGCAATTATTTCAACAATATGAGATACATATGTTGTCATTGTTGGGATAAACATAGAAAGCTATTTCGTTGCAACCTACAACTGGAATGTTCTTTGGCATAACCGTTTTCTATATTTGAAACTGTATGACCGAAAATAAACTTTCTTTCCATTTCTGTGTAAAATGATATTCAGTATATATCCTACTATATGACTTAAATATCTTAATTTTTTTAATGTAATGAAAATGTCTTTTACTAAGAAAAAGGTTCATAGTGCATCTTTAACATTGCTTTCAAATCTTGTAATTGAAACAACTGTTTTAAAATATGTTTAATTGCAATAACCTCTTAATATGACATACAGCTCAACATTAAACGTTGGGCTGATGAGTTATGATACATCTCGCAAACTCCACTATATGCATGTTATGTATCGTGGACAATGTGAGCGATTTGGATTAAGGTCATAAAGGTAAAAACATGTAGCATCAGTGGCATTGCGCTTGTCACACCGGGCTCAATAATTTGAAAACTCTGTTCATAAATTGTTCAGCTAATTACGAAATGTAATAGCATTTTTATTTCAAATGTTGTATAGAATTGCTTGCGAAAATAAATTCAGCATCTCAAAAATTTGCTGATGTATGTTTTAAAATATATTTGTGCAGTCGCAAAAATGGAAGTTTCCCATGTCTATATTAAATATTATTATATTATATTATATATAACAAGAACTAGAGAAGCAGAGATAGATAAAACACTTAAATAGCAGCACAGTTATATTCAACCTTTGATGAAGATCACGTAACTTTAAGTGTTTTACTTATTTTTGCTTCTATAGTTCTTGTTATTTTAATTAATTGTTCCAATAATTAGTTTATTTTTCATTCTTATTATATATTATAAATTGAGACCGTGTATCCTCTAATGAGGTTGACCAAGATGATTCAGATAATAGAAAATTATTTAAGAAAGAAAAAAAGTAATATTACAATTTTCAATGAGTAATAGTTAATGTAAATTATAACAAGAAATAATAAAAATTGACTACAAACAATGTGTAAATAATACTGCACATCACTTTATTCAGACAGACGCATAAATACAACTGAAATAGGCTTTGCTGAAGTTTTGAGCTAATTACAAGCAAGTCAAAAGTATAAAATGAAAATGTTATACTTATTACATTGTACAATCAGGCATGAGGCGTGGACAGTTTTATTTCTAGTATCATGCTGCTATCCATGCTAAGAAAGAAGTTCTAATAATTTTAATATACCTCCCCATCCCTTACAAGTAGTAAACGGCAAGTAAATTCTGTTTTGCACCATGGCTATTTTGAGTTGTACCCGATTCTTATGCGATTTTTATCTTACGTTAGTCATTTTTTGAAAGACAAATCTGATGTTACTGAAGCATCCGAAAGAATATAAAGCCGGAGGACAAATTGTTTCTGGAAAGAAAAGTTGATCAGCAGAAACATGAAAGAAATGTTGTTATTAGATATCTTAATTTATAAAGATTAGAAATTTTGTAAGAATCTATACACATTCTGTATCCAAGCAGGATACAATTAGTAGCATTCCTGATGATTTAGTTAATTTCTTCTTCATTCCTAATAAGGTAAATGCTTACGTTTTTAGCTATTTTATTTTCTATCGTTAGTATATCATAATTATAGATTATTTCATGTAAACCCTACAAGCAGCAGATAACTACATACTGCACATTTCTGCAGTTTATCGCGAACTGTGAGAGACGTCATGGGAAGGGTTATTTACTATTTTGCAGCATTTCTGTCAACGTTGCTCTGGTTATAAGCAGTACATGAAATTTACAACGGAAATATATCGTGCAATAAATAATAGATAAGAGCTTTAACCGTCTGCAATACAATTAATACAAATTAATCTAATTCTTGCCGTGAGTGTTTGGTTAACAGCTTCATAAACCTCCAGGCTTATAATTTCGCACATTTTACTGTATATATGTTGCTTGCTTGAAGGCCAGCTGGCTAGCAAACCTTTCTTTTCCGCAGATTACTTGCAAAAGGGGAGGGGCAAGAGGATATCGTTGGAGAGCAAAGTGTCGTGAAGAACTATTATTACACTCTTCTATCTCTTTCGAATAGATTTACGATGATCTTTCCGACCGCAGGAGCCGTGCTCGAGGGTTTATTCAAGCTTGTAGAACACTATCACAGATAGAGTAGGCATTTTTTCCCTCTTACATATCTTTTAGATGCTACGCTGTTACAATTTAGCAAAACACAGACATTATCATCATTAAGTGGCATAATTCACCAAATACCTTCTTTAAACTTTTAATTCTTTACGTAAATGTGTAGTTGTTTATATTTGATAACCTTCACGCGGACGCTGCAAGCTGTATTTCTTGCTCTCATTACGTTCTCCATCAATGTTTGTAAACGCTAGGCAATTTCTTAAATTTACTGTTTCTGTATTAATATCATAGACGTAACTATTTCCAATGTGATTATTTCTTCATGGGAACACCAGATATTTCTTTTGGTTGCCAATAACTTGTTTAAAACACAAGTCACAAAACTTACCAACAAAGCGCCAAAGTCTTAACAAAACACTTTACAGACCGACTTTCCACGGATAAATACCAAAACTTGGTTTATCAAAAATTAAATATGATTCAAAACAGTTGTATATTTTTCATAGAACCAGGATAAGATGACTTGCAGCTTAAAGCAGAAAATAAAGATATACGAGGTCTGTTCAAAAAGTATCGCGAATTTTGTGTTTTTTCAAAAAGTATTTATTTATTCATGAATATCTATTTTTTCCCCTTCAAAGTAATCCCCACCAGATATTATACACTTGTGCCAACGTTTTTCCAATCCTCGAAGCACTTTAAAAAATCGTTTTTTGTGATCTTGTTCAGCTCCTCCTTCGATGCCGTCTTTATCTCAATCGTGGCGTAGCGTCGTCCTTTCATGGGCCTCTTCAGTTTTGGGAACAAAAAAGGGTCACAGGGGGCCAGGTCTGGGGAGTACGGTGGCTGCGGCATCACAAGTGTGTTTTTTTTTTTGCCCAAAAATTCGCGCACAAGCAACGATGTTTGAGCAGGGGCGTTATTGTGGTGCAAAAGCCAATTTTTGTTCTTCCACAAATCCGGGCGTTTCTGGCGGATTGCTTCGCGCAAATTGCGCATAACTTGCAGGTAATATTCGTTATTGACCGTTCTACCCTGTGGCAAGAACTCATGATGCACGACCCCCTGCAATCGGAGAAAACTGTAAGCAAAACCTTCACATTCGACCGAACTTGGCGCGCTTTTTTCGGTCTTAGCTCGTGTGGCAGCATCCATTGGGATGATGGAGCTTTAGTTTCCACGTCATAACCATAAACCCATGATTCATCACCAGTTATGACCCTCTGGAGCAAATTTGGGTCGTCGCGGACAGAGTTCAACAGCTCCTTAGCAACGTTAATGCAATGGTGTTTTTGGTCGAAATTGAGCAACTTTGGTACGAATTTTGCGGCGACCCGTCTCATGCCCAAATCATTGGTAAAAATCGAATGGCACGAGCCAATCGATATGTTTAGGCCCTCAGCAACTTCTCTAACGGTGATTCGACGATTGGCCAGTACTATTTTCTTCACTTCTTCAATGTTTTCGTCTGTTGTTGACGAGCTCGGGCGTCCGGGACGCTCTTCGTCGTTCGCATCTTCTCGACCCTCTGAGACATTTTTTACCACCGATAAACGTTGCTTTGGTCCAAGATGACTTCACCATATGCCACAGTCAACATTCGAAATGCATCCGCGCACTTAATTTTGTTTTTCATACAAAATTTGATGCAGATTCTTTATTCCATTTTTTGGAATAGGCAAAAATCGAAGACGAGCCAAAACACGTCCAAGCAAAATAGCTGTCAACAATTAACTGAACATTCAAAATGGCCGAGCTTGTCAACATAAGTGAGGGACATGAGTACCAACATAACGCCACAAAACAATCGAAAATGGAATATACGTAGCCCGCGGAAATTCAAAATTCGCGATACTTTTTGAAGAGACCTCGTATGTTTTCCGTTTGTAGAACACGTAAAATATCTTGAACAGCTTCAGATTTATTGCTAATGAATACGATTGCTAAATATTCAGATTACATTTTACTTATTCGATTTTATTGTAGGTTTATGAAATCTTTATTATTTACAGCAAGTCCTTTTCCTCGCATTTCAACAAGTGCGGTTCGTAACAGAATGAATTTTAATACTTTGGTTAACGTTTGCTGTGTATCTGTGCTCAGGGCTTCGAAGCATTAACTGCATATTGCATCTGATACTTAAAATATTCAAACGGACCTTTACTTTTTACTGGAACTGTGAATTTGTCGTATGCTTGAGATCCTCATATATGACGGTCACAAGTGACAAAAGTTCATACAGCGAATGTGGAAGATGTCATTATCGGAGCTGGTTAGATTCAATCGGCGGTGTTTCATCGTGATCACATGTGTTAGTTTTTCGTATTGCAGAGACCTTAGGTATTGGCAACACACGATAATCATCAGCCACCTCAATAACTGCAACATGGATTTCTTGAGAAGTTAGATCAATTATTAATTGATTGCATGTTTGAAACTGTTTTAAGAAGTTGATTTGCTATAATTCAAGTCTGAATCTTTTGGACATGGAAGCTGTTAGGCATCTGTTGTGTATTATGGCTGAAAGGCGACGATATACCCAAGTTGCTTTGGAACACCAAACGACGCTGCCTTAAATATGCAATGCTTTTCCTCTTAAGTACTGTGCATATAATCCATTTTACTGTTGTGCATTACATTTTCATTGTTTCCAATAGAACACCCCGACACCGGCAGAGTCCATCTTCAAGAAGTTCAAGTTCCTCAAAAGAGCCGTTCCAATACCAGACGCCGAAGTAAAAACCGTTTCAAAGCGCAAGCTATCATCACACCGCACCTCATACCTGCCCTGGTACGTTCCACCCTCTAAGGGAATCGTTGGAATAAAATGGGAGAGATAAGATTCGTTAAAAGTGAAAATATACCTACAGCCTAAGCAATCGGAGGAAACGACGGGGGGGGGGGGGGGGACCATAAGTCAGAATGCAGGCCCCTAGGGATTTGAATATGTGCCCTTTCAAATAAAAGTCACAAGCGCTATTACCTGAGCCAAGATGTTGAGTAGCGGTACACATTAGTCATAGGTATTGCAACTATTTCTGACGTCATGTGGGCGACACACTTGACAAATCGCGTGCAGCATTTTTAAAGGGCTACCACAGTTCCTGGTTAGTTGCCGAATGTCTGGCAAATTAACAGTTAATAATAATAATAATAATAATAATAATAATAATAATAATAATAATAATAATAATAATAATTGTAGATATAAATGCCGGGTTGGACATTTCATGAGCAAGAAACGGTAAAGGTTGAGAGAGAGAATAAACACGAAATAGAGGATGGTTAGTTGTAAAGCGACTGTACCATTAAAGCTATTTTCCCCACAGTAAAAGTAAACTAAACGGCACTTAAATTTTCATGCTATTTGTAATTATCAAATGTCTCAGATCAGTGCAGTCAAAATGGGCAATAAATACAATACAACAAACAAATACACATATATGCAGTTCGAGTTGACCTTAATGAGAAGAACTTTCATCCTCTCATCAAACGATTTCATTAGGTGGTATAAAGAGAAACCTTTAGAGCCCATCGTATTCCGTGAAATTAATTTTTTTTAATGCTTTGTTTCTAAGGCAACGTAAATCTGAATTTTTTCCGTAAATGTAAAACAGAAATCACTATAAACCGTGTTCTTCCCTTCCCCAAACAAAGAAGGGTGGGAAAGCAGTCATATCAGGGATAAATTTGGAAGGGGACTTGTTATGTAAATGACATAGCTGGTAACATTTTTTTTTTCCTTCCTGTGTCAGAAGTAAAATTGAGTATCAATATCCCCCCCCCGGAGATAATTAGAAGGATATTTATTCCCCCCTCTTTTTAACATGAAATTAATTTGAACAGAAAGACAAATTATATGTAGCATGCAATACGAAAGAAACTAGTTAGATATGTGAGGCGATTTTTAAGTTATAGCAATTCTGTGCGTCCACTTTTTGCCATAATTAGTAACAGGAACCTTGCATGTTCACCTTGATGAGGTTATAAAATTGTAGCATCAGTCCCACTCCTAGGAGTGGTTCTCGGCTTTAGAAAGGACGTGTAAATTGTAGCACTGCGCAAGCGATTCAAAATCAATGGAAATTTGACTTGTAATTGAAACCTTGCGTGAAATGATGTGGAATGCGGAAACGTAATTAGAGGGTGTGTGAAAGAAGGTGAAGAACAAATGGAAACTACGTAAGAGTAGTGTCACACCTATCATTTACTTGAAAGTAGCCTTTAGAACGGATTTCCGCCTCGAATATAAGAGCATTGTGGGAACAAAAATGGGTGGGGTGATTGACAATGGTCGTTGCATGAATAATGCCGACTTGCTTCCCTGTTTCAGTGGTAGATGAACTTTTATTCAATTCATTAACAAAAAAGATATGTTTAATATCCACTGGTTCAACTCTCAGGTTTGTTTGAGTTTCTTGAAAGAGGTTATATTCCAAAGGGCGTTGTTGTCCTCAGAAGGGCCGCTTCTATACCAGACGCCGGAGCAATTTTTTTCCCAAAGCGCAAGTCACAGTTGCAACGCACAGGGCACCAGTCTAGCGTATCCTGGCACTTTCTATCAGAATGAAATGAGGTGCAATGGAAAAGGAAATACCAACATTCGCCTAAGCAACAAGGGGAAACCACAAAAAAACCTAGGATCAGGATGGCAACTTATTTAATTCCTGAATCACAGTGATGAACCTGCGGTGCTGATAACTTGTTCTTCATTTACCCCCTTGTGCTGTTCATCGTAATAATATGGAAAGAACCTGGCCGTGGGTATTGTGAAACACTTCCCTCTCCCAAATTATAGAAGGCTTGAATGAGTGCATATAGAGATTCTTGTTTTTACAGTAATGATTGTCAGACTCGTTTTAACTTTTCTTGTAGCACTGTAATATTATGTATCAGATTTAAAAGTTTTAGCAATGTAAAACTGAAATCATGTTAATGGCTAATCGCTTTAAATAAAGTCCCAGCTTTGGTGTGCAAAATAACAATGAAAATACAGATGAATATGTTGATCAGAAACACAGAAACGAACACTGGCGATATCATGGAAGTTAGAAATAGCACTTACGAGGTACGAAGCTGGAAAGTAATGTTACCACGTTGTTAATGAACATGTGAGGGCGTTGTTGTTCTCATCATGTCTATAGGAATGGCATAACTGTTCAACACACTCGGCGTCATTAGTGCACTATCATAGATGGAAGCTGTCAAGTAATATTCTAAAGTTCAGCATGTCTAGAGGAATAACACAATTTTTCAACGCACAAGGCGTCACTAGTGCACGCACTATCTGTAGTAATATTCTAAATTTGGACAGCTCCTAAAGTGGTGTTTCCTAAATGTGAGCAGTGTGCATGGATTAAAATGGAGATAGTACTTGTTAGGAACTATAGGGAATGTCATGCAGGTGGTCATGAAGCCTCTACAGGCGGGCGTGATGTCTGTCGCAATGGAACTTTGCCATTTCGAACGGTGGTTCATGGGGTGCTATACTTTCGACAAGGGCTCAATGGAGCGGAAGATGCATCACGTTTTTAGATCGTCTTGTCCTTGAAGTACATTGATTTAATTCAATCGCTGCTGGAGGTGGTCGCAATGAGGAAGTTAACTTAAGAAGTAGGAACAAGCAACACTGCAGTTTTGCTGTATGGCGCCCCTTCTCAAACATCAACAGCTACGGATGTACGGTGTTTTCCAAAAGTGTGACAACGAGTAATAAAAGTGGCTGGGGATTACAGAAGGCCTGTAAAAGTCTCCAGTTTCTAGAATATATAGTTTACTACTTATGTGTATTTTGCCATTTTGAAATGAGCTAGTTCTCTGAATATAATGTGTAAACTCCTTGAAAGTTTCAATTTTTAGACAGACTTGTATTACGATTAGAAACTTCCACAGTCCAAGCGTCCGTCTCTACTTGTAGTATTGACTCTTACAAAAACAGTGCTACACATTATAGTAATTTTAGTCACTTCTGCAACACGTTAATTAAGATGAAATTGTAAAGATGGCGCATTTAAAGAAATAAACAATTAAAAGAACTAATTTAACCATGCCAAAATATTTTCAAGTTCTTAAACATTGATGGCATGTAATTTGCGTTATGGTTGCCGATATACTGACAGTCTTTAAAAGTAGAGAGAAATTTTATTCTGTACTAGAGTTTCGATTTTTCTCGATAATTCGATTTTATGATAGTGTAGCCCATAGTATGTACAGTCCAAGAAAAAATAACAATATGGATAGTTGAGAGGCACAGATACTCAAAAAATAGGAATGATCTCTTATTAGGGGTTCGGGAGGAACAGTGCTGCAACAATCCTGCAGTACAAGGACCTGTCCTCTTCAGTTCGCAGTAAACATTGACAATTTCAATAAAAAACAGAGGTATTGAGAACTAATTTAAGTAACATTATGTTTATTTGTCCTTCCTCTTGACTTTGTTAGGCATCACACGTTTTAGCCTATCGTAGCGTTCGCTGCGCCTACTATTTCCATATTATATCACTGGTAAAGGGCAATGTTGTTGCAGGAGGGCATGTGACAAACCGACATCCCATCCTCGTCGGTTGCCATCACGCGGTTTCTTATCAGTCAGTTTCACAGTTGTCCTCATAAGGTTGGGTGGATCCTAATTTAGAACGTTTCTCTTGCAGCTACTGGGGATCCAATGCGGTACATTGACAAATAGATAAGTTTATTGTTAAGTACGTGTAAAACTTACAGTGGCAAAAATCGGCCTATTATCTTTAAATTTTCGCCTTCTTTGCTGTATAATCTTAGATAACCTCAGTCCACCTAATTGGGATGTTTGTATTTTTTTTTCAAGGAATTGTAAGCTTGCATTTACCGTGTTTTGTGGAACTGGAATGTTCATAATTTGGAGGCTCATGTCTGATCCGAGTTTTTGTTGACATTACTTAGAGCCAACAGGTGTTGGCTATAAGCAATTTTCCTGGAAATGTTCAGTAAATTTTATTGGTGATCAAATGAGTAGAATCATAGAGTCTGAGATATCCTGGATGCATTTTTAATCTAGGCGACTTAACCCAGAGGACTTAAGCTCTCTGGATATGCAGCTGGCAAAGAGGCCGCGAAGGTGGCTCGAAGGTCTTTGTACCTTCTGAGATGTAAATCAAGAAACTGAAAGACGTATATTATTCAGGCCGTTGTAATCTTTAACCAATCTTAATTGTGGCACGCAAAATTCCTCCCACTCGGTATTAAGTAATATTTATCGTGGAAGCCGAAGTCACGCCGTAGCAGGGTCAATGTCGGTCAGTCTTTTCTAATGTTTAACTGATTCGTTTACCTGACTGAGTACTTTGATTGGCTTGAACTCGAAGCAATAATCGAACGTTTTATGTATGTACATGATAGAGTTTTCGCCATAAAGCCTCCGTCACGGCTCGCTAAGGGGCTCTGAGGCAATCCTATTCCTGCAGTTCAGACAATTATAAGGTGAAGGTAACCTACACAATAGCATGATGCTTTTATTTCTTTCTTTGCGAGGGTGCTGCCTGTTGTGAAATATTAAGGACAACGCGATAGCCTAGCCTTTGGACAGCAAGAATGAAAAAGTTACTTTTTTATGTGTGGGCCTTTTGCTTATTTAGAAGTAAGCTGCCTTCAGATTAGTCGCTTCATTGTCTGAGATCTCTTGACACTGCGTCATACAACTGTAACTTCCGGATACTCTCGTTGATGTTGACACTTGAGATCTCGACACTTCACACTTGTTAGCATAACTATGAGAGTTACTTTGCCACTTTTTTTTGTCAAGTATTGCGTCAACAATGCCTAGGGAAGAGGCGTTACCAGCATAGCCGCTTTTTACCAAAATCCCGCTAGCTTTCAGTTAGACATTGATAAATAATGTTTATAAAAGTAGAATTATAAAACTTAACACTATTAACAATGTAACTAAATTAACCATAATTATAAAAGCAGAAAAGGATAAAACACTAAGAGAAAGTCACACTTGTAATCGCTATATTTCGAACTACTAGAGTTCTTCATAGGACCATAGAAGAACTCTAGTAGTTCGAAATATAGCGATTACAAGTGTGAGTTTCTCTTAGTGTTTTATTATTTTCTGCTTTTATATAATTATTATGTATACAGGGGGCCCAAAATGCGTACACGTTTCAGTATGAAAAATATCTGCTTCAGAGCTTTATTACCAAATACATGAAAACATAGAAAGGGAGTTGAAAGTCTTGTATGACTTTTGAAAACAATAAGATACTCAAAGTGTTCATTATTAGAATTCAGACACTCCTGATTTCGGCGTATTACTGCACGAACAATATTACTTTAGTACTCATAGGAATTGCTTTTCATGACATTTCAATTTCTTCCTATAGAGTAGCTAGTGTAGCTGGTTGCCTATGGTATAACAACGTTTTAAGGTAAAAGCCAGATGTATTAAGTAAAAGAACGTGAAAGAAATTCGAAAGCTTCTCTTGGTCCTATCGAAGGCCATGGCAGAGTTTCATCAAGAAAAGATCTCGCATTCTCTTGCTGCAAGCAGAATTGTTCATTCATATAAAGTGTGCGAATCGCAGGCAAAATTGACGTTTGCAGCAATTCAAGATACATTGGATTAGTCACCATACCTTAAAAAAAGAATGGTCTAATTAAACGCATGGATAACAGTCCACGCCCAAATAAATTGACTGCTTTTATTCATGTGGATGCGAGAATTTCTTGGAGCCAATAAAACAAAATTAAGTCGATTTACTGTACATTTAGTTTTAAACAGTACTTCATCAGTTCAAACGACTTTACTCAGCTTCATGTATCATGCATTGAAATCACTCGTAGCTCGTACTGCATTCTTCGATCTGGATCATTTTCATTCATGGGATGTAAACATTCTAATGCGATCTCTTAAAAAATACGCTGAATGCTCGTCTACTAACTCTTATTTCATGTGCTCATTGTTTGACTGACTTTTTGGGTGTGTTTTTTTAACAGTGTTAAAGCCCGTTTTTACTACTGAGGCACCACAGACGGTGAACACCGCTGATACATGAGCTGAAATTATAAATTGGGAGAGATTTTTTTTTAAGAAAGGAAACATTTTATACTTAAATTTAGGATAATTCTCCGGCATTTGCCATTTATGAGGATGAGGAAAATCTGCAAAAAACCTTCAACGGTCTTGGCGTTAATGGAACCCCAAAACTTCAGCTCAGGAGTTCGTGCCTTAGCGTGGCGATGACTTTTGTAATAACAATGTAAACTGTTGCAATGCCATATCCAAAGAAGCAGAATTTGTTGCTGTGCAAGTACTTCCAAGTCTTTTCTTGTGCACATCATACACGGTACCTTCGGTTACGAATTTATCACGAATACATGAGATTGTCAGACGCGTTGGTAGTTCTGTAGCAGTCTTACGTCGTTTGCTGCATATGGCACACATTCTCAAATTTCCGATACCATTTCAGAATTGTCTTGCATTGCTCAATATCGTTTCGTATTTTGTTTTGATGAATCTCATCATGGCCACGTGAATGCAATAACAAAACCACCATTACATTTTTAGAAACAACATAATACTACATTTGGGTGCTGCATTTAAATTCGGATTTAAAAAATTAAGTATAGATAGCGCTATCAAAACTGTGTATATTCATTTTGGCCCCTTTGTGTGTGTCTATGTGCGTATGTATTCACTTAAAATCAGTAAGTAGGTTTGTATATGAAATTATTAGGATATTTATTTCTGAAATTGTAATAATACATTTTGTCTACCTACGTCTATTAGAAACGTCCTAAAACCCCTAAAAATGTTTGATGTTCTGTATCTGAAACTCCTGATATAATAGTCAAGTTTATCTTTCAGAGACCGACTCAAAACAGTGCATCGCCGTGGCTCGATGGTAACGTATCAACTGGCGGATACGAGTTCCATCCCCGGTCGAGATTATGCGACCTGGATAAGATCAGATTTGTTCCGGAGTTTTCTCTTACTCTGAAAAGGGGAATACCTGGTAACGATAGAATCTGACTCATTTGCGGCAGTCCACACAGACGGTAAACCACGATAAACTGACCGATTTGTTCATGTGAATTTCTTGAAGCCAATAAACATAATTATGTCGATTTACTGTACCATTTGTGTATACTTCAAACCAAACAATTTTATACAGAAATTCATCGTCATTCAGCCATGCGTTGAAAGCACTTAACAGTACTGCATTCTTCGATCTGGATCATCTTCATTCATGGGATGTAACAATCTCCGGATGTAAACTTTGCAGTGTAATCTCTTAAGAATGCGTTGAATGCTCCATTTACTAACTCTTGTCTCATGAGCACTGTTTTACTGACTTTTGCGTTGTTATTGGTGGGTCATCACAGGTAATACATGAGATGAAATGATAAACTGCGAAAGATCATTTTCATCAATTAACAGTTTTTTCCTGTCTTTAGCCGCTTTCCTGTATAAGTAGACTATGTATCTTTTCCTCCACGTTTGCTAATGTATTAATAATACTTAATCTCCTACTTGTTTTTTCAACCTTCAATCACACTTATTTAGAAATATTTTATGACGGTTATTTTTCTCATTAACATTTTTTTTCTCTCCTTTTGAAAGTTTAGATACGATGTATTCTTTAGGAGATATACAGCGTAAATCCAAACTGTACGACAAACGTTCACAAGTTGTTCAGGGGTCTTTTCTGAGTTTTGTATATATATATATATATATATATACCCGTGCAACCCATGGTCTCCGGTGGGTTATTACCAGTTAATTTCATTGTTTTCGTTTTGTACCTGCTTACTCGGAATATGATTGTTTCCAAACAAAGCACAGCTTTTGACTGCTGTAAAGCGTGTTTACATTACGGTCCGCCACCAATTAATCACCTATCCATCACCTTCTGACAATTACAATTATTTATTTTTAAGGGTAGATGACCAAATATGAAACAAATACACATAAAAACACAGATTACATTGTTAAAAGTAAATGATCAAAATGTCGACCGCTGCGATCCTGACAAACTTCACAGCTACGCCTCATGGACTGTCGCACACGCTCTAGCATCCCACGAGATTGGCGCACAGCAGCTGCTACAATCCTAGCAACAAGACCCATATTAGTTTCGGCAGGAGTCATGTACACTAGATTCTTCACGTAACCCCAGAAGAAATGTCCATGGGTATCAGATCTGGTGATCAAACAGGCCATGAAATAGGACCGCCACGACCAATCCACCTGTGCCCAAACTGTTCAAGTTATTCCCTAACCTTCACTAGAAAAAGTGCTAGTGCATCATATTCCGAGTAAACAGATAAAAAGGTAGTTGAGTTAAACAAAACGAACACAATAAAATTACCCTGTAATGAGCCACCAAAGACCATGGGTTCCATAAATCATTACATTCAGAAAACATCCCTGAACAACTTGTGTAAGTTTTTTCGGATTCATCCTGTATAAATCAACTGTACACATTGGAGACACGTATCTTACTCATTCGTGTATAGTCTTTTTTTTTTTTTTTTTTTTTTTTTAAGTTTATTTTCCCTTGTATATTTTCTTCATTTACAAGTAGCATTTAAATGGAATTAGCCTATAGGTAAATGCCTGAAGGAAATGAAAGTTAGTTTTTAATTGGCTATTTCGATAAGAAAGTATAAAAGGTGCATACAAATATTGTATGTTACAAGTTAACACTCTGTCACTAGTTATTAAAATGAACTAGTTATCTGCTTCATACTTCAGATAAGTATGTCTTACTGTCAAGATTGATATCTTTCAGTGCTATGCTATTTCTTAACGTCTGCTAATCTTTTCACTGTTTTGCATGCAGCCAGTTCCAAGCCTATTCAAGTTTCGCGATACGTGGAGTGATAAACGATTGGGAAGAAAAATAATTAAGCAATGTTGGATTTACAAGAGAGGTACTTCTGTTTTAAATCCAATTTGCTTATTACTTTCCCTTATTTAAATTCAATTAAATCATGATTACAATAGAAACGAATACTCTACGTGCTATAATCGGTAAAATCAGATGTGAGAAATCAATATAATATGATATAAAAAAGTCAAAAGTGAGAAAGAGAGAGTGGAATGCTCACACAGACAGAGCCTACAGCATAAGGCTAATTAAGATAATTGGAGACTCACTTCAAAGAAGCAAAACAGATTTAGTGCGGCCGTAAAAGCGATGGCGAAACGGACTAACATCATATTCTACCGAATAATCTTTTGTGTCATGACAAACAGACCTTAAGCCTATACAAAAGAAGAAGAAATTAAATTACGAGCCGTTCGATAATCCCATGCAAAAATAAAGAAGACACACCTTATTTTCGAAAACACTTATTTTTCAACTTTATCTCCTTTCAATTATTCCATCGATTTTATAATTTATTTATTCCATCCATAAAATGCGAATTCTTCAGCTTTTCAAACTACGTATTTGTTTTGAAGACAACCTCTTCATTGGATGAAAGCTCTTTCCTGCTAGCCATTTCTTCATGTTGGGAAACAGGGAGCCAAATCTGGAGCTTAGGGGGATGGGCAAGGATTTCACACCTCAGGTTCAATCATTTTGAGGTTGCAATTGCACACTTGGGCGTTGGCGTATTATCGTGATGGATCAGCACTTTTTTCTTCGCCAAACGAGGACTATTGTTTGTGATTGCATCGTTTCATTGCTCCAGCTGCATGTGGGTTTTTCCCTTTTCCAAAATGTCAGCTAAATTTACTCCGTGCTAATCCCAAAACACAGTAGCTATCACACTCCTACTGAGGGGATTGTTTTTGCCTTCTTCAGAGCACTTTCTCAGGTTGTTGCAACCCACTGTTTCGATTGCTGCTACATTTCAGCCGTGTAGGGTGAATACACGTTCGTCGATTGCCACACACCATCTCCGAAATTCTCGTGGGTTGCGTTTAAACATCGTCTGCGTAAACTCATTGTTCTCTTTTCTGGTCAGTTGTTGACAAATATGGCGCCCACCTCGCTGAACTTCAGCAATCTCCCTAGCCCCCAGTCTCCGATCGACAGCACCATGTTGCGTTTTCAATAATTTTGGGAGCCGTTATCTCACCGACTTCAGGAACGGTCCGCATCGCTTGTGCTCGTTCGTCACCTCTATACACACCAAACTATTTATACTGTATTTTAAGTGAAGATGCAACGTCACCGTAATGTTTGTCCAGCTCCACTTTTTGTAGCCGTTGCCCCTTTCGAAAAGTAATGTTTTTTTAATACACGAGGTACGTGTTTTTCCATTTTGAATGCAGTTTACCAATTTAAGTAGGAAAATATGAAGTACAGATTTAAGCTCCCTAACTGTTACAATCATTTGCAATATCCCTCAACAATCATCAAGTTACCAAGGTAACGTTCAAAACATTCAATCTTTTGAGTTGGAATAATCTAACAGCACTCGTAAATTATGTCTTCATTATACAGTCGCATATATTACTGATTCCGTTTCGCTGCTTCGTCGCTTTGGTTATTTCATATTTCTTTAAAAAGTAGCTGTTAAAGGTTTTTAAGCAAGAAAAGAAATTGGAGCCTATAGGTTCTTCTGTCTTCCATGAAGTTGGTGCAGTAGCTTAATTTACACAAACGTTCTTGAACATTCTTTTCCAATATTGATCATTAGCTTCCTGTTTTTTGTTTTGTTTTTTTTTTAAGTAATGATTAGCGTGGACGTTTGCTTTTACATGTTCAGGACAGAACAAAATAGTTTGGAAGTTTAAGCATACAGGGATGCGAAACTGTTAATAAAATATTTGTTTTTGCTACACGACTGTTATTTAGCGATGTTTAGTGACTATGCAAATCTAAAATAGTGCCAAGACTTTTAGCCTACATAAGCGTTATCTTAGTTTTTCTTCTACCGTCAAATACGTTCTTTCGGAATATTAGCAGTTACAGGTAAATGGAACATAAAGGCAAACCCACCTTCATGCCAAACTTGTTGCCTATCGGGCACGGGTGAAGACTGTCATTTTTAAGACCCAAAACAGGCTATTCCTCAATACCAGTAGTACGTTAAAGCTTAACGTAATTCTTCACGTGTCAAGATTGATGTTAAGTTACTCTACACATGACGCAGCATTGGTATATCATTTCCATGTTGAAATTACATACAAATATTTCCTTTTGCAATATGTAGTAGAACGACAGTTAAATGTGAATAGATCTATGTGTTCTGACTTCTGCTATTAGATGCTACCTTCAGCTGTTTTAAAACCGATCAGCCCTTTCAGCGATTGTTCACACTATTGTGTGTGTGTGTGATGAGCTGTTAGAAATATTGCGATAGTAAATCTGTGACTTTAAAAATGTTTTATTCTTTTGCTTCTTATCTAGTTTTTGTTATTTTAGTTATATATATATATATATATATATATATATATTGTCTTTATGAACATGGCATATAGGTAGCTATTCTGCAGTAACCAACCATGAAATAATAGCTTGGACTCTATTCGATCAACACGAACATTCTTCGGCAACGGTTTGAAAAATATCATAGTAATGGACAGTCCGAGAACAAAAGACTCGACCATAATTGAACTATAAAAAGGAAACTCCAGTTCTCCATTAAGTTGTGCAAAGTCCTGATATGAGAGCTGTTCAATAAGGGAATGGTCATAATTTTTTTTTTGACGAACACGTCTTTACTCATTCTCATAATTTTGATGATCTTTCTCAAAGTAGCCTCCGTTGAATGCAATGCATCTGTCCAGAGATTTGTCAGTCTTCTTCTGTTGGAAACAGTTTTTGACAGGTCCTTCAGAATCGTCTCTGCATCCTTTATTACTACTTTTGATTATGGAAAATACATCCCACGAAGTTGTTTCTTAAATTTGGGGAAAAAGGAAAAAGTCGCACTGAATTAAATCTGGGCTATAAGGAGGATGAGGGACACGCTCATCTGTGATTTTTGTGAGAAATTCAGAACAACGTCTGCGATGTGCGGGCATGTATTATCGTGATGCAGCATCCAGATTATTGGCCTTTTGCATGGCACATTTTTTTTTTTTTGAGTAGTGTTTAACGCCCGTTTTCACTACTGAGGCATCACAGGCGGTGGACACTGATGATACATGAGATGAAATGATAAATTGGGAAAGGATATTTTTTTTTTTAAGGAAGGAAGCGTTCCAGGCCTAAGTTTAGGTACCTCCCCGGCATTTGCCAGTTATGAAGACTGAGGAAAACCTGGAAAAAACCCCAATCAGGGAGGACGGTCCTGGCGGGATTCGAACCGCAGACCTCCCGCTCACGAGTCCGTGCCTTAACGACCTCGGCCACCCGTGGCGGTTTGCATGGCACATGGGCTTGCAACATCTCTGTAGTATTGCCCAGTTACAGTTGTGTGTTTAGATACGATGTGTTGGTAAACCATTCCTTGAATATTGAACAATGAAATGACCACAACTTTCCCAGCAGAAGCAGCCATTTTCTATTGGTTATGATTGAGATTTCCGCATAGAGCTTTGCTGTTTACTGTAGGAACGAAATGATGTCGGCAAGTTTCATCAAATTACCTGTGGAAGAAACTTCGCATATTCCTGTAATATCATCATTGCATGCAAACCTGCACGCGAACGCCCTTTTGTTCGGGAATCAGCAGTCTTGGAACCCACCGTGCATCAACAGGTTTCATGTGCAACTTTTAATTACTAAAGTCTGAAAGGCACCCACTGAACTTTTTACAGAATTTCTCAAAGTGCGCATGTTATTCGACAATTTCTCTCACAAGAACAGTAGCGGTGTTAAATTTTTTCTTCCGTTAGAGCACCAACACGAGCGCAAGGTCCATCTTCCTTTGAAATTGATTGTCTGCCCTGTTTAGACTAATTTCTTCGAGCTGTGCTATAGGAGGAACAAACTCACCATAGTCCTCCGCTGAAGATTTGTTGACATGAAAGGAGAATGTCAGGGCAGCATATTGTTCGGAACTAAACACGTCTCCACTTGCACATTTCTTACAGGTGGCGCACCCTTCTTACTGTGACAACATTGTAACTAGTGCTACGTGTACATTGCGCATTAACTTAACAAAATATTGTAAAGTTGAATTTTAGTTCGAGAAATTATGCCTGTAAACATTTTGATCACTCTTTATTAAACAGCCCTAGTAATAATAAAAGACGTGTAGGTTTTTATATGACATTGTCTAGATTTTACATATGGCTAAATTTAAGCGTTATACAGGATGTAAACAGTAGCTGCCCAGGTCAGAAGTGGGTTCAATGGTCCAATGTGATATATGCATATTTTACGTAGAGCCGGAAGCACCATCGTGTGAACGGTAGAGGTCAGTGGTGTTTAGTTTAGTGCGTTATGACCTTAAACAGCCGCACTTCTGATATTACTCAATACTCATCTTGAAACCCTATAGTAGTAGTGAAGCCTAGGGGCATGAGGTTTGGAGATCGAGGAGGTTATGCTGCGTCCAATCCAATTGTCGCCTTATTGTTATTCAGTTGATTTGAACAGCTCCATCTGCTAACACCACATTGGTGACGTAATGTAACATCTCATTTACATCTTGTATTACCACGCATTGTACATGTGTACATCTTTAGTAGAGGACGATTCCTACACTTCGGAAAAACGAGACTTTTGTAATGATAACAAATGTAACTGCACAGGTAGTTAGTATAGAGAAAACACTTAACACTCTGAAATAACAATGTGGAATCTCATGCCAAGGAGTGCTGGTATTTTTATTTTTCCTATTTCCTTCAAAATACTTGGATTGTCAATACTTGGATACGTCATTTCCTGACTACAGGTTTATTACAGTAGTTTCAATTCTTTGTATTTCAACATACATGCTTTGTGTGATTGCTTTGCGCACGTAGGGCGAGGCCGCCATGATTAACGCAAATTAATTTTTTATCTTGAGATATTACAAGACTAAAGACGAGGGAAATTCGTGGCTATGCTCGGGCAGGCAACGGTAGCTTTTATAAGAGGTTGGCTAGGCAAGCCGAAGATCCGTGATTCGGGTCTCGACCGTGACCTTGAATGTTTCCTATCTGAATCACTTCCAAGCCTTAGCCTAACACATGACTTGTGTAGATAAATCGTATATCAACGTGTTAATTCTCCACACATTTTTGGCATTTTTTTTAGAAAATTATTCATCACTCGCTGTAGTTCTTTTGAGAAATCCGGACAATTTTCTAACGAATACTACCTTAATACTACCTTCATAATAGTCTTGTAAGAATCTTAAAAAATGCATAAAATTAATTGATGACAGTAGTTTAAAAAAAAAAGAATACATGCAATTTTCTTTTTGCTGCATTAATTTTAAATGTTTATTCCCCAAAATTTAAAAATACAAAAATAAAATGCCTACATATTTTATAGTATTTTATAGTATTTCAAAATGTAATATAGATATGTAATGTGCACACGGGTGCATTGCATCTTGATCCCTAAAATCCGCACACTAAGGAAGTCGAAACTAACAAGTTTTTCCACAACAATGCCTTCACCCAGTTGTTAGTGCCTAATGGAGTCTTTAAAACTCTTGCGGTTGCAGAAATAATTACAGAACGATCATTTTCCCCTGAGACATGAAGTTTATCCTGTGAGCGAGCCCCATTCATTTGCCGTGGAGGGAGTAGTAAGCCTGCTGCTTACTTGTTGACATTGCTGACTCGCAGTTGTAGTACAGCTATTTCCGGGTGTGTGTTGATTATCCTTTTCTTAATTCGACAGTATAATTAAATTGCACTATCGTTTACAACGGTACAGCTTGTATTTATGTACGATTCATATGTGTTAACTCGTGGGGGAAAGAATCATGGAACCAATTCGTATTTGATTCTGTTACTCATGTGAATATATTACTAACCCATTTTTTCCGGAAAATTAACCAACAGGGAGCGTTATCATGGATTTTTTTTTCAACAGGACTCTGCCACTTGCTCACACTGCGAATAATTCCGCTAGAGCAATTGATAATGTGTTTCCATAAGACAGAGTTATTAGCAGGAATTTGTGGCCCTCTCGGTCCCTCTATTTAACAGCCTGCGCTTATTATCTGTGGGGTTAAATTAAAAAATGTCGCATAAATCCGATCACCATTCAAGAATTCAATGTTAGGAAATTATCCGGGTTTCTCAAAATGAACTACAGCGATTAATGAATAATTTCTTAAAGAGATGCCAAAAATATGTGGAGAATGAAGGCGTGCAGTTTCAACACCTCATTTGACGATTTGATAAGTAATGACTCTCTTAAATTAGTTTGTGCATTGTTGTATGGTTGGTTTGTTTTATCGTTTTACCTTCCCGCTAATGGAGATCCGGCTAACGAGTGGCACTCTCGTCAATAGGCAAGACACTCCGGAGGAAAACAAAACTGATCGCACGTTAGTTAACATTACGCACTGCCATTCGGTTTACATCCCGAAAAAGAATTGCCATTTTCAATGTAAATACTTCTTTCAGTAAAATATTAATGATTTACCTCGAGCTTTCATGACGCAAATGTAACACAAATAAATAACAATGTTAGCATTGATATTATATTTGTCTGCATTATTATCGTGTTAACATGGATGGTGCTCATTGCTTGCATGTAGCATTCAACCTTTTTAACCGCTTTTTAAATAGGACATAAAGTTGTGCTGTCATTATAATTATTGTATGATACAATTCCCTTAAACCGCCACGGGTGGCCGAGATCGTTAAGTCGCGGACTCTTGAGCGGGAAGTCTTGGTTCAAATATCGCCAGGACCGTCCTCCCTGACAGGTCTTTTCCAGGTTTTCCTCAGTCCTCATAAATGGCAGGGGGAGGTACCGGGGAGGTACCCTAAACTTAGGCCTGGAACGATTCCTTCCTAAAAATAAATCCTTTCCCAATATATCATTTCATCTCATGTATCATCAGTGTCCATCGCACTTGCCTCCTAAACCCAAGATCGCGGGTTCGAACCCGGCCTTGACCGATGGATTTTTTCGGGGCGTAAAAATCCTAAGTATGGCTTCCTTCGGAAGGGAAGTAAGCCGTGGGTCCCTTGTCGTACATTTACGGTACGAAAAAGAACCTCAAGCCTGAAAGAGAGGCCTCTGAGCAAAATTTGTCGGCCGTTTCACGCCCTTAATTGAATGGAACGCTGATGACCTGAGCTATTACAGAGCGTCCATAAATAAATCATTAAAAAAAAAAGTGTCCATCGCCTGTGGTGCCTCTGTAGCAAAAACGGGCGTTAAACATTACTCATTCATCAGTTCCTTTAAAGTTATGTTTTACGGACTCGTGTTTTTAAGAAGCGAGAATACTTGTTTCATAAATAACAATTGTTATATTTACACTTTACATCTCATAAGAAATGGGAAAAACTGTTAGTTATTAGTTTTTACAGGTTTAAATATAATCTTGTTTTAAAGTTTGAAAATGTCATGAATATAAGAAATAAACTAAAGGCCAGTTATATGCTTTCTATAAAATAGTGTTTATTATACTTTTTAAAAACTATAATTGTATTACTTAGAGATTATCAAGTTCTCAATAACAAAATTATCCTTTTTTACGTTTCACAAATGTATTAACTGTGGAGCACCCACTGCCATCTTGAGATAACATTGCCCCTGAACTGAAACGGCTGCAACACTTGCGCTTTCCTCATAACTAATAATAATAATAATAATAATAATAATAATAATAATAATACTTTGCTTTTTGTACAGTTAAAACAACATAAAATTCAACTTATTGCACTTTCTTTCCTGTAAGGCAAGAGTATGGCTAATATTTGCATACTCTTGTTTGCATTAGGCACACTCCAAAGCAAAGTGCACATGGGAAGGAAGCTTCCAGATGATGCGAGGCGTTCCAATGATATAAATCTTTGAAGGCGGATTGCGAACTTGCAATTAATCATACGAGGCAGGAACAGCAACATCAATTCATGATGGGGCATATGCAGGAGCGGTTTGCAGGGCGTCGCCACATTTGGAAAGATGGGCTTAGGAGGGGCTTCCTTGGTCAAAGGTCGGACTTGTTGTGTTCGTGAGATGCGTCATATACAGAGCTGGAAAACGTTCTGTGAAATTTAGGGCGGCTCAAGGAACACGCGAAAATTTATGGCGGCACTTTTTCGTGATGCCACTTCAGGAATTGATGTACTTGTGTGTTGTGTATCTGAAAAATCAAGCGGATCAATTTACTTTAATGCTGCGCATTAGAACTTTGCATGAATCAAGACAGCTGGTTGAAGTGTTTCACTCAAACGCTAATAACGAATATGGGTCGCTTTAGGAGCTTATTTAGCCTCTTCTGCTTTGTTTCATGCTTGAACTTTACTCATTTTATGTTTTTGTTAACTCTTAGGATTGTTGGAGACCTAACTTTAAGTGTTGCATCTTTATTTTTTAAAATATAAAGTCTATCAGTCTCAAGGTCGCGCATATTTGTTATTCGTTTAATATGAAGGATACATTGATTAGCAAACAAAGCCTGAGCTAAAAATATTCAACCATGTAATACATGAAAAATAAAGAAAAATTGAAACTCACCTATCACGGAACATAGTTCCATCTTAACGTTCCTTCCAATTTTCAAAGCACGTCTTCAGCTACTCCGTCGTATTATCCTTAATCTCGTTCATGGTCTGAAATGTCTCGTTCAGCGGCATGAAGAATGGAAGCGGGGATGGGTTACACTACTAAAAAGCACTCCAAACAGCACGGGATAGTTCTATAAATAAGTGACTTTTTACGCTTGCACAATAAGATTTCACTGCCAAGAAATATCGAAGACTGGAGTTAATATCAGATGCGACAGTTTTCGATTCTTCTGGAGGTGAAGCTTTGTCTACGAATCGCATATTCCATAATTTTTGTCTTAGACCGGTACAAAATTACTGATTTGTAAGAATAATGCCAGTAAAATTTTGGATCATTTTAAGAAAAAAAATTCGGAACCTTTAGATAACCTTCGTTGTACTTGGTCATAGTTCTTCTGAGTTAGGAATTTATACACTTGCATTTTTATGTATGCACACTATAATTTTCTTATTTTTATGTGTTTAGTTTATAATTTGTTCTGCCTTTGTTTCCCCTCCTATCTTACCATGGTAATTTTCAATTGGTTCAATTTGTAAATTGTAAATCGTTTACTCTGTTTTCTTTTTAGCAAGTTCTATTCCAGTATTCCAACTTCGAATACTCTTTTCCTATTTAGATTTACAACTTCATAATACGCTAACTTCATAATTATTTCATCTGTTGACATCTTGATAGAATTATATTTAATTAAGACTAATATAAGACTTTACATTTAACTGTTTGCTAGATTTACTCTTAAAAGTTTTGAGATTCGTCTTTTCTAATTTGCTTATTTTGTTCTCTCATTTCAATGATAATTTTTTTTAATTATTGAAATTAGGTACCATATAATGATTAGTAAAGTGCTATAATATCTAAACAAGTTTATAACCTTCACAAATTCTTTCGTTCACATTAATGTCATTTATTAATATTTGATTTCTACACGTACTACATGTATGTATTTTAATGTCTTAGCTTGAATTGGCTGCTGTGGAAGTTATGGGGATACAGATTGGGGTTCAGTTTAGTATGGATCCCTCCCCTACACCCCCTAGTGGGTTTTTCCTTTAGGTCGGCACCTACTTTTGTGTATTTCCTTTTATCTGAAGAATGTATTATTTATTGTTAATTCATCTATATACTCGAATAATCTATACTTTCCGGAATACGTAAACTATTTGTGTAAAATCAGAAACTGATTTAACAACAGCAAATACCTCACTACTGAGAACGTGCTACATATACTTTGTAGCCCTTGCGCACGGTAAGTTTGCACTTGGCAATCCGTTATGGTGGGAAAGAGAAATCTGTTCTGTGAGAGAGTTAGAACATCCTGCGCCCGCGCACAAGCTCCTCCTGTAGCAGCAATCTTTTCTAAGAAAACGTTGGTTATGTGCTTGAGTGAGAAAAGCGTGCACGTGGCAATAAGTAAACGTGAAAGTGTCTGTATGCCATCTTTAGTTTATGTAATTAGCTATTTTTAAGATAATGGGCATTTAAATAGTTCACTAGTATGCAATTTTGCTTCGATTGAATATACGCTTTGTAGTTTGATAGGTAATGGAAATGTTAGAGGCAATTAAATGAAAGAAACGTAATCACGTCTCATTTTTGTCCATCCGTAATACTACTGTAAGATGCAGCCAATGTGGCATGCGTGTCATGAAAGTACACGGGAGTATTCGTAACTTGAAAAATGTGCAGCAGTTTAGGGACACCCTGTATGTTTAACCTTTTTATTTATATCTTATATTTGTGCTCTCATTATTTTGTTAGTACACCCCATCTCTCTAGCTCATTTTAATTTAATTTTTATACAATTACGACGGTATTTCATTATTGATGCTTTAAGACTTTTATGAATTTCACGTATATCTCTTGAAAGTTCTATGTGGTGCGTTTTATGGCCTTTTATTCACAGTTATTTGCCATTTTTGCATTTGTTAGGTTTCATCATCCATTTGCTTCCAATAATTACGTGCTTTTGCAGGGGAAAGGAAGTAAAGTTGTAATTTTCTGTTAAATGGTGCAAAAATATCACGGTCACTAAAAGCATGACTTTTATTTAGGACAGCATTGTTAGCAGGAAGAAGTTTAGCTTTTGCTAGAAATCTCCTATAGACCTTTCTTAACGAACATGTTCACATTGAATATGAAGGCATGAGACATCGCAGATGTACCGATTAAAAGCAGTGCACGATGGAGAATCAATGCCAAGTGAACAACGTTTGTGTCCCATATCTCACTGTAACATAGTAGTTAGCTGTCTGCAAGCATGCTTGTCGTGCTTGATCTGGTAGACGCTCTGAACCATCATTCTATGAATTTCTTATGAAAATTTGGTCTTCGTGTGAGGAATTTCCCAAGCTGTTTCCTTGGTATTTCCATTGGTGATTCCTGGGTCACCAGGTTTTGAATTCTGAAGATTCCTAAACTATTGCTGGACAGATGGTGTAAAATGTTCTAATAAAACAATCAACTTACACTGTTGGTACAGACACCGTCTGTGATTTCCCTCTGCTCGACAGTTAGTTACAATACTACTAAACACACGAACTCAAGGATTTAAATCCTAATTTTGGAATAATTTTCAGAAGATGGTAAATGAAATGCGTTAGTATTCTAAAAATGAATGAACTATAGCGGGAACCATCCTCCTCAGAAGCACATAGTGAATGCAGTAGGCAGTCACTGGGGAAGAGCATATATATGGATAGTGGCACATTGAAACTTTTTAAGAACAAAACCTCTCTTCTGTTATATGTAAGTTTCAGGAAAATTAACGCGAAATAAACTAATACAGTAGTACAATACGATCAGCTATCCTTTCCTCCGCAACACGAGGTTTTTCAACATTTATTTGATAATTTGGTAAGTAATGTACCTCTTGAATTGGTTTGTATATTGTTGTATGGTTGGTTTTATTGTTTTACCCTCCCGCTAAACATCGAGACCCGGCTAACAAGCAGTGCGCTCGCGCATGGGCAAAACACTCCGGGGGAAAACAAAACTGATCACTCAGAATTTTATTTTCCTCAACGAATAGATATATCAAATTGTTGGAAAATGTTTATGCTACACTAGAAAAGGCGTTTCGTTATAATTAGTGGAAGACAAGATCATTTAAATTGTATAATAGTACAGTTCAATATGCTGCATTATAAGAATAAAATTTCTTAGTTATCTCTTGGATTCACAGTTGTAAATCAGACAATACGCTTGGTTTCTGTCTTGGAACAAATTTCTGTGACATTTTTCTTAGTTTTCCTTCCTCCTTTATGCATAGGAGCTTATGGCCTTTAACACATGACTTGGGGCGCTGAAAAGTTATCACTTTGTTTCTAAGTGACGGATGTCAATCCAGAGTTGTAATAAGATGACATCATCAATCAATAATGCAAGCGATCCTTCGCTGCTGTGCTTTGGGCCATAGTTTAACTCGGATTTGAATCGCGCGGCCACCCCTGTGTTAGAATACGTACTCTATTCCAGAATCGTATTTTATCATATCGTGAATTTTGCTAAAAACTGTCATACGCTTTAAAAGTAGAAATGTTTTGATTCATCGGTTAAACAATGACAGTAATCGTTACATTGTGAGTCGAACTTGCGATACGTTCTGAAATTCAGTTTAGTGTATTTCGAAGTAGAGATGGTGCATAACTTTTCATTTTTCTGGGTTTTGACTTTGATCATAAGCAGTCTGTATTGCACTTTCATGACATACTTTGTTTGCTGAAATACGGTCAACTCCCCTCTACCTCCGAAAAAATAGCAAGAATAATTGGATGGAAAATCGGATCACATGGAGCGTTCATACAATTACTAGCTATTGTATCAGACCTTTGCGTGACAGAATGTAAAGCTGCAGTTATGTCATAAGAATACTACGTTTATGCAGCAAATAAAGGTCGCGTTTTGCTTCAGTCTCAAGATCATTTTCAGCGTTAGGTCTTGGAAGTATATTTCTGTTTCGAAACGCGTTAGAGATTTTGAAAAAGAAAATTAATTTATTTTAAGCGCCTGATAAATATTGTTCTTCACGTCTTGAGCCGTTTGATTCGTATCATCCTCAACAAAACTCTTCCGGTAAGATTTCCAAACTCCATCGTAAGTGTTATATGTATGCATATGATCCAAAAATTCACGATGACATATACCTATTACTTTTCTTTATGTATAAATATATATATGCTATGTATATAATAGTAGAAGTAGCAAACAGTATTTATATTTCAGTTAAATTAGGTATACGAGTACATATATTGCTTATCACAGTCTCCAATGGTTCGCAAGACCGTTCATGTTCTTGTAAAATACTTCATTTCTGAAATTAATACCAACCAAAGAAAACATCAATAAGGACGCTCGCTCTCTCTCTCTCTCTCTCTCTCTCTCTCTCTCTCTCACACACACACACACACATATGAAACAGACATGCATACAACAGTTTTGATATTCATATAAATTTATTATTATTTAAGTACAATATTATGGAAATTTCTAAAACTACGTATTTCATTTAAGATAATGCCCAGGTTTAGCCAGTTTTGTCTATTTACAATTAAGTCTCAACATGCCATTCTGGAAGTCGAACTGAATATATATATATGGAAATTGTTCTTTCACACTAGCCATTCGGGTCAGGTATTCGAACCACATATCGGAACTGAGCTATCGTATCCTCCAAGCACGGAACCACATCTAATTATCCAATTCTATGATGACTGTTAAATAGTTATCTTTTTTTAAAACGTAATTGTCATAATTTTGATATTTCTCAAAGTAAGCCTCATTAGATGCAATGCACCTGTCCCAGTGTTTCTGTCAGTCTTTAAAGACATGCTGCAACTATTTTTTTTGACAGGTCCTTCAAAATTGCAGCCTTTGCCACTGTTTCTGATAACGGAAAATACCTGCCACGAAAGTGTTTCTTTAATTTGGGGAAAAGGACAATGTCGCACGGAGCTAAATCTGGACTATAGAGAGGACGAAGAACACATTTCGCATTGATATTTGTGAGATATTAAACAACATTTGCGATGTGCGGCTGTGCATTATCTGATGCAGCATCCAGCTTGTTGCATGGAATTTTTTTTTGTGTGTGATACAGTCTTGTAGAGTTTTTAGGACATCTCCGTAGTATTGCTGGTAGGCCATTCTTTGAATATCGAAAAATGAAATGACCATAACTTTTCCAGCTATTTTGTTTTATTGATGATGAAGATTTCCACACAGAGCTTTGCTGTTTGCTCTTGGGATCGAATTGATGTAGCCAAGTTTCATCACCTTTGAAAGAAAGTTCGCATATTCCTGTGATATCTTCAATTGCATGCAAACCAGCACGTGAACGTTTAGGGAATCAGCAACATTTTTGCACAAAAACGTATCAAGTGCAATTTTTCAGTTACCAACATGTTGGTGGCACCGGGTGAAATCTTTAGAATATCTGAAAGTTCGTTAGAGCACAAACTGGAGCGTCGGTCTCATCTTACTTTGTAATTGATTGCCTCCCATCTATAGACATTTGGAGCCGTGCTATAGGGAAAAACAAACTCTCCGTAGGTCTCCTGTAACATTGCATAGGCCTCAGTTGAATATTTGTTGAGAGGAGAGCATAATTTCAGAGCAGCATATTGTTCATCGCATGTCACCGCCATTTTGCTGTAGGCGGAATTGAACATGTCTAAACTTGGGCACTCTCACAGGCTGGAACCGGTAGTGGCAACAATGGGACAAGTACCATGTGTACATTACGCATTAAGCTAACAAAATATGGTACGTTTACATTTAAGCACTATAAATTATGCGTTAAAAACATGGCCATTTATTATTGAGAGCTCCCATATATATCCTGGAGACTTCTCTAAAGCTTCTCTACTATGAGGCATTTATTCCCTAAGAAGTGACTCGTACTGCTATAGGTACTTATTACCCTGGCTTACGCAGTTTTGGCCCTCGAACCCACTCTCATAAAGACCTGTGCAAACTTCTTCAGTGCTTTTAAACGTAATTCATTCCATTTGCAGCTAGTAACTTTTTTAGCCTCTGAGAGATATGAAAAGAGGTACCATCAGTTGCTGACGTGTTTCCGGAGGTAATGTAAAATCCGCTAAACGCTACCTTTGACCTTCTCTGACGTCAGTCGGGATAAGAAAAGAGTGCGATTCCGATGTAAGTATACAAGGCCTGTTTTGAAACCAGGACATCGCTTATGTGGCCTTAGATTAAAAGCTGTAGTTGTGAAGGGTTGTGAAGGCAAGGTCAGCGAAGCTAGAGAGAAGTCCATTGGAACTAAGGACGCGTTCTTTGTTTTCATTCTTTCACGCTATCGGTAATTTTTAAATGTACTACCCTACAAAATAATATTAAGTCTCAAACCTTATCAATTTTAAAATAACCCAAGACTAAGCCTTGATGATGACATTGAAATTTGTTTGGGTGAAGATAATTAAAATCTGATCTGAGTTCAGAAAAGAAGGCGTTAAAGCAAAGTAAAACAATGTTCGTTGTCATTTTTTTAAAATTACACATTTATTGTAGATGTTGGGTAACTTTGAAAACCATTATAAAGGCTATTTACAAATGAAACGAAAACTATGAATTGATAAACGCATTGTTATTAAAATGTAATGAAAGTGACACAAAAACTGATTTGTTGCATAAATATAAATAAATTTGGTAGAGATTGCGTTTCTCCTAAAGAAAAATAATGCTCAGAGGCAAGAAATGTTGGAAATTATGTAATTCAATTACAAAAGAAAACTTTTACGAACGAAAATATAACATTTGTTTTATATATCTATATTTTGATAATCTGTGATGTAATTTGCTACGAAAGTAAATTTAATAATATACTTAGGATAACTGCATAATAATAATTTCTTGCATTTGTTAATTAGGTACGCTTTTAGTTTGAAGCATTTAGAGTCGGTGTAAATAGTAATATTGTCGCGGCCCACTTGTGTAGTGTCTACCGGTTAAATATTATTGTGTAATCATTCATCATCCTGGGCCGGACAAGGAGCTTAGCTGTAACACTATCCAGAAAAATCCTATCCATCCCTAATAAAACTTAAATAAATATAAGCGAATAATGGTCCAAAGTTTGTTACACAACTATAAACAATTCTCTAAATTAAATCATACCTTTATTATCGTGTATAAAGTTGTTATGGACTCGACGGGTCAGTCGTAAAGGTGACCATCTCGGGGCCACTGGTGCAATGTCCGCTCTCTTCAAGATTCCACGCTCGTCTGTCAAAAAACCGTTAAAAATGTTATCGCTTCCTCTCGCCGCGCATGCGCAGACTAAATTTTCCTCACATGTAATCTTTCCCACCCGTCATTTCTGCTTCTTAACGAACTTAATCATACAATGCATTTCCATACATTGTCTTCCCCCAAAATGCCACAATATCAAGATATCCTTATACAATATAGGCTATTTAATATTCGGAATTCTACCAAGTATAAGATCATAAATCACCAACTCTTCCTATTTCTTTCAAAATTTCCTCGGTAGTTGAAAACGAAAAAGCCTCAGAGAGCCTTATCTGGGCCGTAAGGTGGGTGGCTCATCAGTGTCATTCCCTGTTCTTGTAGAAATTCCATGTCATGATCGGTCCTCTTTCTTTTAGTGTTCAGAAGACCCTAGTGAGGCAGACTGGTATATCTTTACCAGGGACTGTTTTTGTTCCCTGAAATGGTTGTTATGTGGCCACTGACAGAAAAAACTACCGACTAAGTCTCGGCCTATACTTCGGTATCGCTTAGCTGGGGAGGTCGTCATTTGGAAGACCCAGATCGCGGCCTGCTGTTGTGAACACTGTCGAAACGACGAACCATTTTCTGACACCATCCTTCTTGCTGACTTTTGTTCTTCTGTGAAATTGTGGGGTATCCGAGGATATCTTCCTCACATATTCGTGCAGGATTGCTGATACTGCGGCGAATAAACTTCTTTGTCTCTCTGTAAGTCACTTGCGAATTTTTTCATCTGTGACTACTGTTACTGAACTCCGCGTATATTCCAACCTTTCAAGGCTGTTCTTCCTCATCTAAACCCAGCAAACCAGATGTAGACTTTTGTACTTAAAGGAGCAGCGTCTAGAAAAGCTCTCTGTAATCTTTCCAAGCTATTTGTTGGCCCAGGCCGCACTTATAATTTAAAAATCACTAAGTCACGCTTGTTATCTGCTATGAAAGTATTGCCATCTGGGTATAGCATTATTTGCAGGTTGACTTGTTGTAGACTCCTCTTTCATATATCTGTTATTTCATCGATAAATATGATGAAAAGTAAGGGACTAAGACTATTTCCCATGTTTAATTCCTTTCTTCATAGTTTCCCATACAATCGAAGAACTACAACCCGTTCTTCATATACACTTTAAATGGCATTTATCCGTCTCGTTGGTGCCATCTCAGATTCCAACGCCCCCAATCCTCGGAATTGAATCGAATGCATTCTTTAGGTCTATAAAGGCCACATATAAATCTTTATTCTTTCCTCTTTTCTATTACCGTTCTAACAATATATATGTGATCCAGTGCTTGTCTTCCTGACCTAAGTACCTGCTCTTCTTCCATATCCTCTTCCACCACCCTCCTAATTCTTGTTTCAAGAATTCTTATATATATTTTATATATCACAGAAGAGGGACAAATAGACATATAGTTATTGCAGTCACTACTAGAAATCGGATATGTATGCACTAAAAATATGTATGCATTTCGCTGTAAGGATCTTTAAAATATGCTCTATAATTTCGGAAATATGCACTAACATGGAGTAAAATTGTTAACTTTAAGCTTATACTTTTTGGTACTTACGATATACATTTTTCCTTAGACATCATTTCGGTCATCATAATATGATTTGCAGCATACAGTGATCATTTTCTCTAAATTTCATGACATTTATCGGTTAACACAAGTTTGTATGCTAAGAATGATCTTCCCACTTCTACAGATATTATTGGACAAAATTTGAAAAACTTCATAACTCGGGATAAATTTCTTCAGGAAACGCAACGTTTTCACCTTGAAGTATTTATCCACAGAACGCAAACCTTCAATGTCAGGATTTCTCTCTAAAGCACTGCAAATTTTACCCCTTAATTTTCTTGCACGCTTTAAAGCAGCACTCTAAAATTTACTTTGAACCTCATATTTTAAACTTTGAATTGTACCTTGATTACAGCCAAGTCCCTTTGCAAATAATCCTTTTAAAATATTCTGAGAACGTTGAATTGACAAAACGTCAGTGGGATTCAATGTAATCCACGTATTCCTACGGGTTAAGTATTGGTTCGAGGTGATGGGAGGTCTAGATTTTTTTTTTTTTTTTTTTTTTTTTTTAAGCACTAACTCTGGGGACTTTAACAAATATCTTCTTGGTGCTGGATATTAAACCGTTTACGTCAAGAAAACTTTCCTTCGTGGCTTCGGTTACTTTGTAAAGTGCATGCATAATACACGTATAAGGTGGGGGAAAAATATTTCTAATGCTGAAACAGCTTTTAAAATGTGAGTTGTAGCATCTGAAAGCAGAACCAGAATTTTGTGTTCACTGCTTCCTTCTGGCCATATTAATTTCAGAGCGTCATTCACAAAATCAACAGTAAAATGCTTTGTTTTTTCTAAAGCCTTACAAGCAATTAAGTATAGCTTTCCTAGCTCATTTTGTTATAATTTCCCTACAGTAAAATGCGCACATGAAGGCCACGCGTATTTGTAATTCCGTCTACTACCCTATCACGAAAGGGCCCTTTAAGTAGTCCCAAATTTCTAAAATTGCTGCGCTGTAAGAGCTGTCTAGATAATTGGTTCTCAGGGTAGATTCGTTCAGGAATAGTCTTATAAGAATATTTTTCCAAGAAACTACGGAACTTGTGGTTACTGAGTGAATTCCACGGTATGTTTGTGGCTAGAAGAACTTCACATAAATCACTGCAAAATTAATTCTTTCGTGAGGATGAAGGAACTTGCTTCAGTAGTGTTTGTTTGAATTAATTTTTTCTCTGTAATGTGCTGGTTGTTAGATGTGTGCTGAGTTAACAGAAATATTTTATCATGCAATTTGCTTATTGCAAACGACACAGTAAATAACTTATTGCCTATAGTGAAATCCAACTCTCCACATTAGCATACCTCAAAGAAAACTGAACAGCATCAGATCAGCAGGCCACATTTGAGCTGCACGGTGATGCAACATAGATAAGGAAATTGAATGAGGAATTCCCCAGTAACATCATGCAATTTTGTCGCAACTGCACTAGAAACGCTCCTTATGGGCATCTTCATAGTAAGGACTTGATTATTTTGTCACTAATTTAAAGGTTAATTTTAAAATCCGTATATTATATGCTCGATGCATGGAAAAATGATTAAACTTGCATAAACGTCGGAAATATGCAATTATATGCAACTTTACATACAAACACAGAAGAATATGAAAAATATTGCAAAACTTAATTTCATATCACAAGTAAAAGCAAACTAACTATGCATTTGCATACAAATCCAATGTCTAGTCATTACTATTGCCCTTATGGATGCGAATTATTGTATGGAGCTTCTTTTCATTCCACGTTTGTACTAATTTTAGTCACTTCTTTTCTTACTACCTTGATATTTAGATCATTTCAGAATTAAGCGCTAATGCTTCTTCCAGGTCCAAGGATATTAAACTGAGAGCAATCTATTATCATTGTTAATTTATATTAACATGAAGTAATTAATGTACATTAGCGATCAATTTCAACTAGATTGGCGGTAACTTTTAATTCAAACTCTTTGTATAGCCATTCCCCTCAAGATGGGAAAGTTCGTTAATGCATATTTCTTTGCTTATGGCAAAATTGTAATCCCGCTAGAAGAAGAAAACTGCAAAGGCTTAAAACAGGTTCCAGCAACATCATAAACATTTTAACGATATTAGTTATTTGGGAAGATGGTCGTAAATACAGTCACTAGTGAGAATATAATTTGAAGCATCTATTACCTAGCCACATGACCCTTATCATTGAAGGAAAACAAACCAAAACTCTTGTCTAGACAAATTGAACGAAGTGGGAATATAACGAGAGTGTGTCAGATGGAGATAATTAAGCCTCAGCCAACTGTACTAGAAATGTTTTTATTACTCCACCTGCCCATTAACAGCAATCCATGTAAACGTTTTGCAAGTTGAATTTGACGGAACGGTTCATGTTAATGCGTTAGGGTGAATTCCATATTTGAGCTTTTATGCTGCACGCAGAGTAGATGCCTGAAGATACAATCAGTGCAGGAGTTTGTAGTTCCATGCACCTTGCTGAGAATGTGCCTATGAGTTCCGTGTCATAAAGGTAGTCACTTTCCGTTTCCTTACGGTTGTGAAAATTAGCAACCGGCAGCTTAGAAAGAAATTGAAACTGCGGCCAACGCCCCTAAGTCACGGAAAACTTAGAAAGGTCACGGCATTAATTGTTGCCAACACTTGTGACCTGTTAAAAGTAAAGCAGCGCATAGTTGTTCAGCCCAACAAGCAAGCTGTTGTGATATTTAGAGGGTGTTTTTTGTAGTTTGTGAATGGAGAATGTCGAAAGCATTGTCATAGCAGGTTAAGGCCTTCTTCGGCTCCTCTCCTTTCAGCAGAGCAATTTTTTTTTTTTTTTCCTTCTCTGCCTCTGCGTTTCTCCATTCCATGTTCACTCTCGACTTCGACGTATAGTTTTCATTTTTTTTTTAAAAAAAATTGTGTTCTATCTTTGTCTTCGACATGTTTGTGTGTATATATTTGGCATATCCAGCCTTCTTTTATTATTCTAATACGTTTTGCAAATGCCTTGGACAATGGTAAACTGACTAAATAACACATTTTATTGGTATCAAAATTTTTCCATTAATGGAAGCTCATTAAGTGACGGTAAGAGAGAAATAGAGTAAGAATCCATAGATTATGGGATATACCTATATTGACATCACTATTGTAATATGTAGTCAGATATTGTAGGGTGCATTGCTTAAGCAATTTGAGATACAGAATGTGTGATCTGACTATTCATATATCAAAGTTTTAACACATGTTTCTAAAGCACCAGTGCGCCACTGAAGGAAGGTTGTATCGAAATGATACCACACAATAACGAACCGGAAATTGTGTAGCATGTCTCTTTAACGAAGAAGTTTATCGGAAAGATAAACTTCTACATCTTGTGAGCATATTTCACCATAAAATTTAATAATAAATAAAGAAACGAAAGATTAAAAAATACTCCACAGAAATCGAATCTACCATCTTCGAAATCCAGTTTGTTACCTTATCCATTAGGCCATACAGTCAGATAGACAGTTCCTTCTAATCTAAGCTGCATAACACGATATATCAGTTAACCAATGCTCAGTGTCTTACTCTCCTAGTTAAATATTTTAGAGATCTTTATACGAGGGAATATCAAAGATAATCCGCACTCTCGATTTCCCAAACCATTTACACCAAAGTAAGGTTGAACAAGTATGCCATTTTTCTATATATTCACCTTCCTTTTAGATGCATTTGGTCCAGCCGCACCTCTTTCAATAGTTCTTCTTACTAGTAATAAAATTAAGAAAGGGGGGTGTCAATACTTAATATTATTGGTCCACAAGCTTGTCTTTTCCTCCCAAGAAGGTTTTCAGTTGTTCGTAGAACCATCTATGTAGCGCTTCGTCCGTAGAAAATCGGCGACTTCATAAAGCATTTTTGAGCGGTCCAAAGACATATAATCTAAGCGGGCTTATCTGGGTTGTAGGCAGGCTGTTTTAGCACCTGGAAACCCAAATGGTTAATCATTTTAACGGTCTGGTCAGCCGTGTGTGCTGTTGCTTTGTCATGTAATAACACTACATTCTTCGACAATAGGCCTCGGCGTTTGCAGCCATCATATTATTAAATCTTGCGTTTCCAAGTATTCTTACAGAATAGGACTTTTTGAGTTTAAAAAAACAAAACAAAAACGGTTAGCATCATCTTTCCCGCCAAGATTGGGTCTTGAATTTCTTCTTCGTTAGGAATTTTGGTAGTTTCCATTCCACATGCTGGATTTTCAATTATAGTGATGGACCCACGTTTCATTTCCTGTGACTATCATGTGCCTTCATTGTTTTAGCTATCTAGTTAGCGTTGTTGATTTCGTTTATTTGTAGACGCTCTTTCACATCTCAGGTATCAGCGTCCCATTCAATTCAGGTCGTGAAACGGCCGATAAATTTTACTCAGTGATCTCTTTCAGCCTTGAGGTTCTTTCACATGCCCTAAATATAAGACACGAGACGCACGGCTTTAGTTCCCTCCCAAAGGAAGCCATAATTAGCATTTATCACATTGTTTAGGAACCACCTTATGGCGGTTTTTATTAGGGTAAAAATAATCATATTTCTTTATAGTACAGACACTAAGTATCTCAATACCTATACTTTTTCATAAATATATAATTGTGAAAATCTATTATAATTGCACTCTAGGGATACATTTTTTGAAAGGAAGCCATAAGGCAATTACACTTACAATTTCGTGAAATAGTAGTATTACTGGATGTGACAGTCTGAAACGATTCTCCTTTTTTATTTCAAGGATTAGGTACTTCGTTACATCTTCACAGTAAATGTCCAGTTCTTTAGAGGTCGGACTACATATCTTTTTCCAGATGGTTTGCATTAAATACCTGCTGGAAGACTTCTGCTATCTATACTGTTAAAATGGTGTATCCGATTATTTCTATCTCTTTCTGCCTCCATAAATGGAGTTTACACTTGATTATTTCCTAATTTATTCGTTGGTAATGTGACCTAATTTGGTACAGGATTTAGTTTTTCTTAGAAGGTTCATTTCTGAACTATGTATCCTGCTTTGAATTTTGTTAGTGGGGATCCATGTTTCAATAATCCTTGTTTTGTAGAATTTAATAATCGCGTCCTTCCTTAATTAATTTTTAGGTGATATTTATAGTGCCACATATTATGTTGAATTTTTTTGTAATTGTTTTCTAAGTATCTAAAGCTGATTTTGTATCTGTTTCGCAACCTAGATATCGAAAATGAGAGATTTGCCCTAATGGATACTAGCATAAAATTATTTTTGAGTGTATCTCATACTTTTCCCATTAGAATTACAGTACCGTTGTCTCTACTCTTGATATTCTAACTTTAATTGTTTGATTTAAATATAATACAAAATGTTGAACACTTGATAATTTATCCTAATTCCTACATTATAGTTTTGTCAAATTCTTAGAAAATGTCATCAGTATAAATGCTAAAACTGTGACTTCCATTCTTCTGGTATTTACCTTGATTGTCAGCAGATATTAATAAAATAGAGAAATCTTGTGATGTAGAAGTAATTTTGCATACTTTAACAATTCTCTATTTATGCCTTCAAAGCCAAATGCTTTTCTATTGTAGAATGTAGAGCAATTTAAATTCTCTAATGTTAAGAATTTATTTATAAAACTCTTCCATTTTTTACTTCATCTGGCTTTATTTTGATACTATATTTGTATATAACGTTGAATTAATTTTTTCTTGCTTATGGCATTCAATTTAACGTTTCTTTTTTTGTTTTTAAGTTAAAAGCTAAAGCATTTTGTTATGAAGTTTTGTCTTCAATTCAATCAACTTTTTTCATTAAAAAATCATCTCCATAATATAATAAAATTTCACCAAATAATGTTAAAACAAATCTAACCTAATAATCTATATAATAATTATATTAAACTAAAAACATTAATTCAAATCATGTACGTCATTCTGTATTTGACTGATGAATTTGCCCCTTGATTGCTGATGAACTTCTCTTAGCATTGTTTTAGCACTTATTGTTTTATTTTACAAATAGGTTATTCCTCTTTCACGTCACCTATGTGTTTCTCCTCAGTTGCATTTTTGAGATATGTTGCATTTTAAGCCCATTTAGTCATCTTTTTTTTTCTCCCCAGTCGCTTTCCATTGCTGATTTCCTTATACAATCTTTCATTATGTTGTATTCTTCATTCATGTCGTCGTGTTTTTTTTTCCTTTAAATTTTGTTTAAATAGCCTTTGTTGACATATATATTTTATGCTAACATACTGTAATTAATGTACCTTTAATCTTGAAATTTTCTTTGTCTACTTATCTTCCATCTTTCAAGCGATTTACCTTTTGCTATAACCATAAAATGGTCAGAGCCTATTAGTACATGCTCTTAGCTCTTTGCTATCTGAGATGGGTATCTTTCCTTCTCGGGCGTTGAAGTCTCCACAGGAAATTCGGTTGTATGTTTGTTAATTTTGTCCACCTATTTATAGAATATGTTAATCTCTTCTTTCCTACCTTCTTCAGGTGCAGATATTCCAAAAATATTGAGTAGCCTCTTAATTTTACACTTATTCGTTTTTTGTAAGTACAGTTTTATTCTTCCTGGTAAGAAGAATTCAACTCTGAAAATATTTTGTAATGGTTTGTCACGTCCCGGTGTCTTTGTTCCTAACGGGAATCGAATTCATTCAACGTCTAGTCACGATGGTGATGTGAGAAGACTAAATGTCGCTTCCTGCTTGGTAAGTTCGCACCCGAATGATGCAAAAGGTATATACTTGTTTTGAAAAATGATAACGTATTTGTGCGTATCACGTGAATTTTAAGTGCTTTATTAGTTAACGAATTACTTGTGTATTATTCTAAGAGCCTCGAGAAACGTATATATTGCGAAGGAAAGGACAAATTATAAATTTGTAGTACGATTGTTCAAGTGTTTTAAGAAGCTGTAATTGGGAAAGTTTGGACAAAGCATGGGCATTGTAAACGGTGCTGCAATAAGTGGTTTTTCCTTCAAGGAAACTTAACTTCTCTTTCTCCTTCGATGTGGGTGAAACCTTAGCTAATCCTAAATATAGTTGTGTAAGAGGTCTTGGGTTCGCGTGACATTCGGGCAGGGACGCAGACATCGGCAAGAACCTCGTGGCTTGAACCGAAGGATTCGTTACAGTCTCTTACGCAAATTTCCCCGTCGCTTTCTCGGTGCTCCAAAACTTCTATATCCTTTAAGATTCTAAGGCGGTTAGTTTAGTCTGTCATTCATCGCTTGCGGAGTTTGATAGGGCTGAGTATTTTGCAAACCTCTGAAAGCCGAATTTGTCACAGAAGTTGGGACGGCTCGGCTGCGGATGACTTCATTGTCGAATGCAATGCTTCTGACTTTTTTGTCATAATAAGCTGTTATACTTTATATACTATATATAATTATATAGTATATAAAGTATATGACAGGTTTTGTATCAGCTGTGAAGGTAATAGAACCACAGATTATATGAGTCAAAATTTGGGTTTCAGGCAAGGCTGTAAATTGAGCCCAATATTATTTAATTTGTTTATAGAGTATATCCTAGGCAAGATCATGAAAAATACTAGGCACTGTTCAATTATTGGAAAAAGGAAGTACTAGGATTGCTTTTCGCTAATGATCTCATAACAGGAGCAGTAACCGTGATAGAATTACAACATGCCATTGATGAATTACAACATGCCATTGATGAAGTTATTCGATTTTTTGCAGAATGGCGTCTAAAGGATAATTATAAAAAATAAAAACTGATGTATGTAGTAGAAAATTTGGAAAGCGTCAAAGGTATGGAGGTTGGTGTGGTACATAGAATGATAAGAAAAGTTCTGGGGTTATTAAAAAGTTCGCCGAAGGGAGTGAGTTTGGCAGAACTAGGAAGAGTAGGAAGAAAGATATAATAGTGGGAAGGATCTTCAAATATTGGCACAGATGTTTGATATTAGATAATAACAATGTACTAAAAGAATGTCTTATGTACCAAAGAGATGTACTGGGAAGAGAATGTTGATTTGGGGAGATGGGGAAACTATTAGAAGAAATTGGAATGAGGGGTGTGTGGGACTGGGTGAAAGTAACGTCAGTGGATTTTGGAAAGAAGTGAGACTAGGGTAGAAGCTATATAGAAGCAACAGATGTGGGTTAGCTTAGAGGATAAAACTTCTTTAGACGTATTTAGAATAATGAAAAGAAATTGGAGACGGGATCAATAATATATAATTGTGATCAATTCGGAAAAACAGGTCTTGCATGGATGTGTATAGGAGTATGATATTTCTAAAAGGACCAAGAAAAAAATTAAAGAAGGGTGTATTATGTATGGGAAAGTGGATAGTGGGTTCCATTGTCTAATAGAATGTGAATTAGTAAACAGATGGAGAGATAGTATCTGGGATAATACAATTAAAATATTGTTAGATATAAGGGCAGAGAAAATAAACAAGATTGAGGAATACTTAGGAAAAGTAAGAGAAAGTGAAGGAGAAATATAAGGAAGGAGCTTAAGGGCACACACAGTTGTGAAAATGGTTATTTATTGTAGGGACTCTTTATACATATAGCTTGGTGATTAAGGTATGGGAGAATCTTAGTTTTGGTATAGTAAATTCTTAAATATTTTGTTTGTTTATGTAAATTTAATTTTAATGTTGTTTGCTGAAATAAAATTCCTTCATTATATGGAATGAATGAATTTATTTCTCATACATCAATATACAAAATGTTTATCATAAAATGAACAAAAATATAAAATTGAAATATAACAAATAGAATCAGTGCTGTCGGTAATTCCAGAAGGCACTAATGCCAATCAGAATTTATAAACAAATATCAATCCAAATATTCCAATTTGACTAGCTCAGTCCCCTAGTTCCCGGTTCATCAGCAGCAACCTACTGATTCATTATATTCTTTTTAAATGAATTGTATTATTGAGTGCAGGCGTTTCTAGCTTTTTGTGATATCGGAATTGGCTAGTGGTGATTTGTGAATGGTATTTCATTTTGTTTTTCTTAGTCTCGCAGCGGGTAGACGGTCTGTGGGCTGATATTCTGATATGGATTTTGCAAGTTTAGCAATACATGCTATGGTTCGTTGACTTCTTTGTCAGATTTATATCTCTCGAGATACACTTTCTGAAATACTATTCGTATTAAATTAATGCTTTTGTCGACAGTAAAGGCTGCTCTGTGTAAACTCTGTGAGCAGTATTGTAGGCTTGCAGGTACCTCTTGCAGTCTGCAAATATATATATAAGTGATTGGGCGAAGCTTATACTATAAAACTAATTGATTTGTACTGTTCAACAACACAAGGTTCAACGTAGTCCATTTAACTTAATTTCACTTGTTTGTTTTGATAGGTGGTGATTGGATGAAAAATGTATCCTCATTTAATGCTTATTGCATTTCATGAAGAAACATTTAAGCAAATGGAAGGGTGGACGTTGATACTTCCCAGCGTTAATTATGAAGGATAGGTTAGATTTGTTCCCTGGATAGTTCGACAGTATTTGCAGCGAGCGACTGTGAGGCATCGAACGGCACGACATAGAGGCATTGTGGCCAGCGTTGCTGCACCCATCTCTAACCCATCAAGTTACTTTATACAACAGGAACCTACAGGTAGTCATTTTGGTAGGCTGTGGAAATCTGAGCTAATCTGGACACAAAGATTTATTTTTGCATTAAGTATTAACTGAAATCGCTACTCATCAATGACAAATGCCAGAACGATATCCTAAACTTGGACTGCTTGATGTTGCGGATAAGGGAGCTGTGCATATTCTGATGTAATGGAACTGAAGCGTAGAATTCGAAAAGAAGTTTCCACCGTCACAGGAGATATTTTGAGAAGGGTATGGCACGGGATAGCTTAACCTGAGTACATCTGCGGAGTCTCACATGGTGCCTACATTATGATATGCAATAAACTTTGTGATTTTCTCTATAGAATGATATACCAATGATAGTGATGTCGTTTGTGGGTTTTGTGTAATTGGAGTGTTAAAACTGTTACCGAACTTTAAGTAAAACCTATATAATTATGATTTTAGTAACAAGAAATTTAACAGTGTGCATGTAGCTTAAAAATGCCGAGGTTTCCACATACGCCCGTTGAGATGCAATCTCTAATACTGTGTGGGTTTCCTGACTTAGATCAGGCTTCCTTAACAAATGATGGCGTCCGAAGGCGTGAAGGTACATATCCATAGAATTTATTTAAAGAAATAAGAGAAAAAAATTACTGCCGCCTCGTAAGTTCTTGAGACCTTGTGAAAGATAATTAGGAAAGCTGGGCCACGTGGAGATGCAGGTGATCCAGTGTAACGCTACATCAGTATAAAACGAACTGTAGATGCGGTGATTAAACATCCGCCTGAGTGACAAAGAGTCTTTGTGTTGGAAAGATGAAAGAGCAATTAACCTTCTGCAGGGCAGTAAACAGAAGTAGCTTGTTATATCATCAGATCAGCTGACTGGAATATGTTTTTGTCTCTCTGGTGATTGCTGCCGTAGAAATATTATCTAAAGTAGACAGATATCTAGTATAGAAGCTATGTCTCCTCCACGGTTTTCTTAAGGATATTGCTAAACGCAATTTCATTTGCTCTTACCACTCTTAATACTCTTCCACGTGAATTCCACATATCAGAATAACATCAAAAGCTTTTACTTTCTGACCACGCCTTTAAGAAGCAAATGGTTATTCCGTCTTATTTTTATTGCAAACTGTACAAATTACTGTCCAAAGCTGCAGAACCGGTTTGGCATAACATTGCCTTGTACTAGATAAACACGTATTTAAATATTTAATACTACAAAATATAAACATTTTACATGAGCATTTATTTTGGATAAACCAAAATTTGATAAATTTATCAAACACATTTTGTATAAAGGAGAAAGGCGTACGTTGTGTATCAGTGTCTTCCGTTTGTTCCTCTTTTGTTGGAGGACAATTTTTGTATAAATCATTAGTTTGCGATCTGTTGACACGCGCTCTTTCAGCCATCCAAACGGCTCAGCTTGGGCGTCGATCCGAAGCCAATTGGCTAAGGGCGGAGATTCAGGTCGTAGTATCAAACTACCATGAGATTTTATGATTTCTCAGCTCATTGAGCGATTGCTTGGTGGGTTTACGCGCTGCTGGTTTCCGGACTCAATAATAAAGCGCGAATAAAACAAATCTTTCGTAATCACTTTTATCTTGATCTGTAATTGGCATAGGATGTTAATAATTAATAAATAAATTTCATAATGGGGGGAACATGTAAATTTCAAGGCTGCATTCGTTGTGTATTTTTTTTTTTAAAGTTGAGGCTTCGTTAACGTGCGTTCCTTCTCGTTGCATAGGAAAGCTGTAGTTAATAGCACCATTAGCCTTGCCAAATAAAAGTTATCTGATGATCAGCAGGTAAAGACACAAGGTTTGACACAAAGTCGTGATGCCTTCCACTTTTTACGGCCTTGACCGGGTGACCTCAGCAACAGTACTCCGGGGAAAAAAACTGTTCTTCAATGTATGACCTGGTTTCCAATATCTCAGTTAGTATTCCACGGATACAGGATAGCCAAATTGGCAATAACTACGAAGAACTGCAAGGAATGTCATGATTGGGGTCGATTTTCCTCCATTAATATCAGGGACCCCGCAATCTCTAACGAGACATTCCGCTACGGATCGTCGAGTTTCATTTAAGAAATATACAGCTGCGTGATGCAACTTCGTGTGTTGTAAACATCCATACCGTACCGAATTATCATTATAGACTGGCACGCTTTGTGACTCACTGCCAATATCAAATAATGACCTTTAGGACTGCGGGTTTGAAAAATTGAAGTTGCATGTCGAAGAGGACATTCGGTTGCTGAACCCAGCAATGTATTTGACACATTGATATAAAATATAAATATAAAAGAGCAAAGTAACGATTGAGTCGTTCAGTTACATATTAAGTAACATATTTTCCTAAAATATTAAAAACTGGCGCTCTTCTTTAAGAGAGAGATTCATTACTTTATAGTTTATATGATCTCGCTGATAAATTTATACCTTTTGAAGTGGCTGTGTGAAATCCTAGGGCAAGGGACACAACAAATTGACATATTTTCCTAAAATATTAAAAACTGGCGCTCTTCTTTAAGAGAGAGATTCATTACTTTATAGTTTATATGATCTCGCTGATAAATTTATACCTTTTGAAGTGGCTGTGTGAAATCCTAGGGCAAGGGACACAACAAATTTAAATGTGTTGACGGAACTTATTTTCTTTCATAAAAATACATATAATAGGTTTTGGAGCATAAGCTCAAGTCAGGTCGGAAATGAAGAAGCTAAAGACAGACGGAAATCTATTTTCATTTTGAATATATACTGCTTAAGTATAAAACTAATATACAATAACCATACACAGTCATTTTAAGAACTTTTCAGGATGCACGCGCATTAATCTCACTTTATGTTCTCATCAACAACAGTTGGAATACTCTTTCCTTCCCAATTCATCTTGAGTTTTTTATTTTTTTTTTTTTAACTCCTGGTGTGCATAGGATGTTAGGTCTTCTCGTCCTCTCATTCTTGCCCAAAGTGAGTTGTAACGAGCTTAGAAATGTCCTGTACTCTCTGGATTTTTACTTAATCCCCTTTCTCCAGTGGAGTGGGTTGTACCTACATTCTGTCACTGCAGCAAAGTATCCTTCCAACATCAGTGCACAAGTATAGTCTCCTTGCACTGTTGTTTCAGTGCACCCAGGATCTTCTGCAGTTTGAGAAACTTCAGTCTTCCAGTCCTGTATAGAAATTTCATGGTCTCAAAGTTTAAAAACTATGGCATTTTCGCTGAAGACTGTCTCGTAGAAATCTGGTGTCAACATCTGGGATGTACAGTTTACTTTACGTTCTATCCTTACAAAAACACCATCTGGAAGGATAAAGGGATATTCTCTTGACTACAGAGAATATTAGAATTGCTTTGACTGAATCGTAAATGCAAAAATAATGTAACACAAGCATGGGTTTCAAAGGTCACTGGAATTGCCGGAATTTGCAACAGCACGGGTTTGAAGATGCAGAATATGTAATATATTTATTGGAACGCTAAGACAGAATAAATAAAAGAGGTCTTCACCCATTTGGTTCTGGCCATTCTTAAGTGTAACTCCCGTAAATAATTTGTGTTACAATAAGTTTCTTAATTTAATTTTTTTTTCGAAGTTCTGATATATCCTTCACTATTGTCTCTTTTCAAACACCAGTAGTAATCAGCCACCATAAACACATCTCACTGGCCTTCGTAACGGTTTTCAAATTGTTTAATGTTTTTATGAAACCGCTCACCTTGTTCTTCACTCATTGCATCAAGATTCGCAGGGAAGTAATCAATATGGCTGTTAAGAAAATGCACTTTAACACCCATTCTACATCCATTTCTAAAGTTTTGAAACATTTCTTACACTTTTCTTTATAGTTCTCAGATTTCTTGTTGCCAAGAAAGTTTTCTATCACTTTTTTTGTATGCCAACCATGCTGACTTCTCTAACTCTGACATCGACTGAGGAAAGGTCTCATCCTGGATAAGCTCACGAATCTGGGGTACATCGAAAATACCTGCTGGTATCTTAGCCTCAGTTTTCTGTGGAAACTTTATAACAAGAAAGTTGAAACAATCACTATTCTTATTCAAAGCAGTAACAAATTGCCTCATCAGGTCTAACTTAATATGGAATGGTGGAAGGAGGACATTTGAAGAAACCAATGGTTCATACTTCACAATTGTTTTCTCTAGGAAATAAATTGCTCCTTGGGGCCAATTTTTTCTGGTTCAGTGCTTTGATTTAGCCCTACTGTTTCAATCACAAAATGAACCATTTATTATCTTGTTGAAATCTTTCAGAATATTCATTCTATGGTCTGCTAAATGAACAAGTAATAAAAACTATTATTTTCTATAATACCGATTTCTGAAAAAACTGTAGCCCGATGAAATAAAATTAAGGCAGGTTTGAGAGATTCCAGGTAGTAAGGAAGCAGAAAATATGAACAGTTTTCATACAGCAAAAACTGTGTAAACCAGTGTAATCTAATAAAATACAATTTAGTTATTTAATGCAATTTCTTATTTCTCTCTATTTACCATATCCATTTCATCTTTACCTTCCATAAAAAAACTCCCCTAATTTAAGAGAGTGCGTATTTGACATAGCGTTGCGGACAAAACTAGTCTTGTTTCATAATGGCCGGTGAACATGATGGCTTCCGAAAAAGTACAAGCTTTATTCCTCTTTTTCGAAGGTAAATTTTGGATTTTGTAACCGTATGAGATGGTTAATATATGCAGTATGTAATCCATACCATAATAGCCGCTATATATCGCTTGTTAAATTTTGTGGGCATTGCGTGGTTTTCAATTGGACAACTAAATTGTTCTGGCATGAACTTGACGGCATTAAGGTTAGTGTCGCTTTGGTACCCGTATCATTCACAGATCACACTACCAGCTGTGCAGTGAAACTGTCGTGGGAATTATAAACTACTGTTCATTAAAATTATAACACATTCTGCGTGTTAATAATAGCCATGCAGAAATGATGTATTTCATTTTGTTCTGGTGTTTGACGGAACAGTTCGGATCCTTCACGTTTGTGTGTTCGTTCTATCTCGATCCACGGATATCACACTCATTTCACCTGGTACATATTTCGTCCAACCGAGCATAATTTTTTCGGAATGACATCCGGCATTCTCTTCCTGCATCAAATTCAGACACCTACTGGTATTGCTGTCATATATTCGACTAGTTTTGCGACGAGTGGAGGGGCAGATGGTCTGCGAAAATGAACATAGGGCTATATATCGCTGGTTTATGCATAGCAATATCTTTTACTCTCTGCTTTACCACAATGTTTAAAATTCAGGACAAAAACACAAATAATGTGTAGTGTCGGTAGTTCTATAACAAGATGCAGAAGTGTGTGAATCAGTCGTAACCGGTGATTTCAAGGCTCTCTGCTAAAGCGTAGCCGGGGGATGTTTTTATTGGTAAGTGGGCTAACGCAAGGTTACTTGAAAAGGCCTTGTATATATTTCGCTCGCTCCGAAACTTTCAAGAGGTAAGCATCAAACACTGCTTTAGGATTTTGCTGCATATCGTCAGCATCCTTACTGCATGGTGAAGGGACTGTTATTCAACTATTGGTTCACACACATACAGCATGTTAGTGAACTACACTGCAATAATTTCATAAAGTACAGGCGTCTTATACAATCAATTTGAGATAGGTAATCTGCCTGTTCATGGCATTACCAAGACCGGCTACATTTACCAGACCCCAATCTGGAAAAAAATGGCGGCCGAAGTCGTCCTACTACTGCCAATAGCAAATGGAAACTTTTGCGCGGTATTACGTTTATAAGATGACATTGTTTATCATTAGAAAATATTTCGATGTGTTTTTTTTTATTTTAAGTTGATCACAAACACTATTTCTCATATGTAAAGGAAATACAAATTAATATATATCATGAACTTCTCCACAGATGATAGGTAGAAATCTTTATCAAATACACTAACTTCCAAAATACTGGACACCTTAAAACTAATCGACATAGATGGGACAGAATCATAATTATCATCAATGAAAAGGGCCATCATTAATTAATTTCATTGATCCATGCAGACCATGTTTAGGTGTCCATAGGTTTAAGGACCCCTACTCCTCCCAATGCACCATAACAATAGCCTTTCACCATCTTCACTGGGATAATGTAGCGGCGCCCTATGGACGCCCCGACCTCTTAATTGCGCTACAATGCTGCCATGCCAGGGGGAATGCTCACAAGTTCATGAAAACAAAGGATGGTATTGGGCCCCAAAAAATATAGTAGTAGTAGTTTCGAGAAAAAATAAGTATTTGTATTTGGAAATTTTGCAGAATTAGAAGCTGAATGAGAAAAATTTAAAAAATGTGTTTTAAAATACCTCGGTCAAAAATTCAACAATTACAAATAACATCTGTATGTAAAATGTGTACAAAGTTTAATTTTCCCACCTTATGTAGAAAGGACCAAGGTTCGATAAACTAATATAGCGAGATATGAAGTAAAGATAATTATAATTTCCCTAACCCATCCTCCAGATCGTAAGAATTGCAAAAGAATGAAGAGAAGATGTGCATTTATTGTGACTACTTCCTGTCCACGAAACTAAGAAACTGTCCTTGTTAACACCTGCAGGATTAGAACGGGTTCATACGCCCCTTCTAAAGCCGATATTTAGACGCATGACACTTGGCGACATGATTAATCCATTACGTTCATAGTCACGATGGTCTTGACTGGTTGTAATGGACGTTAAAAGCGTTAATAGCGATAGTGTTTCTGACTGGTGTGCTTGTTATTTATTGAGTTAATATATTTCTTCACATAGTAGGTAGATACGATATAGCTAGCCGTGGCTGTCTCGAGGGCGGTGGTTACGAAAGTATTGGGTAGGGCATCTATGTAACGCTTGATACTCGCATTCAATTCCCGTTGGGCCGCCCATCCTGACCCGGCTTGTCTTTTTCCTGGTCACTTAGGCGAATGCTGGGATGGATATTTACATTCTCAAATTTTATATTTCATTTGCGTCTGCGCAGTCAACACCGCCGTATGTCTCCCTCACCTATTCCCTTCTTCCCAGAGATGACCCCATTGGTAGCCTAGCCAACAAGTTCGAGTATCAAAAGTATTCTCCGCCCCAAGCCATCCATCCTTCTAATTGGGTAGATAGGTACGAGTGAATAAGCTGTGTACAATGACGGCTGCCCTTCTACACGCCTGCTAACATCGATTTCCATAGTGCTGCAGTGTTGTGTACATCTGAAAATGAAACAAATTCGGTGCAGACTGAACACGGAGCATTATATCTCGTTTCTAAAGTACTTTTAAGATGGCTTGTAATTTATTATAGCTATTTGCTTTATATATATCAACGCTGTCTGTAATTGATCTTAAATCGTCTGATATACAGGACGTACATTTAATTTCTATTTTATATTAAGAAATTAAATACGTTCATAAAATGATGGCAATTAAGTGCAGCAAGCCTGCCTTATGTCGCCCATGCTAATTTTTCATTTTTCAGGTACTTTTTTTCAAAACTGGATAGAGATATCACCTTCAAATTTTTACCATGTTTAATTTGCACCGTTATTTGTAATAATAACAGGCAGTTTTCTGAAATTTTAATCGATTGCCAAGGTGTACTTTTATAACAATATATATTTTAATTAAATATTTTAATCCCTTATTTTTATAGCTCTTTATCATGGGAACATGCTGTAGAAGTTCCGTTTCATTGCCTGTAATAGTGTGGAATTTGTTGATTTGTTTTATTTACGGATGCTCTTAACATCTCAAGTCATCAGCGTCCCATTCAATTCAGGGCGTGAAACGGCCGACAAATTTTGCTCAGAGGCGGCCTCTTCTTTCAGGCTTGAGGTTCTTTTTCGTGCCGTAAATGTACGGCAAGGGACCCACGGCTTTACTTCCCTTCCGAAGGATGCCGTACTTAGGATTTTTACGCCTGAAAAAATCCCTGGCCGGAATTAAATCCCCGATCTTGGGTTTACGAGGCAAGTATGGTTACCACTAGATAACCAGGACCGACCAGTGTGGAAGGAATATGTACCAGAAGGCATAAAAATGTCAAATCGAGGAAAATGCTGTTAAAGTTTACAATTGAACTCACCTTGTTATACATATTTAGAGTAGTGTCCATATCTCATTCTCTCTGATCTTCCTTTTGTTTCTTCTCTCCTTTCTTGCGGATTTTATTATTTCCTTCACAATTCTCTCTGCTTTCTTGATGCGTATACAGTCCTGTTCTTGAAGTTGCATTGTTGTGTTGTAACCGGGGTCTATGGACAGTTTCACTCAATGCCTAATTCTTCCTATATTGCCTGTGTTAAATGTTAATCAAGCTTTTGTATCAAGACTAACAAACACTGTTTTTGGCACACGAGTCCTCAAAACAACTATTGAATGATTCGTTGACATTGTGTATTTTTCTATGTTGACATTTGTTAGGTCGGGATTTGACAGATCCCTATATACTGATTTTATTGCCTCCACCACTGCTAATGGAAGTTCTTAATGTTTATAATTTTGCTCTTGTCTGTTGTATTATCCAAGAGTAAATACAATATTACCTTTGGGGCCTAAACCATGTTTGGGTTGTCATCAGTTGATAGCTCACGAAAATATACGGCCCAAACTGTACGTCTCATGGTCTGACGATAATGCACATTAGATCTTATTTCCATGCCATTATAATTTTGCAGTTTGTCAATCATGCTATCAGCTAGTACTCTTGCCCTTCCTAACCCTTTTACATCTGACACCCCAACCATGTCTTTCTTTAGTTTACGCAGACTGGAACCCACACGTTTTTAAACGTGGTCTATGCCTTATAATTTTTCACTATGTAGGTTTTTTCCATAGGGTATACTTTCTACTATTCTCATGGAACCTTTGCTGTTCCCATCCCTTAAATATTTCAATTGCATGACAAAGAGCTCAGAAGGAGACGTGACTACTAAGTGGCACTGTCTTAGAAATTATTCAATTTGGAGCATTAAATATGTGTATTTAGATTCCATATTTCTGTATGGTATTTATATTAGAGATGAGAAACAATAAAAATCTCAATTTTTATATTTGGATCTAGTTTCTCCTGACTTACTCCCCCTTAAGTTTTGCTTCAGAGGTGCATGCATGCGGGCGGAAAATAAGGACAAACGAACAATGACTTTGAATATATTTTCATGACATTATTGGTTAATTAGCAATTTGTTTTATTGGTTCAATAGAAATTAGTATTTGTATATTTTCATGACAGTATTGGTTCATTAGCAATTTGTTTTATTGGTTCAATAGAAATTAGTATTTGTATATTTTCATGACAATATTGGTTTATTAGCAGTTTGTTTTATTGGTTCAATAGAAACTAGTATTTGCCACAATCTTAGGGAATTCTTATCTAGTTACGTTCTGAAAATGTCCCTTGACCTACACAATCCTCGTTTATTTAACCACTATATTATATACTATCAGATAATTGTAAATGGAATCGAATCATCAGCTAAGATTTCAAGTTAAATGTCTACGCGAGAACTGCTGATTGCTGAAGATGTGAACATTTACAATTTAGATAGAAGCATGCCGCTAGTCACGGCGTTAAAACACAAATTAAGTCCACGTTGATATTTTTATTACCAAAAAATCTAAAATATTTCTGAAATTGTCTTCAAAATGACAGGAAAAGTTGAGATATTTAATTACGCATTCTAAATTGAGTCATTCCATGTCAAACCGGACAAATTTAAAGGCAATTTAACCTTCATTTTAGGAGTTTTATTAAAAAGTTTAATCCGTTAAATGAACGAAAATAACATGCGTTTTTTTTTTTTATTTTCGTAAAACTTTATTATTTTTGGAGTTATTGAAAATTAAAATTCTTTTAATATTGCGCGCACTCTTACATCAAAACTTAGATATCGGCGTTCTTAACTAAAGAAATTATTTAAAGCTTATAAAACTCACTGTTATTTGCTTTGTACTACGATTTCATTAAAATCTATATACTATTTTTTCAACAAAGTAGTATTAAAATGTAATTTTTATAACGTTTACATTAATTTTTTGAAATTTAAAAACAATCACACCGTTCCCTATTTTCTGCACAACTATGCACAATTTCAAAATGGAATTAACAAAAATTAATTATTTGACTGTTGTAGGAGCGTCACTCCAGGGCCGCGTCGCGCTATATGATGGTGTTAGTACACACAATGTCAGTATATTACACACCATGCACCATAAGTCAACTGAAGAAATATGTAAACACATATTTTACGCACAGATTATCATGAAATTCCACAAATAAAAATTAAAACACAAAAAGTAAACTGGAGAACTAAATCACAGGTTATTTATAAACAATTCAAATATTATTTTCTTAAAACAAAGAAAGTAACTAGTGCTTTATCTTTAAACACTGTTGTGAATGTACGTAGCGTTTTCGCTTCACTTTTTGTCTTTTCATATCGAGACATAGTAAGTTACATTCCTTTTTAATCATCACTTGTAACAACAACCAAAAAAAAAAAAAAAAAAAAAAAAAAAAAAAAAATCCACTAATATTTTTTCAGCCCACTTGAATAATTTTTGGTATTATAGTGGGATACTAATACTGCCAATCTTTTGGTAGTCCCGCTATTAGCATCACAAGGTGATGGTATTTTAAAATTGATATTTCATTAGTGCGAACATTATGAAAATTTAGAGTGTTATGTGCTATGAATGCGTTTATGAGCAAAAAATGAATGTACAAGCTAAACATTTTTTTATTGTTCTAAATGATATCAACCTCGGTTTCGTCCGATAAAAATAATGGGAATAATAAACATTTATAGGTTAGTTTGCACATTTTTCCATAATTTTGATTTTGTATAAATTTTAAAATAATGAAGTTCGGTTCCAACAAAGCAATTTGAATGTGTTAAATTCACCGTTAGAAGGCGTACAAAAAGTTCCGTCAAGTTTGAAAACCTAGGATCAAAACCTTGCCGATTTGACCTAGAATGACTCAGCTGTAAAGGGGTTTGAACTTTTAAACGAAATAAGGTAGCACAAGTTAGTGTAATTGAGTATCTTAAAAAGACTAACTGGATGTCCATGCTTGTAATTAGGTGATCATAGCATATTATGGGCACTGCACACGGGGGTAAAAGAATTGTAGTGTAAGAAAGACTAATATGCAAACCTTCCTGTATTGAATACATTTGGTTAACACCACAAGAAAAAACATTAGACAAATGAACAAAAAATGGAAATCCATGATCCAAAACTGTCCTTTATTTGTTTAAAGTTTTCCAACAAGAACTTTGAGAAAACAGGCAAGTTAGTAATATTGACTACATGCCCATGATTAAAAATGTTATTTATTTCAATATATGCCCTAAATGCACACCTTGAAGCTTTAAAATGTTTTTATTGCGATTATTTTCTTTATATGGGAACATTGAGTGCTGGTATGTTGCTGTCTGGAGGTGCTTTATACTTGATCTCCTATTTGCCACAAGCGCTGTCAGGCACTTTTCACGAGTTCCTGATGGGTGGGAGTGCAGAACATTGCAGGAGATCCGGTTCTCTCATGTTCAAGGCCTCTTTAAACGGGAGTCTTGCATACCAAGGTTCTTTTCTGTCCCCCTCCCCCTGTGCAATACAATGGTAACGATCTTTATTAAAGGGCAATTGGCATTCTTTTCAGTAATAATAGTTGTTGATAATTTCACTTTTTATTTGCCTTTTCACTTGCTACTTCGCGTGACCTGCTGCAAGTTAACTGTGCTCATGACCGCACCTTAACATTTTGAAGCACAGTGAAAGATTTGGTTATTTGTTAATAAAATTGCACACCAGTTTATAGAGCCCATAGTTTCCTATGCATTGCAACCTTGACTCTAAGTTTGAGTGCTTATTAAGTAACTATACCTTGTTCTTGTTGCTGTGTGCCAACGTTTTGTATCTGCATGATGTAATTGTTTGGGTTTTTTCTCTATGAATGAATGCGTGATGAATTCTCTGAGATCATCTCCAACTTTGCAAGCCACTTAAGATCAAGGTTGCGCGGCTGCAGAATTGCTTCGGAGGGTTTATGGTCCATTGCGGCTTATGTAGATTATCGGATGAGATCGCGAGATATAAGAGCCTACAACTCTTTTGTTTTCTCTTTCATCACGTTCCTGTAAATTGTTTTCCCCCCTTCCATACTTGCCTCCTAAACCCAAGATCGCGGGTTCGATCCCCGCCAGTACCAGTACGTTTACGGCACGATAAAGAACCTCAAGCCTGAAAAAAAGAAACCTCTGAGCAAAATTTGTCGGCCGTTTCACGTCCTGATTTGAATGGGAACACTGATAATCTGGGATGTTAAAGAGCGTCCGTGAATAAACCAAATAACACGCGCTTTCCCCCTTCTTTTGCTCGAGAGGTTAATACAAGCAAGGCTGACTGGATGCCCATAAAATTGTTCATTTTGATAGTGGTCCAAGTTAATATAATCTGTCTCTGAGGAAAAAAAGATGTAACGCCTTGTTTACTTCTGGGGATTCTTTATGTCTGATTTGACATTAATGATGCAATTCCAAGAGGCTACATCGTATTGGATTGAATGCGAGCTACAAAATGAAAAGCTACAAACACATGAACAAGCAAATAATACGGTAATTTATAAATATTAATGCTGTTGCTGATAATAATAATAATAATAATAATAATAATAATTAATTATTATTAATAATAATAATAATAATTATTATTATTATTATTATTATTATACTGCTTTTAAAAAAATTAAAATTAAACGCCTTTTTTTCAAGTTTACTGATGAGCATCAAAACCATTCTGTAAGGAAAAGAAATGGGAGCAGAAAGAGGAGCATAACTTTTAGGTAGGGCTATACAAATATTGACCACTTCCGCAGCTAGTTATTGGTTACGGCCACTGGTCCTTGTGCAACCTAAAATAAGAGTATATGATATAGATAGAATGGGAGGAAGAAGATATCACTATAGACGGTAAAGAAATATGCAAGGCCATACTTTTAAATAGCTGGGGGTCTTTATAAAATTTGGAGCTTATGATGAGAATAAATATTTGAATTTTAGCTATGGGAAAACCTTAAATAGTCTTAATTAGAAGTCAGAGTATTAGCTGGAAACCAAGTAAATTTGTTCCATATTAAAATTGAAAAGGTATGTACAATTATATAGTGTATAAATGTCCATCTTTTTATTCTAAAAGGCCATAAGATGATAATGGAAGTGGTGTATCCTATAACAAACAGATAAGAAATAAGAAGTCTGCAGTTAGGTCATGTTCAAAGAATGGATAAAGATATAATTGGCAACTAAGAACAGAGAAGGGAAGATCGCCACTTTTCTGCCAGCTTATGTTAGATAATGGAAGAGCAGGGACTGATGGAAACCCAAAAATAAAAATAAACGAAGTTCGTAATTAAGAACCTCGAGCACATATAAATAAATACCTCAGTGTAACAATCAAACCAGCTTATATACAACGCACTTCCCAAATAACATCTGTCTACTCGTAACCAACTCGTAGCTCGTGTGACGTTGTTTGCTAACACCCAGCGAATTGCCTCTGTCGAGTGTGAGAGTAAATGATCCCTAAATGGTCGATACTTGTATGGCTCAGCATATACTTGTTAAACATTTTGACATTAGAACTCATGTCTGGGTTTTCTTAATATACAATACAGAATACTAAATAGGGAATGGTTTTCATCATGAACAGCAATATTTACCTTAATGGTAAGTTTCGGCTTCATGTAGTTAACTGCAACAGTTTGTCAATCGTTTTGCTCTAGAGATCGGGAAAGAAATCCTACGTTATTTTCATTCTATACATACGTTTGCCATTTGCTTATATTATGTTCTATTTTTTTTTTGTAAAATAACATTATATTTCTGGTAAACTTCTTACTTCTTTGAGGATAGCACTGGAGCTATTTAACCAATCTGTTTTTATTCACAATGGATATCACACCTTAGAAGAGAAGTAAGGTCACAACCAGATCCCGGAAGTTCAGGCACTTATTTTGGTTAAAATAGGTAGGATAAAGTCACTTAAAATACTGAAAATAGGCAGTAATATAATTAAAGTAGGCGTTTATTAAAAATGAAAACAGAGTAATATCACCCATTATTAATGAAAATAGGTATGTAAGATACTCAATAATATCTTTATCATAAACTTAAAGTACTTAAGCTTACTTTTCTTGGTTACAAGCAACAACAAGATTTTTTTTTCTCCCATAGTCAGCCGCTTGTCAAGGAGAACATTTTG